>JARQOC010000001.1:186527561-187727561 GCA_033576535.1 Allobates femoralis
CGGCCGCGGGGCGGAGGGGGGGAGGAGGAGGGGCCCCCTCCGGCCGGGGGGCCCCGAGGAGGGGGGGAGGAGAGGAGGGAGGAGGAGGGGGGCCACCCTCCGGCCGCGGGGCCGGAGGAGGAGGAAGGAGGAGGAGGGAGGGCGCACCCTCCGGCCGCGGGGCGGGAGGAGGAGGAGGAGGGGAGGAGGGGCGCACCCTCCGGCCGCGAGGGCCGGAGGAGGAGGAGGGAGGAGGAGGGGCGCACCCTCCGGCCGCGGGGCCGGAGGAGGAGGAGGAGGAGGAGGAGGAGGGGCGCACCCTCGGCCGCGGGGCCGGAGGAGGAGGAGGAGGAGGAGGCGGAGAGGAGGAGGAGGGAGGGGCGCACCCTCCGGCCGCGGGGAGGAGGAGGAGGAGGAAGGAGGGGAGGGAGGGGCGCACCCTCCGGCCGCGGGGCCGGAGGAGGAGGAGGAGGAGGAGGAGGGGCGCACCCTCCGGCCGCGGGGCCGGAGGAGGAGGAGGAGGAGGAGGAGGGGGCACCCCTCGGCCGCGGGGGCCGGAGGAGGAGAGGAGGAGGAGGAGGGGGCGCACCCTCCGGCCGGGGGCCGGAGGAGGAGGAGGAGGAGGAGGAGGGGCGCACCCTCCGGCCCGGGGCCGGAGGAGGGGAGGAGGAGGAGGAGGGGCGCACCCTCCGGCCGCGGGCGGAGGAGGAGGAGGAGGAGGAGGAGGGGGGGCGCACCTCCGGCCGCGGGGCCGGAGGAGGAGGAGGGGAGGAGGAGGGGGCGCACCCTCCGGCCGCGGGAGGCGGGGAGGAGGAGGAGGGGAGGAGGAGGGGCGCACCCTCCGGCCGCGGGGCGGGAGGAGGAGGAGGAGGAGGGGCGCACCCTCCGGCCGCGGGCCGGAGGAGGAGGAGGAGAGGGGCGCACCCTCCGGCCGCGGCGGGCCGGAGGAGGAGGAGGAGGAGGAGGAGGAGGGGCGCACCCTCCGGCCGCGGGGCCGGAGGAGGAGGAGGAGGAGGAGGGAGGGGGCACCCTCCCGGCCGGGGCGGAGGAGGGGAGGAGGAGGAGGAGGGGGGCGCACCCTCCGGCCGCGCAGGAGGGGAGGAGGAGGAGGAGGAGGAGGGAGGGGCGCACCCTCCGGCCGCGGGGGCGAGGAGGAGGAGGGGAGGAGGAGGGGCGCACCTCCGGCCCGGGGCCCGGGGAGGAGGAGGGGGAGGAGGGGGCACACCCTCCGGCCGCGGGGGCCGGAGGAGGAGGAGGAGGAGGAGGAGGGGCGCACCCTCCCGGGGCGGCGGGGAGGGAGGAGGAGGGAGGGGGGGGCGCACCCTCCGGCCGCGGGGCCGGGGGAGGAGGAGGAGGAGGAGGAGGGGCGCACCCTCCGGCCGCGGGGCCGGAGGAGGAGGAGGAGGAGGGGCGCACCCTCCGGCCGCGGGGCCGGAGGAGGAGGAGGAGGAGGGGGGCGCACCCTCCGGCCGCGGGGCCGGAGGAGGAGGAGGAGGAGAGAGGGGCGCACCCTCCGGCCGGCCGGGGCGAGTCGGAGGAGGAGGGAGGGGGCGCACCCTCCGGCCGCGGGGCCGGAGGAGGAGGAGAGGAGGGGCGCACCCTCCGGCCGCGGGGCCGGAGGAGAGAGAGGAGGAGAGGGGCACCTCGGCCGCGGCCAGGAGGAGGGAGGAAGGAGGAGGGGCGCACCCTCCGGCCGCGGGGCCGGGGAGGGGAGGAGGAGGAGGAGGAGGGGCGCACCCTCCGGCGCGGGGCCGGAGGAGGAGGAGAGGAGGAGGGGCGCACCCTCCGGCCGCGGGCCGGCAGGAGGGAGGAGGAGGAGGGGGCAGCACCCTCCGGCCGCGGGGCCGGAGGAGGAGGGCGAGGAGGGGAGGAGGAGGGCGCACCCTCCGGCCGCGGGGCCGGAGGAGGAGGAGGAGGAGGAGGAGGGGCGCACCCTCCGGCCGCGGGCCGGAGGAGGAGGAGGGAGGAGGAGGAGGGGCGCACCCTCCGGCCGCGGGGCCGGAGGAGGAGGAGGAGGAGGGGAGGGGCGCACCCTCCGGCCGCGGGGCGGAGGAGGAGGAGGAGGAGGAGGGGCGCACCCTCCGGCCGCGGGGCCGGAGGAGGAGGAGGAGGAGGAGGGGGCGCCCCCCCCCCCAGGAGAGGAGGAGGAGGAGGAGGAGGGGCGCACCCTCCGGCCGCGGGGCCGGAGGAGGAGGAGGAGGAGGAGGGGCGCACCCTCCGGCCGCGGGGCCGGAGGAGGAGGAGGAGGAGGAGGGGCGCACCCTCGGCCGCGGGGCCGGAGGAGGAGGAGGAGGGAGGAGGGGCGCAACCCTCCGGCCCGCGGGGCCGGAGGAGGGGAGGAGGAGGAGGAGGGGCGCACCCTCCGGCCGCGGGGCCGGAGGAGGAGGAGGAGGAGGAGGGGCGCACCCTCGGCCGCGGGGCCGGAGGAGGAGGAGGAGGGAGGAAGGGGCGCACCTCCGGCCGCGGGGCCGGAGGAGGAGGAGGAGGAGGAGGGGCGCACCCTCCCGGCCGCGGGGAGGAGGAGGAAGGGGAGGAGGGGCGCACCCTCCGGCCGCGGGGCCGGAGGAGGAGGAGGAGGGGCGCACCCTCCGGCCGCGGGGCCGGAGGAGGAGGAGGAGGGGCGCACCCTCCGGCCGCGGGGCCGGAGGAGGGAGGAGGAGGAGGGGCGCACCCTCCGGCCGCGGGGCCGGAGGAGGAGGAGGAGGGGAGGGGCGCACCCTCCGGCCGCGGGGCCGGAGGAGGAGGAGGAGGGGGAGGGGCGCACCCTCCGGCCGCGGGGCCGGAGGAGGAGGAGGAGGGGCGCACCCTCCGGCCGCGGGGGCCGGAGGAGGAGGGAGAGAGGGAGGAGGGGCGCACCTCCGGCCGGGGCCGGAGGAGGGGAGGAGGAGGAGGAGGGGCGCACCCTCCGGCCGCGGGGCCGGAAGGAGGAAGGAGGGGGGAGGAGGGGAGGCGCACCCTCCGGCCGCGGGGCCGGAGGAGGAGGAGGGAGGAGGAGGGGCGCACCTCCGGCGCGGGGCCGGAGGGGAGGAGGAGAGGAGGGGCGCACCCTCGCCGCGGCCGGGGGGAGGAGGAGGAGGAGGGGCGCACTCCGGCCGCGGGCGGAGGAGGAGGAGGAGGGCGCACCCTCCGGCCGCGGGGCCGGAGGAGGAGGAGGAGGAGGAGGAGGGGGCGCACCCTCGGCCGCGGGGCCGGAGGAGGAGGAGGGGAGGGGGGAGGAGGAGGGGCGCACCCTCCGGCCGCGGGGCCGGGAGGGGAGGAGGAGGAGGAGGGGCGCACCCTCCGGCCGCGGGGCCGGGGGGGAGGAGGAGGAGGGGCGCACCCTCCGGCCGCGGGGCCGGAGGAGGAGGAGGAGGCGACCCTCCGGCCGCGGGAGGGAGGAGGAGGAGGGGCGCACCCTCCGGCCGCGGGGCCGGAGGGGAGGAGGAGGAGGGAGGAGGAGGAGAGGGGCGCACCCTCCGGCCGCGGGGCCGGAGGAGGAGGAGGAGGAGGGGCACCCTCCGGCCGCGGGGCCGGAGGAGGAGGAGGAGGGCGACTGCCGCGGGGAGGAGGAGGAGGAGGGGCGCACCCTCCGGCCGCGGGGCCGGAGGAGGAGGAGGAGGGAGCGGGGGCGAGGAGGAGGAGGGGCGCACCCTCCGGCGCGGGGCCGGGAGGAGGAGGAGGGAGAGGCGGGAGGGGAGGAGGAGGAGGAGGGGCGCACCCTCCGGCCGCGGGGCCGGAGGAGGAGGAGGAGGAGGAGGGGGCGCACCCTCCGGCCGCGGGGCCGGAGGAGGAGGAGGAGGAGGGGCGCACCCTCCGGCCGCGGGGCCGGAGGAGGAGGAGGAGGAGGAGGCGCACCCCCGGACGCGGAGGGGGCCGGAGGAGGAGGAGGAGGGGGCGCACCCTCCGGCCGCGGGGCCGGAGGGGAGGAGGAGGAGGAGGGGGCGCACCCTCCGGCCGCGGGGCCGGAGGAGGAGGAGGGGAGGGGCGCACCCTCCGGCCGGCCGGGGGGCGGAGGAGGAGGAGGGGCGCACCCTCGGCCGCGGGGCCGGAGGAGGAGGAGGAGGGGCGCACCCTCCGGCCGCGGGGCCGGAGGAGGAGGAGGAGGAGAGGGGCGCACCCTCCGGCCGCGGGGCCAGAGGAGGAGGAGGAGGAGGGGCGCACCCTCCGGCCGCGGGGCCGAGGAGGAGGAGGAGGAGGGGGCGCACCCTCCGGCCGCGGGGCAGAGGAGGAGGAGGCAGGGGAAGGAGAGGGGCGCACCCTCCGGCCGCGGGGCCGGAGGAGGAGGAGGGCGCACTCCGCCGGCCGGGAGGCGGAGGAGGGGAGGGAGGAGGAGGGGCGGGGCACCCTCGGCGGGAGGGCGCCGGAGGGGAGGAGGAGGAGGAGGAGGAGGGGGGCGCACCCTCCGGCCGCGGGGCCGGAGGAGGAGGAGGAGGGAGGAGGAGGAGGAGGAGGGGCGCACCCTCCGGCCGCGGCGGAGGCAGGAGGGAGGAGGAGAGGAGGAGGAGGGGCGCACCCTCCGGCCGCGGGCCGGAGGAGGAGGAGGAGGAGGAGGAGAGGGCGCACCCTCCGGCCGCGGGGCCGGGGAGGAGGAGGAGGAGGAGGAGGAGGGGCGCACCCTCCGGCCGCGGGGCCGGGAGGAGGAGGAGGAGGAGGGGGCGCACCCTCCGGCCGCGGGGCCGGAGGAGGGAGGAGGAGGAGGAGGGGCGCACCTCGCGGAGGGGGAGGGGCGGCGCGGCCGGAGAGGAGGAGGAGAGGGGGCGCACCCTCTGGCGCGGGGCCGGGAGGAGGAGGAGGGGCGCACCCTCCGGCGCGGCGGGCGGGGAGCGGGGGAGGAGGAGGGGGCGCACCCTCCGGCTGCGGGGCCTGAGAGGAGGAGGAGGGGCGCACCCTCCTGGCTGCGGGGCCGGAGAGGAGGGAGGAGGGGCGCACCCTCTGGCTGCGGGGCCGGAGGAGGAGGAGGAGGGGCGCACCCTCCGGCTGCGGGGCCGAGAGGAGGAGGAGGAGGGGCGCACCCTCCGGCTGCGGGGCCGGAGGAGGAGGAGGAGGAGGGGCGCACCCTCCGGCTGCGGGGCCGGAGGAGGAGGAGGAGGAGGGGCGCACCCTCCGGCTGCGGGGCCGGAGGAGGAGGAGGAGGAGGGGGCGCACCCTCCGGCTGCGGGGCCGGAGGAGGAGGAGGGGCGCACCCTCCGGCTGCGGGGCCGGAGGAGGAGGAGGAGGAGGGGCGCACCCTCCGGATGCGGGCTGGAGGAGGGGCGCACCCTCCGGCTGCGGTGGCCTCATGAGGAGGTGGTGGAAGCGAGCGCACTGGTTGCGCTCACATGCGACACCTCACGGGTCTGGGATGGCTCACATGCGATACCTCACTGTCTGGGTGCGCTCACATGCGATACCTCAGTATTTGGGTGCGCTCACATGTGATACCTCAGTGTTTGGGTGCGCTCACATGTGATACCTCAGTGTTTGGGTGCGCTCACATGTGATACCTCAGTGTTTGGGATGCGCTCACATGTGATACCTCAGTGTTTGGGTACGCTCACATGTGATACCTCAGGGTTTGGGTACGCTCACATGTGATACCTCAGGGTTTGGGTGCGCTCACATGAGTGCTCTAATCAGATGAGAGAAATGTGAAAAACTACACTCACATGTCATACAGATACCAAACAGATCTCACTGGTCCTGCTCTCCTGGATGGGAAGGGGTGTGATCCTGGACTTAATGGGAGACTCATCGATTCTATATAAGTGTGCCAATGTGACATATATAATAGTCCCCTCCCTGAATCACTGTATGCCCACACACAGGGCCCTGGACCAGTGCCAGCTGCCAGCTGTATGTGCCCTGCAGTGCTGACAGTAATGGCGCTGGAGTAAGCGGTCCTAGAGGAGGAGAGATGGCGGCTCGGGTCACTCACCCAGGAGTCCTTCCCTCGCAGTCCTCTCTGGCCCTGTGCTCGGTCTCTCATCAGAGCTCTCCCCAGACCACTTGTTGCCTTCTTTTTCCCCATGACATCCACATGTGATCTACACAGGAAAACACGGAAGGTAAATGTCATTACACAGGAAAGCGAGGTAGTGCGGCATGGAAACAGCTCCCCTGGAGCACCGGCTCAAAGGTTCCGCATCACTCGGGTCCGCCGTGCTGGGGGCGCAGATCAGAGCGGGCCGGCTGCTGAGTAGTGATGTGTCGTTCGCGAACGATCCGACACATTGAGCCGGCTCTTTCATGTGACTGATAAGAGCCGACTCTTCACAGTGAACGAGCCAGAGAGCCGTGTTTTTTTTTTTTTTTTTTTTGTATCCTCTGCTGGCAGCTTTATTAAGCCTGACTGTGACTGGGAGGAGCAGCCAGGAGATAAGTGAGCTAACACTGGAAGTGTAAACAAAGTTTCCAACACATGGCATGAAGCCCCTTCTCCCAATTAAAGCTATACACACATTGTGTTGTTCCTTAGGGCAGTAGGCACAAGACCAGCAGCATGTTTATGGGTTAAGTTTCCCTGACCTTATCTGGCATATGGGATGTGTAGGAGGACTCAGCTTGTTTATTATCATTGATCATCTTCTCAGTCTTTAGTCAGGAGGACACTGCAGGGGGAGAATAGAGCTGTTGTTGGGTAAGGAATAGGATTTTAGGCAAAATGTGGAGAGATATAGGTGCAGCTTCAATGATTGTATATACAGACAGTGTAATAGGAAGTCAGCACATAGTGCCCAGTGTAGTTGGCCTACTGACATCCAGGACTGGTGTTTAACCCCTTAAGGTTTTTTTTTCTGGTATAAAAAAAGAGAAAATCTTTAACAAAATCTTCTGTCTCCATCTCTTCAATGTTTAGTGGAAGGCGCTGTGTGTGTGTGTGTATATATCATGTGTGTGTATATATCATATGTGTGTGTATTTATCATATGTGTGTGTGTATATCATGTGTGTGTATATATCATATGTGTGTGTATTTATCATATGTGTGTGTGTGTATATATCATGTGTGTGTATATCATGTGGTGATATCATATGTGTGTTATTATCTATGTGTGTGTGTATATATCATGTGTGTGTATTATCATGTGTGTGTTTATCATTGTGTGTGTATATATCATAGTGTGTGTGTATATATCATGTGTGTGTTATAGTGTGTGTATATATCATATGTGTGTGTATTTATCAATGTGTGTGTGTTTATCGTGTTGTATATATCATTGTGTGTGTGTTATATCATGTGTGTGTGTGTATTTATCATGTGTGTGTGTGTATATATCATTGTGTGTTATGTGTGTGTATTTATCATTGTGGTGTGTGTATATTGTGTGTGTATATATCATGTGTGTGTTATCATATGTGTGTGTATTATCATGTGGTGTATGTTATGTGTGTGTGTATATATCATATGTGTGTGTATTTATCATTGTGTGTGTAGTTATATCGTGTGTGTGTATATATCATGTGTGTGTGTGTATTATCTTGTGTGTGTGTATATATATTGGTGTATCAGTATAGTGTGTGTATTTATCATGTGTGTGTGTGTGTATATCGTGTTGTGTATATATCTATGTGTGTGTATTTATCATATGTTGTGTATTATATCGTGTGTGTGTATATATAGTGTGTGTGTGTATATTCAGTGTGTGTATATCTGTGTGTGTGTGTATATCATGTGTGTGTGTGTATATTGTGTGTGTGTATTATCATATGTGTGTGTATTTATATGTGTGTGTGTGTGTATATCATGTGTGTGTATATATCATATGTGTGTGTATTTATCATATGTGTGTGTATATATATCGTGTGTGTGTATATATCATGTGTGTGTATATATCATTTGTGTGTGTGTGTATATATCATATGTGTGTGTGTGTATATCATATGTGTGTGTGTGTGTATATCATGTGTGTGTGTATATATCATATGTGTGTGTATTTATCATATGTGTGTGTGTGTGTATATCATGTGTGTGTATATATCATATGTGTGTGTATTTATCATATGTGTGTGTATATATATCGTGTGTGTGTATATATCATGTGTGTGTGTGTGTATATATCATATGTGTGTGTGTATATCATGTGTGTGTGTATATATCATATGTGTGTGTGTGTATATCATGTGTGTGTGTGTATATCATGTGTGTGTGTATATATCGTGTGTGTGTGTATATCGTGTGTGTGTATATATCGTGTGAGTGTATATATCATGTGTGTGTATATATATCTTGTGTGTGTATATCATATGTGAGTGTATATATCATGTGTGTGTATATATATCATGTGTGTGTATATATCATGTGTGTGTGTATATCATATGTGTGTGTATATATCATGTGTGTGTGTATTTATATGTGTGTATATATCATGTGTGTGTATATATATCGTGTGTGTGTATATATCATGTGTGTGTGTGTATATATATCGTGTGTGTGTACAGTATGTGTGTACAATGTGTGTAGTATGTACAGTGTATGTTGCACATACAGTGACATAGCACAGTAATTGCAACCTTTATATTTAAGAATTAGGACTGACACATATCAGAGCATTTACTAATAAGGACATGTACAAAAAACACCACATATTAGAAAGCAATAAAAGTTGAGAATACAAATGAGGAGCGAGGGGCCTGTTCAGAAGAGCTGACAATCTGAGGAAACAATAATGCTAATAAACAGTCTTTACTGCTTCACTAGATACATACAGAGGTGTAGAATAAGGTTCTCACTGTACAGGGGAGGTTCTGTATTCATCACAGGTTGTAGCAGAGGATTATTGTAAAAAAGAGCCGTTTTTTGAGCCGAAAGAGCCAGCTCATCAAAAAGAGCCGGACTGCCCATCACTACTGCTGAGGGCTCCGGTCACTGGCGTTCCTCAGCCCCGCCTGCTCCCTCCTCCTGCCCGATACTGAAACACCCGGGACTACCGCCCAGACACTCGGACACACGAGGGACAGACAGATAATTGATATAGATAGACCTCCCAGCTGTCCTGGTCTGACAACTTTATCCCCAGGGTAGTGGATACATTTTAAATAAATGTAAAAAATTAAAAATGAAATGTAAAAAATAGTGATCATTGCTCCCGGAATATTTAAGCAGCCACAGCTCACACTCTGTAGGCTAGAGATTGGCTTTGGCCTAGATTTGAACCCAAGTTCTCAAGGTGGCAGGGTGAAGACCATACCACTGAGCTACAACTCATCATAAGCACTGCCATCAGCCTCAGTGCCATCAGCCTCAGTGCCATCAACAGCAGCATTATCACCACAACAGCAGCACTATCACCATCAGCACCATATCGCAAGCCACTCACACCACTCACACTTCACTAGCAGCACCATCAGCCACAGCACCATCACCATCAGCGCCGTCAGCCGCAGAGCCATCAGCCTCAGCGCCATCATCAGCAGTGCCATCATCCACTAATTCACTAGCAGCGCCATCAGCCACAGCATCACCAGCAGCACCATTAGCCGCAGAGCCATCAGCCTCAGCACCATCATCAGCAGTGCCATCACCACTATCACTAGCAGCGCCATCAGCCACAGCACCATCACCATCAGCCGCAGAGCCATCAGCCTCAGCGCCATTATCAGCAGTGCCATCACCACTATCACTAGCAGCGCCATCAGCCACAACACCATCACCAGCAACGCCATCAGCCGCAGAGCCATCAGCCTCAGCGCCATTATCAGCAGTGCCATCAGCCACAGCACTATCACCAGCAGCACCATCAGCCGCAGAGCCATGAGCTTCAGCACCTTTATCAGCAGTGCCATCACCATCAGCACCATCACCAGCAGCGCCATCAGCCGCAGAGCCATCAGCCTCAGCGCCATTATCAGCAGTGCCATCACCATCAGCACCATGACCAGCAGCGTCATGACCAGCAGCTCTGCCACAGTGCCATCACCATCAGATGCAGCGCCATTACCAGCAGCACCATCAACCACAGCGCCATCACCAGCAGCACCAACTACAAATAACCCTATAGGGGTGTTCCAACCACAAATACCTCTATAGGAGTGTGCCACCCACAAATACCCCTATAGGACTGTGCCAACCACAAATACACTTGTAGGAGTTTGCTAACCACTAAAACCCCTATAGGAGGGTGCCAGACAGAAATACAACTATAGAAGTGTGCCAACCACAAATAGCCCAGCATGAGTTTGTCAATCACAAATACCCTTGTAGGAGTGTGCCAGTCAGAAATGCTCCTGTAGGAGTGTGCCAGCCACTATATTATTATAAGAATATGCCAATCAAACAAATCCAAAGTAGGAGTTTACCAGACACTATGCGCCATAGCAGTATGCCAACCACAATACCTCAATAAGGAATTGCCATCCACAAATACCTATGTAGGAATGTGCCACCCTATTTGTGGGATTGTGCCACATACAACTGCCCTATATCAGTGTACTAGCAACAAATAACCTGTTAAGCAATCGTCCACATTTGTTGGATTTGCTGTGGGATTTCTTGGGCAAAACTTGTTAGAAAAATGCTGTGGATTTCCTGCACATGCCACTCAGTATACAGTATTTGAAAGAAAATGTGACTTTTCTGTTCAGAAAATCCAAATGGAAATTCCACAGCGTACACGACCTATGTACCAGCTATATGTGCAGTGTGGACGGCACAGACACCTCTATAACAGCGGCATGAAGAAATATCTTGTTAAGGCTAGGGTCACACTAGCGTCAGCCTTTTGGCCGACAAATCCGTTTAAAACTTAGAATTCTGCTGCCTGAGCGCATAGCATTAACGTTCTGTAACGCTGTGCTTAAGCTGCAAAATTCTAAGTTTTAAACGGATTTGTCGGCCAAAAGACTGACGCTAGTGTGACCCTAGCCTTAACATGTATTTTGTAGCCCACAAACATGGGAAAACAGCTTCCACAGTTTTGCAATATTGGTGATGTATATTGAAAATATGAGGAGTGTAAAAATGGTCCATGAATCCAGGCCATGGAGTTCTGCCATGCTTGCCAACATTTACAGCGACAATTGCCAGTAAGACTGAAAAGTGCCCAGTTTTGTATATTTGCAGCATAAACGTCACTGCTTTCATGATCCTGGTGACTAGATTGTCCTTCTAAAGTCAGGGCTATTAACAAACCACTACCTACCTTTTGCTGCTTTTATTTTGAACATTACCTCTATACCAGGGGTGAACAATCTGTGGCCTAAGGGCTACATGGGTACTATGCCATTCTGTGAGGTCCCATCCATGTGAACACATGACTGCCTGCCTTTGTCAGGTGGCTGCATACAAAGATTTGACACACCCACTCCAGGGCCGGGGAAGACTCAGGAAACGGGCGGTTACTCGTCCTTGTCCACCTCCTTTTGTTTCTTTTCATGGGGACAGATGGGGGCCGAGACCCGGTCCTGTGACCCTGGCGGTGTCATTTAAAATAAATGGGGAATGATGACAGGGAAAGTCTGAGGGGATAAGGGGGTATTCGTGACGCCACCTGCGGTATGTGGCCAGGGTGGCCGCCGCTGCTTGAGAACCTCTATGGACTGTGACCAGCAGCTTGGATGGTTTTGCTCCCCCCAGGGCAGCGGGATAGAGGGGTAAGTCTGTACCTTGGCAGATGTTCAGTGGAACGTCGGTACCCCGGTGTTTCATGCGGTCTCTGCGGACGGTGGTCGCTGTTCAAGAATGTCACCCACACACCACAGCTGCACTTCCGTTACTTTTACTTGGTGTTTCAACATGGCCGTCGGGTACGTCTCTTGCCAGGCTCTAGTTCAGCATTGTCTCCAGGACCAGGTTGGTGTTACTGAGCCTCATTTGGTGCCTTCTGTATCTCTTATGTGGCGCTCCCGATGGTCAGGCATCACACCGGGGTATTACACTCATAAAAGCAGTGTAATTTTCCCCAACTGCAAGTGAATGTTAGGCTTTTGGGAGGGACCCATTCCTGCACTCCTACACTAGAGTAGTGGTGGGAGGTTACTCCTGAGAGGGATATAGTCACCTCTAGGGGGAGTAGTAAAAGAAGAGAAGGAGGAGAGGTGTGGAGCGAGGTGGAAGGTTGGACAGGACAGCTCCACACTGGTCCTGAGAAAGGGAGAGGGTCCTGAGGGGATCCTGGAAGTGGGTGCCTGACGAGGGAGTCTGGGCCCTAGAGAGAAAGGGGGAATCTCAGCAGGGAGCGGCCATACTCCAGGGAATTCCCCAGTCCAAACATGGGAACGCCGGAACCGAGGACACGGTCAGAGTCCACCTCTGGATCTTCAACCGGCTGTTGTGGTCCGTTTATCGCCACAGCACCCTGCCACACGGAGCGGTCCACCTACTTCCTTGCTGAGAGGTAGGGGAGCCCCTAAAGCCCCTTCAAGGACTAAATGGGTCTGGACTAATTCTAGGTGGGTAAGAAAGGACGTAGATTCGTTAACGAAGGCATACTGCGGGTACCTCCATACCGCATGACATTCACTTGCAGTCACCCATAGAGCTACCTGTCTGTATACCATTATTCTGATGAACTGTGGACTTGTATGCTGATGAACATAGTTTACAGTAAAGTACCTGGGAGAGTGACTTTGCCTCCGTGTCTTTGTGCTACCAAAACTCAACCTTTTGCTTACAGCAACGCTGCCCCGGAGGACCAGCTCCACCTGTAGGGAGCTTTGCCATCCTTGCCGCAATACCATCGCCCTCCGGAGGATTGTGGCGGCACTGGTGACCCATCACCAGGTACTACAGGTGGAGTCACGAGACAACAACTCTTTTCCCTTGTACATAACCCCTCTTTGAAGTGTCACCCAGGCCATGGGCTCAGGCACCGCTACCGTTTTGCCCAGGCACCCAACTCCGTGTTTGGTGGTGCAGCTGGTCTTCTTCTTTGGATTCCAGAGCTGGGCCCTGGGCCCAGCCCCCCACCACTGGACTCAGGCACTGGCTGTCCCGCAGATGTTGAGGGAAGAGCTTCGCCAGCTGCTGGCTCCTCTTCACTGGAGCCAGGCTCCGGAGGTGCCTGAAACATAAACAAAAAGAAAAAATACATCAGCCACATGTTGCTATGTAATTTAAGCTAATCCCACAACCAAACACCCAAGATAACATAGAGCCAATCTCACCAAGGCTAACACCAAAAGCCACAGGAGCAGAGTTTGGAAACCAAAAGAACAGAGAAGTTGACCAGTGCAGTATACTCACCTGAGACTCCACATTGATATGGCAAGTGCCCACAAATAACACAACACAATCTGTGATAACAGCCACCACAAAACAGATAGAAAAGAACAATGAACAAGATTTGTGAAGGAAAAGCACAATGGTGACTTTGACATGTGCTGCTAACCCCACATCAGTGGAAAGAACAAGCTGGGTAGATAGATCAGACAAACACAATTATGCACCTCCTGCTACCGGGCAGGGTCTTGGACTGCGGCCACAGCTGGTTGCGGGCAGCGCCTGCTGCACTGTGTTCCCAGAGGCCCCTCCTGGTCCAGGGTGAAGGTGAGGAGGTCATAGTACCACAGACGTGGCTTACGGACCTCCTCAGCTCCAGCCCCGGACCGGGCGTCAAGCCACTTTTTGTGGGTCTTGGTGAACACGGTGTGCAGGCGTTTGATCTTCTCCGCAACCATGGCCGCTGTCCAGTTCTTAGTGGGTTGGAGCCGGTTAGCTAGCTCCACCAGCGGCCTGCTGGCCGCAGCCCTCGCTGCCTGGTCCTGATATTCAGGCAGCGACACCCGCCACAGGCATTCGTGTTCCTGGTACATGGTGAGGAGCTGTCACACAAAATCGTGATACCCAGCCATCTGAAAAACAAACATATAATTGTGTCATGCAAACAAATACATGACCATCACAGGTGACACCCTACTCTGTGTGGCCAGCCCATGTCCAGCAATAATAATTAAATGTGTTCTGGTAGTCAGCTTGGCTATGCAGAATCATTATTGGCCTTAACATGTGTTCATACATGGGACATGCAGGACATGCCTGGTGCTATATGTATTTTGGGTCACTGCAGGGAAATATGGCAAGGTCTGTCATTACAAATGGCTCACATGGGCTTACAAACTACATTAAAACACACACTCATGAGCTACACACATATTTATGTATAAACATAGTGTTGTAAGACACATTGTCCTAGCAAGGATCTCCCAGAACATTATGTGTGCTACAGGACATGGAGTGTAGTTATGATGCATACACATCGCAAAATAACTTCTACAGGACGCTACATGAAGCTGCACATAAGGCGCCCAAACATCTGCCAACATATGGGTCTGCAGCACACAGAAGCTAACGTACAGGACTGCACTATAGCATGTCCCGTTACTTACCATCTGTCCAACAGAGATCTTGTCATGAGACGCTACTAGCACAATGCGCATTCAAGTCGGAGCAGGGGTGGCGCCCCAGCACGTGAATATTTAAACAGAAACTGACCAATCAAAAAAGCGCAATGGAGCATAATCATTGGTCGTACCTGCGTACGCCTAGGTGGCTACATCAATTACAAGACGCCACTGCTGTCTGATTGGTTGGTTACCATATAAAAAGCGCTCACGACCGAGGTAGGTCACGCTTGCTGCCCAGAGTCATTAAGTAAATACTGATGTGCAAACATGAACTCTGAAATGGCTGTGTTGCGTTTAGAGCACCTTTCCATTACGGATCGTTATTGTGTAGTGTAGCTCACGCCCAAGTGGTTGGGTACGTATTTACTCGTGAAGTTTTTAGTAATATTTTCTATTATGTACTGGCAAATGGATGCATGAGTGTTTTGTCAACCAAAACCTATCCTCATTCACAAGCCATTTTGCCTTTGCCATACAGGATCATGTTTGAAGGATGCGTGTGTTTTTAGTTGCGGGGATCATCTGAATTTTGGCCACATAATACTGTCGTTTACAACACACAATGGGACGTTTATGCCCAAACTTAGATGTGGTGTGGGGCGTGTGACTTCTGCGAATGTCCGCCTCAGAAAATCCTGCGTTCACAACTCATAAGGGATGTCTCTTGGACATGATGAGTATTCAATAGTCTGCTGCGTGGCGTGATATTTTGAGCATAACACACAAAGGCTGGGGTACGTGTATAATGTAATTGTATCGAGTTTGAAACAACCATGATTTAATTTATGTGACCTATGTCTTTGGCAATGCCTTATGGTCATATGTCAACATTATGGCCACATATATGGCCTTATGCTCATGATGTGTGGCATTTGACAAGGGAGATGTATTGTACAGGAGGGCCAGGGGTATAGAGTGACCAGGTTTGGTTATGAGACACTGCAATGTTGTGTTTGGCTTTTGACTGGTGGTCTATATATATGTGTGTGGCCTGGTGATCACACTTGGGTATGCTGTGGTAAAGTGGCCAGGAGATGTGTAGAGAAGGAGGTGGCATGTGTAGATGATGTGTGATGAAGCATTCTTGTAGTGATGTTTCTTTTTCTCACTTTTGCAGGGCTTGGTACGTGAGATGATCATGGACCCTGATGGAGATGTTATCGTGGCTCTTGCCTTGGTGGAAGAGCAATTGTGGCTGGAGGATACATATGAGAGGTTGCCACGGCGTGTGTGGGCTAAGGATTGGCTTCGGCACCGGGACACCAGGAGCCACATTCAGCTGGTGCGTGAGCTGGAGGATCGTAGTCTACATGATTTCAGAAACTACCTCCACATGTCCGAGGACTCTTTCACATTCCTGTTGGAACGGATAAGGCCATTGATAGCCCCGCAGGACACTGTGATGTGTCGAGCTGTGCCACCTGTGGAGCATTTGGCTGTAACTTTGCGGCTCCTGGCAACAGGTCGTTCAAGGAACGACCTGCAATACACTTCACGTGTATCACTGTCCATACTGATCTGCCTGATCCCTGAGACGTGTGAGGCTATCTGGAGTAGTCTGCTGCCATCCTATATGCAGTTTCCAACAACCCCCGCTGATTGGATGGATGTTGCCAGAGGGTTTGAGGACCGTTGGCAATTTCAATACTGCGGCGGTGCATTGGATGGTAAGCACGTGAGGATCACTAAACCCCCAAACTCGGGGTCTTTGTATTACAGTTACAAAGGATATTCTAGTGTGGTCCTCATGGCCCTGGTGGACCCAAACTATGAGTTCCTCTACGTGGACGTTGGAATGAACAGGCGTATCTCAGATGGAGGTGTGTTCGCACACTGCTCCTTGGCCCAAGACCTAAGGGCAGGTGGGCTGAACTTGCCCTCAAATGATGAGACAACCCATCATCTCAACTTTGTTTGTGGGGGATTAAGCCTTCCCACTTCAGGCACACCTACTACGGCCAAATCCCCAGAGGATGCTTCTGGGCAGCGCATTTTCAATTACCGGCTATCCCAGGCCCGCCGTGTGGTTGAAAATGCATTCGTGATCATGGCCAATACATTCCGGGTTATTCATACACATCTGCATATGAAAGTGGAATCTATTGATGTGGTAGTGCTGGCCTGCTGTGTGCTGCATAACGTCCTGCGTCGTAGGGATCGGTCATCATACACGCTGGCAAGTTATGCGGATTCAGTGGACCCCACAACAGGGGAGGTCCGTCCCGGGGATTGGCGTGCTACCGACCATGGTGTGGCGCCACTCCAGCTGCTGAGCCAGGAACAGCAGAGATGCATATTGCTCCTGCTTTAATGGCCCTGGGACAGTGGCCTAGCAGCACCAGCAGGTGTTGGGTGGCTGGTGTTGGGAGGCAGCAACATGATGAGGAGGGTGGAGTCACCAGGGTGGCTGCACCATGAGTATTGGGCTTGTGTTTTAGTGTGTCAACATTAGTTAGTTAGTTAGTTAGTGTGTTTTGGTTTTTTACTGAAATGCTTTTTGTTTTCCATTATTTCGCATCATGTTGCATTTGTTTGTGTGATGTGAACACTTGTGTTTTATTTGATTTTGTGTGTTGTTATACTTTTTTTTTTGTGCACAAAAATACAAACTAAAAGAAAATTCAACCAAAAAAAAACCTGTGTGTGTCGTTACTTTTGGATACAGGACAGTTGCACATAGCTTTATGCTGTGCACAGAGGTATGTGATCTGTAAAATGGTACTGATGGGTCTGTGAAACATTGTGTGGTAATATGCCATACACAGGTTCAGCCCTTTGGGCCACACTGTATGGCGCAACTGTGTGTACATAGCCATTATGATGTGTTAGGCCCACAGGAGCACTTGTCCACACACATTGAGCAAGCAATGGTGTTTGTGGGGGATGTAGATACAGTCCAGTACACACACAAATATGTGTACACACACAAAGTTCAGTTGTGCCATGGCAGCTGTGCCATGACATGGATCAATGTAGACACATATGGGCATAGTGTTGTGTGTATGTTCCCACCATCCGCTACAGACGCACATATAGCAAGCCATTGTGTAGTGTAAGCCACTGTCCTGCACAAAACCACTCCTGTGTGACGCTTGAGCGGCTCAAAAGTGTGTCGCAGCAGCCAGTCTCAACGACACGAACGTGTATTCATCCCAAACTCCGAGACAATGGCGTCAAGGTATTAGCCAGCCTTCCAGCGCAGGCTGGCCAATGATGACGCAATTGCGTTGTCCAATGAGCGTGTTTGGGGCGCGGTGTAAAACAATTTGGCACACCTATGTTTTCACCGCACTGAACATGTACGCCCACATTCCTTTGGAGACTGCGGCGTGTGAAGTGGCGACGGGAGTCTACCGGATGTTTCCCGCTGTTGGTGTGCCGATTTCCTGGGCTACATATTGCCTTTGGTTGAGGCTAAAATTGCGGCGTGTAAAAGCGCCATCGGTGAACAGAGGCAACCGTGAAAAATGGGCATGCGCACATTAGATCACCTACGATCGCCACCAAAAGTTGCGGCGTGTAAAAGTACCTTAAGTGTATTTTTTGTTTTATTTCTAATAAAATATTTTTTTCTGTGTGTTGTGTTTTTTTAAAAATTTACTAGAAATTCATGGCGGTCATGTCTAATATTGGTGTGACTCCATAAATTTCGGGCTTAGGGCCAGCTGATAACACAAAGCTGGCCCTAACCCCTTTTTTACCCAGTGAGCCACAGCATCAGGGCCAGAGCTGGGTTCAGTGCCAGAAGATGGAAATAAAACAAAAAATACACTTAGAGACTCCATCTTTATTAAAAAATTCCTCTTCCATCCGACGTAGTCAAATCAGGTTTTCTTCTTTAGCTCAGCTACATCTCTGGTAGAGAACCTCTACCAGAGATGCAGCTGAGCTGTGCGCTAGGTACTGTGGGAAAGTTCATGTGAGTGAGACTTCACCGCCGGCTTTCCTGCTCTGTTCTGCGCTCCTGGCTCCATGATGCCCCCTCATCGACGCCTCTCCGTCTTATCCTAAGTTAGGACTGGGCAGGGGGAGCAGATCCAGGGAGTGGGGAGGGGGCATCAGGGAGTGGGAAGTGCAGCATAGAGCAGGGAAGCAGGCAGTGAAGTCTTCTCACTACTGCCGGCTTCCCCGTCCTGGTCCTTCACTCCCCGCTCCCTGGTGTTGCATTCCCCTCCCGGTCCTAACTTAGGAACAGGATGGGAGGTGGCCGGGGGAGCGGAGGATCGGAATGGGAGGCTGCGGGGGGCAGTGGATCGTGCTGAATGATTGTTCAAAAGCCGGCGGCTTTTTACCACCGGCTTTTAAACAATCATGCCCCCTTTTCAGCCTTTTCCTCTGCTTCCAGACCACTTTATAGGGTCCTTTTGGTGAACGGACTGTTATCGAACATAACCTAGAACTGCCGAATTTGAAGCTAATTGTTCGCTTTCGTCGAATGACTCCAACATCGCCCAAAACAGCTCAAATTTGCAGCCTGTAAGCAGGGAGGATGCTGGTAACTATGATAAACACCGGGTATCTAGGCAGGTGTTTATCATAGTTACCAGCGTCCTCCTGCTTCCAGCAATGTGGAGGTGGCTCCCTGGTCCCTGGTCACTGGGGCGATCTGCCTGTTTGACAGCTCCCCAGCGACCAGGTAACAACGCACCAATGATCCCTACAGGATCATTATCGTTGTCTGGATTGCTGGTGCGTCATTGTGTGTGACGGGAGCTTCAATCTCAGTTATGTAATGAGAGTAAATAGACTGGTCCAAGCTTTCATTATGTTTAGAGTTACCAATGTTGTGTTCACATTGGTGTAACCTCAAACATAAACAACTAGGCTATGCGCCAACGCTAATTTATGGGTGCAGAAATTTTCTGGATCAAAAATGCTGCTAAATTGCATGCGGTGGTAGAAAAAAGCACAACAAAACGCGTGTAATTTTTGGTGCATTTTTTGGTCGTGTTTTTTTCACTATTGTCAATGCCTGGGAGGGCTGAAAAATGCACCAAACAATTGACATACTCATTCCTTCATCCCGACCACACACAAACCGCACCAAAACTGCACTTTAGAATTATCATAAACTTTGCTGTGTGAAGGATAGATGCACAGATTTGTGACAAAAGGTGACAAAAAATGAATGAAAAAGTTACCGGCGGCACATGGCCTTAAGCTTGTATACCATCTACTTTCAATTCAAAATGTTTTTATATTCATCTACAAACAATTTAAAACGACAAAGATATATATCAATTCATCTTTACATATATCTCCAATGAATGATTTAGACAATATTTACTAAACTATATACAATGACATAAATTTGAAAATAAAATAAAAAAAAAAAAAGATATACAACATCAGATTCCAATCTCAAAATGAATATTGGAAAATCTTTCGCAATTAGATAATATAACTACTATTCCAAATCTAAAGAAGGAGAATCTGTCTCTGTCTATATTTCTATTGTGCACCATTTCTCAATGCATCTACATATTTAAATAGGTTATGATCTGCTATTTTGTCTATGAGATCTTCTATGGTAGGGATCACATCAGTTCTCCAAGAAGCTGCTATCAAATATTTAGCTGCTATTAAAATGTGTAGCACAAATAGTATTTTATCATGCGGTAGATGCTTCACTCCCAACAAAAACAAAGCCAAATTAGCATCTAATGCCAAATTAAGACCAGTCGTTATATTAATCAAAGCTTGAACATCCAACCAATAGGACGTCAGCTTTGGGCATGCCCAAAAAATATGCTTTAATGATCCTACAGATCCACAGCCTCTCCAACATAGTTTTGAGTTTTTTGAATCTATCAAATTAAGCTTTACAGGAGTGAGATACCACCTAGTTACAAGTTTGTATTGAGTTTCAATTAGAGCAGTACATGGAATGGAAGAATTAATAAGTCTACAAACCTCTGAACATTCAATTAAAAGAACTTCACCTTCAATGTTTATAGTTTGGCCCCAATCTGTCAAATATTTCAGTTCACCTATTTCAGTATTAGCATTCAGAATCTGATATATTTTATTCGTCTTCCAAAACACCGTATTTGTTATCGGCTTCAGCATTTCAGCAATATTATGAGGAAAATGAAAGTCTATTTTATTCCTCTGCAAAAAATTATTAGTGAGTAACCACTTCATCTCCTCACTATCAGGCAGATCAAATTTAACCTTAAGTGATCCAAATGACTGTAATTGCTCTTTACAAAATATGTCAGAGACAACCTCAATCCCTTTTTGCTTCCATAAGTCCAAATTTAGTCTTGGCATTATAACTTTAAAAATGTCTATAGAAATCCAATCTGACTTAATAGGCACATGAATTTCCCTCGAAATCTTCACAAATGTTCTCCACACCTGAACGGTATTCCTTATTATTTTTGAAATTGGGGAGCCTTTTCTTTCTAAGTAAAAGATAAGATAACAAAACATATGTGGAGAAACACCATTCATGTCATGTTCTTCCATGGTAACCCAAGCTGGTTTATCCTTAGTATCCCACCATCTTAAGCTGTTTTTAATAACAAATGCCCAATAGTATGCCAGAACATTAGGGAACTCATACCTCCTCTATCTCTATGCTTCATTAAAATTTTCCTGGCTAGTCGAGGTTTCTTCCCATTCCATATAAATTTGTTTATTTGGGACTGAAATGTCTCCAAAAACCTTTTTGGAAAAATTAAGAAATAAGGATCTAAATAAAAAGAGTAACTTCGGTAAAGCAAACATCTTATATGAAGTAATTCTTCCAGTCCAAGAGATTTCAAGCTTAGGGTCCTTTCACATCAGCGGTTTTTCGCTGATCGCGGCATTGCGGTGTAAAAAACTGCAACTGCCGCGATTACCGCATAACGCTGCACTTGCGGTTTACTTGCGGCAAGCCCCATAGAATGTCTATGGGGGCTTGCGGCAGGTGCGCCGCGAAAAAAACGCGGTCAGCCACGTTTTTTTTCGCTGCCGCACCTGCCGCAAGTGCCGAAACCGCACTTGCCGCACCTGCCGCACACTTACCGCAAGCCCCATAGACATTGTATGGGGCTTGCCACAAGTGAACCGCAAAGTGCAGCTGTTATGCGGTAATCGCGGCAGTTGCGTTTTTTTCACCGCAACTGCTGCGATCAGCGAAAACCGCTGATGTGAAAGCAGCCTTAGAAAGATAAACCAACAAATTCTCTATTTCCTTGTAAATATGATTAACATTTTTTTCTATAATATCAACTAAAGGATTAGTAATGATAACCCCAATAACGTAAACTTTTAGAATCCCAGGAAAGGGCAAACTCCTCCTTTAAGATTGCCAGCAACTCAGGATCTATATTATAATAAAAAACTTGGGTTTTAAGAAAATTGACTTTATAAAAAGAAATCAAAGAAAATTCCCAATAATATGTAACAAATTTCTCAAAGAGTTTACTGGGTCCGTTAGAAAAATCAAGAGGTCGTCAGCGAATAACGAAGTTTTGTGTTGTCTGACATTCAGTGAGATGCCACAATATTTATGTCCGTTCTAATTTTTTCAATCAAGGGTTCAAGATACAGGTTAAAGAGAATTGGTGATAGGGGACAACCCTGACGCGTACCATTTGTCAAATAGAAATTATCTGATAAATAATTATTAGCTAATATTCTGGCAGAAGGGTTAGAATACAAAGCTTTAATAATCATGTATTACCATGTATTACCCAAGAAACCAAACTTTTCAAGTACCGTACTCGAAAAAGAAACTTCCAATTAACATGATCGAAAGCCTCCTCGGCATCGATCACAATAGCTTGAGCAGGAATCTTTTTATTTTCCATATGCTCAATGATGGACAATACTCGTATCGTTGCATCAACTGTACTTCTATGTAAAGTAAAGCCAGTCTGGTCCAGTGAAGCAGTTTTCGAATAAGCTCTTGCAGTCTATTAACAATAACTTTTTTAAATTATTTTAGAGTCCAAATTCAACAAAGAAATTGGCCTATATGATTTAACACTTTGTAAGTCACCTCCCTCCTTAGGAATAACAGAAATAATCGCAGCTTGCATTTTATCCGGCAATTTTCCCATCTTATATATACTATTTATAAATTTAGTCAAATAAGGAACTACCGTATATACTCGTGTATAAGCCGACCCATGTATAAGCCGACCCCCCTACTTTTGCCCCCAAAACCTGGGAAAGCCTATTGACTCATGTATAAGCCGAGGGTGGACCCCAGCACAGGTATACAGCCCCCAGCAGTGTGGTATACAGCAGCCTCCCCAGTGGTATATACAGGCCCCAGCAGTGTTACAGCAGCCTCCCCAGTGGTATATACAGCAGCCCAGTGGTAGTATACAGCAGCAGCCCCGGTGGTAGTATACAACAGCCCCAGAGGTATATACAGCAGCCCCAGTGGTAGTATACAGCAGCATCCCCAGTGGTATATACAGCGGCAACCCCAGTGGAAGTATACAGCAGCCCCAGGGGAAGTATACAGCAGCAGCCCCAGTGGTATATACAGCGGCAGCCCCAGTGGAAGTATACAGCAGCCCCAGTGGAAGTATACAGCAGCAGCCCCAGTGGAAATATACAGCAGCCCCAGAGGTATATACAGGCCCCCCCCCATCGGTATACAGGCCCCCCCCCTGCTGCCGCAAACCTGTAAAGGAATAGCTCATTATACTTATCCCTGTCACCGCCGCCATCGCGCTCCTCCGGCTTCATCCATCTTCTTCCGGCTTCCTCCTCTGGCGTACAGACAATGGCGTCATTGCCTGCGCCCACCGGAGGAGGAAGCCGGAAGAAGCCGGATGAAGTCGGAGGAGCGCGATGGCGGCGGCGGTGACAGGGATAAGTATAATGAGCTATTCCTTTACAGGTTTGCAGCAGCAGGAAGGGGGGGGCCTGTATACCGATGGGGGGGGCCTGTATACAGATGGGTATATGACTCGCGTATAAGCCGAGGGGGGGACTTTTCAGCCCAATTTTTGGGCTGAAAAACTCGGCTTATACGCGAGTATATACGGTAATATAGAAGAGTAGGTCTTAGAATATTCATTATTCAAACCGTCCGGACCTGGCGATTTACCAGATTTAAGGGAAGCTATAGCATGTGATACTTCAGAGTCTGTAAAAGGCAAGTTCAATGTACCGACATTTATTTGCGACAAAG
Organism: Allobates femoralis; assembly: GCA_033576535.1. NCBI lineage: Eukaryota > Metazoa > Chordata > Amphibia > Anura > Aromobatidae > Allobates > Allobates femoralis. The sequence goes on from JARQOC010000001.1 coordinate 186,550,981, forward strand.
ACGGGAGTCCTACAGAATCCAAAAATGTAATTATATCCGACTCAGATGGAGCTTTAACATCTGAGTCATCGTTAAAGGGAACCAACCACCTCAGATGACGTGTATAAGCTGTTAATACATGTCCCTGGACCCTATGTACACCATTGCAGCTATGTTTTTGCTAAGAATATTGATAACAGCAAACCGAAATAAACAGTTTATAAACTTACATGATTTAGTACTTGAGGGCGTCTCCCTCGGGCTTTAGTACGAGAGGGCTGTGTGTTATGCAGCCTGAGTGGCTTTCCTCCCCCTCCCTCTCTGTTTGCAGGACGTCACTGAGAAGACGTGCACGGACGGGAGCTGCCTTGGGTGCCCGCCCACACCAAGATAATATCACGCCCTAATGTGACGTCCTGCAAACAGAGAGGGAGGGGGAGGAAAGCCACTCAGGCTGCATAAGACACAGCCCTCTCGTACTAAAGCCCGAGGGAGACGCCCTCAAGTACTAAATCATGTAAGTTTATAAACTGTTTATTTCGGTTTGCTGTTATCAATATTCTTAGAAAAAACATAGCTGCAATGGTGTACATAGGGTCCAGGGACATGTATTAACAGCTTATACACGTCATCTGAGGTGGTTGGTTCCCTTTAAGATTATATAAGGACTTAAAAAAATTACCGAATTGAGCAGAAATAACTTTTGGGTTTTTATAAACAATATTATCTGGGTAATTCTGATTTTGGTACTCTGTAATTTAACTCTATTTACAAAAAATTTTGTGTGCTTATTCATATAAGTGTAGAATTTGGATCTTGAAATTTGTATCATTGTGTCATATTCATGGTATAACAAAGATTTTAATTGCTTTCTAAGTTTCAGAATTTTATTATGGGTTTCTTGTGAAGGAGACAAAATTTGATTATTCTCAAACTATCTAATTTGATTATTAATTGTTTCAATCTTATGGTGCTTCTCTTTTTTATGTCTAGAAAATATTTGTATCAGGGTACTCCTAATCACTGCTTTATGCGCAACCCACAAGGTAGAAATCTTCATATCGCCAATGTCATTTTCCTTAAAGTATGTATTTAATGTATTTTCATATTCTTTTTTATAAGACGGATGCAGGAAAATAAAGGACTAAGGGTACTTTCACATCAGCGTTTTTTTTAAATCGCGGCAGATGCGGTGAAAAAACTGCATACCGGCTGCATTTGCAGCCGCGTTTTTTTCGCAGCTGCACCTGCCGCAAGTGCCAAAACCGCACTTGCTGCACCTGCCGCAAGCCCGCATATACATTGTATGGGGCTTGCCGCAACTGTGCCGCAAGTGCAGCCAGTATGCGGTAATCGTGGCAGATGCGTTTTTTTCACCGCATCTGCCGCGATTTAAATAAAACGCTGATGTGAAAGCAGCCTTAGCCCTCCATTTCCATTAAATAACTCAAACAGAACTAAAGAATGATCAGAGCACATGCTGCTCACAATTTCTATTTTCTTAATCCTCTGTGAAGTAAAGATATCAGAAAGGAGTAAATCGAGTCTAGCCAAAGAAAAATGGGTATTAGAGTAATGGGTGTATTCTCTAGATGATGAATTAATACACCTGAAAGCATCAAAAAGTTCCTCTCTAGCTATCCAAGGGTCATAAGTTTTTTTAGAAAGGTCATCTGCCCCTTATTTGGTGCGTATAAATTAACTATCGTGTAAATCATACCCTCAAGTTTACAAATTAAAATTATAAACCTTCTATCTTGGTCAGAGATACATGAGATCTCTTCAAATTGTATCGTATTTTTGATAAGTAAGGCCACTCCTGCTTTTTTCTTTACATAGGACGCCAAATATATTTTAGAATAATTTTTATTTTCAAATTTAGGGGAATTCAGTTTAGTTTAGCAAATTTACTTTCTTGTATTGCAGCGATATCTATATTGTGTCTGGTTAAATCTCTCCATAGTAAAAATCTCTTTTGAGGTGAGTTCAAACCGTTTACATTATATGTAACAAATCTATTTGTCATGAAACATATCTGCCAGTAAATTCAATCCATAGAAAAACCAAAGCAATAACCAGTCTAGGCACCATCTCAGAAAAGGAATCTGAATATTTCTAATCATAAAAAGACGCAAATAAAAATAATCCATGTCTAGAAAAAATAGATAGAAGATATATATATATATATAACTAAACAAAGAGAAAATAAAAACAAACAAGTGGAGCAGTACTAAAGTACTGATTTTAATAAACTCCTACAGGAACAAATATGACCTCCCACCACCTCCAAAATTAAATAGTAGGTGTATGGAATGAAAAGAGAGAAAGAGTAGGGCACTCATTCACCAACTACAATTATATCCAATGCCAAATATGGACGCTCTTATACATCATTTAAGAAACTCCCCTCTCTTGAAGTTTCAGCTCCTTCATGAGTCTCAAACCTCCTTCCAAACCATCTATCAAATTCCGATTATGGTTGTAAGTGAAGCTTAATTTACACTGAGCATACCACCTATAAGCTATGCCATTGATGTGCAAAATTTTCGAAACCGGACCCAGAGCTTTGCGCCTTGCAAGTATCTCTTTAGTGATATCAGCAAAAATGTGAATACCATTAAAAGGTTTCGGTAATGTATTATTGTTCTTCAAATAATCCAGCATCAAATTTTTGGTCTTACGAAAAACAAATGTAATTAAAACAACCCATGGAATATGGTCAGGCAAATTTTTAGCTTTGGGAATTCGATATGATTTTTCCAGAGAACACTCTACATCTGTAAGGGTACCTTTACACGCGGCCACTTTTCTAGGAATTTCCCTGGCAACTTACTGGTTGCAGTGAAATCATGGACACATTGTTCTATCTTGTTGCTGTGTGCAAATGGAACAATGTCTCCATGATTTCACTGCAACCAGTAAGTTGCCAGTGAAATTCCTAGAAAAGTTGCCGCGTGTAAAGGTACCCTAATGGTACCTTTACACGCCGCCACAGGATGGTGGCAACAACCGGCTACTTCACGTGCACGAGCACGCACAAACGGTTGCAAACGGTAATCGCACCACCTTTACACGCCGCAACAAGGTGCGCTACGGTAGGTTACATCTATCTCTGGATACACCGCCGGGTGCCACAAGTTACCTTCTGTAGCTTACCTTACCACATTTACACGCCGCAACAACAAGGTTATATGGGCGGAACTAAGGCAGCAGGTAAAACACATAGGTGTGCCACAATTGTGGATTACGAGAATTCCGTACGCTGATAGGACAAAGCAATAACATCATGATTGGGTAGCCAGCGCAGGAGGCTGATTAATATATGATGCTCGAGCAATTGTGTAGTGTGACTGGTCAGCTCCTTAAATATGCCACCCTATGCAGCGACTATCAATCGTAACGCAGCATCTTCCACCAATGATCGCTGATGGGGCGAGGTAACCCGGAGCCTGTGTCACGCCCCAGGTACATACCAGGTACATAGCATGGTGTCGAAACAACCCTTCTGTTCCTTATTTACACGCCGATACAGGCCCCAACCATCGGCTTGGTAACCACCTGTTTTAGGGCAGTGCTGGCGGGTGGCAACAATCATCTTCACACGCCGCTACCTCGGGTTGATTTGGCGGTGCAAGATACATTTCTCTCATGTACCCGGTTGTTGCCACCATCCTGTGGCGGCGTGTAAAGGTACCATAAGAGTTGGTAGGGTTTTTCTTTATCTATGCTGCTATATAAGAAGGTAATTCCGCTCTTGAAACCCCCTCTGCAATACCCCTCAATTTTAAGTTTGACTACCTGTTTAGACTATAAATGAAGTTAATTTTTTCCTTCAAGGACCTCAGAGTATCATTAGTTTTAGTTTGTTCTTTTTGTATGGAACCCTGTGTTTTAGATAAACTCATTACTTATTTTTCTGTCTTGTTCACTCTAGTGGTTAAATTAAATAGTGTGTCTCTCATCTCTTTAAATTCTAGTTTTATTTTGTTGCTAAAAGAGGTAAAAAGGTCAAGCATGAATTCCCTATCAACGGGCAAAGTAGAACCATTACTTTGGTCAAAAGATATATCAGGAGATACTACTCTTGATTTTTGCTTCACCGGTGTGAGTTGTGTAGAATATTCTTTCAAATTATCTATTCCTTCTATATTATTCCGTCTTATTCCGTCTTATAAATGAGTCACTCAGAGAGCCCATTTCCTTCCGTTTTGAAACTTTAGAAGCATCATCTCTAAAGCCGGCGTCACATGCAGCAACCAAAGCTGCAATGTCGGAAGCGATGCGTGGGTGCGCGCTTGCTTCCGACATCGCAGCCTTGGTGTCACACGGCAGGATGTTGCCGGTGATACTGCAGTGATGCGGGTGGAGCCATCGCTCACTGGGCTGACATCAACGCAGCGAGCGATCCGCAGCAATACTCGGTATAGGCTGGATCGCCGCCAACATCGCTATTGCAGTGTCAGACGGCACGATCCAGCCTAATTGCTGGTTGCAGATTGACAGGTTTACGTTCATGTTGGTAAACCCTTCAAGCTGCGACCAGCGATAGATCGCAGTTGCGTCGCGCTGTTACACAGCACGGCGCACTTGCGATATCGTGAGCGACATCGCTGATGCATCACTTTTCGGCGATGTTGCTCACAATATTGATGCTTGTGACGCCGCCTTAATATTTTCCACACTAGAGTACATCATAGCTTTCTGATTCCTTGAACCAGAAGTATTCATAGATTCCTTACTAGGAATGGGAATGGAACCCTGTGATGTCTTCAAGGAACCCTTTAATGAAGAGTTACCTTCCCACCTACAGAATTTGCTTTTAAATTAGGCATACTGTTCAATTTTCGTGACATTAGTTTAAAACAAAGGAATACCAAAGTTAATTACCGTAAATAACTCTCTAAAAACTCAACATCAACTCTTTTGGCAGATAATTCCTCCAACAGTATTAGACTAATTAGGATCTATACGTATCAACATAAATATACAAATGTATTTGACTGTTAGTAAAGTCTCTTCAAAGTGAAGCAAAATCCACTAATAGTCCAATTCAAGACACCACAAACACATCTACAGACCTCCACAAGAATATTTTCTAATCTATTAAGAACATTACATGGACACAATGGGCTGCTTATTACATTCACCACTTTGATAGATATAAATGCAATTATGTTGAACTGGTAAACAGAACAACAATCACACAAATACTTTATAATAGAATTACTATCAATTATTTAATGCAACCCTGTGTATGAAACAAACATCTATATTGAGAAGAAAAAAAAAATTACCGTAGTTGCAGATTCATATATATCTTTTGTCAGCAGGGTCACCAAACTCAGCAATCTCTAAATCTGACTTATGGCCACTTTACACACACCAACTTATCTGTCCAACTTCTGAACAACTTACTGGTTGCAGTGAAATCATGGACACATTGCTCCATTGTACACAGCCACAAAATGGAGCAATGTGTCCATGATTTCACTGCAACCAGTAAGTTGTTCAGAAGTTGGACAGATAAGTTGGTGTGTGTAAAGTGGCCCTTAGTAAGAATAACAGATACAATACATCTTCTCTAATGTGCTAAATAGCTAAAAAAAAAAAAAAAAAGACTAATTACGGCTAAAGTAAATTAAAATAATTATCCAGACAAGGTCTCTTGGTCTCCGCTGATCGTGTACGCTGGAAACCCATCAGTTCCTCTTGAGCACGCAGAACCATCCCCTCTCAGCTGCACATTACAAGTACTGATCATCAAAGTGTTCACCGCAGGCTTATACAGTCAGCGGCAACCAGCATACGCAAAATGGCATCCGTGGTGATAACAGCAATAAAAATGTAAGCTCCAAGACAGAAGAAGTCTCCCGGTCACTACCACTCGGTTTTGCTGGAAACCCACCGGCTTCTCTTGAGCACAGCGAATCTTCTCCTCACAGCAGCAGACTTTAAGCACAGATCTTCAGAGCGCTCACCACGGCTCACGCAAACAGCGCAAGCAGGGTACTCAAATCACGCAGCCGCAATGTTTTCAGCAACCAGTACTCAAATAACTTACGCCAATAGCGTAAATAAGCGCTGGTATTCTGTTAAATAGTAGTTTTCTTCACGGGTCTTCCCAAATATCTTCAAAAAACATTAATAAAGCATATGTGCCATATTGTCAAGGATCTTTTAGAAATTAAACAGCCTTTTCAGATCTACCTTCAGTCACATAACAAAACACTGCTGATGAATCTTGATATGGACTGCTAGATCTCGTCCCCAGCCACATCTCCCCTGGACTGTAGCTCATCCCTTGGTGGCATCCCACCCCGGACTGCTCTTCACCACTGACCACTCATCCACCACTACAGCTCTCTTTCCCCCTGCACCTGACCCCTGCTGCGTCCGACTCCTGTAACCCCTGCCCCCACCCACCATTCACAATGTTTCCGCTCCTTTGCACTCTCACTCCCATCCTCCTCCATTTCCTGCTACCCCCGCTCATCCCATCACCCAGCAACAAAGTACTTCTCTCACCCTCCATCCTACCTAACCCCTTCACCAATTTCTCCGAATTATTCCTTCACTTTCAATCCTCCATCTCCAAACAGGCACGCCCACCATGTAAACTCTCCTGCTCTCACCTGCTAACCCTCTCCCTGCTCCTCCTATTCGCTGGTGACATTTCCCCTAATCCCGGCCCCCCCCACCACATTCCCACAGTCACCTACACCCCACCCCCACAACCCACCACCAACCCTCGTAACCTCACCATCACCCTCCCTCGCAACCACACCAACCTTAGACCAATCCTCCCAGCCCCTGCTCCCCCAATCTCCACTCTGGAACGCCCGCTCAGTCTGTAATAAACTCACACACATCCACAAACTCTTTATTTCTAATAAACTCTCATTCCTTGGCATCACAGAGACCTGGCTCACCCCCTCCGACACAGTCTCCCCTGCTTCCCTATCCTAACAAACATGGCGGAGGTGTCGGCATACTCCTGACCTACACCTGCTCCTATTCCACTACACCCCTCTGCTACTCTTCCCTCTTTCGAAGCCCACTCTGTCCGGATCTTCTCCCCTTGTAAACTCCAGCTGGCCATCATCTACCACCCCCTGGATCCATCCCCACCTTCCTTGACCACTTCACCACCTGGCTACTTTACTTCCTCTCTGCTGATATCCCCACCATCATTATGGGTGACTTCAATATTCTTATCGACACCGCCCGCCCATCCGGCTCTCAACTTCTTTCCCTGACCTCCTCCTTCGGGCTCTCTCAATGGTCCTCCTCCACCATCCACGAAGGTGAAAGTGGCCACATGCTGGACCTCATCTTTGCCCGTCTTTGCTCCCTTACTAACCTCACAAACTCATCCGTCCCCATCTCTGACCACAATCTACTGACCTTCTCCTCCCTCTCCTCCCCTACTATGCCACCTCCTCTCCGCAAACTCGATCACCCCTGCAGAAACCTAAAACACATTGATCTACACTCACTCTCTGAATCCCTCCTCCCACTCACCAACATAACATCCATATGCGACACAGACACTGCCACCACCCTCTACAACACCACGCAAACCAAGGCCCTCAACCTAGCTGCACCCCTCACACACCACGCTCCACGCACTAACAGGCAACCCTGGCACACCGCCCTCACTAAAGACCTGATACGAGCATCCAGGGTGGCCGAGAGGCGATAAAAAAAAATCACATTCCGCTGAGCACTTTGCACTGTTCAAATAGTCCCTCATTGCCTTCAAGAATGCTCTTGCTACCGCCAAACAAACCTTCTTCTCATCCCTAATAACCTCCCTGGCCCACAATCCCAAACAACTTTTCAACACCTTCAATTCCCTACTCCGCCCGCCCACTCCCCCTCCATCTCCCCTTATCTCTGCTGAAGACTTTGCCTCCTACTTCATTGACAGAATCAGAGGCAGCTTTGATCCACTGTCCCCACAGCCTCCCCTCTCACCTATACTGCCCTCTCTTTCCATCAACTGCTTCCCCCCCATAAATGAAGACCAGCTCTCCTCCCTCCTGTTAAAATCACACCTCACCACCAGCGCCCACGACCCGCTCCCATCCCACCTCATTCCCAACCTCTCCTCCGTTATCATCCCAGCCCTGACTCATCTTTCCAACCTATCACTCACCACCGGCACCTTCCCCTCAGCCTTCATACATGCCTTGATCACACCTATCCTCAAAAAACCCTCCCTTGATCCCACGGCTGTCTCCAACTACTGCCCTATATCTCTCCTCCCCTTCGCCTCTAAACTATTTGAACAGCACGTCCACTCTGAGCTGTCCTCTCACCTCTCCTCCTGCTCCCTCTTCGACCACCTGCAATCCGGCTTCAGACCACTCCACTCCACGGAAACAGCACTGACCAAAGTCACCAATGACCTACTGACTGCCAAAAGCTAGCGCCACTACTCGGTCCTCCTCCTCCTTGACCTGTCCGCTGCCTTCGACACTGTTGACCACTCTCTTCTACTTCAGATCTTGGAATCTCTTGGCATCACGGACCTTGCCCTCTCCTGGATCTCTTCATACTTAACGGACCGTACCTTCAGCGTCACCCACTCCCACACATCCTCCTCGGCCTACTCCCTATCTGTCGGGGTCCCCCAGGGCTCAGTGCTAGGACCATTACTCTTCTCAATCTACACTCTTAGCCTAGGGAAACTCATTGAGTCTTATGGCCTCCAGTACCACCTTTACGCCGACGACACCCAAATCTACCTATATGGACCTGACATCACCTCCTTACTATCAAAAATTCCTCAGTGCCTGTCTGCCATCTCCTCCTTCTTCTCTGCTCGCTTCCTTAAGCTGAACATGGACAAAACCGAATTCATCGTCTTCCCCCCAAGCCTCTCACCCTCACTACCTGACCTATCCATTGTCGTCAACGACTGCTCTCTCTCCCCAGTCCCCCACGCCAAGTGCCTCGGGGTTATCCTTGATTCTTCCTTCTCCTTCAAGCCCCACATCCAAGCCCTCGCCACCTCCTGCCGACTCCATCTCAAAAACATCTCTCGGATCGCACTTTCCTTGACAACGACACCGCTAAAACTCTTATTCATGCTCTCATCATCTCCCGCCTTGACTACTGCGACCTCCTGCTCACCGGCCTCCCGCTACCTCCGTTTCACCTATCCAATCTATCCTGAACTCCGCTGCCCGCCTAATACATCTGTCTCCCTGCTACTCCCCTGTCTCCCCCCTCTGCCAAGCCCTTCACTGGCTTCCTGCTTCCCAGAAATCCAGGTTTAAAACACTAACCATGACATACAAAGCCATCCATAACCTGTCCCCTCCATACATCTCTGACATGGTCTCCCGATACCTACCCTCACGCAACCTGCGATCCTCCCTAGAACTCCTCCTCTACTCCCCCTTCATCTCCTCTTCGCACAACCGCATACAGGACTTCTCCCGTGCATCACCCATACTCTGGAATTCGCTGCCCCACCACATCAGGCATTCCCCTACTGTGGGAACCTTCAAAAGAGGCCTGAAAACCCACCTCTTCTGCCAAGCCTACAACTTGCAATGAGACCCAGTCCATCGCACCGCCTCACGACCGACACCTCCCACTCCTACATCGCCCCTCATAGACTGTGAGCCCTCGCGGCCAGGATCTTCTTCCCTATTGTATCTGTACGTTAGAATTGTCCACAGCTATTGTTACTTGTATTGTGTGAGGTAGCAACCGGGGAACCCGCTTGCATAACGACAAAACACGTGTTTATAAGTTTAACCAATGTCTACCCGTTTATTTTTCACATATAATAACATAACCCGGGTAGCATGTTTGCCACATTGCACATTGATTATAAACACTTTACATAAATACATCATACATTACATAGAACATTGCTCATATACATTCACAATAACCCGGGACCTGTAACCACGACTCTCTCCCCATTGGAGCTCTAACACCTGCTCCCAGGGTAGCTACGGCCTCCGGCCTACTTACACATCTTACAGTACATTTATGATAAATACATTTGATATACTTCGCCGATGACCCCTCCGGGTTCATAACAGGGATTGAGCAACCTGAGTACCGGGTATGCCATGTATCCCCAAGGGGCTCCTTCCTGGACGTATCTCCGCCTACGTCCTGGTCAGAGTCCACCTGGTTCAACCATGGTGTCCCCACTCTAGGAGCCCTTTTAACCCCTGCTTCTGACCTTCGTTACATACGCCTCAACGGGCCCTGTGGGTCCCAAAGGTGGTTCCTGCCGCCTGGCTTTAGTCACCCAGCTTGATGACATTACCTTACCCCGTAGTAAGGATTCCTGCCTGACCGGGCCTTACATACCATGTGTGATCCATCATTCAAACGTCCATGGATCACATACATTTCTTCCACACGCTCACAGCCCATCATCCATGGACTGTGGCTCCTCCAAGGCCCATTACAGGGACTGGCAAACCATAGTACACGGGAACCTTATCCGTTACCTACTAGGAGCCCTATTACCCCTGTGTCTGGCACCACAGGCACACCCACACCATTAGAGGCCGTGGTTGAGGGACGGGTACCCTCTGCAAGCAGCAGGGCAAGCATCCCTCTCGTCCCACAGGGACGGAACGCCTCCAACATCATCCATACTGGCTGGGTCCCTTTCTCTCCCACATTATTATACAATGTTCTTACATAGGTCATCCTCTTACATTCAGGGCAATTGCCTAAGCCCCTACATACATCAACGGGTCCTTTACCGACTGCCTAGTCGGACCCAATAGCGGTTATGCCCGCCTGGCATTACTCACACACGGCTCACTCCGTTACACAGGAACCGCTGTCTTACCGGGCACGGATCCGGGTCTCGCTACCTGGATAACGGGTCCACCAAGCGTCCCCCAAGGGCTCCTTTCCCGGACGTGGTTCACCCCACGCCCGGACCAGTATCCACCGGGTTCAGCCACGGCTTCCCCACCAGGTGCTATCACAACCGCGGACCTCGGCACCGGCATGGAGCTAGCATGCTCCCTTCATTCACACAGAGCCTCTAGACTGCTCTGCACTTGGCTGGTCTCAGCTTCCATCTGAATCTCTCAGCTCGAGTCTCGGCTTCCCTCTGAATGAATCTCTCAATCACTCAGCTGGCTGCCTCTTATCGTGCCAGCCACTCCTACATGGACACACCCCCTTAGCTACTGGTAATCAGCCTTTCACACAGCTCAGGTTAACTCCCTGTGTTCCGGGTTGTCAGCACTCAGCCCTTACATCCCTTTTCCTTAGGGCTTCCTCGATCTTATGAGCCACTCATTAGTAACATGAAACCTTGTGTTCAAAGTTGGTTCACACAGCATTATCACAGTCAAACCGGCCAGTGTGCACAGGATCATACCCTGATCCTGCATGTGATGCGCCCCGGCCATGAGGATCATGCCGGCGGTGCCTCACAATTGCTACTATGTTACTTGTCCTAATCTGCCCTCTTAACATGTAAAGAGCCATGGAATATTATGACGCTATATAAATAAATAATAATAATAATAATAATAATAATATGGCGGCTCCAATATATTAAAGATGACAGGAAAGACAAAGATGAACAAAAATTTTAATATATTGATCCACGAGAATCCACTTAATGCAGAAAAAGCAAGATGAAAGAGGATCAAGGAAGGATATTCATCTCCCTATGTTGTAATTCCTCTTATGTCACAAAATGGCGGTTCATAACTTCCAGATGATTAAAATGGCGTCATCTCAACTGTGTAATTTAGCACAAATACTTGTCAATGACAAACAAGTAAAAAACTCTTCAGTATCAGTATCAATTAAACAACCAAATATGAGTAATATCATCCAGTCAGATGAGGAATTAGCTAGATTTATCATGGGTGTCAGAAGATGGCTGTCAATCATCCATCTTCCCTCAGGTGAATTTTCCAGAAACTTCATAAGGCGAATTTACCTCATAAAACGTCTCCAGACATCTCAAAACCATCCAGAGTGATTATATATTCATTCCAGTCACTTTTTATCAGTAATCAACGCCTTTATAAAGGCATATATATGATCCTGGTCGTTTCCTATGGAGTTGGGAGCACAGGAAAGCTAATGCTACTCCATGTCTGGCAAGCCACGCCCCTCCCCATCTACTTTCACTACCAAGATATTGCTTCCTTTAGGTTTAAGTTTACTTGCTTCAAGACTGAGGCTTATTTCACATCTAACACAGGTTTGCGTTTTGCTTCATTTGCGTCTCTATGCATTATTACCGCTAAAAACGCATCCAAACGCGCGCGTTTTTGCCTTCATTGATTTAAATGGAAACGCATGCAAAAATGCATGTGCATTCTCCAAACAAGTTTTTGCAAACAAAGCCAAAAGCGTCGACCAAAGCGCCTAGGGCTGTGTTTGCAAAAACGCATGCATTTTTGCGTTTGGAAAATGCACATGCATTTTTGCATGCGTTTTTACATGTGTTTCCATTGAAATCAATGCATGCGTTTGGATGTGTTTTTAGTGGTCAAAACACATAGAAACGTAAATGAAGCAAAACCCAGACCAGGCTTAAGGCCCTGTCATACATAACAGATGTTGTGACGCAACAACAATCCCGCTAACAATGTCGTTCTGTGTGATACATACCAACGATCTGGCCCCTGCTGTGAGATCGTTGATCGTTACATAATGCTCTGGGTCATTTCTATCTCGTTGCACTCCCGCTGGGAGCGCTACATCGTTGTGTTTGAAAGGGACAATGACCAACGATCTCAATGCTACGCTATGGAGTGACAATTCTCAATGACCTCGGTATAATTCTGGATCGATGCTGAAGTCGTTGGTGACATCGCTGGTGAGATACCTGTTTGACATCTTACCAGCGATGTGAAAACGACGCACCAGCGATCCCGGCATATCGTTATCGTTATCATTATCGCTGGTGTGTCGTTATGTATGACGGGTCCTTTAGATGTGAAAAGGGCCTGAGTCAGTTTGAGTTAATTATGCCATTGTTTGGAGTGCTATACTTTACAATGCCCTCAGAACTGTTTGCAAATAACACGTATGGCTCAGTGGTTAGCACTGTTGATTTGCAGCACTAGAAACCTATGTCCAAATTCCTCCAAGAGCAACATCTGCAAGGAGTTAATATGTTCTACCTGTGGTTTCCACCCATATTCCAAAGACACAGTGATAGGGATTTTACATTATGAGCCCCAATTAAAACCATAATAACTTCTGTAAAGTGCTGTGGAATAGGATGGCACTATATAAGTAGGTAAATAAAATGAAACCTTTTAAAATGTGTCAGGAAAAGCACCACTCTTTCTTATTGAACAATGTGTGACCTGAATAATTGTTTTGCTTATGTCACATTCATCAATAGGGTGTGCTTGCAGAGTTTCAGCAAACAATTAGTCAAGACAATGTCATTTAAAACACCTTAAAAACCATCCTTAGGCCATAATCACACAGGTATATATTGGCTAGTACTTTTCATCAGAATTTATTAACCAAAATTAAAAGTTGTTGCAAAATAAAGTGTGAATCCTTTCATTATAGGTTTTCTCTGTGTAAGTTTCACACCTTTTTTCATCTTACAATATACTGACCAAAAATACATAACAGTGTGTGGTCCACTTATTACAATACCAGTGTGTTTAGAATGCCATCACAATAAAATTCTGAGGCAGAGTAGTGATATGCTAGGGTCACACTCGTAAGGCTAATTGTGGTTACCGCATCCAGATCTGTATGCGGTAATCGCAAGTGCCTTCAGACACATTTTTGTGAAAAAAATGTGTCTTTATCACCGCATGTGGTAACCGATTGCTCAGGATGTGTAATCCGGAGCAATCCGGTTACCATATGCTTTGTTCATCCCTGCTGCCGTAGGGATGAACAAAGGGTTAAATGTTATTAATAGATGTGGACAACATGTCTCTAGGGGGTGTCCACCCACGCTAGAGACGGGTGTCCACACAGGTCGGCATGTGAGGGATAAATTCATAATTTAACTGTATCGCCGTTATTGTCCGCTTTTTCTATACTTTATAATGACAGTCGCCGGCTCCAGGGTCCTGATATCATGTACAGTAGTGCTATGACTGTGCGATGCCCATAGAACTACTCTATTAGCGATCAGGACCCTGGACAGCAGCCTGTAGACTACCAAATGCGTAAGACAGAGCAGCTCCTTATAAAGGATGCTGTCCTGTCTCTGGTTCTTACGCAAACTACATAGTATAATCCTGCAAACACAGGAGCGGCGGCTGTCATTATAAAGTATAGGAAAAGCCGACAATAGCGACGATACAGTTAAATATAGAATTAACACCTCACATGCCGACCTGTGTGGACAGCGTGTCTCTAGGGAGGGTGGGTACCCCCTGGAGACATGTTGCTCACATCTATTAATAACATTCAACCCTGCACATTCTGAGCAATCCAGTTACCGGATGGGATCCATAGGAGCCCATTATAGCAGCCCCGCTGCATTTTACAAATCGCTCTGAAAAACGCTGCCTGCATTTTTTCATGCAGGCAGCGCAACTGGAATGCGGTAACCGGATTACGAATAGTGCAATCCAGTTTTTGTATTGGAGCCTATGGGCTGCGCACCTGGATCCGGTTTTGAGCATTTTTAATGCTCAAAACCGGATCCGGATGAAAAAAAAACGCTAATCTGATCCTAGCCACATATAGGCGTCCTGTGGGTGCCTCAGTGCGAAAACATTATCATATCATATCATACTGTTCACACCATGAAGGGTGCTGTTGGGATCATACTGTCTAGTACACCCTTTGAGGTAATCATATTGTGTAAAGGGTTGTGTGTACATGTGTGGATTTATTTTTTAGTGCACTATTACTTTTATGGGGGAGATTGCAAGAGGCATTATTACTGTATGTGGGAGGATGGACTTGAAGGACATTATTACTGTACGTGGGGAGTGGGGATTTATGGTGACATTAAATGCTAAGTGGGCACTTTAGAGGTATTTTGTACATTAGGGGTCCACTCAGTGTATGTAGCCATCAAAGAAGCACACAAAAAGAATTATTACTGTTTTAAACACTCACTTTAATATTTTCTTGGGGTCTAGATGTAATTAGCCATCAATAACTGCGTCATACACTTCTCCAAATAAAAATTGCAGCTGAAAGAAGCTATAGTGGTCTGTGTCGGGTGATGAAGAAAAGCAAAAATGAACTAGGTCAACTGGAGATGTCACCAGTGAGTTTTTGAAGTTTCTTGCACTTCTACGCCAAATCTGACAGTTCAGTGGGTAGGGAACTTTCAGAATAGGCATTGCTCATGCTCCTATGCCAATTGTAAGTACTAAAAACAATCATACAGCCCCTCACCAGATCCCCACATATTATATACATGCTCCCAATAATTTTTAAACATATTTACACACTATAACGTAGGGCTCAAGCCATTTATGAGGTGTCACTAACATGAAATTGCACACGGAGGACACAAATCTGCACCTCTCCTGCACCAAATACACACTAACAAATGCATCGTTGGCATGACAACTTTTAGGGTGCATATTTTGTCAGACGGTGCAGATTTTTGTCTGCCACAGATTGCCAGAGAAGTTACCAGACCTTGTTGACATCTACAACAACATACCAGGAAGCTCAACAAATTGTACCCCTGCATACTTTATTACTTTATGAGAGAAAGACCAGGAAAATTACCAGTAGACTTTGAAATGGGCATTGTAGTTCCTGAAGAAGACACCTCAGATGCAGATTGGGATACCAGAAGAACAGAGCAATACAAGAATGTACAGGAATGTGTTGAGAGAAGTCTGGCTAAATCCAGAGAAAAACAAGAGACCAACTTTAACAAAAGTGCACAAGGAACACCCTTAACTCCAGGTGAATTGGTTTTGAAAAGGAAAAGAAGAATGCACAAGATAGATGATCAATAGGAAGAAGAACCATACACTGTATTACCATCCAGTTTTGACAACCAGAAAACCTGTCCGATCAGTAAAGACAACGGCGAAACAACAGCAACAGTGTCCAGAGATCATTTGAAGAAGTGCCCTAAACCAGTGTTTCCCAACTCCAATCCTCAAGGCACACCAACAGGTCATGTTTTCAGGATTTCCTTAGGATTGCACAGGTGTTAGTTTAATCACTTGCACAGGGGATAATTCCATCATCTGTCTAATGATAAGGAAATCCTGAAAACATGACCTGTTGGTGTGCCTTGAGGACTGGAGTTGGGAAACACTGCCCTAAGCAGTTACAACTAAAAGAAGATGTACCTTGTCCAGAACCTGAAAAAGAGGAGCCAAAGACTGTCCAGATCCTTATAGGAGAATTACCCGCTGATTGGCCCCAAATAGAAGGTACCTACCTAATACCCATGTTGATGTTCCCACAACCAAAAGAAGAAACGGCAAGAGCAGAAGAACCATCCGTTGTACCGGAACCAGAGAATCCTGCAATCGGTGTACCTGCCATTCCTGCTGTGAGATCAAGAGGTTGCAGACTATTACCCAGTTTACCTGTGACACATAGATCCATTGAAACTAGTCATACATTAAGTTTCAGACACTTGCATTACCATGGATAAGGGGGGAACGGGTGCGCCGGACATACGCAAATATTATAAAGCAGCTATGCTGACTAGAATTGTAGACTGGATTAGGAGACCAACACACAAATTGTCGCTCTCAATCGAAGAATCCTTGTCGCACATGCCCCTAAGGTCGTTGGTACTACTACCATATCTTCATAGGAAATCGAGACCGAGTATAAATACTTTCACAAGAGCTGTCGCAGATATATGAAAAAAGAATTCGGCTTGCTACTACCCCCACTGTCCCCCATTCTAAATCTTCAAGACCTTATTGGCCAACTCCCAGTGAGGTCGTCAATAACCAACTCCGCAGACCCAAGACGGATAGCATCAAATCCCATCCCAATTGATCACTTATTAATAGATGGAGCACTTCTTTCATTTGGGGAGACACAACAATCTGAATCTCTACCAGCTATCTCTTTCATTCAATATTGTAAGCTGAAAGCTTATGTTCACAAACGTTTGAGTGATTTGAACTTTACCCGACCTTTACCACTGTTTGAGCAACTATGTGCACAGTCGCAAACATCCAAAAATGTGTTATCCCTGCTCTATAAACAATTAATATTAGACATCGCACATGTCAAGAGGGACTTTTTGGGCCTCTGGGAACGAGACCTCCAGATCGAGTTCTCAGATCAACAAATTAAACAAATATATAGAAGATCTCACGGCCCTTCTTCCTGTGTAAAACTACAGGAGAATTCCTACAAAGTGGTGACTAGGTGGTATCGTACTCCCATATTGCTACATAAATGGCACTTGCCGACACCGGAATCCTGCTGGAGATGTGGCTCTGCCTTGGGAACATACTTGCACATATGGTGGCAATGTCCTCTTATGCAAGAGTATTGGAAGACGATGTCGGGGGTGCTAACAGACGTTTTGCAGCGCGAGGTGGTCTTGACGCCCCTTTCAGTGTTGCTTAACCTCTTTGGCCAAGGGAGACATTTGCCTCTAGATTGGCTTCCAACATTATAGCCACCTGCAGGCTCCTTGTTTCTGCTCACTGGAACTCGAACCGGATACTAACTAAGTCTCAATTAATTCGGGAAACTGACACTGTGTACCATGCGGCAGAAATAGCAGCCCTTTCGTTCTGCCCCTATGATTCCCACGAGAAAACGTGGACACCATGGATATACTATAGAGCGACTCCGCAATTCATAAGAATTTCTACTATCGACTGATTTTTATTGTTAAGAGACCCCTCTCGCGGATCCATATTCCATGAACATCCCCCCTACCTTCCCCAATTTCTTCCCTCATGCCTAATTCTTTCCCATCTTTCATACCCACTACTTTCTATGTTTCTATTTTTTCAATCTATTACTATTCCTTTTTGGTTCTTTATTACGTAAAAACCAGTTGAAGGAGGAAAATTATAAGTCATGTAGTGAAAGTGTCCTTACGTTGTTAATGCTTTTTGTTAAAATTACTACAAATATCTCCCTATGTGGGGGAATGGTTCATTGATTGTACACCTTCTACTGTTCAATAAAAAGAATATTAAAAAAAAAAAAATGGAAAGAAAGACACTAGTCATACACTAGAAGTAGACGTAGATCAACACGTGTCAATTTGGGAAATTCACCACTCAGATAAAGGAATAAGCGGTAACATGTGGGAAATGTAAACACGTTTAAAATGTAAATGTATTCCAAATGTAAATATGTAAATAATGTCAGTGTACAGAAGGGTGAAGAGTAGGCTAAAACAACCCAAACCAGGTACACAACATCAGAAAGAGGGGTGAGTGGAGTTGGCAATCCCGACCGCAAATGTGACTGACTCACCGTGGGCCGGGATCTCAGGTCTCAGGCACTGGCTGTGGTCACGGTTCTGTGCCTGAGGCTGTGGAGGCCCAGTGGTCAGTAAAAGGTTAAAGTAAGATGTTAGAATATGAATAAAGTTACTGTTTCGTGACGCCACCTGTAGGGGTCCGGTGATGGCATCGGCGCTGCTTGGACCTCCGGGGGATGTGCGGCAGCTAAATGGATCCACTCCCTACAGGACAAGCGGGAGTCCCCGGGGTCAGGAGCTGCAGTTGAGGAATATGGCCGCTCGGTTGATTCTGTAGACAAAGCGATTAGTAACAGTCCAGAAATAAGGCACGGACACATTGCTCCTCTGCACGAGTCTTTACTCAACTCTTTCACAGTGTACAGGTGTAACGGTCTCTACTTCCAGGTAACGGATCAGGTGGTCCCTGTGATGAACAGTGTCCCTCCAAGGCTCCACAGTGTCTTTCTCTGTACTAACTGTCCTTTTCTCTTCGCGGCTTCTAACGTACCAGGTCAGGATACAGAGGAACTTCTGTTGGGCACCCGAGCCGTTGGCCTAGCGACTCCCGATAGGTCCCTGAACCTCAATGGTGGGTATCCCTCCTGACACAGCTGCGGTGTTGGTAAGTTGTGTATTGCGCTCCTGTGAAGCACTCAATCACTCCGGTTCTGTGGCACAGCGGTAAAGCATCTGCACCACCTCGGAGCCGGTACTCCGGGTTGGACTGGGCTTCGGTTGTCTAATCCCCGTTTCTAATTTTCTTGGCCCCTCTCACTTCTGGGTCACCACTGCTCGGTGCCCTCCCTATCAGCTGTTCTGTCACGACTTGGCTCTTGTTCCTGTCTCTCCAACTTTCTAACCCTGTTCTTCTCTTCCCCCCTGCTATACACCTAACACTCCTCCCACCAGGACGGTTGCCCAGGAAACGGGTATCTAATTGGTCCTCTGCCTCTAGTTGTTGCATGTGGTATATGGAGCTTTGGGATTAACCTGTTCATCACTGAGAGTGAGAATACTGCACCTTCAGTCAGGGGTGCAGTACCCTCCTGTGACGCACTCGTTGCGGGGCGCCACATGACCCTAGCCTAACACAGACTCTCCAGGACTTTAATCTATTTGGACTGCCTGCACCAGTGGAAACGATCACATGTCAGTTCATGATATGGCTTACAGCTGAGGATTTGCTGCCAACAGCGTGGTGAGTTGTACTTCTTTTTGTAACAGACTCTATCCATGCTACTGGAGTCCATATATCTGAGCACATGCTAGTGTGGACAGGGTAACCGTGGTCAATATTTTGCCCTGGAGCCACAGGTTAAGTTACTGAGTGTAAATAAAGTAGTTTTTTTTTTTTTATTTAACTGCAACAGAAGTTTAAAGGAAATATAAAAAGTCTGTGAAGGCCTCTTTTACATGTCTCCAGTACATGTGCTGTCTGTGCAGCCACATGTTGGAGACACGGACAAACCTTCACAAATGTTAAAGAATGGGTACTTTCCAGATGTATGTGATACTGCACGGACCATATCTCTATGTGGCGCAGATGTATGTCCGTGTGCTCCACACCAAGACATGTCCGTTTCTTGGTGGGAGGATGGACACAAGGACCTATTGAGGTTTTCAGTGTGACATCCATGTGCATGGACATGAGCCAGGATTTTTAAGAGAAAACAATAAAGAATTGAATACTTATTGGAGCCCACTGGGACGGCGTACTCAGTACCGGACGGTCTTGTCTCTGCCCTCACACTTCCATGGGATGCCGGCTATGGACAGCTTTCTCTCCATGGTTTCTATGACTCTGTGGAGTCTGCATCTCCATGAAGCCCAACCCCACCCGGGAAGTGTGTCTTTCTGTCTGTTCTTGTCTGCTTGGCTCACTCTGGCCTACTAACTCCTTCCTCCTCTTTCTCCTCTATTTGTGCTCTCTGTCACCTGATCTACATGTACCACCCACTTTCCTCTAAACCCACCACCCCTTGCCCGCCTAGAGTCCCGGGCTCCGGGTTGGGTGCTGCCTTTAGTGGTGTGTGTGTTCGTGAGGGTGTTTGTTGCACAAACGGTCTATCTTCCTGCCTGGCTGCAGTTCCCTATGTGGCCACCCTGGTTGCAGGGGCGCCACACTTACCTGATTCCAGCCATGTTGCCTGTCCCTCTGCTTCCGGGGCCGCTCATGAATACTCTTTGAACTGTGAGCTGCGGTGGCCCCGGAAGAGAGAGGAACAGGCAGTGCTGGAGCCTGGTAAGTTTGCAAAGACGTGCTATCCGGATGTCACACAGATAGTACGTGGATACGACACTTATGCCCCACCATGTGGGAGACATGGACTCACAAGCTGCCAAAAATGGCATCTATCACATGTGAATTTTTGCACGATGTGTGAAAGAGGCATAAGATATTTGCATTTGAAAATGCAATTTTGTTCCCCGGCCCAAATATTTCTGTAAACTGTACTACTAAAATACAAGTGTCACAAGAGCTAAAAACTTTCCACAATTTACCAGGTAAATTATTATCCATTACACAGCACAGGTTTGTGAATAGTTTTCAGCACACTCCAGCCGACGGCAATTCTCCTATATGAATACAATAGTGTAAGTGCAGCACCTAACCCTATTGGTTACTGAGGTGTAAAGGATGTAATTAAGGGCGTGTGTTTTGGTGGTAATGTTAAAAGGATATGTGAGCTACTTAAGACTGAAGACACTGAGCCCTGTTATACAGCTGTGCACATGCTGTAACTCCTACTGTACAAGTTGTCCAGGAGACACAAGAGATGGATACCGGTAAGACAGGTTCCCGTGCCCTGCTGAACCCTGGCGAAGAGAATGAAATGGTAAGATGACATTCAATATGAAAACATCATCATTTTTTTATGCATGTGAAGTTGTGTGTAAAATATTACTTTATTTTAATACAAATCCTCTATAACTGTAACTAATATTGGGTAAGATTGGGTGGGTAAAATAAGTAAGATGAGTATTATTATATCATCCACTATAAACAGGAGTGGGTAATTGGTGCAACCTGTGCAGATGCACAAGGGCCCCAGGAGTTAGGGGCACATGTCCATAGCAGCACAGACGCATTGGACTGCAAAGGGTCCCCATACTGGTCTTGTACAGAGGCGCTCTGTTGCCCGTGGCACTCCTATAGGATATTCATATTTACCTCTCTGGGGCAACCAACCAAGATTAAAGGGAGTTTTATAACTTAAAAGAAGTGCACCAATATAACTATAACATGTTCTTCTAATTATTTGACATCACAATATATGATATCATATGACATAGAATATGAATATCTAATAGATCATGGTTATATTAGAATTTATTATGTGTAGTACAATATGACATTAGTACTGTATTATGTACAGTTCTGTATTGTATGTGTATTATGTATTGCATACAGCACTTTATGGTATATGTGTGATGTCTAATGTATAGTACTGAATAGTATATGCATGATGTAATATTTTCAGTACTATATGGTATGGATGTGATATGTATCATGTACAGTATGTATGGTATGTGTGTGATGTATTATGTGCAATACACTCTGGTATAAGTGTTATGTACAGTGTGATATGTGTACAGTATGTATGCAAAGTATAGCATATGTATGTACAAGGGTCGGACCTACCGCGGTGCAGCTGGTTCAGCTGCACCAGGGCCCCGACTGGCTAGGGGGCCCCTCAGGCAGAGGAGAGGTGAAGTGAGGGAAGATTCCTGCTTCCCACGGCTGATCCCACCCCTCCTCTCCTCTCAACTCCCAGGTCTGTAATGTGCTGGAGACGCAAGTAGCAGCCCCCCCCTTCACTAGCACCAGGAGACCCCCCCATCCCGCTCCTCACCAGAACCCCCACCCCCGCTCCTCACTTGGGACAGCAGCTCATCCCCACCCCTGCTCCTCACTAGCACAGCCCCCTCCTGCTCCTCACCTGGGACAGCACTTGCAGCACCGGGGCCCACCAGGCGCTAGTTCCGCCACTGGTATGTACTATGTACAGAACTATATGGTATATGTATAATGTATCTACAGAGTCCAAATCGAAGATGAAGATGGTGATTTTATTTTCAACACATTTCAGAGCAATACTTGCTCCTTCAGGAAAACATTGTATAGCAGTTATGTGACTTTTTTTTTCCTGAAGGAGGAGCAAGTATTTCTCTGAAACGTATTGAAAATAAAATCATCTTCATCTTCGATTTGGACTCCCTTTTTCATGGCAGTGCATTTCCACTTTTCTTCTACTGGATTTATTACTTTTGTTAAGCTTGATAACTGACAGATATATTATAAAACATCCCCCAAAACATAGGCACGGCCTCGCTCAATACATTTGAATGTGCCAATCTAGTCGGATTTTAACCAGGAGTCTGCATATCGCATATTCAGGTCTCATAACTGCCATTTGTGGATCCTCACAGTGCACAGTTTGTGCGCACTGAGGTCTAACAAGTCTGCAGTCACATGGGATAACCCGATAAGCTTTTTAATGCATTTTATAGTTTACACACTTTTACATAACATCTGGCTGCAAAAAAAAACAAAGCCAAGATATCACTAGTAAATAACACAAAAACATTAAAAAGTACTCTAAATTATGCTTATATGGAGTTTTTTTTTTACATAGATTTTGAACCAGTTACACAAATTTCGATTCACACATTACACCAGTTGGTATAAGTGTAATGTGTAAGCGCACATTCATATGTTTAACAGACAAAACCCCATGATAAAAACAGATAAGTAAATACCCTGCAGTAAGTAAATAATAGTACAATCCAATAGCATATGATATTTAGTGGACACTATTTTGATTAGAAGAGCGTAAAAGCCATCCCACTTTGAAAAGGTACCGTATACCCAATCAGGATGGTCTTAACTCTAGTGCCTAATCTTGCTATGTGCCAGCAGGCCTCAAAATAGATGGGGCAGAGCAGAACCCAGGCTTGATTCTTAACATCTACCCCAGGACAACTTTATAGACATAATCCATAAAGGAGGAACCACACTTCTATATATAAAAGGTACAGAAAAATGGTCTAGAACACCTGTTGGTATAAATGCAATGTATAGGTCCACATTCATTCTTTGGCCATTAACAGCCAAAACCCTGCAATAAACAACAAATAAGAATATACTCTGTGAGAATAAACCCTATATGTTAAATTAGTCGTTTTAAGAACTAAAATATCATATTGCTGCACATTTATCAATGTTAGTCACAAAACGAATTCACATCAAGATGCAGTAGACCCCTGTGAAAAAGGCGAGGAGGATTTTCAAAACATTCCAACAACAATTACTCTCATGCCTACCATTAATCGGGGGGGGTTGGTTGCCTGGTATTAGGAATGCATACAGATGAGGCTTGTTTAGATCACCAATCATACTAATAATTGTGATGCACAGGGCCTGGCTTACAGCCTGTTTGTGAGGCCCAACTATTATGGCGGGTTTACACGTTGCGATATCGTACTACGATTTCAATAAAAAGTCACGTGGTTCAAGCGTTGGAGCCGATATCGTTCCTGCGTTGTATGGTGTGAACGTCCAATACGATGCAGGAATGATGTCAATGCGATATCGGGGATTGAATGAGCGTGCTATTCAATGCCCCGATATTGCATAGCGATTGTAGCCGGATCGTGCTGTGTAAACGCCCAATTACGATGCGATTTCATACGTCACCCATTCACTCCCATGTTAACTATGCGATCCTGGGTTGGGAGGCGGAGACATCGCACAGACGTTGTATTCCGATATCGCAGCGTGTAAACATTCAATGCGATGCGGGAGGAACGTGCACTAATTGCGCGCTCCCGCGCCATTGAACTGCGATATCGGAACGATATTGCAGCGTGTAAACCCACCATCAGGGCTGCCCAGAACTATATACGTTCACCTCAGAGGGACAGGCACCCTATTTTATAAGGTCAACATTGATTCCTACGCAGAAATGGAAAAAGTACAATTATATATATTATTCATGATGTATTTGTGATTTTATTTATTTATCCTTTTGCTGTGTTTTGTTCTTTAATCTTAGAGTAGGGAAATGTAAGAAAATGAGTAAGCTTTGTGTATTTTGGTCAAATAATGTCCAAGACCTCATACATGTTATACTTAACTGCAATTTTTTCATTTCTATGCAGAGTGCACTTATGGTGCCGTCACACCTGGCAACGTCGCTAGCGACATCGCCGAAAAAGTGACGTATCAGCGATGTCGCTAGCGACGTCGCGCTGTGTAAACGAGCGGCGCGACCGCGTTTTATCGCTGGTCGCAGGTTGACAGGTTTACGGGAAGAACCGTAAACCTGTCAACCGGCGACCTGCGATAAGGCTGTATCGCGCCGTGTGACATCGCCAGAGCGATGTCGGCGGCGATCCAGCCTATACCGCAGCGTTGCTGCGGATCGCTCGCTGGGCTGAGCCCAGCCCAGCGAGCGATGTCACCGCCCGCATCGCTGCGGTGTCGCCGGCCGCAGCGACTCTGTGTGACAGCTGGCCAGCGATGTCGGAACCGAGCGGGCACCCGCGCATCGCTTCCGACATCGCTGGTCAGATCGTGCTGTGTGACGGCACCATTAGACATACAGTAACTATGTTGGCTGTGTAAACTATAGTGTCTGTCCCAGTGGGGTGTAATTATATAGTGCTGGGCATCCCACTGGATTTAATTGTATAGGTTTTCACTCATGAACTCTATATAAGCCTCAATGGTTGCTGCTGCATCTTGTAAGTGCATTGGTTTTGTGACCTGCGATGGTAAATACAGCTGCCTTATTTACTGCTACATTTTTTTTTTACTCTAAAGGGGGTGTCACACGCGTCAATATCGCCTGCACGATATCGGCTGCACGTGACGTTGCAGCGATATTGACGCGTGTGACATACTGCATCAACCAGCGATAAATCGCTGGTTGATGATCGCCAGGTTTCAGAACCAGCTCTGAAACCTGGCGATTGTCGCCCGGTGGACACGCAGCATCGCTGCGTGTGACACCGGGACTAGCGATATTCCAGCTCCCAGCGCCTGTCACAAGCGCTGGGAGCTGGTCTCCAAGGTACACTGCGGGTAACTAGGCAGCGCGCGCTGCCTAGATACCCGACTGTGTACCTTAGTTACCAGCCTCCTCCGCTCACCGGGTGAGCGGAGGAGGCTGGTAACTAAGGTACACGTCGGGTATCTAGGCAGCGCGCGCTGCCTAGTTACCCGCAGTGTACCTTGGAGACCAGCCTGCTCCCGCTTCCAGCAGGCTGGCAGCGGGAGCAGGACATCGTGGAAACGATATTTAAATCGTTTCCATGATGTCACTGGTCAATTGATCGCTGGTGAGTCTGTCTGTGTGACAGCTCACCAGCAATCAGCCGTCAATGTCGTCAGCGATCATCTCGCTGACGACATTGACGCGTGTGACACCCCCTTAACAAAATAGTTGCAATTGTGAGGTGATGGGGAATATGCAGCTGATCGCCACTCACCAATAACTATTTGCATGACACTAAAATTCTATATACCGCTGCTGTTCTGTTTCAATAACAATGTATATGGCATTGAACTGTATGGACATTGTGAACACTAGTTGCCAACAGTACTAACTACTGTACTATGAGGCTATTCTGACATCATCCAAAGAAATACAAGCAAAAACTCTCCAGAAACTCACAAGTTCATTGGATGCTAGAATTGTGAGGGCCGCTTTACACACACAGATATCTGTGACCAACTTCTGAACAGATCTCTGGTTGCAGTGAAATCATGGACACATTGATCTATTTTTTACACAGCCACAAAATGTAACAATGTGTCCATGATTTCACTGCAACCAGAGATCTGTTCAGAAGTTGGTCACAGAAGTTGGGGTGTGTAAAGCGGCCCTAATAATTTGGAACAGTGCATTTAGAGTTTTTTTTTAATTTTGAAGATTATACTGATTATACTGTTATCATTGGAAGGTTTCTTCAATAAAAGACCGACCATTTAGGAAAATCAGAAAAAAGAACATTTGCGTAATAATTTGGAACACAGTGTAAGCAGCGCATGCTGCCTAGATACCCCTCGTTTATCATGCTTTCCAGCATCCTCCCGCTTACCGCTGGTAAGCATGATAAACAGTGGGTATCTAGGCAGCGCGCTCTGCTTAGTTAGTCAGTGTTTATCATGGTTACCAGCGTCCTCCTGCTTACAGGCTGCGCTAAGCAGGAGGATGCTGGTAACCATGATAAACAGCGAGTATCTAGGCAGCGCGCGTTGCCTAGATACCCACTGTTTATCGAGGTTATCAGCGATGTGGAGGTGGCTTCCTGGTCACTGAGGAGATCTGCCTGTTTGACAGCTGCCCAGCGACCACACAGTGATGTTCCAGCGATCCTAGTAGTTGTCGGGATCGCTGGAACATTGCTTGTGTGACGGCACCCTAAAGGTATGATATCGTTGCTGCTATATTTCAAATGTCACATGTTTTGTGATGCTTGAACGATGTCGAAACGACATCGTTGCGTGCAACACTACAAACGATGAACGATCAGTCGGCTGATCGTTCATCGTTTGATTTGAGGACAGGACCTCAAATCTATCGTTAGTCGCCCGGTGGACATGTAGCATCGCTGCGTGTGACACCGGGAGACGACCGATAAGCCAGCTCCCAGTGCCTCTCTGCAAGTGCTGGGAGCTGGTCTCCAAGGTAAACAGTAGGTATCTAGGCAGCTCGCTCTGCCTAGATACCTGAAGCATACCTTGGTTACCAGCCTTCTACGCTCACCGACTGGTATCCAAGGTACACAGCGGGTAACTAGGGACCCTTGGATACCAGCCGGTGAGCGGAGCAGGCTGGTAACCAAGGTATACATCAGGTATCTAGTCAGAACTCGCTGCTAGATACCCGCAGTTTACCTTGGAGACCAGCCTGCTCCCGCTTACCGCAGCCTGGCAGTGGGAGCAAAACATCGTGGAAACGATATTTAAATCATTTCCACGATGTCGCTGGACCACAGATCGCTGGTGAGTCTGCCTGTGTGACAGCTCACCAGCGATCTGAACGATTTTGTTAGCGATTGCGCGTGCATGTGATCGCTAACAATATCGTTCATTAGATTGATGCGTGTGACGTGGCCTTAAGGCCCAGTTACACACACAGATAATTGTGCAGAGATTGTTTGCAGATCTCTGGTTGCAGTGAAATCATGGACACGTTGTTACATTTGTACACGGCCACAAAATGGAGCAATGTGTCCATGATTTCACTGCAACCAGAGATCTGCTAACAATCTGCACAATTATCTGTGTGTGTAACTGGGCCTTTATAGAGACTACAAAAACGTAAGCAGAATATTTCAGAGCATACAGAGGCATTCTGGGGAGAAGCCTCTTATTGTGTTTATGTGGGTTTTCAAGTAAATACACTGGTATACCGATAATTCTCATTGCGAAGTTGCCAATGGTGTGGGAAGTAGTGGCTTTGGAGTCACTTGTTTAGGGTATGTGCACATTACCGGCGGGTTGGTCGGCGGCGGCTGGGCGGAACCCGCCAGGATGCTCCGGCGCCGTCCACCGGCTTCCTGGCGGGTATGTGCGGCGGGAGCCGGGCGGGTGACGGGCGGTAGCCGGCGGTTGCACAGCGGCTTCTCGGCAGCGATTCTGCAGCGGCTGGAAGCAGCACATGATTCTGCTTGCAGCCGCTGAAGAACCGGCGTTTTATAGAACATGCTCATTCTTTGCTAACCCGCTGGGAAACCTGCGGGTTAGCAACGGATGAGGCTGTGTAAACCGCCGGTGTGTGCACAGCCTTGGTCGGTTTACATTGGTTTTAATGTTAATCCAAACGCCGGTTTGGATTAACATAAATTTAAATAAAACTAATGTAAACAAACCGGTGGTTTACACAGCTAAACCGCCCAACACCTGGCAAGTGCGCACATAGCCTTAAGCTTGTTAGCTGCTGTTCTGCACCACTGATAGGCCATCACTGACATCCAGTGTTCTAGGTAAATGTTTGGTGCCAGCACTAGGTAAATTATTGTATCTTAGTTACAACTTAGGGGCCAAAATTGTCACGATAAGTGCCATACATATCACAGGAATCTTAGTAATGTGCATGAACCTTTTGCGAAAACAAGATATAAAATTCTAATACATTTAGAATTCTATTCATCAGTGCATATTAAACAGATATTATATATGCAAGTGCCGTTTTTATTTTATTTTATTAATATTAATGAAAGCTGCATACTACTCAGTGAAGCCAGTGTATTATTTGTATATTTCTAAATAACTATAAGTAGACCAGTACAACCTGTCTGGCCAGGTCACATTCTGGAATACTGTTTTCATGTGGTATCAAATGACCTGCCAAGACCAAATATAATGGTAAAATATTCAATCGAAAAAGATTATGATAATGCGTTCCCCATAATTGAAATGTTTACGTAGTGCATCGTCACAAACCATGATTAGTGCTAGATATGTGGACATCTATGTGATTGTTATCTAGATCATCAAACAAAAGGAATTTAATGTTGTTCCTGTGCCAGGTTTTGGTCATTTATTCTACATCCCACTTTTTAGTATTTGCTGAGATTTTTTGATGTTGTTGCAGTATGTCTGCACTGTAATGTAAATTACGTTCCTTGCATCATCACATTTTTCATTGCGTTTTTTTACATGCATTTGCGTTGTGTTTTTACCTTTGTGATTTTTGTTTGTAGATCAATAAGCTGCATTGTTTTGAATACTTACTGGAATTGGCTTTTGGAAATGTTTTATTGACACACTCGTGTGACGGATTACACACACTTTTAGGGTCCTTTACACGTCGCAATATCGCCATGCAACATCAACAAAAATTCACGTGGTACGGTCGGTGCAGTTGATATCGTTTGTGCATTGTGTTGTGTAAATGGGTAAGGCGACGGGTAAAAATCTACCTACAATATTGCAAGATTGTGCAAGCCCTTCAACCGTACAATATTGTATATGCGATGTGCATGATCGTGCTGTGTGACGGCGCAACTACGATCTTGTTGCAACTTCCCCTATTCATCTGCAATGTAATGCTCGGCCTTGGGTTGCTATATCCAGCGCAGAAAAGTTAAGGACAACAGCCTAGTTCATTGCCTACCGATATCTCCCTGTGTGACATCTCTATGCGATCTTGGACAAGTGCCAAAAATGTGCGCGCTCCCGTGAAATTGTATGCAATATCGGAACGATGTTGCGAAGTGTAAAGGTACCCTTAGTGCTTTTCCGCTGCGAAAATGTGCTAAAAACACAAATGATTTTTTTGCCTGTGGATATTCTGCATCTAATGCAATTCTACAAGGAAAATCTGCACATAAAGCTCAGTGTAGCCACAAAATAAATTGTCATGCTGCAGCTTTGAAACATGCACTGAAGTTCACTTTACGCTGAGTTAAAAATAAAGCACATTGGGCACCAGAGTTCTAGAAATCCCATCCCCTTTACTGGAAATGTATTATGCTGCCGTTTTGACACAGCGTAAAACTTCACCAAAAACTTATCATATGAACATAGCCTTCAAGATTTTACTGCTGTTGTATTCTCTTGTTATGGTCTTCAGTTTATTCCCTTAGTTTCAACATCCATGATACTTTTCAATAAGATGTAATATGCCAAAGGTTCTACTATATTACTGTTGGGTTTGGTTTCAAGTTGATGGAGTACAATCTGTGAAACCATAAGCACAGTCAAAATCAGAGTCACAGACAGAAAAGTTGGAGGTAGGTGTTAATGTGCGTCTACAAGTAACAGACACAAGCAAATAACACACCTTGTAGTCTAGAAAAAACAACACCTTTCTGTAAAAAACCAGGCTGATGTTTGCCAGCTCTTCTGGACATGATGTGCTTAGTCATTTTAGGTCCAGAAAGGCCACAAGGGTAGAGTCACACAAATGTGCAATGCGAGAAAATCTCACATTGCACTCTATCCAATGTTAAACAATGCTGCAGCTCAAATATGAGATTTTTTTTTCCCGCATCCCTAATTGGACTGAGAAAAAAATTGCAGCATGCTGTAATAGTCAGCGATCGATTCTCGGCTCACAACACTCATACGAGTGAAACATTGGACTGCACTCGAATGTCACCCGAATTCAGTACGATATACACCAAGGCAGGCAATGGAGGAGATGGGGAATAATCTCTCCTGTCCGACACTGTCGGATCACAGCTACATAACATTTGGCTCACGCTCACTGCAGAGCCCAGCTGGCTGTGCTCAGCATATCCAATATGATACTCTCACATCAAATGCAATACACTAATGTGATTCTACCCTTACAAGTGAAATCACATTAAAAGGACAAATGTATCTATATGCCCTTCACATGGTAGAATAATGAAGAAAATAATGACCCGAATGTAACCAAAGTAGCCTAATTTTAGTCAATGTCTAAGGTAAAGTAAAACATGAT
This sequence comes from Allobates femoralis, assembly GCA_033576535.1. Taxonomy (NCBI): domain Eukaryota; kingdom Metazoa; phylum Chordata; class Amphibia; order Anura; family Aromobatidae; genus Allobates; species Allobates femoralis. Next base: position 186,581,782 of record JARQOC010000001.1, read on the forward strand.
TGCAAAATGCTTTTATCATCAGTAAAGCATCCTACTGGATGATGATGACACCAAAACACAGACAGAATGTCCTTAATGTCATTTTCCAAACAATTTACCTTAGTAAATATATATTTAATTAGGTACCATGGGCAGAGTCACAATCCCAATGCATTATATACAATTCATTAATTGCTATAAGTAGGGAAGAGGATCAAACAGACAAAAGATATAAATCAGGAGCCACAGATAAAATCCACCATACTCTAACAAATTATCTAAAGCCCCGTCACACATAGCGAGATCGCTGTTGCGTCACAGGTGTTGTGACGCAACAGCGACCTCGCCAGCGATCTCACTATGTTTGACACGTAGGAGCGACCGGCCCTCGCTGTGACATCGCTGATTGTGTCGGAATGGCCTGGACCATTTTTTGATCGTCGGGTTCCCGCTGGCAGCATGCATTGGTGTGTTTGACGCCTTAACAACAACCTCATTGGCAACTCAGAACTCAGCCACGTAGGTCTGAGTCGTCAGACTAGCTGCTGTATGACAGGATCCCAACGACCACCGAGGTCTTATATGGGTCGCCATATCATTGCTGCGTGGTTGAGTAGATGTGACTGTTTGACATCTCACCAGCGACCACGTAGCGACGTTCCAGCGATCCTTACCAGGTTGTATTGTTGTCGGGATCGCTGGAATGTTGCCAAGTGTGATGGGACCCTTAGGGTACCTTTACACGCCACAACTGCGGGAGACATTTTTGGCAGCGATATTTCTCGCTGGAATTATCGCTGCCAAATTGCCTCCCTATGGCGGCGTGTAAATCGGGAATTTGGCGGCGATAAAACCAATGTCGCCTGGTTTCAATTTCAAACTGACAAAAAATAGAATCAGCACAAAAGTTTGTAAACAATCGGGTGCAATACTTCCTGTAGCAGGGCTCAACTGCAGCAAGACAAAGGATCCAAAAAGACAGGCAGCACTCCAAGTCACAGTAGTGAAAAAGCAGCTTTACTCAAGCCATGTGGTACAACGTTTCAACCTTGCCTGATGAAAACCGCAAGGTTGACACGTTGTACCACATGGCTTGAGTAAAGCTGCTTTTTCACTACTGTGACTTGGAATGCTGCCTGTCTTTTTGGATCCTTGGTTTCAATTTCAGAGCACTGCTGTGAAATCGAAACCAGGCGACATTTGTGTTATCGCTGCCAAATTCCCGATTTACATGCCGCAATAAGGAGGCAATTTGGAGGAAATGTGGCAGCGATATTTCCACGTCACAATATTGCTGCCAACATTTCTCGCCGTGGGTGCGGCGTGTAAAGGTACCCTTAGAGTCAGTGCCCCAGCGTGTTATCTCATATATATGTTTTTTGTTATGGGACTATAAGTACGAAAGAGATATAAAATAGGAATAACTGATACAATCATTAGTCTTATAGTATACTGTTCAGTTAGTTTTGAAGGCCAGCCTGGAATAGAGCCACTTACTATTACTCAGTTTTGTTGTCTATGGATTTCACTGTAATCAGAGCAGTAGGACGAAGATGTTGGCAATATTGTCCTTCTTGAGTTTATCACTCCTTAAAAGGAGTCCTCTGAGAATTGGAATAAAATAAATTAATGAAATAAAAAAAACAATTAAGTGTAATATGTACGGTATATGTGTAATATATCTATAGGTGTAATATATATAAATATATATATAACACTTAAATGTTCATTTTTGTTATTTAATTAATTTTGTTTATATATCTTCACTTATTGTCTGAAGTCTGTCTGGAGCAGATGTTCTTCTTCTGTTTTTTGCAGTCCGTTATACATCTCGTGTCCTCTGAAATCTAGGACAAGAAGAAGTCCATTCCCCTTTGCAATGCCTGTCTTTCTGCTTCTTAACAGTTTTTATTTAAGACTAATAAACTGTTTAAACTGTGCATTTAGGAAGGCAGTAAATAATAAAAAAAAATAAAAATATTTAAACGTTTACTTGGCTTTTAAACTCTTAGGTCTTATTCAGACGTCCATTTGGATGCTGTGCTATGATTGGCTGCTGTGGGCAGAAAAGATTTTCTTAACCCAGTTTCCAAAGAGTGTGGTGGTGTCCATAGCATCCAATCATAGCATGTTCTTCATTTCACCTCACCAGTATGAGATGAAAGTTGCCTGTGATTGGTTGTTGGCAACAAAGAAATATTTTTTATTTTTTAAATCAAAGTTCAAAACAGTCTGGTGGAGTCTGTAGCAACCAATCAGAGCACAACTTTAATTTTTCCTCAGCAGTATAAGAACTGAAAGCTTCACTATGGTTGCTATGGAGAGCAAAGGCAAATTTTCATTTAGACAGCTCATAAGAGTGTGGTGGTTTTCTTACCATGATTCCTTTCAATATTTAAGGATTATGGTGGATTAAGCTTCTGTTTTTAACAATGTAATTGACATGTCTAAAAGGTGGTGCCGAAATTCATCCACCCCACCGCTTCCTCCCCCTTCCTTTGTCCTCCTCCTCCTTGCCACTCCATCCTCCATCCTCCCTCTGCCTGTGCTGCTCCATCCTCCCCCACCCGCCGCTTTGTCCTCTGTCCTCTTCCCCCTGCCGCTCTGTGCTCTGTCCTCCCCTGCCTGTGCCGCTCCATCCTCCCCCACTCCACCGCTTCCTCCTCCTTCCTTTGTCCTGCTCCCCCTGCTGCTCCTTCTTACCCCTGCCTGTGCTGCTGCATCCTCCCACACCCCCCGCTACCTCCTCTGTCCTCCATCCTCCTCCCCCCTGCTGCTCTGTCCTCCCTCCTCCCCCCTGCCACGCCGTCCTTTCCCCACCGCTCCTTCTTCAAAGTTCCTCCCAATTCAGCCCTCACCGCCTTCCCCATGCAATCTCTATTTCTATATTCTAGAATACCCGATGCGTTAGAATCAGGCCACCATCTAGTAAATAAATAATTAAACAAATGATGTAGATAAAGCGAACAGCTACGGGCTGCCACACCCTGCTGCCTGGCTTTACCTTGGCTGGTAATCAAAATATGGGGAAGCCAATTATTTTTTTAATTAATTAAATAAATTATTTTAAAAAAATTTAATTGGCAACCAAGGGAGCTGGGGCTGGGATTCTCAGCATGGTAAGGCCCAAGTATTCTGAACCCTCTACATGCTGAAAATCACAGCTCACAGCCGCCCTTTGAAAATGGTGCATTATTTCATAGCAGCATTTTCAGGTACTTTATCAGTTCTTGCAGTGGTCTTAGTGATGGTGGCACACTGGATAACAAATGGGTTAACAAATGGGTTAATGCCAGCTGTGTATTGGCAGCTGGCACTAAGCCCAAGATTCATAACGTCGGGATAATGTTACACCTACCCACTATGAATCTTTAGTAAGCATTAAAAAAAATAACACAGAAAACAAATCTTTTAATTGTAATAAAACACAAAAGACATCCTTGGTTCCCATCTTTTATAACCCAAAAAAATCCCTCTGAGGATAATCCATAGGTCTGTCCCTCGTCAAACATGTTCAGCTCTACTACATTGCTGTGAGCCGACACATGTCTGTTCACAGCAAGTAGCAGGCTCACACTAACAATTGGATATGATCCAGGTGTCGTGGAAAGGTCATACCTGTTCACAAGCAGAGCCCTGTCAGCTGTGAACTCAGGTGACCCTGATGAACTGCATCATGTCACCTGGTAAAGTGAGTGTAAGGTTAGTAGTTGTTCCCGTCCAGTGGGCCTCCAGCAAACATTTTGGTTCCAAAGATTCAGGGAAAGTTTTAGGGCCATTTTAAATTTGTAGCTTATTCCCAAACAAAGCCACATTCAGGGTTTTTTTTTTTTAAATACTGGGTTTCTGATTGCAAAATGAAACGTCAATTTTGTGCTGAATTTGAAATCGGTGAATATGTTTGGAAAATGTTTGCTTATCCCTACTCCAGAGAAACGTAAAGATACACCAAAATCAGAAGATTCAAAACTTGAAGAGAAGGATTTTTACAAAGACTTTCATGCTAGTGTGGCGCCCCTGCAACCAGGAGGCCACATAGGGAATGCAGCCAGGCAGGAAGATAGACAGTTTGTGCACCAAACACCCTCACAGCACACACACCCATAGGGCACAGCACCCAACCCGGAGCCCGGGACTCTAGGCGGGCAAGGGGTGGTGGGTTTAGAGAGCAAGTAGGTGGGGAATGTAGGTCAGGTGACAGAGAGCACAAATAGAGGAAAAGAGGAGAAGGAGTTAGTAGGCCAGAGTGAGCCGAGAGGTAAAGAGCAGACAGAAAGTGACACATTCCAGAGGGATTGAGCTCCTTAGAGAGCAAAATCCACAAGTCACAGAACCATGGAGAGAAAGCTCATCCATAGCCAGCATCCCAGGGGAATGCGAGGACAGAGACTGGACCAGTAGTACTGGGTCCGAGGAACACGGCAGCACCGACCAACTACCAGCGGAGTAGTTTTCCCTGTTCGAACTGGAATCACACGGGTTAGAAGGGGCCTGGTAAGCCCTTGGAAGATAGGGTTACTGCAGGCTAGGGACACACCAGAGTGTCGGCTCTGAGGGAACTGAAGTTGCACACCGTCTTCCCAGACAAACCAACGGGGAGCTTTAATTCTAAGTTGGAGTTCCTACTACAGGGTTGGAGGCACAGTGGCCACCACAAGGACCCGCTTACCGCCCAGACACATAGGGGGAAGCTACAGACATGGGACCGAGCTGCCGCCATGCAACCCGCGCAGAGAACAGAGAGGGAGAGAACAGCCTGAAAGGACATGTAAAAGGAGTGAGGGGTCTCAGAGCGACAGCCTGGCTGCAAAGGGTTAAGTTCTCCCGAGTTAACTGAACTGTGAACTGTGTTGAGAACTGTACCGTGACTTGTGTGGCTTTGAAGAACTGGAGAGTAAACCCGGTGAACACTGCTTCAGTGTCCGTGTCTGATTCCAGGTATATACAACTGTTATTGTACTTCATACCCTGCCAGGAGCAGCCTGACCCCCGGCGGGCTTATCCATCCAGCTGCAGCCCATCGATCCCTCGATCCTTCTGGCAGAGCTGCGCTGCAGCGGTGGTCTCCTTACTCACCACAACCTGTGGGTGGCGTCACAACAACAATATCCCTGTATATAACCCCTTTTACTTGCGAGAACCCGGGACACGGTCCAGACCAGGAATGCCGTGACATCCCAGCAGTACCCCGGTCCGGTACCAAGTACCCTGTCCCAGTGGGCTCCACACTATACCAACGAGCCACAGCTTTTTTCAAATCTCGAACTGAAAGTATTTAGTAAGGGACTTGGACCTTCATAAATATTCTGCAGAACGTTTAGACTCTAGACTAAAGGAAAAGAAGCTGCTATCTCCTGGTACATTTTTTTCCTGTATAGAAGTAGAGAAATGGTATTCCTTCCATACTTTTCTCAAGATGATGCTCTAGTGTATTTTAGTGATGTTCCTCAGCTGAGACTCTTTATTGATTTTTCCAAAAAGCTATGCTACTGCTCAATTGCAGTATGATTCAGTGCCTGTAGGGCACTCTGTGTACTTTAATGAAGGCTTTGAGAATTTGGACTTTATTCTCAAGAAACCTATGAGGATCAAAGAAGGCACATATGGGGTCATCTGAAAGCTCTTTCTTTGCTCCTTCTGCAGTATGGAGGATACACAAAGTACCCATGTTTGTGTGTGAATGGGACAGCCAGGATAACACCCATCACTGGGACAGAAAATGTTGGCTAATGAGAACATCTTTGTAATCTGGATTCAAGAACACAGTTGTGGAAATTTTGGTTCATCCCACTAAAAATTCTCCAGCCACCACTCCACATTAGCTTGGATTGATGAAGCAATTTGTGAAAGATCTACCAAATGAAAGAGAGACTTTAAGTACCTTTTGGACCAAGTTTCATGGACTGTCTGAAGCAAAACTGAATTAAGGTACCTGTTGGGAAAAAGGCTTAGGTTTCTTTCAAAGAAGCTTGAAGAAGTTTCTAGGTAACAAATTGAGCCAAAATTTAGTCTATTGCGGAGAACATGTTGAAACGTATCAAAGCCTTGGGTTGTATGATGAAATTGAAGTTATATTTTCTACATACCCATTTAAAATACTTTCCTGAAAACCTTAGGGCTGTTAGCAAAGTACAAGGAGAAAGATTTCATCAGGATATCGAGAAGAAGGAATGACAACAGCAAATTATATGGAAATGATGGGGGACTACAACTGAAGGCTTCACAGAGAAGACCAGAAGGCCTTCTATAAAAGGGATCAAGTGAATCTTTTAAGAGAAAAGGAAAAGGTGTGAAATTGATTTCCAATAAAGTTGCAGTATGAATAACTTTTTATATAAAATATTGTGATTGTGTACAACTTTGGCCACGTTAAATATTTCTCTTGTTCATCTCGCTTGCATATACTTTCACACATGATTTACGCAAAATCCATATGTGATGATTAAAAGCAGAGGTGCTTATAGGCCCCCATGTTAACTGACGTGGATCCTATCGGATTTGATTATGTCCAATTTAGTCCCCTGTGCCCAAAAGCGGAGCAGTCTCCAATTTTGGGCACAGCAGAAAATCGGGCACAATCGGACCTGATACATATCGGATGCCATTAAGGGCAAATCCAATGAGATCCGTCGCCCATAGGGACACATGGGGGCCAAATCGGATCCGGAACTGTCAGTTTTAGAATGGACAGCCACGGATCCCAGAAAAACGCAGTGTGAAAGCAGCCTAAGAGATCTTGGAGAGGATTTTGTATATTGTTTTATTAGGAGTGAATGTGATGCCTTATTTGTTAGCCCAAACGTGCACATACTGTATACACAGTACTTGCAGCAATAGCCCAAAGTTTCTTTACCTGTCTGTAAGCTTTGCCAAAATAGATTTTAAAACTGCAAATAAGTAGTCTGAGACAAGCCAACAAATGCCTTATTTATTTTTTAAGTGTGCCAGCTATCTGGTTATAAAGACATTCAGTCACCAGTGTCGTATGTCCCAAGTCACAAAATAACAGCTCTAATTGATCGAAAATACTTTTCAGCACAATACTTTTTTTAAGGTTGAGTAGATTATCAGAGGGCAGTAAAGTAGAAATTAGAAAACTGACTAAGTCCATTTACAGGAGAATGAACAGGAAAACAATCTTAAGCCACTGTCACACATAGCGAGCTCACTGATACGTCACAGATTTTGTGACGTAACAGCGACCTCACAGGTTGATAACCATGGTAAACTCCGGGTATCTAGGCAGCGCGTGCTGTCTAGATACCCGGTGTTTATCATGGTTACCAACGCTAAGCAGGGAGGATGCTGGTAACTATGATAAACAGCGAGTATCTAGGCAGCATGTAAGGCTAGGATCAGATTAACGATTTTAGACATGCCCCCGGGAGGTTGCGCTAAAAACATAGCCATTGTCTGATATTGCTTATCTATGGGGACCCCACCCCTAACGTGGCTCCAACTACGTCATCGAATGGTAATCTTGCGTTATTTCCTAAAGCGAGCAAAGACGCTGCAGATTTGACTCAGATGCTGTTAGCACCGCGTTATTGCTGCCAATGTCTACATTTTTAGAGCGACCCACTCGGGCGTGGCTAAAAATGTGAATCTGACCCTAGCCTTATTGCTGTTCACATCTTCAAAAAAACATAATATTTATGCAGTATGTTAACACGACCTTACAGATTAAAACAAAGCCACATCTCATAAAGCAAATCTTACATTGAGATGTGAGAGTTCTGGCTGCTATGGCCATGAAGAAATGAACAAAAAGTAAATCCATTGGTTCAACCTAGAGATGAGCAGGATGCACAGAAGACATTGTGCCAGCCCTGTAAAATTAAAATCCATGCCGAGAATGCCAGAAGCTAAGAAATTCGCAACATCGAACCACTATAGATTAATCTCTCCCTTTCTTCTACACCTGTGATCTGATCGCAGGATCGAATCACAGTAGATAACACTTGGTACACGCTCGCAGCAGAACCTGAACCAAGTGTCATTAGCTTATCGCTTCCGATCCTCTCTCATCTGATGCCTAGTCTTATGTGACTTTACCCTTAGCAAATATTACTCAATTGTCCATAGACATAGCGACTGAGAAATGAATTTCTAAAAAGGAAAGCTAAGACTCCATATGGCCATGTAAAAAGACCTATATTTTATTATGATGATATAACCACATAGTTTTTGATCTAGCATTTGCAGTTTCTCTTATTGTTTGAATTAAGTTATTCCCATCATTTACTTAGATGTTAATAATATTGTATGTGTTATTTCATTATGGTAAGATCATTTGGAAGTTCCCAATTATTTCCTTTTAAGTTGGAATCCCATGGCCATATGAAATGCTCAACAATCGCATCAAAATGGACGGCAGCTCTCCTGACCCAAGCATGATCGCTAAGTACATGAAGCTGTCACACTCGGGTCAGGAGAGCCGCCAGCCGGTTCGGGCATTTTGATGCGATCCTTGCACAATTCATATACTAGTGTGGCTCCAGACTTAAAGGATATCATCAAATATTTATTTATTAGGGATTACTTATAAAACAGGGATAAGAAACACTGCACGAGGTAGCCATGACATTTGCATAAAGCTTTTTGCTCCTTATAATTAAAGATTCCAGCTGTCTGACTAACCCAGCTTAAGGAATACATAACATTGCTCCCAGTGCTGTTTCTTCTTCATTTTGCATTTTTAGTACCTTGTGTACTTGGTATCAGCACAAAAACCATAATTAAGCTAGGAGTGTGTCCTATTATAATTATATTGGATTGACTCAGCAAAGATATAAACACTCCCAATCATTCTGTACTACTTGAATAACAACTATATGTACATCCAATGTATGAACTTTCTTTCTCATGCACTTTTACCTGGCAGGACTGTACAATTACAATTTTCATCTGTATTCCAACCTTATCATGTGCTGCAGAAGAGGAATAGCCAAAAGGGCCTGTCACACGCGTCAATGTCGTCAGTGAGATGATCGCTGACGACATTGACGGCTGATCGCTGGTGAGCTGTCACACAGACAGACTCACCAGCGATCAATTGACCAGAGACATCATGGAAACGATTTAAATATCGTTTCCATGATGTCTTGCTCCCGCTGCCAGCCTGCTGGAAGCGGGAGCAGGCTGGTCTCCAAGGTAAACTGCGGGTATCTAGGCAGTGCGCGCTGCCTAGATACCCGCAGTTTACCTTGGATACCAGCTCCCAGCGCTTGTGACAGGCGCTGGGAGCTGGAATATCGCTACTCCCGGTGTCACACGCAGCGATGCTGCGTGTCCACCGGGCGACAATCGCCAGGTTTTAGGACTGATTCTAAAACCTGGCGATCATCAACCAGCGATTTATCGCTATGTCACACGCATCAATATCGCTGCAACGTCACGTGCAGCCGATATCGTGCAGGCGATATTGATGCGTGTGACAGGCCCTAAAGAGGGTGCAGAAGTTGCATCAGGGCTTTGGTTTCATTAGGGTAGCCCAAAGACCGTTGGCTACATAAGAGGACTCTAGTAAATCAACATGATTTGGTTGTAGTCATGAAATTCACCTGTATCTCAGCACTGAAGTTCACTGTGGGGAAACCCATATTTCACTAGTCAGATTAATTGTTCATAAAAAGAACAAGACCTACTGACTCATACTTAAGTAGATCAGTAGGTGACAGGAACTGGGACTGGAATTTAATTGCTTAACTCGATGACAACATCAAGTGCAATGTTATGGCTGATTTTGAAAAGCATTATTGAACTCGTACAACCACTATCAATATGCTCTTTATGGTAAAATGAGATAATCCCTAATGCTCCCTGACACATGCTGACCATACTTTGCGCTATATTTCCATATGTACAGAGTGCCATATGATATGTACTAAACTTTGCTAAAGAGGGAACCTGTTAAGTTTTTGCCTTTTCTACTGAATAAAAAGGTGTTCTGTGAAACGTATACTTAACCTGTCCTATTGTTGCTTTCATTTCACAGGAGCTGTTTGGATACAGAACACTGATATGGAGACAAGTATTGTGCATTATTGGGTACATTTTTTCCTTAGGGTTTCTCTTATTCTTATTTTATTGGAAACCTGAATGGGACGTTTGGTCTCAATGTGCTCCCTGTGAACTTGAGAAAGCCAATGTTATTTTACTAAGAACCACGGTGCGTATTTATGCCTTTTCTTATATTTTTGGACAATGACACTGTTTATCTAGTTAAAAGCAGTTTTTTTGACTAACAACAATGAAACCTGCTATTCCAATCGTTTTGTCTATTGTTAAAAACACAACCTGGGTCTAGTAGGCAGTGTCTTTTAGTGACAAGTTATCACAGGCCAGGCTATGCTTCCTGGTATGTAAACTAGCTCTCCTTCAAAGAGAATAAACCTATCAAATTTATTATAACAATTGGATCAGCTAGTCTGTACAACATTTTATCGTCTTTTAAAAAGTCCTTGCCTCATGGATTTACCCATCCATAGACAGCTGTTCCAGGATTATTTATATTTTAAGAACCCAAGAGTGCTTAAAATTGTGACCAATGCCACAGAAGTGATTGACAAGAATGTCATCTTTCGTTGCACATTGCCAAAAAAGTAGGGCCACAGCAGGAATAAGGTATTGATGGACTATCTATCACATACAGACAGGTAAATGTCCGCCACCTGGGACAACACAAATGGAAAGCGGGATGGTAAAAAGGGGAAGGAAGGCCTTAACAATAGGGAGTGAGATATGGGGAAATCTCCTGATGCTGGCCTTTGTCTCTCATTTTCTGCTCGACACCCTAAGCAATTGGTACCCCCTGACACCCTGATGCAGTCTAACGAATGACTGTTCACCCAGCCAACCTTTGCTTAACGTGCACAAAGGCCATTTCCAACATAACAGTTTGCAGAAGATGGATATTTAAGTCCTACCCAAAAACAACCCAAGAGGAAGCAACCAAAACCTAGTTGTACTGTCAACTGTGGATGAGGTTTACAAAATCTCTGTCCATTTCTGTCCTGCACAGCCCAAAATTTGTCTGAATTATGTAAAAAAAAAAAGAAAATCCTAGAAAATTCAGATAGTTAGCAGCTTTGTAGTTTGCTGATTGACAAACAACAAACTGATCCCAGTTTCAGTATGGATGCTAGAGATATGTATTCTAATGATGTAATCACCTGTATCTCATCACATTACGAGGACAGATTTTCTGAGTTCAAATAATTAAAGCATCTGTCTAATGACAGAAATATGAGACCTTACATGAGACATTTTGTAAAACATAATGAATTCATGAAAACATATTTTATCAATTATCTTCAGTTTCATTAAATTTAAATACCTCTTATACTGGCTGACTTTACTTAAATTGTTTTCCTTTTAGGATGATTTTAAAAAGTACACCAAGAAAAAAGTATTTTGGGTAAAACCTTTAAAAATTGCAGATAAAGGATCAGGTGAAGTGACCTCTGATGAGAAATCTCTAATCAGCAAAGCTTTGATCATGCCCGAAGGCAAGGTTTGTGCTTCAATTTTTCATATCATTAAATTTACAAAATTAAAACAATATAGTTTTTTCACGCTATGTATTTACTGGGAACAATTGAACATTTTCTAAACTCATCAGGCAGTAATTAAATGTTAATAGAGTGTCTGAATGTGCCATTCAAAGGCAGAACTAGAGTCCTATGGGCCCAATTCAGGAATGTATCGTCAATGGCGGCAAACCACACGACACCTACGTAGCCCATGAGTAAGAAGGACTGGTGCTACTTTCAACTGTTTCGGCATCGTAAATTTAAAGCAATGGTGAAAGAGGGAGCACTCCGCTCCCTCCTTCATCACTTTCTCATTTTGTCTGTCCTCTGACATTTGAGTACAGTGAGCATGATGAAGTCACTACTGTACAGCCGCTATGCCAAAATGTGTAGAGCTGCATACCTATCATTAAGGTAACAAGAGCAGTGCAGGAAAAAACGAGAGGTGGCCAATGACCATAATACTGTATGTATAACTATCGGGAATGCCATATATTATTTGGAGGACTGTGGGGGTGCTTTAAAATATATGGATGACTATGGAGGTGCATTATAATATGTGGATGACATAGGGGTGCATTATAATATATAAAGGACTATTGAGTGCATTATACAATTTTAGGACTATAGGGGTTTATTATACTATTTGTAGGACTGTGAGTCTGCATTATAATATATGGAGAACTATGTGGATGCCTTAAAATATATGGAGAATTATGCTGGTGCATTATACTATTTGTAGGACTATGGGGGTGCATTATACTACTGTATGTGGAGAACTATAGGGGTGCAAAATACTATATGGAAGACTATTTGAGGCCAATAATAAAATATGGAAGGCAGTAATATTTTGAGAACTATGTGGATTCCTCTTCATGTCCCAGTAAACTAGTAATGTGCTCTAATATATTAGTGATGTTCTACGCCCAGTGGCATCAATGCAATAGCTTCCGCCTATGATGCCTCAATACAGTTAGAACATCTTGAATTGTGGGTCCATAAATCAATAATTAATGTTTGGGCCAGAATGGGAAATATTATCAATGTCCCCCTTTCTAGCCCCCTAATAGCATTAATGTCCCCAAATTAGCCTCATAGAGTAATATTGTCCCCAACTGGCCAGATATAGTAATGTCTGTGATTAAAACTACATAGTAATATTGTGCCCCAAATTGGAAGCATATGGTTATAATTTCGCCCATTTTGACCCAAACACTGTAATAATGTCCCTAATTCTGACACCTCAATGTTGTAATAATGTCCCCAATCTTGGCATAATATAGTATTAACATCCCCTCTCCCTGGTGCTCTTCATATTGGGAAAAAAAACTCTATTCACATATCCTTACCCCCACAATGAGCAGCATCCTCTACCTCCTCCATAGCTGGGTCAGATGGCTGGCTGCAATGCAGTGAGATCATTGCACCACTTGTCATGCCGACATCTACAGCTGACTTCTGAAAGATTGGTAGCTTCTTTAAGTAGAGCCGAGTAGAAAGCTAGTGGCTCGCTGCTCCATAATCTTTTCCAACAGAATCTATGTCCATGAACAACCAGCCAGATGTAAATAGCTAGGGCAGCAGAGGGCCCCCTTTCTTCCCAGGACTGACTATTATGCCACTGGTCACATATTGTAATAATGTGCACTCCTGTGACTATGAATTTAAATTGTCAGAAATTTTTTAGCATACAGATATAGAGGTATGACTGTCTAAAGACTGCTTTACACATCGCAATATCGTTCCGATTTTGCATACAACTTCACGGGAGCGCGCACATTTTTGGCACTTGTCCAAAATCTCATAGGAGATGTTATAACAGGGAGATATCACCAGGCAACGCAACTACGATGTCGTACGCCCCTCTTGCACACTGCGTTTGAGCAACTCAGGGAACGACCAATTAACATTGGAGTGAATAGGGGAAGTTGCGCTCCAAATCGTAGTTGCGCTGTCATACAGCACGATCCTGCCAGATCGTCAAGCCAATATTGCACGGTTGAACAGCATGCACAATGCACAAACGATATCATTTTTGCATTGTTCTTGCGTCGCATTGCTCATTTACACGACACCACACATGAACGATAACAACTGCAACGTCCCTACCACGTGACTTTTTATCGTAGTTGCGTTGCAGTATCGTGACGTGTAAAGCGGCCTTCAGGCTTTGTACTGCAATAAAATTATATCTTTTTTGCAGAGACTTAATGAGCCAATTGCCATAAATTTAAAGTCAAACATTTATAAATTAGATTGAATGTGAGATAAGGGTGTGTCAGTGCAAAAAGTAATACAAAAATTCATAACTTACATTCTAATCAACAGTGCACAAGCTCTACTTTACATCAACTCTTTTTTATTTAGGTGCGATGTCTAAGAGTACAGAAAATTAGATATGTTTGGAACCCATTAGAGGGAAATTTTCAGAAAATTGGGTGAGTCTAATAAAAAAAGGCATTTACACACAGACTCATAAACTCATACACACACACACATAAATATATACTGTATATATAATCACAGCTCAAAAAAATAAAGAGAATATTAAAATACCACATTCTAGATCACAATGTATGACACATTCCAGTTGCAAATCTTTATTCATTTCATAGTTTAATGCATCGCGAACAATAAAACATAAAAATGATCAATGTAAATACAAAATAATATACCATTGAGGTCTGGACTTGGAATGATACTCAAAATTGAACTGGAAAATCAAATGACAGGCTGTTCCACCTTTTTTGGAAATGCCTCAAGACAAAGAAATGAGTCTCAGTTGTGTGTATGGCCTCCATGTACCTGTATGACCTCCCTACAATGCCTGGTATTAGTAAAGGTACCTTTACACGCCACCACTGTGGCTAGCAACAGGTATCCACCGCACGCGCACGTTTTTAACGGTGGATACCGATCGTTCATGCCACATATACGCGCCACCATTACATTCTCCACTGAAGGTATTTTTGTTCCCCGGAAGTGCCGACAGGTGCCGCGGCTAACTTCCTGTTGAATACCTTCCCTGCTTTACAAGCCGCTACCACAAAGGAATATGGGCGTACATATTTCACGCCGTAAGTATATAGGCGTGACAGAGTTGTGTATTCCGTGATGCACAAGCGTTGATTGGACAACGCAATAATGTCATGATTGGCCAGCCTGCGCAGGAAGGCTGGCTAATACATGACGCCATTGCAATTGTGGACTGTCAAAACTAAGTATTCACTGATCTCAGGGAGACCAGTTCAAGAAAACACTGCGGGCTGCCGGCTAAATTTTGAATATGCAAATAGAGTCTGTGGAGCCTCGATTAGGAGTCTCAACACAGGACTAGCCAGATCTTCCTCTAGTGAAGGACCCAGCCATGATAACCACCATATTAAGTGGCCCTATGAGTCAATATCCAGCTCATTACATGCCTAAAGATATGACAAGGGAATACCAAGGCCAGGTATCCATCCACAGACAGCTGTTTCGAGGTGTTGCCCCTCATCAGTGTGGAGTAGGATTCTGGCTAGGTGGGAGTCCTGTGTTGAGACTCCTAATCGAGGCTCCACAGACTCTATTTGCATATTCAATTGTGGACTGTGAATGGATAGCTCTTTAAATATGGCGCCCTGTGAAGGGACAGCCAATGGTTACACAGTAGCCCCCACCAATCATCGCTGATGGGACGTGGTGTCCATGACGCCGTGGCACGCCCCTGGGAGTTCACTAGGCGACGCAACATCCATGCCTGTGCCCCGTTTAGACGCCACTACTATGGCAATTTCTGTTGCCTTCGGTTTTTGAGCACGGCTCAGCAACAGGTATCTGAGTCAACTGCAGGACACCGGGAGGAACTGCCCTATTTACACGCCGCCATTTCGTAGCAATTTCATGGCAACAGGCACAATTATTCCCAGTGCTCGGCAGTTGCTACCTTCCTGTGGTGGCGTGTATAGGGGCCCTAAGAGAACACCAAGATTGGCAGGTACTATTTTAGCACTCTGTATTGTTCATGGATGCAGTCAGGTTCCCACTGAGCACATATGACAGATGTGACAGAGTCTGGAGATGCCATGAAGAACATTCTGCTGCATTCAACATCCTCCTGTGCCACACAGCCCTTCTTGTGCTAGCCAGAGGGACCCTGACTACCATTAAGTAACGGGATGAGATACTCAGACCCATTGTGAGATCATATGCAGGTTCCTTTTGATGCATGACAATGCTAGGACTCATGTGGTTGAAATTTGTCAGCAGTTCCTGCATGATGAAGGCATTGATACTTTGGGCTGGCCTGCCCTTTCCCCAGACCTGAATCCAATTGATCACATCTGGGACCTCATGTCTCATTCCATCCACCAATACCACTTTGCACCCCAGACTGTCCAGGAGTTGACTGATGCTTTAATCCAGATCTGGGAGGAGATTTCTCAGTAGAACATCCGCCGCCTCATCAGAAGCATTGTCCAAGCATATTTCCAGTCTTAAACCCTATTGATAATCTGTGGAAAATCCTCAAATGGAAGTTGGAGGAGTGGAAGGTTTCTAGCATCCACCAGCTGTGTTATGTCATCATGGAGGAGTAAAAGAGGATTCCATTGGCTCCTGTGAAACTCTACTGAACTCCATGCCCAAAAGAGTTAAGGCTGTGCTTGAAGATCATGGTTGGCACACAAAATATTGACACTTTGGGCAATATTTGTCCACTTTCATTTAGGGGGTACTCACTTTTGTTGTTAGCGGTTTGGACATTATTGGCTGTGTTTTGAGTTATTTAAAGGGCACACCAAATTTCCACTGTTATACAAGCTCTACACTGACTACTCTACATTGTTTCAAAGTGTCATATCACTATCATTGTCCCATGAAAAGGTACAATAGACCATTTACAAAAATGTGAGTGGTGCACTCACATTTGTGACATACTGTGTATGTATGTAAATATAATATATATAGCTCAGTATAAATTAGTACCCACTTTGCAAAGTAAGGCTTTACACATTATCTCCCTGTACACAAAAACAATTTCCAAAATTTTGACTAAGTCTGATGGCCACTTTACACACACCAACTTATCTGTCCAACTTCTGACCAACTTGCTGGTTGCAGTGAAATCATGGACACATTGTTCCATTTGTACACAGCCACAAAATGGATCAATGTGTCCATGATTTCACTGCAACCAGAGATCTGTTCAGAAGTTGGTCACAGAAGTTGGTGTGTGTAAAGTGGCCCTTAGTTTTGTTAAAATTGTTTTAACCTATAACATGAACATAATGATATTATAGCTTTTATTACAAAATCTTTACATTTTACTAAAATCACATGCATATATATAGGAAATGTCAAACAAATTTCCCGAAAAATTGTCTTTACTCAAACAAATTAGAGCATTTTTAGAAAAATTTTTATAATTCATATTTGTTCCTCTTTTAGAATACATAGACATTGTTACATTTCTTATTGTCCTTTTTTTACTTTATTTATTACATTTGACTAATTTTCCTTCCTTGCATTTGATTTAGGGTTTTAGAAGATGAATATTCTTGTTCAGATATACAAACAAAGTTTGGCTTTGGTTTAGCTCAAGAAGAACAAGAAATGCGGTATGTAAAGACAACCCCAAGAAATGTAAGGGTATGTGCTCATGATCTGGAGACACTGTGTGTTGGATGCAGTGCCCCCAGACCTCCAGGAACTCACGGGAGCACAGCGAGATCACAGCTGCCCTATACTCATGATCTGCGTTTGGTGCAGGGTGGCTTTCCCCTGTGTTCATCCAACGGTGATCTCTTCCGACTCCGCAGCATGAAGTTAACATGCTGCGGAGATACGGAAGTCTGGAAACTCGCACCACAGCTGAAAGCATACACTGCGGTGGGAATAAGCATATGAGCATGGGATTTCTTGAAATCCATCCACTCTGCTGCTTCTGTACAGTTAAATCAGCGGATGAAGGCTCAGGCCTGACAGTCTGTAAATTAGGTAAGAACATTATGGCAATGTTTTAAGCTTTTACAAGTGCTGTTCTGCTGAGGCATATAGGCATTTCACATAGGTGTTTTTGTTTGGAAGTGGTTTAGTAGGGAATGAAAGGGTTACTCCAGGATTCTCTTATATAACGATCTTTGAGATGGTGTTTTTATTGGCAGTGCAGTAAAACTGCACTGTTGTACACATTTAATTTCATTCTTTATTGTGTTATAGCACAGTTTATTTAAAGGCACAAGCATTGTTTCATTAAGACAGTGTTGTAATACAGTTTTAGGGTTTTGATTGTATGCACCAGGTACCTTCACACACAGCAATATTGCTAGGCAATTTCACTGCAATTTGCTGGTTGTAGTGAAATCATGTTATTAGAGATGAGCGAGCACTAAAATCTCGGGTGCTCGTGCTCTGGCCGAGCATCCCAACATACTCGTGTACTCGGCCAGAGCACCGAGCCCAATGTAAGTCAGTTAGTGACAGGCTCCGCCCACAGAATTCCGGCTATAAAATGAGTGTTTCTGGGAAAGGGCGGGAGGGGGGTCTTTTTCAAATCGTCACAACATACAACACCTTGCTGTGCCCCCAGAGGGATCCTAACAATCAATCTGCTCTCTGTGAGGTGCCAGCTCACTGTGTGCACTGAAGGGAGCGTGCATTTGTGTCAGATCGATAATTATTAGCGAGGAGTTCGAGCATCTCGGCGGTACTCGGTGCTCGCCAAGCATCCCGAGTACAGGGATACTCTTGCGAGTGACGAGTAGCGCCGAGCTTACTCGCTTATCCCTAATTGTAACATTTGTACACGGCAACAAAATAGAACAATGTGTCCATGATTTCACTGCAACCAGCAAATTGCCAGTGAAATTACATGCAAAATTGCCGCGTGTGACAGTACCTTAACATTATTATGATTATTTATTACAAATGTAACACAGATTGTTTTTACTGGTTACACACTATTTAGTAGAATTTATGTGATTTTAATTGAGAGTATATAATAAAGAGATTATTTTGCAGATATGCAGTTTTGTTTTTCTGATTTAAATATTTTCCTGTATGCCAACAGTATAGTTCAATGAATTTTGGGATACAAGTAGATTGATTTTATATATTGAGTATCCCTCTGTCAGCTTAAATTGTGTTAATTGCTTCTGTACAGTGCAGTGTATTGGACACAGCGGCAATACATTGCATCCAAAATGCTGCAATTCCCGATCTTGAGCACACACCCTTAAACTGTACATCTTATTGTTTCATTGCATTTTCTGTTAGATTGTTTCTTTTTTTATTATCTAAAATGTACTAATCAATCACTATAATTAATTGTAAAATACAGAAAACAAGTATGTGGACTGAACACACTCGAGGTAGAAGTTACTCCAATCTGGAAGCTGCTTTTCAAAGAGGTGGGGTTTTATATATTTTTTTCCTAATACTTTACTTTTCACTGCAAGGGACAGAAATTGGACATAATGCTTTGGAGTTTGTCATCCAATAAATGGCAGTGTTTTCTTGAATTTCATATGATTTTAACCCCTTCCGACCTATGACATAGAAGGACGTCATGGGCAGGTAAGGGGTGTTTAATGTGAGCTCCGGCGCGGAGATCACATCAAAGCCCCGACATCTCAGCTGATCTCATCAGCTGAGATGTCAGGGTAACAGCGCCGATTGGATCCCGGATCCGATCGGCACTGTTAACTCCTTGGATCCCGCTGCCAATCACTCACAGCGGGATCCAAGGCGGCTGCGGCGGGGAACATGCTCTTCCCCGCCTGCTCCAGGATCCCACGATACTATCGCGGGATCTCAGGCGCTCATGTGACAGCCCGGGGTCCTGGCTAGACCCCGGATGCTGTCACTGAGCCGTTTCCTGTTGTGGTTGGCAGGCGCTGCCAACCACAGCAGGTCCGCGATTCTGGGAGATACAGATGAGCTGCAGCTCATCTGTATCTCCCAGAAGCGATCGGACTGTGCAGCAAGGTGCCTCTTAAAGAGGCAGTGTAAAAATAAGAATCAATGAAAAAATAAAGTTTTTAAAAACCTGTAAAAAAGAAAAAAAATATAAAAGTTCAAATCACCCCCTTTTTTCCCCCAATCACAATAAAAGTATTAAAAAAAAATAAAAATACACGTTTGGTATCGCCGCGTTCAGAATCGCCCGATCTATCATCCTAGTAAATCCAATAATGAGAGCCGTGGACTCCAAAAACGGAAAAAATGGTCCAAACGCCAAAATTTCGTTTTTTTGGTCGCTGCGTTATTGCTATAAAATGCAATAACGGGCGATCAAAACTGCGGATCCCCAAAAAATGTTATCATTAGAAACGTTAGCTCAAGACGCAAAAAATAAGCCATCACACAGCCCCAGATCCCGGAAAATGAGAACGCTACGGGTCGCAGAACATGGCGCAAAAAGTCTGTTTTGTTTTTTTTCAAACTTCTGAATTTTTATTCACCACCTAGATACCAGTAAAGGTATACATGTTGGGTGTCTACGAACTCGAACCGATGTGAGGCATCACCGTGTCATGTCGGTTTTACCATATAGTGAACATGGCGACTAAAATACCCAAAATACAAACGTGTCATTGCACTTTTTTTGCAATTTCACTGCATTTAGAATTTTTTTGCAATTTCCCTGTACACTATATGGTAAAATAAATTATTGCATATGAAAGTATAACTCGTCCTGCAAAAAACAAGCAATCATATGTATATTGACGGAAAAATAAAGTTATGGCTCTTGGAAGCAGGGAAGCAAAAGATGAAAATGAAAAATGAAAAATTCCCGGGTCATGAAGGGG
Source organism: Allobates femoralis (assembly GCA_033576535.1). Lineage (NCBI taxonomy): Eukaryota > Metazoa > Chordata > Amphibia > Anura > Aromobatidae > Allobates > Allobates femoralis. The sequence goes on from JARQOC010000001.1 coordinate 186,602,084, forward strand.
TTAAAAGATTCATGTTCATTTATGTTGTAAATCAATTTGCTTATTTGATGTGGATTTCACACAACTCTGCATTAAAAAATAACAGTTTTTGCTATGTTTCAAATAGACTCAATTAATATAGCTTCCATTATTCATGCATTTGTCATTCCCATAATTTGTCCTATGCCATTCTCTGTACAACTCGTCCCATGTGTCAACTGCTGCCAGTCACTGCCCGAAGTGGTGACTCACTAACACAGTGATTGGCTGCAGCATTCAATGAAGTATGACTTTTAGTATTTTATAACCCAAAAAGCAGTTTACAAAATAAATATATTAACTGCATGAACCCTTTGAATATATTTGTCAATAAATTTTCATTTTCTGTCTTTTAATTGCTATTCACAGATAAGCAATACCCATTCATTTATCTCACAGTACTATAGGTTTGGTATAAAATACAGGCTGCTCCTAATGTACTCAAGTATTTTGCAATAGGTATTTTGCACAGACTTAGTACAAACGGAAGGCTTGGTGTTCCATTCTGATTGCCCTTTCTGTGACCCTGGGGCCTATTTCCTAGCCCATTTGTTTGTAAAAAAAAAAAAAAAAGTAGTCCACCACCTTTTATGTGACACCGTATGTTGCCTAATTCACTACAGCCCTGCAGGGCGGTATTTGATCACTGTCACCTGAAAAGAAGGAGCGTCACTTAATAGGTGTAGCGGATCATTGCTAGTTGTACAGTTGATATCATACTTTTATTTTCTACTTTTGCAAATGAAAAAAAAAACAAAACTAAAGCTTAGATTTCCTGATTACCATGACGTACGTCTCCCAGCAGGATTAGGTTATTCAGTACTGTATGGCTTATTGCAGCAATCCCCTATTGACTACATACAGCAGAGTAGTGCTTGTTCCAATGTAAAGAGAAGATAAAGAAACGTGTAACTGACTGGGATCAAGGAAGGTTTGGCAAAATAATTTTTTGTTATTCAAAAATATAGTTTTCTTAACAATTCAAAAAGACAGACAATAGCACACATAAATTAAAAACAATGAAAATAATCAAATTATACAAGAAGCAATTTGGAACAGATGATACTATATCATTGTTCCAAATTGCTTCTTGTATAATTTAATTCAAGGGGTTCTCAAGTGCTACTTACTACATTGGTATACATTGAGGTGTCTCTTGTTATTGCATGAACTTCGTAGACAGTACACCAAGGAATTTATTGCACATCTTATTGTCTGCACTAGAGAAAATCTACGACATTGATCTTCATGTCCTTGACCGGCATGTCAATTTATTTTCTTGTCCCCTGGGGGTACCTTTACACACCGCAACCACGGCAAGAAATATTGACAGCGATATGTCACCCTGCGACAATCGCCTTTAAAACTCTCCCGATTGTGGCGTGTAATTGGGGAATTTGGCGGCGATCTGTCGCCTCACCACGGTCGCCTGATTTATGAGCAGTAAATCAGGTGAGCGTGGCGAGGCAACAGATCGCCGCCACGCCGCAATTGGGAGAGATTTTGATGGTGATTGTCGCAGGGCGACATATCGCCGTCAATATTTCTTGCCGTGGTTGCGGCGTGTAAAGGTACCCTTAGGGAATCTTCCACTTGTTTCTTGAGGGATTTCAGCCCCAGAAGGTGGTTTATATTCAATCTGCATTGTGGGCCTCCAGTACATGTTTTTATACTATTTTAATTGTTTGTAATTTACGTGTGCTATTGAATGTCTTTTCGATTTGTTAAATAAACTATATTTTTGAATAACAAAATATCAATTTTGCCTGACCTTCCTTGATCCCGGTCAGTTTTACACGTTTTTTTATCTTCTCTTTATCCTGGTGTTTGTACACAACGTGTGACTGGTGGAACATGTTCTAGTGCCACCCAAAACCTCCCACCCCTTTTTCTATAATCATTGTTCCAATGGAAGTATTTTCCAATAATCCTTATTTCCTTTATTTGCATAGGTTTTGAATCCATATTACATTTTCCAAGCTTCTCTTTGAGCCTTTGGTTTGCTACTGGCTACATTGAATATTCTATAATTCTTGTTGTGATAACCCTGCTTTCCATTGCTGCCACAATATATAATATGAGAATGGTAAGTGATCTTACAGCCATAATGTTTAGGTCTAAAAATGTTTCTATATAGAACTGACAATATATATTTCTGTGACAGATAGAATAAAACATGTATGAATTAAAATATATGCAAAATATTCAATATCTTAATTTTAAATGCCATTAATTAGAGATTATATAGTCGAATTTCAATAATGTACTATTCAAAAACAGGCTTCCACATTTTCTAAATTGTAGTAAATTGTACTATCACAGTCTCCTGCCTGGTTTTATCAACCTACCTCTCAGCTATGCAGCAGTCTCTCTCTTTCAGATATTTGTGGAATCATGGAAATCACTCGATTGATAAAATTGTTAATGATGCAAAAATGGAAAAAAAATCAAAACGTCTTAATTTAGTTAATATCGAGTGTAAGCACCCTTTGCTGAGATTCATATATTGTACACTTTGGCATGGTATCAATGAAGTCATTAAAGATTAAGGAATGTTCTGCTCTGCTGAATGCATTTGAGCATACAAATCATGAAGATCCATTGCTGGCAGTTCCCTTTGTAATTTTCGCTTAATGATGTCCCATATGAGTACGAGAAACTGCAGCACATTGGAGTATGTGTAGGTCATGCAAGTTTATCACAGCAGAACAAGCAACATGCATCATGGTGTTGTCAAGGAAAAATGGCTCCTGGGCCACTTTGGAAAAATGCCTGTACTCCTGGTTCAATGATTCATTGATCATTCTGTATTGCAAGTGAAAATTGATATCACATACCAAACCTAGATGTCAGTATCTACATAAACCATAAAAAGGCTTCTAAACAACAGTGGGCTACAGGCCAGACTGTTAGCTATGACTGACCTCATGCACTGTTCTGAAAGAATATTGTACTAGGCCATACAACAATGGATCCTGAAATGGAGGTATATCTTCTTTAGTTGCGAGTCCTGCTTTTATCATAGATACAATCATAGCCAGACAGTAGTCTGAGATCATGTGGACACACTATGAAGATCCTTCACAAGAGAATGTTAACCTGGTCAAAGTACCAGAATTGTGGTCTTGCATAATGTACATCCACCATAGAGATATGACCTTCTGAGTGGTTACCTAACGAGAATTCCAAAATATATTGGCGAACAGTTCTCCGAACTTCCAAACCCCATTCAAATCAATGGGAGGCAAAATCAAGGGCCTACAAAAACCTTCAAAGGGGCATAAAAGCTGCCAAACACAGTTCAAACCGTTTTACAGTGGAGCCTTGCTGTTTTGGCACAGACATTATCTTCCTACACTATTACTTAGCAAGCTTCAGTGCCGCTGTCACCATGCTTCCAGGCCCACTCATGAATCTCAGACATATTGACTGCTTCCCCCCCGGTTAAAGACAGACTTAGCCCTACTCACCCTCTGTGCCAGTGTTTGGGATTGGTTGCCAGTATATGGCAACCAATCCTGACATCAGATTACTGTAAGAATAAATACATAATTGAAAAATGTGTTCTGGGGTTCCCCACTCCAATTTTGATAAAACCAAGATAAAGTCACCATTGTGGTCTGGATACTGCTGCAGTCTCCTCTACCCTTGCTGGCAAAGAATACAAGATACCCCACAGCTTTTTTTTTTTTTTTTTAAATCCATTAGTTTTTTAAAGTTAAATACAAGGGTAAAACACCCTTTAGTGCAACATGAAAGGCACTAAGGGGTGCAAACTTACAATATATTACAATATATGGGTGGGTGAGACACTATATAGCTGACATCTATCTGCAAATCTATTTTTTTCTATCAATCTATATATTAATCTGTATTTTATATCAATCTATCTATCCATCTATCCATTCACTTGAACAGTTGAAAAGTTGAGTAATCTTTGAAATCTTAAAAGATTTCAAAATCTTGAAAAAAGTTAGCAGGCTGTAGCCACCTCAGGAGTGGCACCCTCATCAGATGCACCACTTCTGGCACTTTGGCACTCTCTCACTGCCCAGATGACTTATCAAACAGGGTAATGATATTTGGAGTTGATGCCAGCTGGGTAATGTCAGCTGACAGCAAGGCCAGAGGTTAGCAATGTTGAGGCATCAATCAGATACCCAATATTACTAACCAAGTTAGTAAGGACACAAATAACCACACCAATAAATATTTTATGTGAAAAATAACTCCAATACATTCCTCTTTCTATTTTTTTATTCATTAAAATCCATTTGTGAAGTCTCCAATTCCACCTAACCTCCCCCCCTCAAAAATAAGGATGTAAAACATAATTAGAAAAAAGCAATAAAAACAATGAAACTCAAATAAGTGCTGAAGTAGTACCAGCATTTGGGGAAAAGATCAGTGACTGTATCCTCCATATGGTGGGACACCAAGTACTGCAGAGCTCCTAGCAAGCCGTGACTTCCCTGAGGCTGTCTCAGTTTGCACAGTGGGTTTCATGCAGCAGGGTGTGAAGGAATGCCAGTATAGTTAAAGTTGTGGGATAACCCCTGTGTGACCCTTCAAGTTTGAACTACAGTAATGTTTGTGATGGCACCATTTGTCACACTCTCACGTGTATGGGGGATGCTCTCACAGCAATGTAGGGATGCTTTCTGTGAACATACTGTTGTAAAGCCCCATGCCTACAGTACAGTGTTTTATGCCTCTTTTAAAGCAGATTTTGAGAATCTGCATCAAATCTACATGCATATCCTGAAGCCAGCAAAGTCTATGACAGTTCAGAAGTGCTGTACCAACGTGTTTTTTTTCCTTGCAGATTTGGGGGTAGAACAAAAAAATCTAAACCTGATGTAAGGAAAGAAAAGCAACATGGGCACAGCACGTCTGACCTGTCATAGACTCTGCTGACCTTAGGATAGACATGCAGATTCTCAAAAAAAAAAGCATCAAACAATGCACTGTGGGCACAGGGTCTAAGAGAGTCTAATGAGAGCTGCAGTAGTGGTGATAGGGCTCGATGATTTCTCTTGCCCCCTGGCTACCTCCAAACAGACTTCTAGGGCAGGCCTGGCAACTCCAGTCCTCAAGGTCTGAAAACAGTTCAAGTTTTCAGGTTTTCTTCAGCATTGCACAGGTGCTAATTTCATCACCTTTAGAGGTGATGATTCCAGCACCTTGCGCAATGCTAAGTGAATTGTAATAACATGCACTGCTTGCAGCCCTTGAGGATTGCATTTGGCCAACCCTATTCTACAGGAATGTGTGTAGTGTCTTGCAGTTCCATACCTAAGTTCGTCAGGACAGAGGCCTGCAGCTTGTTCGCCAGCCTCTGTAGGGCAGTAACAAAGTACTTCTGTGTAGAAACAGAAAGTTCAAAACGAAATGGTGTCAACGGTCCGCGCTGCTGCTTCAATAAATGTGTTCAAAAGGCATTGCTTACTTCATCTCCTTCTGTACCTGGTACCTTGAAGAAGGTGCGAGGGTTGCACTGAAACGCATTGGTTTATGGAGGAATAAAGAAGGAGATGGAGTAAGCAATGCCTTTTGAGTTCATTTATTGAAGCAGCAGCGCGGACCGTTGACACCATTTCCTTTTGAACTTTCTGTTTTTCCCGCGATTGCGAGGCAGTGGAGGTTCTGCAGCAGCTGCCACCCAAAGCGCTCGAGCTGGTTGTGGGTTACACAACCTGAAAAGGTGAGTGTGACCCTTGACGACCTTTTGTGAATTGTGTCTCTAGTGATAAGGCACCACCTGCGCCTCTTGTGTCTCCTTTACTGTAGATCTGTGTAGAAACAGTCCAGCAGCACATAACAAATGTAGTAAAAAAATGTAATTGCAGTAACTTTTGGTAAAAGGCCATGATGGTACATGATGTCATTTGTAACATTTATCAGACCCAAACTGTAATAATTTTAACAGAGGCATTTAGCTCACATTATAATAAGTCTCAAAGACACATATATTAATATACACTATATATAAGGATCAGCAGACACCATTACAATGGTGCAAAATCCATTAAGAGCACAGTCCATTAAGGGCATTGAGGTGCAGCCCAAAGGCTACAGTCCTGCTAATCCAGTGCAGCTGGCACTAAACTTGGGAAGGGCAAAAGTAAAATGAGCAAAAAACAGGTCTCGCTCTTCTAAGAACTTAAAAACAACTGACAAGTCTTTCTCCAGACAACATGCAAACTAAAAGACGGGTCAGCGACCCAAAAACATGCCTTTTTTTAGGCCAGTTCACTCTTTATTCAGATTAGACAGTGTTGAGCAGCATTTTGAATGCTGCCCAGGAAGAAGTTTGCTGTTCCCCATGGTAGTCTGCTGCATTCTCTGACACCATCTGCCCCCCAGTACATCCCATCATTGCCACTGCTGGAGAAGAGCATGGAGTAGTTGCCGACCACCCCTGTAGGAGTGATGGGAGGAACTTGAGCAACATCTACAGTCCCTTCAGGACTGATGACTCATGTGGGTTTGTGTTCAGCCGGATGGCTAAATAAAACATGCCTAGCCTCTTGCTGATGCAACATCTGCTCCATGTTGGCCTTCTGCTGCCAGTTTTCTAAATCATCTGCTCTGGCAACCTGACTTGCTCCAACCACAAACCACCGCTTGCTGCCCATCACCTTCATGACGGTGACCTCCTCCCCAATATAGAGTATGCCAAGTCTTTTGGGAAGATTGTCATGCAACAGGGTGGATCAGTTGTTATAGCATCTATGACCAGTATCTATAAAGCTAAACCCCATTTCCTGGATGAATGTCACCATCGTGCCTCGGTACTTTGGTCATCAAAGTCATTGGCGTTAGGCCCATGCAACCACTCTTAGGAAATGGTATCCGTGAGCCTAATCTCCTGAATAAAGAAGACAGGTTGGGGTGGTTTATACCTAATAAGATAATTGCTTGGAGGGGGAAGGGTCCCACAAGGCATTCCCCCAGTAGAAGGCCTCTTGTGGGAGTGCTACACATGAATGGTAAACAAAACCACCTGCCTCCATCACTTCCTCATCCTCCTCATTATCCTACTGGATTTGCCGATCCGCCAGCTGCGGCACTGGCTACAGGTGTAATAACACTAGACATGCTGAAAGATCCTCTTGTGAGTGACATCTGTTGCTCTTAGTTGGCATAAGGAGCGGCTCACCTCCTGACTGTGATCTCCTCAGAACTTGCTTTGGCATGTAAGACCATCGCTGGATCCTGACCTTGTTACATATGAAGCCCAATTTGGGTTGCACTGTGGAGCTCCAGGTCACATATGTTTCCATGTCATGTGCGGGCTTCTCCTATTCTGGTGCTGAAGCACTCTCTGCCTGGGGTGGTGAAGAAGATTACATCCTTTAGAGCTGGCATGCCTTGCAGTGGATCCCTCATGTAGCCAAATTGTGTACTGCAGGCACACAATAGCAGTGTAGTTGTGTTGTACTGCACTGCCAAGATGGCTCCGGGCTTTGCGTTGACACCTGTTTGCTTTGCCTAGGGGCCCACCTCTTCCAGTGCCAGGACACTTTCAGAATATTATATTGTTTGCACAATCTTGTTGCCTAGCTGCTACTAACCCCTCCATGGGGTGGGCTGCCGAAGGCACCTGACTAACAAGTCCCATTCCTCATGCCTAAGGTAACACCTAAGCTTGTGGTTGGGTGGAGTGTTTATTGAAGTTTAAAATATCTGAATGAGAAATAAAAAAAAGAAAATTTAGAAAGATTATTTAGCTCACCACCAATTCATCTGGAATAGTGAATAAGGCTAGTGAGCAATGCATGGACAAGTGCAAGATTAACGATATAACACACTGTATTCTAAAATGAAATGAAGTAAAGTGATTGCAAAGTGATTTTCAGGAAGCAATATGCATGGTATAATGTTTCATTAGTCTGAACATGCCTATAAGACCATGTATGTGAAGCATATGGGGTAATAGTAATGTGCAATTTTTATATACATTTCTATTACATAAGTGTAGAAGCTCATGGCCCTTTGCAATAATATAGGTTTGCGTTACAAAAAAAAAAAAAATAATAATAATAATAATAGAAAGTAAATAATAATAACACAAAATTCCAAAATGTTCTTTTTAAAAATGTTCATCTCTCCCCTAAATTAATGTTTAAAGTAAGGTTTCCAAACCTCACACCCTGCAGGTGTCAAAACACCTGCAGACTCCAAGAAACTTAAAAAAATATTTCAAAATTTAAAAAAAATTCTATAGGTTAAAATAAAATGGTAGACCCAATGGCTGGGAACACTGCTAACCATACGGATAGGTGTTGCTCCCAACCAGTGGATCTTCTAGTAAGCATTTTGGCCCCAAACAATCAGGGAGGGTGTTTTCACATCTAAAGGTGCAGTCACACATAACGATCGCTCCAACGATCCCGACAGCGATAACGACCTGCCGGGATCGCTGGAGTGTCGTTACCTGATCGCTGGGGAGCTGTCAAACAGGCAGATCTCCCCAGCGATCAGGCCCTGGGAGCCACCTCCCACATCGCTCCCTGCTTAGCGCTGTCTTGGCAGGGCAGGGAGAACGCTGGTAACTATGATAAACAGCGCGGTATCCAGGCAGCGCACGCTGCTTGGATACCCGCTGTTTATCATAGTTACCTGTGTTCTCCCTGCTTACAGGCAGTGCTAAGCAGGGAGAACGCTGGTAACCATGGTAAATGCCGGGTATCTAGGCAGCGCGCGCTGCCTAGATACCCGGTGTTTACCATAGTAACCAGCCCTGTGAAGTCACAGATCGCTGGTTTCTCGCTGTCACACGCAGCGATGCGTGCTGACCAGCGGGAAACCAACGATCAAAAAATGACCCAGAGCACTTTGCAGCGATCAGCGACCTCACAGCATGGGCCTGATCACTGCTAAGTGTCACACATAACGACATCGCTGGAGAGATCGTTGTAACGTCACAGTTACAACGATCTCTCTAACGATATCGTTATGTGTGACTGGGGCTTAAGGGTGGTGTGTGTATTTCTTAATTTGCGTTTCGAGGCGTTTTTACCGCTAAAAACGTATAAAAATGCTAGTGTTTTTGGTCCCATTGATTTTAATGGAAACGCATGTAAAAACGCATGCAAAAACGCAAAACACATGTGTTTTTGCAAATGCCGTGCTAGAGATATTTCCCGACGTCTTGTGCGGAGTTTGCAAAAACGCATGCGTTTGGAATTTTACATGCGTTTCCATTAAAATCAATGGGACCAAAAACACTAGCGTTTTTATGCGTCTTTAGTGGTAAAAACGCCTAGAAATGCAAATTAAACAAAACGCACACCATCCTTTAGATGTGAAACAGGCTGGAAAGTTTTGGGGCCATTTTGATTTTCAAACTTCTTTCCCAAGCAAATTTGCATTTGCAGAATATATATATATATATATATATATATATATAATATACAGTATATACACATATATACAGTACAGACTAAAGGTTTGGACACACCTTCTCATTCTAAGAGTTTTCTGCATTTCATGACAATGAAAGTTGTAGATTCACACTGAAGGCATCAAAACTATGAATTAACACATATGGAATTATATACTTAACAAAAAAGTGTGAAACAACTGAAAATATGTCTTATATTCTAGGTTCTTGAAAGTAGCCATCTTTTGCTTTGATTACTGCTTTGCACACTCTTGGCATTCTCTTGATGAGCTTCAAGAGGTAGTCACCGGAAATTGTCTTCCAACAGTCTTGAAGGAGTTCCCAGAGATGCTTAGCACTTGTTGGCCCTTTTGCCTTCACTCTGCGGTCCAGCTCACTCCAAACCATCTCGATTGGGTTCATGTCTGGTGACTGTGGAGGCCAGGTCATCTGGCATAGCATCCCATCACCATCACACCTCCTCCTCCATGCTTCACGGTGGGAACCAGGCATGTAGAGTCCATCCATTCACCCTATTCTGCATCGCACAAAGACACGGTGGTTGGAACCAAAAATCTCAAATTTGGACTCATCAGACCAAAGCACAGATTTCCACTGGCTTAATGTCCATTCCTTGTGTTCTTTAGCCCAAACAAGTCTCTTCTGCTTGTTGGCTGTCCTTAGCAGTGGTTTCCTAACAGCTATTTTTCCTTGAAGGCCTGCTGCATAAAGTCTCCTCTTAACAGATTTTGTAGTGATGTGTCTGCTGCTAGAACTCTGTGTGGCATTGACCTGGTCTCTAATCAGAGCTGCTGTTAACCTGCGATTTCTGAGGCTGGTGACTCGGAATAACTTATCCTCCGCAGCAGAGGTGACTCTTGGTCTTCCTTTCCTGGGGCGGTCCTCATGTGAGCCAATTTCTTTGTAGCACTTGATAGTTTTTGCAACTGCACTTGGGGACACTTTTAAAGTTTGTCTCAATTTTTAGGACTGACTGACCTTCATTTCTTAAAGTAATGATGGCCACTCGTTTTTCTTAGCTGCTTTTTTCTTGCCATAATACAAATTCTAACAGTCTATTCAGTAGGACTATCAGCTGTGTCTCCACCTGACTTCTGCACAACACAACTGATGGTCCCAACCCCATTTATAAGGCAAGAAATCCCACTTATTAAACCTGACAGGGCACACCTGTGAAGTGAAAACCATTTCCGGTGACTACCTCTTGAAGCTCATCAAGAGAATGCCAAGAGTGTGCAAAGCAGTAATCAAAGCAAAAGGTGGCTACTTTGAAGAACCTAGAATATAAGACATATTTCTCCATTCGCCTTCCACGACAGCATTGGAGGATGTCGTCCACGCCCTATTGGGGGACAGGAACACAGAGAGGTTAAAAGCCCCTCCCCTTCCTCAGTACTCCAGTGTCTTCCTGTCCCCCTTGGGGCATGGAGAGGTTCCAGTGCTGTCAGGCCGGCAGAGGCAGCATTGGGGTGTACTTACAGCCGGGCCAGGGATGGACGTCGGGGGCGGCCTCCTCCTCCTTCTCGGGGCTCCCGTGGTGGGACCATCCGGCCTTCCTGCGTCCTACGGGGCAAAGCAGGCCGTGTATTGCAACGCCGGAGGCCTGTTCAGCTCTCCGGCGTCTCCCTCCTCCAGCTGCGGTCCCTGGGGCATGCATCAGAGGTGCCGCGGAGGCACTTCCGGTTCCGGGGTGGTACTTCCGGTTTCGGGTGTGGCACTTCCGGTTTCGGGCGGCGGCTCCTGTAAGGGCTGTGGCAGGCAGGGCGCGGCTCCAGGGAACCCAGCAGGACTTTCGCGCGCTACTGCCCGCGGCCGGTGACCAGGAGGAGGGAGGGAACAGGTGTTCCTCGTTGGGGGCACGGTACTTCTGGATAAGTACCCGCCGGAAGCTACACCCAGGTAAGGCTGATCCCTGAAACATGGAGGGTGATAGGCTTCCATCTCTGCTTCTGCAGAGCCCAGCGTTCCCCCAGCTCATGTAAGTGTTTCTGGGGGTGGTCACAAGGGGTCGAGTTATTTAGGCCCTGCACTCACACTGGGACCCCCTTCTCTTCCCTTTTTGTCTATAGGGAGACAAGGGCCGTCTGTGAAAGGGAGCAATAATGTGGCTGCGGCACAAAATTTCCCTCTTCCTACAACAAGGTGTCGGCCATGACTGACAGGGTTGTCAGGATGGACTCCCCATCCTTGCTTGAGGAGCTCCAATCCGTTAGGGAAGAGGTGCAGGCTTCTATCTCGGCACTGCGGGGGTTTGCTGCAGCGTCCGGGCCTTCCCCTCCGTAAGAGAGGAAGCTCCAGGATTGTGACTCTGTGGATCTCATGGAGGCTGGCCAGAGCTCAACGTTAGAGGACGGCGAGGATATTGCCGCTGTTGCCTCTGTCCAGACACGAGAATCTGGACACTACTATTTTTCCACGGAGTCCATGGGTGCATTGGTGGACACTGTCCATTGTACCATGGGAGTAGAGGTGGTGGAATCCCCTTCTTCTGTGCAGGACTAAATGTTCAGAGGCTTGACGGCTAAGCGGCTCACCCCATCCGAGTGGATTGGAGGGTGGTGACTTTGTCTGGGAGGTCCCGAAGGTGGACATCCAGGTGGCCAGGGTAGTAGCAATCAGCTGCTATTGTAAACCCATTGTGCATGCCCTTGACACACTGTTGAAGCTAAGCAGCAGGAGCCTCAGTCACAGGCTGGATGGGAGACCTCATGAGAGACCCAATGGGAATCTCTATGGAAGTCTCTATAAAGTCAATGGGACTTCTAACATGAAGGTCTATGGCAGTATTCCATTTGGGAAGCTTAGCCTATAAGACCGCGTTGCCTTTTGAAGATTCCTCCCGGTTGAAGGACCCCCTCGTTCGTAAAATGGAGAGTGTCCTCAAAAAATCCTGGGAGGCGGCAGCTATGTCTTTAACGGTGTACATTTCCTCTACATGTGAGCAGGTCTCTCTTTAAGTGGCTCACCCAGCTGGGAGAATTCATCCTGCAGGGTACTCCCAGGGAGGAGCTTTGGACTCCATTCCACTTCTGAGACGTGCTACGGGCTTCCTGGCCGATGCCTCTGCTGAGTCGTTCCGCGTTGGCGCCAGGTGCGCAGTGTTGGCTAACACAGCTCACAGGGCAGTGTGGCTTACAAGGTGGAATGGGGAGGTCACGTCTAAGCTCCAGCTGTGTGGCCTCCCCTTGCAAAGGACATTGGATGACATCCTGGAAAAGGTGTCAGACCGGAAAAGGTGTCTCCCGGAACAGGAGCCCTTTAGGAGGCAGTCCTTTTGGCCTGAGCGCAGCCAACCCTCCCAGTCTAAAGGGAAGGGTAAGTCTGGTCGCTGGGCATTCCAGTACGGGAACAAGACCCGTAATATCTTGCTCCCCCAGCAGCGGCATCACCAGCCGCCCCTAAACAAGGTCGCCTTCCCCATTGCGGGGCGGCTCCTGCGGGTTCTGCCACAGTGGCAAGCAATCTCCTTGTGCCCTTGGATCCTCTCGACCAATTGGGAGGGTCTCCGCTTGGCATTCGAGAGCCAGCCCCTCCGTGTCTTCGAGTCCTCTCCCTTCCTCAGGGGGATTCTCGCACGGTTTTTCTTGTTGGGTCTGCGACACCTGTTGGATTCGGGTGTGGGGTCCCCGGTTCCTCCTGGAGAGGAGGGCCAGGGGCGCTACTCCAGGTTGTTGTGGACCTCCAGAACGCGTATTCTCATGTCCCCATTCACCCGTCCCACAAGCGCTTTCTGCGATTCACGATCTCCGGGGCAGGCGGGACGGTCCATTCACGGCTTAATGTGCTGCCCTTTGGGATTTCGTCGGCCCCAGAGGTTACCAAACTCATGGGGGAAGCGATCACATTCATCCAGACCCAGGGGATATGTATGCTTCCCTATTTAGACGACATGTTGGTGGTGGCTCCTTCGGCAGTGCTTCTGCGCACAAAGGACTCCCAACACATTGGAGATTCTTCAGTTCCTGGGATGGGTACCCAATCTTCGGGAATCGGAACGGGTGCTTGCAACCCGACGTCAATTTTTGGGAGTCTTGCTGGCCTCCTCCAGACAGACCTCGTTCCTTCCTGCGGCATATCAGCTTTTGCGCCGCGTGAATCTGACCTGCTTCCGGGCAGGGAGGTCGCCCTCCTTGCGGGAAGCAATGTCCCTGTTAGGGGCCATGATGGCCTGCATTCAGTCTGTAACATGGGCTCAGGCTCCTTCCCGACTGCTCCAGGAACACATACTGAGTTCCTGGGACAGACGTCAGGATTCCTTAAACTCGCGGGTACGGACCCCGGGCGGGTGGTAACCTCGCTTTCCTGGGGATGAATCCCAGACACCTTCCTGTGACCTCCGTTCCCACTGATGCCAGCGGTTTCGGTTGGGGCACGATGGTAGTTCGCACACCGTTCCAGGGGATTTGGAGTCGCTCGGTCAGTCGCCTGTCTTCAAACTTCTGGCAGTGGAGGAAGCGCTTCTTGCTGCAGCTCACGTTCTCCGGGGTCATCATGTCAAGGTACTGTCAGACAATGTGACTACGGTTGCTTTCTTGCGGTACCAAGGCGGTACTCGTGGCTTACACTTGCAGGGGCTGGCAAGACTGTTCTTTTTGTGGGCAGTACGCCATCTTCTCTCCTCCTCGGCAGTACATCTGAAGAGAATGGCCAATGTACAGGCAGATTCTTGAGCCGCACGGAGGTCCACCCAGGAGAATGGTGCTTCCATCCGGAAGTATTTCGCTCTCTTACGGACAGGTGGGGTGTCCTTTCGATCGACCTGTTCGCTTCGGGCTCGAATACAAAGGTGCCAAACTTTTTCTCCCTGACGCGGTTGGACCATCCTCGGGGGCTGGACGCTTTTGCCCATCCCTGGGACTTCCGGTTGGTGTATGCATTTCCTCCAATCCCGCCACTTCCCAAGACGTTGCAACGGATTCGGGCGGAGGGGGTGACACTATCCTGGTGGCTCCCCTGGGGCCCAAGCTGGCGTGGTACGACGCCATCCGAGACCTGGTCCTGGAGGGACCGATTATGTTAGCCCAGTCTCAACCTACTGTCCCAGGGTCCTCTGTTTCACCCGGGCCCTCAGTGGCTCATTCGGGCGGCCTGGCTGTTGCGGCCGGGATCCTGAGGACCAAGGGTCTCTCCCAGGCAGTGATCCGCACGCTTCAGCAGAGCAGGAAGCCTGTGACAAACGCTATTTACGGGAGGGCTGGAATCGGTTCCTGTCCTGGTGTGCGCCTTCCATCCCGACCATGCATCATCCTAATGTGGCCCAACTCTTGGATTTTTGCAGCGTAGCTTGGATTTGGGGCTTCGGCCGAGCACTCTTTATGTCCAGAGGTCGGCACTTGGGGCGGTTTTTGCCCAGGATCTTGCTTCCCATCCATGGCTCAAGCAGTTTTTTACTTCTGCTTGGGGGTGGCGTCCCCGGATTCGGCCTTCTGTCCCTCCCTGGGATTTGATGCTTGTTCTCCAAGGGCTTGCTCGAAGTCCCTTTGCACCCTTGTCTGCTGCATCCCTTACGTCTCTCTCTCACAAGGTGGCGTTTTTGGTGCCATCACTTCTGCTCCCAGAGTTGGAGAACTGCAGGCACTCTCTGTCCGGGCTTCGTGCCTCGTGGTGTCCGTTGTTCGCATTACGCTTCGGTTGCATTCATCTTTTTTTCTGAAAGTTGTCGGCTTTCCATCGGTCCCAGGATGTGGTTCTGCCTTCAATTTGTCAATCTCCTGCTAATGCGGCTGAGGCCGTGTTTCACTCCTTGGATGTTCGTCGGACTGTCCTCCTCTATCTCCGAGAGTCTGCTTCCTGGAGGTTAGATCAGAACCTGTTTGTTCGGCTTTTGGGAATTATACAGGGAAGAAGACCTCCCAGGCTACCATCATTTCCTGGATCAAGGAGGCGATCTGTGAGGTCTACGTCGCTCCGGTCCTTGCTCCTCCGGTGGGGTTGAAGGCTCCTTCAACTCGGGCTGCTGCTACTCCCTGGACGGAGCAGGCTGGAGCTTCATCGGAGCTGATTTGCAGTGTGGCTACGTGGTAGTCTCTCCTCACTTTTTCTCGCCTCTATAGGTTAGATCTGTCCTTCAGTCGGGATCTGTCCTTTGGTAGGAAAGTCCTACAGGCAATAGTCCCACCCTGAGGAGTATCGGTGGTATTCCTCCAATGCTGTCGTGGAAGGCGAATGGAGAAAACTGAATTAGTCCTTACCGGTAATTCCTTTTCTTGGAGCCTTCCACGACAGCATCAGTTCCCCCCCTTGTTGGTGTTTGGTTCCGGTTTTTATCAGATAATCCATGGCTAAGGGTGATCTTGGTAAACACTGGAGTACTGAGGAAGGGGAGGGGCTTTTAACCTCTCTGTGTTCCTGTCCCCCAATAGGGCGTGGACGACATCCTCCAATGCTGTCGTGGAAGGCTCCAAGAAAAGGAATTACCGGTAAGGACTAATTCAGTTTTTCAGTTGTTTCACACTTTTTGGTTAAGTATATAATTTCACATGTGTTAATCCATAGTTTTGATGCCTTCAGTGTGAATCTACAATCTTCATAGTCATGAAAATACAGAAAACTCTTTGAATGAGAAGGTGTGTCCAAACTTTTGGTCTGTACTGTATATACATAAAATAATATATATGCTTGCGTAAGTTTCTCAGTTTTCCGATTGCAAACTCAATCGTCAGTATTCGTGCCAAATTTGAAATTGTTGAACATGTTTGGGGAAAGTTCGCTCATCTCTATCCTCTATTCCAATTCAGTGGTTAGGAATGGGTGTACCACGGTCCGCACTGCTGTGCCACGAAAGATCACAAGGAAGACAGTGCTTCAAATCAAAAACTTCCTTTATTCCTCCTTTCCTAGGAAGTTTTTGATTTGAAGCACTGTCTTCCTTGTGATCTTTCGTGGCACAGCAGCGCGGACCGTGGTACACCCAATCCTAATGACTGATATCAGTTTTTCCACGTCCAGTGGCAGGTGGAGGTCCAGCGGCAGCTGTACAAGGCGCTCCAGCCGGTTGTGGGTTTACACAACTAAGCAAGGTGAGTGGTCATAACACATTACCGATTTCAACAGTGTCATCATTGATAGAGCACTATTCTGCGCCTCGCTTTGTCTCCTTTGTGTTTTACAGTGACTATTCCAATTCAGGTACACTAACAACTCGGCGTTACCTTGATTCAGTTGTGGAACCAGTGGAGCAGCCATTTCTCCAAATTGTCACTGGAGCTGTTGTTCAGCATATTACCAGTTGGCATGTTATCTGGGCTACTGTGTTCAGCATGTGTGGCTTGAATATGCAATCATGGCCTGCAGCTTCCCTGGACTTGTCTCCCATCGGAGATGTAATTGGTGAAAGGGGGTACCAGCAGGGGATTTTGCTAAGAGTGTTCAAGTGCATTTATCGTGTAAGAACATTCCTCAGATAACCAGTAGTAACCTTTATAATAACATGCCAACACGTATAGGTGCTTGTACTTCTGCTTGAGGCACTAATGCTCAATACTAAATAATTCAAGTTAATTTTGAAAATCTTGTTTCTATTTTTTCAGCATTTGCATATCATTAACTTGTCTATCAATCCTGTGATTTGTATAATTCTTTTTTGGTGTTGCAATTTCAGTGTTGAGTAGTTTTTTTGCATAATTTGTGTGTGCATGTTTTAACTAATTTTATCAATATACTTTTTATCAGCAATCTGTGAAATTACACAAGATGGTCTCATCTCATAACAGTATGAAGGTTACTATACTTAACAAAAATGGAGGTGAGTGACAGAAACACTTGGCTTTCAATAATTAGGTAAACAGGTAAAGTGAAACTCTTTATGTTAAATAGATGGAGGACTTAAGGTTGGCTTCACACTACGTTTTTGTTCCTGTTCGTGAGATCCTGTTTTTTGTCGGACCTTACGAACAGGAACAGAGAGGCCCGGATTGTAAACTGTGGATGCCATTTCTGTCAGTCCGGTGCATTACTTTCGCTTTAGGAGTGTATGAACATACACACCTAAAGTGAAATAAAAAAAAAAACAGTGGGCATTAAAAATTAAAAAAAATAACTGCTCACCTGTCCCGGCATCCGAGACGTCCACATCCGATGCAGCAAGAATACTGCAAGGACCTTAATCAGCTGATCAACAGCTGATTGGCTGGTAGCGGTCGCCTGACACATCAGCTCATCGCTACCGGTCAATCAGCTTTTAAGGTCTTTGCAGCATCAGACGTCTTCCCGGGACACTCAACGGAGAGGTAAGTACCGTATTTGTTTTTTTTAATTTTTAACCATTCCTTGACTTAATTTCACTTTAGCAGTGTATGTAGATACACTGCTAAAGAGAAATTACACACAGGTACCAAGGGTACAGAACAGTGCTCTTGTTCTGAGCATGATCTGTACCCTGGAACCAGATTCGGGAAACAATTCTGTTTTTTCCCAAATCCGGCTCCATAGACCCCATGTTAAATGTCCTGGACCGGACCTGATTAGTTTCTGTCCGGTTTTGTCACCGGAGCCCAAAAATGGTGCAGACTTTGTTTTTGGGACAGGGGAAAAATGTGACAGAAACGAATCCTGGACTAAATACACAAACCCGGATGGCCAATTCTGACCAATTCGACACCATAGGAAAATATGGGAGGCAAAAACGATCCTGTTTTGTTCGTTTCAAAAATGAATAGAACAGGATCCCAAAAACCATAGTGTGAAGCCAGCATTAGAAGCCAATAAAAGGAACAATGGTTATCTATCTAGATTTTTTTTAACTGATGGAACTTCCTGCTTGTAGAAGAACACATGGTGCTGAATAATTCACAACACTTCAGAATTTAGTACTGTGAAATAATGTAAAATCTTATGATTTTGCATTGTACTTAGAATATAAGAATTGCTCTTTTATGGTACGTGCACACAGAACATTTTTGCTGCAGTCAAAAAAGCAGCAAAACCTGTAGTGGTTTCAAGGATCTCTTGTTTCCTTGGCAGGAGATTTGCTGCTTTCGTGTCTGCATTTTTTGCGTGTTTTACTGCGTTTTGGTAGCTGCATTTTTTCTTCGTTTTTGCCATAGACTGCAGAAAAAACGCAGAAAGAATTGACATGCTCATTCTTTTCCAGCCGCAGCAAAAACTGGGGTATTTGACACTTTCTGAAGAGCTCAAAAACCAATGTATGGAGACAGCTGTTCCCTAAAACACATGCTGGAAAGTCCAAACGCAAGAATAGATTAGCATATGTTTGCATAAAACCATAATAAAAATGCACTTAAAAAATGCAGCAAAAATGCACTGTGTGCACATACCCTTATCCTCCTGTTCTTTGTGTTTCCCTTATTGTACAAATAGAAAGAAATAATACTTCTTGAATGTTGTAATGGGATCTGTTACTTCACCTCTAATATTGGCACAAGAAAAAGCGTTCCTCTATTTAAAATGAACACGATAAACATAAATTACACATTCCGATTTTAATTTTACTATACTACACCTTAAGCTGTATAAAAATTGAAAATTTCAGCGTGTTTTTGCTGGATAAAGGTATGGTCATAATGATGCAGTTGTATTGATTACATTGATACCTTTAGTGAAGGAATACACCTTGGGTTGTTCTTTAAACAGATTTTAAAGTTTTTGTGTAATAAGATTTAGGTGCGTGGGGGGGGGGGCAGGACTGTAGGTAGAGTCTTTGTGGCATAAAGAAATTTGAATTGATGAAGCTTTTAACTCCTTCACAAACCATGATGTAAATGTACATCATGGGTCAATTCCCGTTCTTTGATGTGAGCTCTGGCGCGGAGCTCACATCATTTCCCCGACATCTCCGCTGATCTCATTAGCTGATATGTCAGGCTCACAGCACTGATCAGATCTGCGATCCGATCAGTGCTATTAACCTTTTGGATTATGCTGTCATTCACTGACAGTGGGGATCGCGCCATTCCCAGCCTGTATCAGAGAACCCGTGATAAGATTGCGGGGTCTCCGGTGGTCACCTGATAACCTGGGGTCCTGGTGTGACCCCGGAAGCTATCAGGGATCAGTTCCTGTCAGTGGTTGGCAAGCGCTGCCAACCACTGAAAGTGAAACCAAGTGCCATATCCTGATGTGCTGCAGCTCATCAGGACATGGCACAAGGGACCGGATGTTGCAGCACTGTGGTGCCCTATGGGGCTGTGTAAAACAAAGAATTAATTAAAAAATAAAATTTTTAAAAATATGAAAAAAAAACACAAGTTCAAATCACCCCATTTTTCCCAACATTCAAATTATAACTATATATAAAAACATACACATATTTGGTATTGCCGCGTTCAGAAATGACCGATCTATCAAGATATAAAATCAATTGACGAGAGCTGTAAACTGCATAACGGCCAAAATTACGCCAAAATTAAGTTGTTGTTTTTTTTTGTTGCCACAACATTGCAATAAAATGCAATAACAAGCGATCAAAACAGCGCATCCACCCAAAAAATGATATCATTAGACACGTCAGATCAAGACACAAAAAATAAGCCATCACACAGCCCCAGATCCTGAAAAATAAGAATGCTACAGGTCGCAGAATATTGCGCAAACAGTAGGATTCTTTTTTTTCAAACTTCTGAATTTTTTTCACCACTTAGATACCAGTAAAGGTATACATGTTTGGTATCTACAAACTCGTACCGACCCGAGGCATCACACCATCATGTCGTCATATCAGTTTTACCATATAGTGAACATGGTGAATAAAAAAAACAAATGTGTCATTGCGCTTTTTTTTGCAATTTCATCACACTTGGATTTTTCTCCCCATTTTCCTGTACACTATATGGTAAAATAAATGATTGTATCTTAAAGTACAACTCATCCTCCAAAAACCAAGCCATCATATGTCTATATCGACGGAAAAATAAAAAAGTTATGGCTTTTGGAAGCAGGGGAGCAAAAAACAAAAACTGAAAGTGAAAAATCGCAGGGTGGTGAAGGGGTTAACAATCCTTAACTGTTATTTTGAGCTTAACAATATGCTATAATACTGTATCCTAAAGTGTATGATTTAGATATTATTTAGCACAAATGGTACAATTTATGCAGAGAAAGTAATGATGGTAACTACAACATTTTTTTTTCAGATATTCAAGAAGTAGAATCTCAGGATTTGGTACCTGGAGATGTCATTGTTTTAACAGGAAAGAAATTCTATTTACCTTGTGATTCCATCTTAATTACAGGAAGCTGCGTTGTTAATGAAGGAATGTTAACAGGTAAAACTGTCTGCTAGGATAGTTGTCTTCTTGTTTGCTGTGTACACCACATATATAAAAAATACAATAGAAGTGAAACAAAACAAACATAATTAGTCATGACCACTCTATAGCATCCCTCCAACCCCCGCCCCGTCACACATAACTAGATCGTTAGTGTGATCGTTGTAACATCACCGGTTTTGTGAAGTAACAGCGATCTCACTAACGATCTTGCTACGTGTGAAGGCCACTTTACACACACAGATATCTGTGTCCAACTTATGAACAGATCTCTGGTTGCAGTGAAATCATGAACACATTGTTCTATCTTGTGGCTGTGTACAAATGTAACGATGTGTCCATGATTTCACTGCAACCAGAGATCTGTTCAGAAGTTGGACACAGATATCTGTGTGCGTAAAGTGGCCTAGACACTTAGCAGCGGATCAGGCCCCTACTGTGAGATCGCTGATTGTTACAAAGTGCTCTGGGTTATTTTTTGGTTGTCGCGCTCCGCTGGGAACGCTGCATCGTTGTGTTTGAAAGGGACAACTACCAGCGATCTCAATATTAGGCCCGACAGTGACAATTCCCAACAACCTCCTATCATTCCAGATCGTTGCTGAGTTGCTGGTGAGATCTGAATGTTTGACATCTCACCAGCGACCCCAAAGTGACGTACCAGCGATCCCTACCAGGTCGTATCGCTGTCGGGATCGCTGGTACGTCGTTGTGTGTGACAGGAGCTTAATTCAAATCCTTACCATTAATTATACTACATGTTATTTATCAGAAATCAAATAGTGCAAACAAACAGTTTCAAGCAATGACTTGTCGAGGTTGGCGATTCAGATGGGAAAATAATTTGAGAGGAATTGAATTCTATGCAAAATTTACAAAAATTTGCACTTGCCAAACTTAAGGGTTTTATTTTTTTAATATGCTTCTGCAAGGATTCAGCTAAATGGACTATAAAAATAAAATTTCTGAGCCTTAGGCTAACTTCACATTTGCGTTCCCCTCCGCAGCGTTCTGCAGAGGGGATCCGCAATGTGACCACAGCACTGCAAGCCCCTATCTTTATAATGGGAGCGCATGGTGCTGCGCATGACTGTGTGCACCCATTCACTGCCACATGTGATCTGTGCGCAGGCGGACGCCTGCGCACAAATCACTCAGTCTCATCCGCACCAGAAATGCAACATGTCGCGTTCTTGGTGCGGACGAGACTGGGTGATTTGTGCGCAGGCATCCGCCTGAGCACAGATCACATATGGCAATGAATGGGTGCGCACGGTCATGCGCAGCACCTTGCGCTCCCATTATAAAGATAGGTGCTTGCAGTGCTGCAGTCCACTTTATTCTAAATGTGAAGGTAGCCTTAAAAGACTAGCAAAATGTAAAAGAAGAAAATTCCTTTTACTCACCTCTCCAGCCCTTCCACGTCAATGATTCGGTCCTTTGCACATCTTTAGATTGCCTTCACTCATGCTGAAATCCCTAGCCTCAATGTCACTGGATATTTGAATCATATAGCAATTTCAGATATCCAGTGGCCTTGAGGTTTCCATTGATGAAGAATGGCCCCACTATCATTGTACCCCATATACCACACCATATCATCAATTTTTGGGTTCCAACAGTCTTGTAGGGATCTATCCACTGTGGGTTAGTGTCAGATCAATAGTTCTGGATTTGTTTGTTAACTTGACCATTCACAAAAAATTTTGCCACATCACTCATCTGAAGGCAATTGTCTATGCTGTGAAGATACGAGATGTGCAGCATCTGAAACAACAGATACTGGAAGCCTGTGCTAGCATTTCTTCTGCAGTGTTGCTATCAGTGTTTCACCAGTGGGAGAAGAGGGTTGCATTGACAATCCAAACACAATAGGCAGCACTTTGAACTCATTTTATAAGTGGTCATAAACTCGTAAATAACTAATGAAACAATAAAGTTACATTGAAACCAACCACACCATTGTTTTTCCTATGAAATTCTCAATGTGTTTGAGGTGTCACATGACCCTCTTCCATTGAAAAAATAAAGTTGGATATAAAATGTCTGACTTCAAAATGACCGCCATGATCACCACCCATCTGGAAATGTTTTCCCCCTCTCATATACCAATGTAAATGGTCCACCCTGTACTATGCATCAGAACGCTACGATTAATGAATACATCAACTCCACTACTGCCATAATCATAAAAAATGTAAGGTATTTAGTTAACGCTTATTGATGAAAGAGCGCATGAGCCATCCAATCGCATTAACGTTTACATTAATGTACGGCTAGTCTATATCACTTACTGTATTTCCTGTCTCTCAATGTGCCAAACAAGCCTCATCTAAATGGGAAGTGAAAGAAATCCAAGCGCCAGGCATAGTTTGCCATTAAAGGGAACCCGTCACTCCCCCAGCGCATTTTATACTGAGCCCAGCAGGTTATACATCATGTAAATGGGGTTCTAGTAACCCCTGTATATGCCCATAGTGACCCCACATACCTGTGATATGAAGTTATATTGCGGGAAATTTGAATCTAGCAGGGCGGGATTACCATCCTGGAGGGGCGGTGAGATGTTTCCCCAACATGACCCAAATAGCTGCCTCCGTGACTCAACAGGAGGACAGCTGTGCACAGAATATAACTCCATATCACAGATATGTGGCTTCACTCTAGGCATATACAGAGGTTACTAGAACCCCAGTTATGTATAACCTGCTGGGCACAGTATAAAATGCCCTGGGTGGGGAGGTGGTGACAGGTTTCCTTTAAAACCTTGTCCTGGAAGGATATGTAGATAAAGGTGCTGAGCCCTGGAGGAATCCACCCTCCCTCAATATATAGTAGAAATAATTTAAAAAAATAGGGCCCAGTTTGAGGCCTGATTTTGCACATAGGACATAAGTAAAAGCATCCATCCATATTTAGGTAGACCTTGACATGGCTGGAAGGCTTTTCTGCGGTTTGATCAGAAAGTGATAACTAGGTACTTTATATTTTTCATATTTACAACAGTAGTGCAGTTCATGTATTTGATAATCACAGTGTGCTGACATATCATGTATGTATATATATGCGAATATATGCGATGACTGACAATTCGCTCTCCTGATCTACATATCTCACTCTGGTAACTCTACCTTTTCATTTAAAATAGATCTTAACAATACAATTACATTAAAGAGAGTTTTTTCATAATTAATTATTTTGTGTTCAATAAATACAATTGACACAAGATATTATAAGTAGATTCTCTGAGCATAAACTTAAAAATGTACCAGGGGCAACATACTAAATATAGCAAGAATAGCCAGAGGCATTTTGAAATATATAGTTCATAATTATTTCTGTGATCTTGTAAAGAAATGTAATATGGGAGCAGCCCAATTAAAAGTAGCACGATGTCAAACTGTTAAAAGTATCTACCGTAAGAGGATCTTTCACCAGTTTTAGCATATAAAACTGGACACATCACAGAATTGTGGTTGCAAATTGAATAAAACAGCTTTTTTAATTTCTTATCTCTATAAGGGTGCTTTCACATTGGCGGTTTTGCAAAAAGCCGCATCTGCCGCAAGTGCCGCCTAACGGGAAAACCGCCAATGTGAAAGCCCCCATAGTGATAGATTGGTTTGTAAAGTTTAGCTTTTAAGCATAAGCAGAGATTCATCTTTAGTGATCTTTACTTCTTCCCTTAGCTGAGTTTAACCAATCATAAATAGAAGGTATCATGCAGGGGAATAAAATGAGCACAGCCCCAGAAAAGGTGAGAACATGCTTTCTCCTTTGAGACATACAGTATATACAGCATTGCATCCCTTTTGTGATATGAATATCATCAGCTACTGTGTATAGTTAAGCAGAGCTGAGTGTCATGACAAACACATCCTGCACATTGTCAGTGTGGGGAGAGGGGTAGTGCAACAGAACGGGCAGTGACTGAAAGCAAGGGAAATTTGTAATGAATCATATCTCTGTTCTACTACTACTCCTCCTCTGACACTGACAGCGCCATGAAAGGAGATCTGCAAGAAATGTTTGTAAGGACACTGCTCTGTTCTATTCTACACAGTAGTTTCCAGCAGTCCGATCTCAAAGAAGAGGGAAGCTATGTGACATTACATATTTCACAGGAGAAAGGTGGGACTGACCTTCTCTGAGGAATGTTCTAACAACCCCTTAGACTTAGAATTGCAGGTTAGAGAAAAGGGATTCAAGGACGCGCTCCCGCTCCGAAATCAAATCCACATACACAGGCCATATGAATTCAGCAGATGGTATTTATTCTACATGTTTCGGCTACGAGTCCCTTCCTCAGAAATACCCCAAAAAAAGATGTACATCCCTTTACTGTGTCAAATTTTTGTTGTATTCCTGAGAAAGGAGCTCGTCCCCGAAACACATAGAATAAATACCACCTGCTGAATTCAAAAGGCCTGTGTATGTGGATTTTATTTTGGAGCGGGAGAGCGTTCATGAATCCCTTTTCTCCAATCTGCAATCCTGGATGTATATCAAGGGAGGACTGCTGCAGACCATTGTAACAGCTTGACATCTACAGTTGTCTGGAGTCAGGAAGGAATTATTCTCCCCAATGTGGAGCTAGTGTTGCCACATGTTTTTTTTTTGCCCTCCTCTGGATCAACATGTTAGGCTATGGGTTGAACTAGATGGACTTAAAGTCTTCCTTCAACCTTAAAAACTATGTTACTATGTTACTATGTCAAAGGTGCAAAAAGTGGTTGTGACATCTCACAACCTTAACAGGTGAGCGGATTTCATTATTCCCCTGTTTACCACGATAATTAGCCAGATACACACACTTTTGCACCCCTCTTTCAGTTCAGCTCTTTCCATTTTTGAACCCCTAATGGTACCTTTACACGCCGCTACAACAAGGTGCAAACAACTGGGTAGATGAGAGAAATGTATCTTCCACCACCAAATCAACCCGCTGAAGCGGCGTGTGAACACCGTTGCTTCCACCCGTCACTTGAAGCACCTGTTTCAGAGCAGAGCTCAAAAACAGGTTGATTACAAGTCGATGGTTACGGCCTGTATCGGCGTGTAAATACGGTAGGGTAAGGTTTATTCGTCACCTAGATAACTCCCCGGGGCGTGACACAGCCTCCGTGAAACCACCCCCCTTCAGCGATCATTGGAGGAAGCTCCTGCGTTACGATTGGTAGTCGCTGCATAGGGCGGCATATTTAAGGAGCTGACCAGTCACACTACACAATTGCTCGAGCGTCATGTATTAGTCAGCCTCCTGCGCTGGCTGGCCAATCATGATGTTATTGCCTAGCCCTATCAGCGCACGGAATTCTCGTAATCCACAATTGTGGCACGCCTATGTGTTGTCCCTGCTGCCTTTGTTCCGCCCATATTACCTTGTTATAGCAGCGTGTAAATGAGGTAAGGTGAGCTACAGAAGGTAACTTGTGGCACCCGGCGGTGTATCCAGAGATAGATGTAACCTACCGTAGCGCACCTTGTTGCGGTGTGTAAAGGTGGTGCGGGTACCGTTTTCAACCGTTTGTGCGTGCTCATGCACGTGAAGCACCCAGTTGTTTCCACCATCCTGTAGCGGCGTGTAAAGGTACCATAAGACTTAGCATACATAAGAATCTAAAGGTACCGTCACAAGCCACCATATGGATTCCATATCGCTGCCAATTTGACATGAGCATGCACGTTTTGGGCACTTTTTTCAGACTGCTGTGGAGATGTCACAAGTAGCCATCTCGTGTGCGATCTTTGGCGATCCTGCATTCCAGAAATCGCCTGCAGAAGATCGGAAGCGATCTTCCCTTCACACATCACTGCATCACACTCCACAATCGTAGCAGCGATGTCGCCATACTGTCTTCATAGGGGCGTGCTAGAGTGTGCATCACCATGCCCCTATCACTGCGATTAGTGGACGCAACTGCGTTCCCATTGGTCAGCCTTGCGTGAACGCACAGGTCACCAAATAAGGCGCCTGGGTCACGGCCAGCCAATCAGAACGCAGTATCTTCCACCAATCGCGCAGATGTGGCATGTAAAAACCCACATCCAAGTACGCCTACGGGATTGATTTCAGGATCGCTGTGTACATTGCATCGCCCTGTCACATTGAACGATCCGCTGAAATCGCCTGGTGGATATCGCCTGATTTCACTGCACTGCAGGGCAATCAGGCGGTGCTCCACCGGCGATTTATTGCTGTAGAATTGCCTAGTCCAACGCCACTACGCACAGGCAATGTGGTTTCAACATCGCCGAATTTGGGAATTGCCAGTGATATCGTCGGCGATATGGCGGCCAGTGACAGCACCTTAATGGTACCTTTACACGCCGCTACAGGATGGTGGAAACAACCGGGTGCATCACGTGCACGAGCACGCACAAATGGTTGAAAACAGTACCCACACCACCTTTACACGCCGCAACAAGGTGCGCTATGGTGGGCTACATCTTTCTCTGGATACACCGCCGGGTGCCACACGTTACCTTCTGTAGCTCACCTTACCTCATTTACATGCCGCTATAACAAGGTAATATGGGCGGAACAAAGGCAGCAGGGACAACACATAGGCGTGCCACAATTGTGGATTACGAGAATTCCGTACGCTGATAGGACTAGGCAATAACATCATGATTGGCCAGCCAGCACAGGAGGCTGACTAATACATGACGCTCGAGCAATTGTGTAGTGTGACTGGTCAGCTCCTTAAATATGCCGTCCTATGCAGCGACTACCAATCGTAACGCAGGAGCTTCCTCCAATGGTCGCTGAAGGGGGGTGGTTTCACGGAGGCTGTGTCACGCCCCGGGGAGTTATCTAGGTGACGAATAAACCTTACCCTACCGTATTTACACGCCGATACAGGCCATAACCATCGCCTTGAAATCAACCTGTTTTTGAGCTCTGCTCTGAAACAGGTGCCTCAAGTGACGGGTGGAAACAACTGTGTTCACACGCCACTACAGCGGATTGATTTGGCGGTGCAAGATACATTTCTCTCATCTACCCGGTTGTTTCCATCATCCTGTATCGGCATGTAAAGGTACCATTAATGTTATAAGTTAATGTTTCTGCAATGGAAATAAAGAATTAAAAAACTAAAAAGATGGTTTTGAAAGACAAGTACTTGGAAGTTGTACCAAGAGAAGGGAAACTTACTGGTGATGTACACAAAGAGTTTATTGGGGATTATAGAACAAAAAGGGGATGGGTAAAGGTGTATCACTGCAGAGATAAAGAATGCAATCTGATAGTAAACACTACTTCTAGTTTCAGTGCTCCAAACAACTAACCATAAAAATATTTGCAACAATCTCTAACCAAAAGTAGGCAGACTACACCTCCTCACAGTATAACAAGAATTGCCCCAAAGTTTTGATTAGCGTCATGTTACATCCTCCCGCGACCTGTACCCCCTAATATTATTAGCAATGCCCAAATCAAAGTGTGTATAAGACAAAAAAAGGGGCAAGTTGGGCCTACTGTTCTGGGTGCGTCCCCTAAGCTACGCCAATGCCCATCGGGAAGTGAGGACCTTGGCCTCTAAGGAACAGATATCTTAACCTGCGTAGTCTGTGGCTTGACCATGAAGATCTGATGGGGTGTCTTGACCAGCAGATTCTGTGGCTTGACCACAGATCTCAGCAGGGTAATCTTGGTTAGGAAGTATGTTATGTTGGGAACTGCCTCATTACAGGTGATACTCGGGAGACAAGCACTTTCTCTTGGGGAAGCGGGAGCAGCAGCTTCTCTTTGGGGTCTGATCTCTCTGACTTCTTGGGGCCAAATGCTGCATTCCATTGATGTGATTTCCTTCTATAGTCTTGTGCTGCATCCCAACCCTTTTTCCCTAGTTCTTTCTTAAAAGTCTACCCCCAAGGAAACTGCAGGCTTCTCTTCAGGTTCCCAGTTATCTTCAGGGGATAGCACCTCTTGATTAAAGGAGCAGGCGATATCTCACAAAGTTTATTCAGCTCTACTTGATATACTTTGTTATGATGTGATCAATTTAATATACTTAAATTAGTGAAAGGTTCTCTTTAAGGGATAAAAAGAGAAAATCTATTAGAATGTTTTAAACATTTATAGTACCCACAACTGTTTTAGGTCCTCTTTGTAGAATTATTATTATTATGTATTATAGCTCCATTTATTCCTTGGCGCTTCACAGGTTAAAAGGGCAATACATAGACAATTACAATAATTATTAGCATCACAAGGCACAGACAGGTACAGAAGAAAAGAATACCGTGCCCACGAGGGCTCAGTCCACAAGAGATGGGAGAGGATACACTGAGAAAGGTAGAGCTGGTTGTGCAGTGGTTTAGTGGATTAATGCATTGTATTACCATTGGATTATTACAACATCATGGCGAACATGAGAATTAAAGGCATGTGTTTGAGCCAGCATAAAATATAAAATGTTAGCTTACAATCAGTTACTTAGTATCAGAAAATGTAATTTGTTCTGCAAACAATTTTTGTATATTTCTATATAAATATTGAGTTGTATTTTAGGGGAAAGTGTTCCTGTTACCAAGACACCATTGCCAAATATCGACAATTCCATTCCTTGGAAAATACACAGTGGTGAAGATTTCAAGAGACACGTGCTCTTCTGTGGCACAGAGGTCATCCAGACTCAAGCTCTTAACAAAAGTTTGGTAAAAGCTGTCGTATTGAGAACAGGTATAAGAATATGTTACCCTTTGTATATTAATGAAGATTCATATTAAAAAAAAAAATCTTATTTGGGCACAATGGACACACTAGAGTTGATGTGTAAGGCCACATTACAGATAATATGATAGACGAGCTTGGAGGAACAATAGACAGGACAAGGGTGTAGTGTTCAGCATAATGATTCTACTAAACTGCATTATAGTAAAGAAAGTGAAAAAAATCAATATTTCACTGATAGTGCCACTAGTACAAATTAAATATATAAAATAAATAGCTAAACTAGGACAAATAGTGCCAAAGACAGACAAATATTTAAGTCAACAAACAGGAAAGCACAATCATTGACCCAAAATTCCAATGGGAAAAAATAAAAATATACTTTATTGAAGAAATACAGAGAGATGAAATAGAGATGGATGTCCCAATCAAACAAAAGAGGACACCAATATATAAACAAGGGATAGCACAAAATTCAGTACACATAGAATACGGAACAATTTGCAACAACTCCGAAAATAACTATCAAAAAAATATATGACATCACATAATGATTACAATGTGTGCATGGTATACAGTAATACCAACATGGATACATAGATAATAAAAAAGTGCAAGTGTTTAGTAGATTATAAAGTATATTAAAGTAGTCATAAATATAGCAGATAATCACATCTCAGGTGACTATTTTATACAAAAAGTGCAAGTGCTCAGTCTCATAGTAGCCCTAATGTGTTCAAGTACTAGTCAAGGGTAGCAGCACATAAGGATATGGAGCAAACACATTTATACAGGACTAGATTAAAGGGAACCAACCACCCCAAATGACCCCCCCGGAATATTAATATCGTTCCCTAGACCCAGCACATACATGTGCTGCAAGGTTTTTAGCTAAAAAAACTGTTTTTTAAAAGTGAAGATAATGCTTTATAAAGATTATAAAGAAGGGACGGGTGGGCGTTACTTAGCTGTGGCTAAAGCTGAGATTTTGCTGCCAGTCATCCTCGTGTGCTCGTCACAGCAGTAACGGCCAGCCCTTTTTGCAGCGTCTGAGGCTGGTGCACGGGATGTCATGCCCGTGCACACGTCATCAGCTACAGCCGGGTAGCGAGAGCGCGCTCTGACTTCCACAGCCGAGCGCAGGAAGTCAGAGCGCGCGCTCGCGACCCGGCTGCAGCTGATGACATGTGCACGGGCATGACATCCCGTGCACCAGCCTGGGACGCTGCAAAAAGGGCTGGCCGTTACTGCTGTGACGAGCACACGAGGATGACTGGCAGCAGAATCTCGGCTTTAGCCCCAGCTAAGTAACGCCCACCCGTCCCTTCTTTATAATCTTTATAAAGCATTATCTTCACTTTTAAAAAACAGTTTTTTTAGCTAAAAACCTTGCAGCACATGTATGTGCTGGGTCTAGGGAACGATATTAATAGTCCGGGGGGGTCATTTGGGGTGGTTGGTTCCCTTTAATGCCCGATGCTATCGCATCGGGAGGATGGTGATGTGATGTTGAGGATGTTTGGTGTGACAGTAAGAGCAGCACACCTTGAGATGGAGATGTGGTGAACAGCCATCCCGCCCATCTCTTTAGCTGTTCACAAAAACCCATCCCTGTTGTAAAAGAAAATAATATTTCTCAGCAGCTATGCTGCTGGACCTTACCATCTGGGTTCATATCACCAAATAAAAGTATTTGAATGATACACATCTCCCCTCTTATACTAAATGTGTGTTAATCTTAGATTTAGAAATATGTGTAAATGTATCACACCTATGTATTTATGTAGATAGGATATTTAGATAGTGACCCTCAAGAGGGACAGCATTACTGATGTATGTAAATTGCTATTGAATTAATAGTACTATATAAAATAATTAAATTACTATTATAATTATAACCTATAGATGGTAGCCCGATTCTAATGCATCGGGTATTCTAGAATATAGAAATAGAGATTGCATGGGGAAGGCACTGAGGGCTGAATTGGGAGGAACTTTGAAGAAGGAGCGGAGGGGAAAGGACGGCGTGGCAGGGGAGGAGGAATGGAGGACAGAGCAGCAGGGGGGAGGAGGACGAAGCGGGGTGGGGGAGAACGGAGCAGCACAGGCAGGGGTAAGACAGAGGAGGAGTGGCAGAGGGGAGGAGGACAAAGGAAGGAGGAGGAAGCGGTGGGGTGGGGGAGAATGGAGCGGCACAGGCAGGGGGAGGACGGAGCAGCAGGGAGAGGATGAAGCCCAGAGCGGCGGGGGGGTGGAGGACAGGATGAAGTGGCGGGGTGGAGGAGGACGGAGCAGCACAGGCAGGGGGAGGATGGAGGATAGAGTGGCGGAGGTGAGGAGGACAATGGAAGGAGGAGGAAGCAGTGTGGTGGGGGAGGATGAAGTGGCACAGGCAGGGGGAGGACGAAGCACAGAGCGGCGAGGGGGGGGAGGAGGATGTAGGATGAAGCGGCTGGGGTGGGGGAGGATGGAGCGGCACAGGCAGGGGGAGGACAGAGAGGCAGGGGGAGGACAGAGCGGCATGGGGAGAACAGAGCACAGAGCGGCGGGGGATAGGAGGATGGAGGACAAAGCGGCTGGGGTGGGGAGGCCGGAGCAGAACAGACAGGGGGAGGACTGAGGATGGAGTGGCGGAGGGGAGGAGGACAAAGGAAGGAGGAGGAAGCGGTGGGGTCGGGGAGGATGGAGCGGCACAGGCAGGGGGAGGATGGAGGATGGAGTGGCGGAGGGGAGGAGGACAAATGAAGGAGGAGGAAGCGGTGGAGCAGGATGCAACAGCACAGGCAGGGGGAGGACGGAGCACAGAGCGGTGGGAGGAGGAGGATGGAGCACTGTATGGCAGCTCAGTGGTTAGCAGAGTATACAGGGGCTCAGTGGTTAGCAGAGTATACGGTGGCTGAGTGATTAGCACTACGCGGTGGCTCAGTGGTTAGCACTGCGCAGTGGCTCAGTGGTTAGCACTGCGCAGTGGCTCAGTGGTCAGCACTACGCAGTCGCTCAGTGGTTAGCACTGCGCAGTCGCTCAGTGGTTAGCACTGTGCAGTGGTTAGCACTGCGCGGTGGTTCAGTGGTTAGCACTGCGCGGTGGCTCAGTGGTTAGCACTGCATGGTGGCTCAGTGGTTAGCAAAGTATGGTCACTCAGTGTTTAGCACTGAACTGTGGCTCCGTGTTTAGCACTCAGCACTGTACGGTGGCTCAGTGGTTAGCAGTGAGTGCGGTGGGCAGAGTGGTCAGCGCAGCAGTACGGTGGGCAGAGTGGTCAGCGCAGCAGCACGGTGGTCAGAGTGGTCAGCGCAGCAGCGCGGTGGGCAGAGTGGTCAGCGCAGCAGCGCCGTGGGCAGAGTGGTCAGCGCAGCAGCGCAGTGGGCAGGTGGCGAGCGGCCCCCCTACCTCTGCCCCCCTGCGACCCCCACTTCCCCCCCCCCCATTCCTCAATGCTGATAAAAATAAAAAAATCCCATAAGGATACTCACCCTCCGCAGGCGTGCTCCACCTGTCTTCTATCACCCAGGACAGGAACTGTCGTTGCCTGGGGAACCGATCAGCTGATTGGTCACATGACTGCAGTTAGCGGGGAGCGAGGAGGGGCCGCGGCAAGCGAGGGGGGCCGCGGGGAACGGATCGGGGCAGGAGGGTGTGGGGCACAGGAGAGGCCGCCAATGGCGAGAGTGGGGCAGTATTAGCCCCGCTCTCGCTAACGGTCGGCCATCTTGGTACACCCTTAGTGGGTGTACAGCCAGCTTCAGTCTGGATCTGACGTCATTTCGAGCAGAAACGGAACGGAAGCTGGCTTAGGGAATTATTATATTAGATACATACTAGTTAGGGATGAGCGAGTAATTTCGTAACTATTCGGTACTCACTGAATAGTACGGTATTCAGGCTACTCACTACTCCACGAGTTTCCTTGTGATTACTCGTTAGAAGTAGCGAGTAGTACATTCACTTTCACAGTATATCTATATACACTGCGAAAGTGAAATAAAAGTTATTAAAAGGTGTTAAAAATGAAAAAATAACATACCTATCCGACGGTTGTCCCGAGACCCGAAAAGAACACATCTGAAGGGCTGCCAGGACCTTGAGTCTGATGGCCAATTAGATGGCCGGTAGCGATCAGATGGTGTGTGACTTGACACACCACCTGATTGCTATCGGCCATCTGATTGGCCATCAGACTTAAGGTCCTGGCAGGCCATCGATGTGTTACAGATATATACACTGCAAAAGTACTTGCATTTCCCATTGACTTACATTGGACTCGCTACTCGTAATGAGTACCCGAGTATTAGGACCTACTTGTTATGAGTATAGTAAGTCCGAATATTTAACTACTTGCTCATCCCTAATACTATTGCATCTCAATTAATTAGAATATCGCCAAAAAGTTTATTTCAGTAATTCAATACATAAAGTGAAACACATGTATTATATAGAGTCATTACAGAGTGATCTATTTCAAGTGTTTACTTCTGTTCATGTTGATGATTATGGTTTACAGCCAATGAAAACCCAAAGGCTATTATCTCTGAAAGATAAAGTATGGAGGATGAAGGGTTTAAATTCCACACTGCCATATTCCATGAAACATTGAAGCGTAAATATACCGTATATACTCGTGTATAAGCCGAGTTTTTCAGCCCAAAATTTGGGCTGAAAAGTCCCCCCCTCGGCTTATACACGGGTCTATACGGTAGACCCGTGTGGTGGGGGCTGTGTGGTGGGGGCTGTGGAGGCTGGAGGAGGCGGGGGGGGGGGCTGCTGTATGAGCGGCCCCATCACGTGGGGCCGCTCATTAAATATGCACTGCATCCCCCTGTCAATCAGCGCAGGGGGAAGCAGTGCATATGGCCCCCCCAAAAGCTGGCACTGTCCCCCCTTGTAAGGGCCCCCCCGGTGCTTATACTTTACCATCCCGGTGTTCTGATCGGCGCCGCTCCTCGGTGCTGCGTCGCCGTCTTCATCCTCCCGTCCGCGCTCGCTGCATCCATCCGGGTTCTCCGGCGGTCGCAGCGATATGACGTCATCGCGCGACCGCTGGAGAACCCGGATGCAGCCAGCGCGGGAGGATGAAGACGGCGACGCAGCACCGAGGAGCGGTGCCGATCAGAACACCGGGATGGTAATGTATAAGTAGCGGGAGGGGGAGGCCTTACAAGGGGGGACAGTGCCAGCTTTTGGGGGCTGTTGGTACCCCCAGGGGGCTGCTGGGTACCCCCTGGGGGCTGTTGGTACCCCCAGGGGGCTGCTGGGTACCCCCAGGGGCTGCTGGGTACCCCCTGGGGGCTGTTGGTCCCCCTGGGGGCTGTTGGTACCCCCAGGGGGCTGTTGGTACCCCCAGGGGGCTGCTGGGTACCCCCTGGGGGCTGTTGGTACCCCCAGGGGGCTGTTGGTACCCCCAGGGGGCTGCTGGGTACCCCCTGGGGGCTGTTGGTACCCCCTGGGGGCTGTTGGTCCCCCCTGGGGGCTGTTGGTACCCCCTGGGGGCTGTTGGTACCCCCAGGGGGCTGCTGGGTACCCCCTGGGGGCTGTTGGTACCCCCAGGGGGCTGTTGGTACCCCCAGGGGGCTGCTGGGTACCCCCTGGGGGCTGTTGGTACCCCCTGGGGGCTGTTGGTCCCCCCTGGGGGCTGTTGGTACCCCCTGGGGGCTGTTGGTACCCCCAGGGGGCTGCTGGGTACCCCCTGGGGGCTGTTGGTACCCCCAGGGGGCTGTTGGTACCCCCAGGGGGCTGTTGGTACCCCCAGGGGGCTGCTGGGTACCCCCAGGGGGCTGCTGGGTACCCCCTGGGGGCTGCTATATGTACCCCTGGGGGCCTGCTGTATACCACTGGGGCTGCTGTATACTACCACTGGGGCTGCTGGGGCTCCTGTATACTACCACTGGGGCTGCTGGGGCTCCTGTATACTACCACTGAGGCTGCTGGGGCTCCTGTATACTACCACTGGGGCTGCTGTATACTACTACTGGGGCTGCTGGGGCTCCTGTATACTACCACTGGGGCTGCTGGGGAATCTGTATACTACCACTGAGGCTGCTGGGGCTCCTGTATACTACCACTGGGGCTGCTGGGGAATCTGTATACTACCACTGGGGCTGCTGGGGAATCTGTATACTACCACTGGGGCTGCTGTATACTACCACTGGGGGGCCTGTATACCACACTGCTGGGGGCTGTATAACTGTGCTGGGGTCCACCCTCGGCTTATACACGAGTCAATAGGTTTTTCCAGATTTTTGGGGCAAAAGTAGGGGGGTCGGCTTATACACGGGTCGGCTTATACACGAGTATATACGGTAATATTGATTTATTAGTGAACGTGTTTCAGGGCTCCCAGGTCCCTTCCTCAGGACAAATCAACATCATATTCATGGTGGACATACCACTTGTGCAGCCGGTGCATTGAACTGGGGACCCTGCGAGGATCCAGCACTGCTAGCTGCTGTCCACATGGCTAATTTGTAAGCTATTCAAATTAGCCATGTGGAGGAGTGGAGGAGCAAGCAAGGCAACGGTGGTCCCGCCGTCTGACTCTCGGTGCATGTGGCAGGATGGGGGTGCAGTGGCAGTGGCTGCATCATAGTATCCATGGGTACTGGGACACTGCATTGATTGCACTGTCGGCATGGCCAGCGGTTCTGGCTGCATTCAGTTTCTCTTCCTGCAGTCATCGAACAGACAGTGTAAAGGTACTGTAACACGTGGAGATATCGCCTGGAGATTTGCTAAGCAATCTCCGAATGCGGCGATATCGCTACCACATCGCCTGTGCGTTGCGGCGTGTGACTGGGCGATTTTACGGCGATAAATCGCCGGTGTAACGTCGCCTGATCGCCCTGCTCTGCAGAGAAATCAGGTGACTTCCACCTGGAGATTTCTGCTCTTTGTGCAGTGTGACAGGGCGATAACGACGTACACAGCGATCCAGAAATAAATCCCGTAGGCATGCTTGTTTTTTTTTCTTTTCGTGCCGCATTTGCGGAGATTAGTGGGTGATACTGCGTTCCAATTGGCTGGCTGTGTTCGAGGCCCCTTATTTGATGACCCGTGCGTTCACGCAAGGCTGACCAATGGGAACACAGTTTCGTCCACCAATCGCAGTGATAGGGGCATGGTGAAACTCACTGTAGCACACCCCTATCAACACAGTATGCCCACATCGCTGGTACGATGGTGGTGTGTGACACGGCGATGTGGGAAGGGAAGATCGCTTCCGGTCTTCTGCAGGCGATTTCCAGAGCGCAGGATTGCTGGAGATCGCCCGCAAAATCGCTACGTGTGACAGATCAACGGCAATGTGAAAAAAAGTGCCCGAATCTTGCGTACACACGTCAAATCGCCAGCGATATGGGGCAATATTACTACTTGTGACGGTACCTTAAGATGCAGGCAGCGGGGCCACAATACACAGCCCGACGTCTGTCTCTGTGATGGACCTCACAGCTTACATGTCACTGGACAGAGCTCAGCGCTGCAGGAGAGGAGGCAGACATATTCACTTTATGATCTGCGATCCTCCTGCCCATTGCTGCCCAGTGTAATTAATGGCTCCATTGGGGATCACAGAGGCAGAAGCCCTCACAGTGTACACAGCCCAGTGCTCTGCATCTTCTCCTGTCTGACCTCCGGCCGTTCATCCTCTGTGACAGGATTATTATCTATGCAGTGTTCTGACCACTGCTGTAGTGTTTAGTGTCAGGACTTTACTGCACAGCCAGAAAGTGACATCAGATCACTGACTGCACACACAACAGGACAC
The DNA here is from genome assembly GCA_033576535.1 of Allobates femoralis. NCBI lineage: Eukaryota > Metazoa > Chordata > Amphibia > Anura > Aromobatidae > Allobates > Allobates femoralis. The sequence continues at coordinate 186,639,176 of JARQOC010000001.1, forward strand.
AAACCAGGCTGCCTCTCAGGAGAAATGTCCCATAGCCAACAGCACTGGACACTGATGAGTTTTATTTTACTGCACAGCAATACGCCAGTCACATACTACACCGCAACACACCATTCTCCCACTGCACAGCAACACATCAGTCACACACTACACAACAACACACCAGTCATATACTACAGTCATGGCCAAAAGTTTTGAGAATGATACAAATATTAATTTTAACAAAGTCTACTGTTTCAGTTTTTCTTATGGCAATTTGCATATACTCCAGAATGTCATAAAGAGTGATCAGCTTAACAGCAATTACTTGCTAAGTCAATATTTGCCTAGAAAATGAACTTTAACCCCCAAAACTCATTTCAACATCATTGCAGTCCTGCCTTAAAAGGAGCAGCTAACATCGTTTTAGTGATTGTTCCATTAACACAGGTGTGGGTGTTGATGAGGACAGGGCTGGCAATGAATCGGTCATGATTAAGTAAGAATGACACCACTGGACACTTTAAAAGGAGGCTGGTGCTTGGTATCATTGTTTCTCTTCAGTTAACCATGGTTGTCTCTAAAGAAACACGTGCAGCCATCATTGCACTGCACAAAAATGGCCTAACAGGGAAGAGTATCGCAGCTAGAAAGATTGCACCTCAGTCAACAATCTATCGCATCATCAAGAACTTCAAGGAGAGAGCTTCCATTGTTGTCAAAAAGGCTCCAGGGCGCCCAAGAAAGACCAGCAAGCACCAGGACCGTATCTTAAAACTGTTTCAGCTGCGGGATCAGACTACCAGCAGTGCCGAGCTTGCTCGGGAATGGCAGCAGGCTGGTGTGAGTGCTTCTGCACGCACTGTGAGACTGCGGAGACTCTTTGAGCAAGGCCTGGTTTCAAGTAGGGCAGCAAAGAAGCCACTTCTCTCCAGAAAAAACATCAGGGACCGACTGATATTCTGCAAAAGGTACAGGGAGTGGACTGCTGAGGACTGGGGTAAAGTCATTTTCTCTGATGAATCCCCTTTTCGATTGTTTGGGACATCTGGAAAACAGCTTATTCGGAGAAGAAGAGGTGAGCGCTACCACCAGTCTTGTCTCATGCCAACTGTAAAGCATCCTGAAACCATTCATGTGTGGGGTTGCTTCTCAGCCAAGGGAATCGGCTCACTCACAGTCTTGCCTAAAAACATAGCCATGAATAAAGAATGGTACCAGAATGTCCTCCAAGAGCAACTTCTCCCAACCGTCCAAGAGCAGTTTGGCGCCCAACAATGCCTTTTCCAGCATGATGGAGCACCTTGCCATAAAGCAAAGGTGATAACTAAATGGCTCAGGGAACAAAACATAGAGATTTTGGGTCCATGGCTGGAAACTCCCCGAATCTTAATCCCATTGAGAACTTGTGGTCAATCATCAAGAGACGGGTGGGACAAACAAAAACAACAAATTCTGCCAAAATGCAAACATTGATTATGCAAGAATGGACTGCTATCAGTCAGGATTTGGTCCAGAAGTTGATTGAGAGCATGCCAGGGAGAATTGAGAGGTCCTGAAGAAGAAGGGTCAACACTGCAAATATTGACTTGCTGCATTAACTCATTCTAACTGTCAATATAACCTTTCGGTACTCATAATATGATTGCATTATATTTCTGTATGTGATATAAACATCAGACAAACACAAATAAAAACCAGAGGGCAGCAGATCATGTGAAAATATAAATTTTGGTGTCATTCTCAAAACGTTTGGCCATGACTGTACACCACAACATGCCTGTCACACACTGCACAGCAACACATCAGTCACAGACTACACAACAGCATGCCAGTCACACACTGCACAGCAACATGCCAGTCACACACTGCACAGCAACATGCCAGTCACACTCTACACAGCAACACACCAGTCACAGACTACACAGCAACACACCAGTAACACACGCACAGCAACATGCCAGTCACACTGCACAGAAACACGTCAGCCACACACTGCTGCACAGCAACACGACAGTCACATACTAATGCACAGCAACACAATAGTTACACACCGCACAGCAACACGCCAGCCACAAACCACACAGAAACATGCCAGTCACACACTGCACAGCAACATGCCAGTCACACACCACACAGAAACATGCCAGTCACACACCGCACAGCAACATGCCAGTCACACTCCACACAGCAACACACAGGAACATGCCAGTCACACACCACATACCAACATGCCAGTAACACACTACACAGCAACACACCAGTCACACACTGCACAGCAACACTCGTCTCCGGGGTCATGCAAAAAAGAATAAAAAACTCCAGATATTAAATGATCAGTGGTTACTGCCAATGCACCTTCCATACCGGCATAACAATTTCAATTGTAGTGTAGCTTCCAATGCAGTGACTGCTTGAGGACCTTTGGTGACATCATGGTCACAGTATCGATCATGTGACATACATGTGTTATCGCATGTTCAGAAAAGTATAGAAAAACGTCCCACAAAAACAGAAAAATAAAAAAAAGCTTTGGCTGTGGGAACACGGGGAAGAAAAAACAAAAGTGCAAAAACAGAAATTGGCTGCATCGTGAAGGGTTAATGAGGACATCAAACTGGGAACCTGGTGGTATATATCAGTGATGACATCAGAATGTATGGGCTCCTGGTGGAATATCATAGTGAGGACATCAGAATGTTTGGGCTCCTGATGGTATATGTTAGGTCCCCTGGCACCGCTCCCCAGCTTACCTCTCCCGGGTCGGCATCCTCTGCTCCTCTGCCGACCGGGCATCCAGCGTCCAGGCGTACTGTGTCTCAGAAGCCGTCGCCGGGTTCCCTTCCTGTCAGCTGACCACCGGGCTCACACATGAGCACATTACAATGGTCGTATTCATGTGACTAATCAACGGCGCACTAGGTGCACACCTCCCCTGTGGCTCTAGGGGCCGGCACGGTTCAACCTGACACTCCCCTCAACCGATAGCTGCTCTTCCTCAGGTATATCAGGCCACCTCCACTGATGAGAGGTGCCTGATTATTAAGTCAGTTTGCTTCTGCCTTGCTGTTGGTCAGGCCTTCCTTGTACTCGTTCTGGAACCCCTGCAATGCTCTTCTCCGGTAGCACCATTCCTGTTCTCCTAGCTTTGTACCCTGTTATCCTGGACTCCTTAGCTGTGCCGTAGCATAGGCTAACCTTACGAGCCGCCCCCCTGGTACTAGCAGCTGTGGTATTTAGACCCCGTGGGTTGCTCTTAACAATCCCTGTATAGGGGTTGGTTAAAACTAGGACCAGCTCACCCAGGGGAGTTCGGTACCACGGCCCAGTGGGTCCATTCTAGGGCGCCTTCCCCTGGAAGTGTGACAGTATATAGTGAGAACATCAGAATGTATGGGGTCTTAAGGTACCTTTACACGCCGCAACCGCGGCTGGAAAATAAAGGCGATATGTCGCCATGGAACAATCGCCGTGTAATTGCCTCACATTTGTGGCGTGTAATTGGGGAATTTCGCGCGATAAATCGCCTGTCACCTGATCTCAGAGCAGTGCTCAGGAATCAGGCGACAGGCGAGAGGGATTTATCGCCGTGAAAATTCCCCAATTACATGCCGCAAATGTGAGGCAATTACACAGCGATTGCTGCATGGCGACATATCGCCTTTAGAATTCCCAGCCGTGGTTGCGGCTGTAAAGGTACCTTTAGGGGTATATAATAGTGAGGACATCAGAATGTATGGGTTCCTGGTGGTTAATCAGTTCACTGGGTTGTTTTTAGTGGAACAAAAATCATTGTTCTGGACAGCACATTCCCCGGTGCAAACTGCACATGTTCTGCAAAAGACAGATCGATCTACTAGTGATCATTCTGTGCCCATCATTCTTCATCATCCTGTGTAAAGGTATAAGCGACGAACGACTGAAATATTTTTGACCGCGCTCATTTATCGGTCTGAACTCATGTAACCTGTTTGTGTGTAATGATGCAATATATGAGCATATAGGGCCCTACTTTAATCTTTTGTCCAGGGCCCCATTTTGTCTAAAACCAGCCCTGACTGTCTGCTGTCACTTCCGGGTTCCGTTGATGCTGGAGCTCAGCTAGCTCTCCCTGACCCCAAAGTGACAGCGCTGCTGAAGTGCTGTGACACAGGGAACTGAGTCCTGCTCTAGGTAAGAGCACCAGAGCAGGGCTGTGGACACTGGACTGGAGGCACATTTGTGGGGGCTCATGGGGCAGTAGCCAAAAGGAAGATGAAGCTGCATGATTGGGGGCCAAATCGGGGGAGAAGCCACATTGGGGAGAAGCTGCATGATTTGGGGGCAACATGGGGGAGAAGCCACATTGAGGTGAAGCTGCATGATTGGGGCCTCATAGGGGGGCAAAGCTACATGAGGGAGAAGCTGCATGATCGGGGCCACATAGGGGAGAAGCTGCATGAATGGGGGGAGAAGCTGCATGAATGGGGGAAAGCTGCATGAATGGGGGCCATATGGGGGGAGAAGCTGCATGAATGGCAGGCCACATGAGGGGAGAAGCTGCATGAATGGAGGGAGAAGCTGCATGAATGGACGGCCACATGGGGGGAGAAGCTGCATGAAAGGGGGGTCACTTGGGGGGAAAAAGTTGAATGCATGGGGGGGCACATTTGGGGAGAAGCTGCATGAATGGGGGGCCACATGGGGGGAGAAGCTGCATGAATGGTGGGTTACATGGAGGGAGAAGCTACATGAATGGGGGCCACATGGGGGAGAAGCTGCAAGAATGGAAGGCACATGGGGGGAGAAGCTGCATGAAAGGGGGTCACTTGGGGGGAAAAAGTTGAATGCATGGGGGGCACATTTGGGGAGAAGCTGCATGAATGGGGGCCACATGGGGGGAGAAGCTAAATGAATGGTGGGTTACATGGAGGGAGAAGCTACATGTATGGGGACCACATGGAGGAGACGCTGCATGAATGGAGGATAAGCTGCATGAATGGGGGGCCACATGGGGGGAAAGCTGTATGAATGGGGTGCCACATGGGGGGAAAAGCTGTATGCATGGGGGACACATTTCAGGAGAAGCTGCATAGATGGGGGGCCACATGGGGGAAGAAGCTGCATGAATGGGCGCCCATATAGGGGGAGAAGCACTATTCAGAAGGTGGACCGCATATGGGGCAGAGGATTATGGAACGAGGGGGGTAGCTATATATATATTACCTGGAGGTTGTACCGGCTGTATATGTTATTTGGAGGCTGTGATGGGCTGTATTGTTATATTACATGGAGGCTGTGCTGGGCTACACATGTTATTTGGAGGCTGTGCTAAGCTGTATATATATTTACCTAGATGCTGTACTAGGCTATAGATGTTATTTGTAGTCTATGCTGGGTTGTATATATTAGCTGTAGGCTGTTTTGGGTTGTATATATTACCTGGAGGCTATACTGGACTGTATATTACCTGGAGACTGTGGTGGGCTTATATAATAACTGGAGGCTATGCCAGGCTGTATATATTACCTGGAGGCTGTGCTGGGCTGTATATTATGGAGGTTGTGCTGGGCTATATATGTCATTTGAGGCTGTGACGGGCTGTATGTGTTATGTGGAGGCTGTGCTGGGCTGTATGTGTTATGTGAAGGCTGTGCTGGGCTATATATGTTATTTGGAGGCTGTGCTGGGCTATATATGTTATTTGGAGGCTGTGCTGGGCTGTATATATTATTTGAATGCTGCTATTGGCCTCCAAATAACATATAGAGCACAGCAGTAGCCTCCAGATAATAAATACAGCCCTGCATAGCTTCAATATTATATACACAGCCCATTTAGTGTGGCCAAAACCCACAGCTAGAATTGATATGCTGAAGATGTTCCCGCACTAAAATACGCAGCATTACTAACTATACATTATATATATATATATATATATACATAGCAATGTTGCACTATGAATGGTGGGGGGGGGCAAAATATTTCTTACACAGGGGCCCACTGCAGTCTTTGTCCGCCCCTGATCATGTTGGCATGTTTCAGGGCTTTTCACATACTGTAAACTAGTAGCAGACAGCAAAGAATCCGTGTGGAGAAAAGGGGAAAGACATACATGTAATAAAACAAGCAAAGTAATAGAGTTGTGTGTAGATTTTGAAAATACTTGAGTCAGAAAAGGAGAACAACAGACAAAAGTAATTTTGGGTGATCATTGCTATCAAAATAACCCAGGCAAAACACCAACTCTGAAATGAGTTACATTAACCGTTTTTACAGCGTCAAGCAACCACTGATCAGTAAATATTGACTGATTGGTGGTCATTAAATAGCCCTTTTACGTAGGCTGATTCCAATTCAGGTACACTCAGAATAATCACTAAAGGCCCTGTGACACGGGGAAACCTCGCCTGTGATGTCGGTGGAGATTCACAGGAGCGCACGTCACTCCCGACATCGCCGGCGAGGTGTCACACGCAGCAATGTTGCCGGCAACCTCGCCAGCAAGTTGCCGCGGCTATTGTTCGCTGGGTTGTCAGCAACCCAGCGAGTGATAACCCGCAATGTTGCAAATAGGCGGCGGCGACTGTAACATTGTGGTTGCCACATCACACAGGGCGATCTGGCCAGATCACCTGAGCAACATCGCCAGGTTTCCCAACATGTTTGGAAACCTGGCGATGTTACTCAGGCAACTTATCGCCTTCTAATCGCCCTGTTACACGCGGCAACTCAGTCACGGGGATGAGGCAACTTCACCACGCCCCTGAGTTGCCGGCGATGTTGCAGGCGATATCGCCCTGTGTAACGGGACCTTAATAGAACTTTAGGGCACACAGGCTCCCATTGTTCTCTGCAGTTCAGGTCATTGTGCTGCCAAGAATGATGAACTTTTGTGCAAGCTAAAAGATCATTTCACTCAATGAATGATTGTTGTTCTCATTTAGCATGTGATTGGCAGTCTGTTTAGACTGCCTAATTACTGTAAATGAGCAGTCTTAAGAATAGTCATTCATGATAATCATGCACTGTAAATGGATTTTGACCATTTAATGAACAGAAATTTTTAAGTTTTCAAGAATTAATTTTTTAATTCTCTTCTTGTAAAGGTCATAACATTTTATTCCTCTCTCGACACAACCGAACCAGGATTTTTGCGAGAAGATATCGTATTCTCGAACTATAAGATGCAAATTGGTTTTAGTGGCGGAAAACGAAAAACATTGGAAAAAAAAAATATGGTCCTTATGCAGTTATGGGGGGGAATCTGCTGCTGACACTGTTTTGGGGGTAATTTCCTCCAATTCTGTAATAATGTCCCCCATCCTGGGCCCCTTTAGGTATATATGTTCCCCATTCTGTGCCCCATCCTGGTACACAAGATCCCCATCCCCTGGTATATATGGCCTCAACCTAGGCCCATCCTAGTAGATGTGGCTCCATTCTGGTGTATATGGCCATCATCCTGGTATATATGGCCCTATCCTGGAATATATTTGGGCCCATTCTAGTAAACATGGCCCTCATTCTTGGCCCATCCTGTTATATATGGTCCAATCCTGGTATATTTGTCCCTATACTTGTCCCAGCTTGTTATATTTGGCCCCATCCTGTTACATATGGCTTCTCATTCTGGGCTCACTCTGGTACATATGGGGCCCATCCTGGTTATATGTCCACCATCCTGGAATATATGCCCCCCATCATTAACCCATTCTAGTGTTTAAGGCTCCCATCATGCCATAAGCATAAAAAAAAGTAAACAATTAGACTTACCTTTCTGTCCTCCACTGATCACAGCAACTGATAACAACTTCAGCTGTTGGGATATTCGCCGCACCCCTTCCGGTATTGCAGAGCAGTGAACATGTTTTGTCCTCTACAGTCTATCTTCAATAAAATAGTGCAGAATGAAGTACATGCACAGGCCGCAATCTTTGGTGCTATTATATTGAAGACAGTCTGTAGAATCCGCAAAAAAATAGACTAGATGTTAAGATGTGATCAGGCATTCGCTGCCACTGGCACCATTTTATTTTAGACAGACTGCCAAAGAAGAGTGCTAGAGTGATTAGCACTTCTCCCCATACCCATAATGGCGCCCACCCCTTGGCGCCGGCTTCAGTGCAGAGGGGTAGACGGCAGATGATTTAAACAGCAGGTACACATTTTACCCCAGCACCGGCTCCTGCGACCTTGCTCCTGCCTCCTGTGAACCCGAGCCACCACTGCTGCACCACCTCCCACAGCCACAGCCAGGTACATCCGGGACTATAACACGCACCCCTACTTTCTTCCAAAATTTGGGGGAAAAAGTGGGTCTTAGGCTACATTCACACTGTGCGTTTTTTTTATCTGTTCCTTGATCCGCTTTTTGCAGTGCACTTCAGAGAGCAGATCACTCAAATGACATCCCAGCAAAGTCTATGGTTTTAATTTTTGCCATTCACTGTGTGCTCTATTAAAGTGATCCGTTTTTTCTTTTTAGGAGAGCTCCATTTTGGAAAATGACATGTCATTTTCTATTGCGTTTTTCTCCTGCGTTTTTCTCATAGCAACCGTTCATAATGGGAAAAAAACGCAGCAGTCAAAAACGAATGAAAAAACAGATAAAAAACTGATGCGTTTTTTATAAAGAATTCAACAAAAACACAGCACAAAACAAAGGGAAAAAATGCACAGTCTGAATGTAGCCTTATAGTCTGAAAAAAATGCTATCTTGTTTTGAATGACATCATTCCACTCTACTATAGTAGCGAAACACTGAAAAAAATGTGGTAAAATGGTGAAAAAACACAATTCTCCATAGTGGTTTTTTTTTGTTTCTATTTTTTGCATTATCATTTGATTAAAAAAATGGCCTGGAATGATTATTCTTCAACCCAATATGAGTATCCCAATACCATACTTATAAGGTTGTTTTCTTCATACTGTATCTAAGGCTAGCTTCACACAACAGTTTTTGGGATCAGGTTCTGTCCGGTTTGCCTCCCATGTATTCCTATTGTGATGGATTGGTCCTATTTGGCCATTCGGTTTTGTGTTTTCTGTGCGGGTTAGTTTTTGTCTGGTTTTTCACCGTGCCCAAAATCGGAGACTTCAGCGGTTTTGGGCTCTGGTGGAAAAAATCGGACAAACAGGACAGAAACTAATCCGGGGCGATCCGGCGCCTATACCATGGGGAAGTCTATGGGCGCTGGATCCGTGAAAAAATGGATCATTTCCCAGATCCGAATTTCAGCACAGAGCAAGCTCAGAAATCCTGCTGTCAAGACTTCAGCACCATGGACAGCACCACTTCCAGCATAGGCTGTGAATTCAGCACCAAGGACAGCGGCAGAGCAGACACAGGCAGACTTCAGCATCATGGACAGCACTACTTCCAGCACAGGCTGTGAATTCAGCACCTAGGACAGTGGCAGAGCAGACACAGGCAGACTTCAGCACCATGGACAGCACTACTTCCAGCACAGGCTGTGAATTCAACACCTAGGACAGCGGCAGAGCAGACAGAGGCAGACTTCAGCACCATGGACAGCGACAGAAAAGGAATCCTGCAAAAAAAACAGGACAAGGGAACATATTTAGCCACACTTTCAACACATCCTGTTCTGTCAGGTTCTGTCAGTGTTATTTTTGCGTTTCAACTTTTTTTTTTTTGGTGTTTAACATATGGTTTAAATAACTTTATATCTTGAAAGAGTGGACATTTACGGATATGGTAATGCAAAATACTTTTTTTTTATTCTTTAAATGAGAAAAGTGAAGTGATTTCAAATATTACTTTTTTTTAACGTTTTTTTCTATAGCTTACTCATACTTTTTTTTTTTTTTTTTTTAATATTTGCCTGTACTCTGTGGGGGACTAGAACTTGATCTCATTTCATCACTATATACTACAGTACCACAGTATTATAGAATAGAGTGAAAATGACTAAGATGGCAGTTACAGAGGTTTTCAGAAGGATCCCTGTGAAAGACATCCCGTCAGTTACTGTCAATGCTGTTGTGTTTGGCTCATTTGAGCCTGGGCACATACAGTATAAACTAGTGATTGCACTTTTTTATTGCTGCTGTCAAAGATTGACCGAGGTTTTTAAATAGTTAAACAGTCCAAGGTGAGGCTAACTCCAGCAGTGGCTGTTACAGGCAGATGCCCACTATGTAAGGGTGGTTTCACATTTGCGTTTGAGAAAGCAGCACACCGAACGCAGCCAAATGCATGCGCACTGTGTTCCTATGTTTAACATGGGAACGCATAGTACCTGCGTTTGGCTGCATTTGGTTGTGGTTGCGTTCGGACGAGCATAATTTGTGCACCCTCCTTCGCCCTCCGAACACAACCTGTTTTTTGTGCGTTCAAGGGTGCTTGTTTTATCAGCAAGCGCCCGCAAGCGCACAAACAATGCATGGATCTCATTGGATCCGCAGTGTCCTCCGCATGACAGCACAGGAGAACACTGCGGATTACATTGAAATCTCTCCCGGTGGCTGCCGCTGATCAGCTGTTTAAACAGCTGTCAGATCAGCTGTTTCAAATCTCCCATGCCGACATCACCTATTCAGTGTCGGAGTGGGAGATCTAAACAGCTGTCAGGTCAGCTGTTTCTTCAAGTCTCTCGCGCCAGGAGGAGCCGATCTCTACCGCTGATCTCCGCCTTCCGGCTGCCGCCGAGACAGCTGCTTGGCTGGCCGGGCTCCATACTGATGTGAATGTGTGTTCACATCAGTATGGCAGCGTTTGCGTCTGCATGCCCTCTGCATGCAGACACAAATACTTGTGTGAAACCAGCCTAATCCAGTGGGAATCTGTCTGGTATGATGCAGGCTCAGTTCTTGAGGCTGCTCCATACAGCAAAGGCAACCCCAGGCTATACTTTTGTTATTTGGGCTAAGGCTAAGGCCGGCTTCAGACTGCGTGTCTGATCCGATCCGTAGCTGTCCGCTTGAGGCAGACAGCCGCGGACCGGATCAGCACACAGGACTGGGGGCTATTATGCCCTCCGATCCTGTGTGCAGCCACACGCAGCTGAACCAGCTGACTGGTCAGGACCGCGGCGCCCGCGATCCTCACCTATTAGCAGCAGGAACTGCGTGCGGCTGCACACAGGATCGGAGGGCATAATAGCCCCCAGTCCTGTGTGCTGATCCGGTCCGCGGCTGTCTGCCTCAAGCGCACAGCTATGGATCGGATCAGACACGCAGTCTGAAGCCGGCCTTAAGAAAACAATTGTTTAAGTAGACTTGTAAATTATTACTATTACTAGATGGCGGCCCGATTCTAAAGAATCGGGTAGTCTAGAATCCATATATAGTTTATTTACTAATAGTTAGGGAAGTGTGATGAAATTAATTGTGTGTATACAGGTGGCTCAGTGGGTAGCAGAGTATACGGTGGCTCAGTGGTTAGCACTGCGCGGTGGCTCAGTGGTTAGCACTGCGCAGTGGCTCAGTGGTTAGCACTGCGTGGTGGCTCAGTGGTTAGCACTGCGTGGTGGCTCAGTGGTTAGCACTGAGTGCGGTGGCTCAGTGGTTAGCACTGAGTGCGGTGGCTCAGTGGTTAGCACTGAGTGCGGTGGCTCAGTGGTTAGCACTGAGTGCGGTGGCTCAGTGGTTAGCACTGAGTGCGGTGGCTCAGTGGTTAGCACTGAGTGCGGTGGCTCAGTGGTTAGCACTGAGTGCGGTGGCTGGAGAGGTGAGGAAAGCGGAGGCTGGAGGGGTGAGGAAAGCGGAGGCTGTAGGGGTGAGGAAAGCGGAGGCTGGAGGGGTGAGGACAGGTGAGGCGGTCAGAGGACGGGCAGAGGATGGACAGAGGCGGGCAGAGGACAGGCAGTGGACGGGAAGAGTCTGGAGCGGCAGCTGGCAGAGTTTGGAGCGGCAGCTGGCAGAGTCTGGAGCGGCCGCGGGCAGAGTCTGGAGCGGCCGCGGGCAGAGTCTGGAGCGGCCGTGAGCAGAGGCTGGAGCGGCCGCGGGCAGAGGCTGGAGCGGCCGCGGGCAGAGGCAGGAGCGGCAGCAGGAAGAGGCAGGAGCAGCCGCGGGCAGAGGCAGGAGCGGCCGGGGGCTGAGGCACTTAGTGTATTTCAAATATGGCGGCATAGCGCCCGCCGCTATTCTGATTGGTCGGCGCGCTGAAGGCGCCGACCAATCAGAATAGCGGCGCGCACAATGCCGCCATATTTGAAATACACTGAGTACAGTGTATTTGAAGTATCACGCCATACAGCGCGCCGCTATTGTGATTGGTCGCCGCATTCAGCGTGTACTCAGTGTATTTCAAATATGGTGGCATTGCGCGCGCTGCTATTCTGATTGGTCAGCGCCTTCAGCGCGTCGACCAATCAGAATAGCGGCGCGCTCAATGGTGGCATATTTGAAATACACTGTAGTCAGTGTATTTGAAGTATGGCGCCATACAGGGCGCCGCTATTCTGATTGGTCGGCGCACTGAACGTGGCGACCAATCAGAATAGCGGGGGACGGAGCGGGCGCGAGGTAGCCGGGAGCCGAGGTCGGCTCCAGGTGACCTCGCGCCGGCGGAGCGGCCACGAGGTAGCCGGGAGTCGACCTCGGCTCCCGGCTACCTCGCGCCGGCGGAGCGAGGCGGGGATCTCCGTGTCGGGCATATCCGCGGCTCAGCTCCGGGGAGCCGCGAGTCTGGCGGGATTTGCCCGGTACCGCTGCCGCCATTCTGATTGGTCGCTCGCTTGCGAGCGACCAATCAGATTCAAGCCGCGGCACGGCGCCATGTTTTCAAATGTAAGAAGTGTAAAAAAAAAAAGAATTTGAAAGATGGCGCCGTGTTTGGCGGCGTTCTTTTCAATGGTCGGCGCCAGGCGCGAGCGACCAATGAGAAGAGTGGGGCGGGGCACGGTGCCATATTTGAAATCCAGCGGGAACTTTGGAATTCAAATATGGCGCCGTGCCCCGCTCCACTCTTCTCATTGGTCGCTCGCGCCTGGCGCGGACCAATGAAAAGAGCGCCGCCAAACACGGCGCCATCTTTAAAATTTTTTTTTTTTACATCTTACATTTTAAAAGATGGCGCCGTGCCGCGGCTTGAATCTGATTGGTCGCTCGCTTGCGAACATCCAATCAGAATGGCGGCAGCGGTACCGGGCAAATCCCGGCTGGCTCGCGGCTCCCCGGAGCAGAGCCGCGGATATGCCAGGCACGGTGATCCCCGGCTAGCTCCGCCGCCGCTAGGTAGCCGGGAGGTGAGCTTGGCTCCGGCGGGCTCGCCGCGGATCTCCGTGCCGGGTATGGCCGCGGCTGAGCTGCGGGCAGCGGGTCGGCAGCCAGGAGACGACTGGCTAATGCCGGTGGTCTCCCGGCGGGCTCGCCGCGGACCTCCGTGCCGGAAGTAGCCGCGGCTGAGCTCCAGGCAGCGGCTCGCCACTCGGGAGACGACCGACTAACGACGATCGTCTCCCGGCTGGCTCGCCACGGTCGTCCCGCTTAGGGCGGCCATCTTGGTCCACCCTGAGCGGGTGTACCTCTGGCCAGAGTGAACGGACGTTGGGACAAAGTGACGGATGTGACGTCACAAATCCCTCCGGGATTTATATAATTTATTATTATTATTATTATAAAAAATTTATTTATAGAGCACCATTGATTTCATGGTGCTGTACATGAGAAAGGGTTACTTTCAAACAAGTCATCATTTTCATCCATTCGCCTTTACCGCCCCCTTGCAGCACAAGCACAGTCTCTGCTCTATAGTACACCCATATGGGCGTGCATAATTAACACCCAGCGGTGGGGAGAAGCACAAAAGACCACCTTTTGCAGCTTCAGATATAATGAGAAGCTGCAGATCCACAGGTAGAAAAAGAACTTTTATAAACTTTACAATAGCGCTTTATGGACACAAAGGGATGGATAGAAATGGATTACCATGGTGCAGGGACAGGTTAAAAGAACCGGGGGCTTATTTTTAGATGTCAGGTTCCTTTTGAAAATACAACAAACAAATTAACAGTGACAGACCGATACAGAGGGGAGAGAGAAGACCCTTCTCTTGCGGGCTTACATTCTAAAGGGCAGTGGGGAGAGAGACAGTAGATTCGGTCTGCTCTGGTGGTGGTAGAGCACCGGCTCCAGTTCACGTGGAGTGCCGGCTCCAGTGGTGGCGGATCGCCGGGTCCAGTGGTGGTGGGGTGGTATCATGGTCATTGCAGGCTGTAGGCTGTTCTGAAGAGATGGGTTTTCAGGTTCCATTTGAAGGTTCCGACTGTAGGGGACAGTCGGACATGTTAGGGTGCAGAATTCCAGAGGATGGGGGATGCTCAGGTGAAGTCCTGCAGGCGGTTAGATGAGGAACGTACAAGTGTGAAGGAAAGGAGGAGGTCTTGGAAGGATCGAAGATTACGAGTTGGATGATATCGGGAGATTGGTTCGGAGATATAGGGGGGGACAGATTGTGAACACCTTTGTAAGTAAATGAGTTACCAAAGGTGCAGTAACAAACTGTATTATAGGTGCCAAGGTGTGGGAAGATTACCGTAATATGCAATGCCTTCAAATTATACTCAAGTTAACATTCTTCTTATATTTTTAGGATTCAATACAGCAAAAGGTGACCTTGTGAGATCTATCCTCTACCCAAACCAGTAAACTTTAAACTACACAGAGATGCAATCAGATTTTTACTGGGGCTTGCAGCAATGACAGTGATTGGAGTGATCTACACAGCTATTGTGTATACAAAGAATGGAGTAAGTAGTTTTTCAGTTTTGTGATAACAAATTGTTCCTGCAAATATATAGCACTACTTTAATCACTTGTATATAAGGCTGAATTAACCAGAAAACAAAAAAAATAACTGTTTTAGCATTGGTTCACACGTAATTTTGTGGCTTTTGTTCGCCTTATATAATTGGGAGGGCCCTGACTTACACATTCTGTAGATCCCTCTGTCATACATCATTTTAGTTGGCTATTTTTTAGCACTTTACAAGGCCAGCTACAATGTACCAGTAGGTATGTTGATCTTTGACCTCAGAGGCCTCAGGTGGCCCTGTAACATGCATTTTGGACATTACTCTTACTTAGACATTTGGACGGTCCCTCCATCATTGGCACTCATATATTAGAATACATATTCCAAAAGAGTTTACAATGTGCATATTGTAGCGTTGGCCGACACCCTCCTTCTCCACCTTCTCCTCCTCCATCTCCACCTCCTACACCGCCATTTGATTCTGTGGCCCTAAATTCAAATGTTCCCCAGGTTTGGCCTTACTCTGTGAACCGGAAAACTAAAGCTGCACTAGTAAACTGGATGACGAGCGCAAATATATCTCGGGTAGAAGTCAATGGACAAAGGATATATGATGACCCTCCTCCAGGAGGGGTTGGAGAAGCTTCTCCAAATGGTTTAGAGATTGTGATTGAAAATATTCCCCAATGCAGAATGTGCATTGTATTTCCAAAAATTACTACTGGGGCTGTGTCATAGGTGCAGGAAGATACCATGACAAATGCCTCCCTTGACAAACATTATCTGCGATGGTCTACTGTAGTAGTTGTGACCCTCTATTCAGGTTTTCAGAGGGCCATCAGTCGGTCATAAATAGTGAGTGTAAATTTCAATTGAATATGTATGACCTATCCCAATCACAATATGGTACACGCCAAGCATGTTTTTTGCCAAATAAGGTGACTGACAATGGATTTCTATTGAATATGTATCCCCTATCTCAGTCACAATGTGGCACCAAGCCAATATGCTATGTTTTTTATAACCATAGTAAGTGACTGACAGTAGATTTTTATTGAATATGTATCCCCTATCTCAGTCACAATTTTGCACAAACCAGGCATGTTTTTTGCCAAATAGGGTGACTGACAGTAGAATTCTTTTGAATATGTATCCCCTATCTCAGTCAAAGTGTGGCACAACCTGTCACAAGGGCCTCCAATGACAAATATTAGTTTAGTGAGACCACTGTACATTCCAGATTTGTCCACTGCACAATGTGCATAGGGTTTCTAAAAATTAGCCCTATGGTCTGAGTGAAGGTTGACGCAGGAAGCTACCATCCTAAGGACTTCCAATCACAAATAGTAGTTAGGTTGGAGTAGGTCTAACGGTGATGTTTTTGGCAAATGATCTACAATGACCCACTTGAAGGATTCAATTGTAAAACTCTTTGGTGACCCCAAAAGGAGAGAATGAAATTTCTCCTTGTACCGTTGAACGAGAAATCTGGCAAACCAGTATAGGTTGTTGGATAAAATGTGTATCACGCGGGGGACTTGCTACAGACAGTTACACATAAACTGTGCCATGGGGGCCAAGCTGCCAAAAGGCAAATCTTTTGTGTCCCCAACAGTAGGAACAGTACCCATCCTCTCCTCATGCTGACTCACCTCCTCCTCCACCTCCTATTCTCCAGCCCATCCAGCCTAGACAGACATGAAGTTTGGGTTGAGTGTCCCCTCTTTAGTATTAGAAGTCTCCTCGGTAGCACAGAAAAATAAGTCCTCTCCTTCCTCATCTTCCTTTTCATCACCCAATGATGCCTCAGAATATTGGCTGGGCTGGGTATCATCACCTATTGGAAATCTGGCTCCATAACAACATGCTGCCACTCAAAGCTTCCTCTTTGAGATTATGCAGTGCTTGTTTCAAGAGACACAAGAGTGGGAAGGTTACGCTGATAACAGCCTGATCACCGCTCATGAGGTTGGTGCAGTAGTTAAAGTTCTCAAGAATCTCACAAATATCAGCGATCCACACCCACTCAACATTTTTGTGTGTGGTGGATGACTCTCAGTATGAAGGCATGCTGAAGCTGGTATCAGCTACTGCCCTATGCTGCTTACTAATCCTCGCTAACATATGCTAGGTAGAGTTCCACCGCGTGGGCAGATTGTAAATGAGTTGGTGACTTGGCAAATTCAAGCGCTTTTGCAGCACTATAAGAGCAGCAATAGTGGTAGAGGAATGGCGGAAATGGGCACAAATACGGCGCACCTTCTCAAGGAGATGCGGCAAGTCAGGGTAAGTTTGCAAAAATTATGAGCAGCTAGGTTGAGCACGTGAGCCATACATGGCATGTTCCGAACTTTAAAGCTGCTACCAGGTTACGCCAATTATTGTAGATGACCAGACTGGGTTGGAGATGCAGCGGGGAGAGCTACTGATCAGTCTTTTGTTTAAAGCTTGCCACAGCTCTGCTGCAGCGTGTGGTTTCAGACCTAAACAGATCAGCTTCAGCAAAGTGTGTTGCCGCTTTGCCGATGCACTGCTGCACAGGTCCCAGCTTGGCAGTGATGGGGAGGGTAATTCTGCGGAGGATAAGGAGCAGGAGAAGGGGAGAGAGGAAGTGGAATATGAAGAGAGGAAGTTGGGCCCACTATTCTTGGCGTAGGTCGAATGAATGATGTTCCAGTTTGCGCCTTTGTCCCACCCTCCATCAGGTTCACCCAGTGTGCTGTGACAGAAAGGCATCATCCCAGTCCACAACAATTTGTCCAGGTGTCTGTTGTTAGGTAGACCTTCCCAGTTATGGTGTTAGTGAGAGCACAGTTCAGATTGTTTAACACTGCTTGTGTAACGCTGGGATGACATACCGGGCAAAATAGTGGTGGCTGGAAACATTGTATTGTGGGGCAGCCACAGCCAAGAAATCACAGAAAGACTGTGTTCCCACAAGCCTAAATGGCAACATCTCCACAGTTAGCAATTTGGCAAGGCACAAGTTTAGTATTTGTGCCTGTAAGTGGGTGGTTGTGTATGTACACTTTCTTTCCAAGCTCTCAGGCATGGACAATTAGATGCTTCACTGGTACAAGGAAGTGGATATGGTTGATGTTTGTTTTGTGTGAGCAATACCAGCTTGTGGGCATGAGGTATGCGCACCTGCTTCCTGAACTGCAGATTTTGAAGGACATAGCCCAGGTGACATGCCAGTGGTTTGACCTGCAGACGCAGATTTGATACCCTGGTGTTCCATGCACCTACTGGGGTGTTCGACTGCCATGTGGTTTCACATACTGGTGGTGCTCAGGTTGCCTTTGACCTGGCATCTGCTCAAATTGATATGGCAGATGATGCAGACTACATGTTTTTCTCTGAAGGACTTTCAGAAAAACAATTCAACACAGCAGCTAAACACCCCCTTGCCTTGAATTGGCCACAGCAGGGGTGCTCTTGGGAACAGCTGACTCAGTTGTCACTCTGGGTAAACCACAACCTCTTGGTGCCGTGTTGGTGCTACATATCAATTTCCTCTGTTTTGCTGTCATAGCTATGCGTGCCAACGGTCCAGGTCGGATTAATGGACTCACTTCGTTGTCCATCTCATCCTCCTTCCCAACAACTGTCTTATCATCATCAGCCTCCACCTCTGGACACAGTAAATGTCATTCCTCGAAGTGGCTTTCTTCTGGCCATAGGACCTCAAATTACTTGAGCATCAACACAGACCACCTCCTCATGTTCCTCTTCAATGCTGCACGGTGAGAGGCCAAAGCCAACAAAGGATACGTACCAAGATCCTCGGAGTGGCCAAGCTTGGGGTCATAAGTCTCCTGTGGCTGATGATGTTGGGAGGAAGGAGAACCAGCTTCAGGATTGGATGGGTCAGCCTTCTCTTTATCAACACAAGACTGAGTGGCCATGGAAGATTTGTTGCTGTTTGAAAAATGTGTAGAGGCCTTGTCTGCTATCCAAGACAGAATATGCTCTTGCTTTTTTGTCTTCCACACATGTTTACATTCCAGACTGGGAAATTTTTCCAGGAATATAGTGGATGCATGAAGCTTCTTGTGAGCCTGACACAGACTCAGTGCCTTCTCGCGCACCACTAACAACACCATGTCCACATCCACACTCAACAAGAGGCTTTTTTGCATTTTGGGCTTTATTGACAGATTTTCAGATGTGGATGGCATAAGCAAACCTAGCTGTGACAGGAAACTAAATGCCTTTTTAAGTGTAGTAATGTGGTGTGGACCACAGAAGGCAGAGTCTGACCCCAAAAAGAACGGGGAAAATGGGCTGCTGCGTGGTTTGCAGAAATCAGTAGGAGATGTTTGGACTACTGCCTTTGCAGAAGGCACTAAACGCCTTTTTGAGTGGACTAATGTGTACTATTTTGCCCTCTACTTAGATATACGGTAGATGAAGATGTTGTCCCAGTGGGTGGAGGCACACTGGCATGAGAATCGCGCAGTGCAATGCGAGGAAAACTTGCATTGCACTTGGACCAGTATTACCAAATGTTACTGGTCATATTTGTGCATTTTCAACTCACTGACCTAGCATTGCGAGTGAAATGCGAGTTCAATCGCAGCCTTCCTCGTGTGAGTGGCTATTAAAAGTACATGGATGCGAGAAAATCTTGCACCCATTCACCACACTGTGCGATAGTAGCATGTGTGTGCGATATTTACACTGTTGGCTTTACTGCTGCTGCTGTCAAAGCAGCTGAGTTTGAATTTGCCGGGTTGCTGGCAGATCAGCCAATCGGCTTTACCGCTGCTTTGACAGCAGCGGTGTTTGAATTTCCCGGAGCACCGTCAGTTTAGCCAATGCAGCCCATTGGCTAATCTGCAGGTGAGGCTGGCTACACGGCATGGCTTTTGCCTGTCAGGGTGTATCCTGTTTTGTGCAGGATCACCCTGACAGGACTGATTAGGTTTTTAGCCTGATTCGATGTGTGCTGCTGTCCTTGGTGCTGAAGTCTGCAATAGTTGGATGTAAAGTGCTGTCCATGGTGCTGAAGTTTGCTTGCCGGGATTTCTCAGCATGCTGTTATTCAAATCGGATCTGGGAAACAATCCAATTTTTTCCCCGGATTCGGTGCCCATAGACTTCCATGTTGTGGTGCACCAGATCCGGGGAAAAAGCAGATAATTTCCCAGATCTGATTTGAATAAAAGCATGCTGAGAAATCCCGGCAAACAAACTTCAGCACCATCGACAGCACTTTACACCCAGCTCATGCAGACTTCAGCACCAAGGACATCAGCACACAACAAAGCAGGCTGAAAGCCTGTTAGTAACTCGCACCACACTAGCACCACACTCTCATGTACAGCCATGCACACGCCACACACGCACCACACTCGCACCAACCACAGGACAATACGCCCAGCACTTCATGACTGTAAATGCATCAAAAACGCTCTGTTTTTGATGCATGATAGTGTGCCTCCACCCATAACATAACAAAAGCATCACTGTCAGGACCTACAATCAATTTACATAGCAAATTATCTTAATACTCATTCTGCAGTCAGTAATATTAGCATTTTATATACTGGCAACAATTATTGTTATAAAACATGGCATTGCTATGATATTTATTATCATCAATGGTGTTTTTACAGCAATAAAGGCCTTATACAATTAAATGATTTATGTTATGTTTAAGATATTTGATGTAAGATTTTAGTAAATTGAATTTCATGTTTCTGATTTAGGCATCTGTTTCAGACACCTGTCATCTGGTCATTACTTATCGTTACTGTCAGCATTCCCCCAGCTCTGCCAGCAGCAGTCCAAGTCTGTATACTGTATTCCAACTAGGCTTAAGAGGAATGGCATATTCTGTCTAAGTGCACAGAGGATTAATATGTGCGGGCAACTAAATATCATCTGTTTTGATAAGGTAAACTATTATGTGTTTTTGTCTAATTATTTCATCATCAAAAATAATGGTACCAATTCTTGCATTAAAGGCATTGCAAAGAAGCAACAATTTTTGCTAACTTTTTGTGACTTTTTGGTGTTTTCATGCATTTTTGCCAAGCTCTGACAAAGTGTTGGATGTTGAGGTGACACAGGGATGTGGTGACCCCCGCTCATCGCTCTCATCAAAGACATGACAAAAATTAGTTTCTTTACACCAGAATTTTTAATTTAGTGGATGTGAATAACAAATGACCATGCTGGTAATTCCTCCTTGAGATCATTGATAACTATTAAAACAGTCATTTTAGAATTGCTAATATTCCCCAAAGATTTTTCATTTTTATTTTACTCACTCTTCTCCCCATATTATTGCAATAGGTTGGCTTCTGGCTCTGTCATTTGGCAACCAGAAGGCTACATTTCTCATAAGGCTGAATGCCTTATTTTCACCAGTGCTAGCCATGCCCACTTCTCTTACTTTGTACCAACCTTCTCCTCTGACTTGTCTGCATGCATTCGGAACTTTTTAAAGAATATGTGACTGAAGGTCATCGGTGTAGTGTAGTAAAGATGATAATGCAGTGGTGGTAGACACAGACTGCACAGGCACTGTCAATGAAGAGTTGTGACGTGACACTGGACACTTTTATGTAATACTAAGTAGGAGCATGTAGGTGTCACTGACAGGCAAATATTCATTGCGAAAATGAAATGGACCAGCCCTAAAACCTGACATCCATTTTAGCATTCTGATTTTAGTTTTATAAGAATTATCAGAATTAGAAACATTACTAACTGCAGAAGTACGGTGGAGAATTTTGGAGAATTTTTAATCGCAGTGAATAAAAATACATACCCATGTGGCCCCCTGCATCTTGGTCGCCACTGTGGTACTGCACTACTCTACAGGTGTGGTGCCATTGCTCTCAGGAAGATGAGAACACAAAGTTGAGACACTCCAACAACACACCCAAATACCGATCTTAACTCCAGACCAGGGAGTGAAGGGTGGAAGAAACCCCTCTAGAGGCAGACCCCATCTGCTGGTTGAGAAGGAGTAGGTTTAGGGGGTGGGGGGAGTGAGGAGTGAGAAGTTGTTAGGAGAGAAAGCAGCAGCAGCAAGATGGAGTTCTAGATGTCACTGGAGCTGGGGCCTAATGGGACCAGTGGGTAGGTCGGCCGAGGAAACCCCAGTTCAGAGAACTCCGAATCTATAGACAACTTACAGGTCGTGGTGGAGGAACTGGCTGCATGAGGGGACTGGCCCCAATCTGGTTTGAAACTTAATGATCAAGCCAGGAAACCAGAGGACACTGAACTGCAGGGGCAGTGGCCACTTACTGTGGACTCTCCCAGGCACAGTGGCTATAGAGGGTCAAGGTGATGTGCTGCCTGTCGCTCAGCAAGATATGCAGTTGCCTGCCTAAGGAACAAGTAGCACGAAGGCGCAGGAGAAGGGAGAAAGAAGAACATATGAGGTAGGAAAGAGCAGCACAGAAAGGCTTATGAATGGTGTCTCAGTGGAGTGGACCTGGTCTGATTGATAGCTGGCCAAGATGCAGTCTAGGAGAGCACAGCATCCTGGTTGGATTGGCACTGAACTGAGCTACAGTAAAGAGACTGGTAAGAACTGCAACCTCTGTGCCTGTCCACTCCTTCTGCGCCTTCCTGCCCCAACAACTACCACCATCATCCACATTGACTTTCATGCCAAACCCTGGGGACCCACTCCGTCCATGGGGAGAGATACCCCTAGCTGTAACCACACCTATTCCCCGTGGTCACTACAAGCAGCGCTGGTCATTCTGATCAGAAACCACAGACACCAGAAAGATAGACTTTATATCTCCTGTAAATATCCCCTTTTCATGCTTGGTCAGGGTCACGACCACTGGGACTGCCACCGTGACACCCCCTGACTGATGCCGGATGATCGAGTATCCCTAGCCTTGCGACTGTTGCACTCATTTACAAAGAAGGGGAACATTTGGGCTAAGATTTTGACACTTTTTTAAGGAGACACTGTGCTGTGTTTTTCAGATTGCCATGAACATCTTTATAATTCCTGAACATATGTATAATTCATACATTTTTCTATACAGACAGGCACTTTAACAGAAGACGGAATGGAGTTATGGGGTGTTGTACCTTCAGATATGAGAAGGTAAATTTATACTGCATAATAATAATCACATTATCAATATATGCTTGAACACTTAAAAAAATAGAAAAAAGGCAAACATGGAAAAGGTCCATCTTCAGAATTAATGTATGACATTTTACAGCTTACAAATTTCAATAGAAGAAATACTTCTTAAACATACATACATTAGAGATGCATGCTGATTATCCTCAAGCAGTTTTATTTGCTTCTCATGCACAGTAACCACATTAGTAGTACATTATGCAGCTCAATATACTGTACCTTCTTTAACCCTGGGATTAGTGAGATTAGATACTTACATGGCTGTCGCCTGAGTGATGCTCCCATAAACTGAAGCGAGTGCTCCAGTGTTCTCTATGAGAAAGCTTAGGGTGCTGTCACACATAACGATTGCTCCAACGATCCCAACAGCGATAACGACCTGCCGGGATCGCTGGAGCGTCGTTACCTGATCGCTGGGGAGCTGTCAAACAGGCAGATCTCCCCAGCGATCAGGCCATGGGAGCCACCTCCGACATCGCTCCCTGCTTAGCGCTGACTTATAGTCAGTGCTAAGCAGGGAGAATGCTGGTAACTATGATAAACAGCGCGGTATCCAGGCAGCGCGCGCTGCCTGGATACCCGCTGTTTATCATAGTTACCAGCGTTCTCCCTGCTTAGAGCTGCCTGTAAGCAGGGAGAACGCTGGTAACTATCATAAACACCGGGTATCCAAGCAACGCGCGCTGCCTAGATACCCGCTGTTTATCATAGTTACCAGCGTTCTCCCTGCTTACAGGCAGTGCTAAGCAGGGAGGACGCTGGTAACCATGGTAAACGCCGGATATCTAGACAGCACGCGCTGCCTGGATACCCGGTGTTTACCATAGTAACCAGCCCTGTGAGGTCACAGATCGCTGGTTTCTTGCAGTCACACGCAGCGATGCGTGCTGACCAGTGGGAAACCAACGATCTAAAAATGACCCACAGCACTTTGCAGCGATCAGCGACCTCACAGCAGGGGCCTGATCGCTGCAAAGTGTCACACAGAACGACATCGCTGGAGAGATCGATGTAACGTCACAGTTACAACGATCTCTCTAACGATATCGTTATGTGTGACTGGGGCTTAACATGTCCTTCAGTGGTTTATCTCAGATAAAACAATGCAATCATCAGTCCAAAATCTGACAGATCTGATCGACATCTTTTTAGACCATGAGTTGCCTTGCACCCCATGCATGCTGGACCATCATGTAAACCTGTCGATAATGACATGTTCTCATGATTTTAGTCCAATGGATATGAAGGCCTGAACAGTTGATATTTAACTATACTAATCATCATGTATGGCCATTATTGCCATTTTGCAATAATCATTTTGTAATGTATACACATTAAAAAAATGCTCATATATATTATATCTGAGTGTACAGTATACAGTATGTATACAATGTAAGTGTGAATTTCTGCGTTAATATGTTTGTTTATGCATATGTATAATTATATATGTATATTTGTATGCAGGTATATGTGAGTGTAAGTATATGCATGTATATACATATACAGTATGTGTATGTTTATAATGCATATGTATGTGTATGTAGGTCTATGTGTATGTTTGTACATGTGTGTATACATATATACAGGGGTTGGACAACTTAATGGAAACACCTTACGTTTTGGCATCGTAATCTTCAACATGTTATAAACATGCAAACCGTGACATATATTAATGTTTTGTAGTTGATTATTTATGTTAAGTGATATGTGTATGTAAATTAACTGTTTGTTTTGCCGAATTGTAAGAACATTGATGAGAACCTGATACCAATGGCAGACCTTTCGGATTTTCAAAGAGGCCAAATTGTTGGTGCGCTCGTATGGCAGGCGCTAGTGTAATAGAAATGCCCGAATGCTTGGCGTGTCAAGAGGTACTGTCTCCAAAGACATGTCGCATTTATGGTGCGGACGAGAATGTGTGATTTGTATGCAAGCATCCACATGCGTACAAATCACACACGTAAGTCAATGGGTGCACACGCCCATCCAAAGCCGAGCGCATCACCGTGCGTCCCCATGATAAACATAGAGATGGCGGTGCTTGTGCTCGGCTTGCGCTTCTCTGCCGCAATACGTAGCGGCGGGGAACGCAAGTCTGAAGGCAGCCTAAATTTGCTTTGTGGCCTGAAGACATTACTGTGTCAGATCTAGTAGCCGATTTGACTAGATTTTAGGATAACTCCTTGTGTCTATTGTCCATTGTTCTGCATGGGGCAGCAATTGTACAGTACAGCAACATAGACAAACCCATTGATAAAGTTTGCCTTTAGGGTAGCATCAATGGTCTATTTGAAACAATGGATATTTTTTTCATAAGGGGGAAGCCAGTAATGGGCTTAGCACAATATGCACAGATATTGCCTGGAGATTTGTCTCCCCAGTGTTTGAGCTCTGTTATTGTTTGCAGAGTGGTTTATTCAAAAACCCTTGTTTACTTTCACTCTACCTTGGGGTATGCAATTTTTATAATTTGACATGTAAAAATCAAGTGTTAAGGTGCCCAAAGGCATATTGAGCTTGCGGATGACATATTTTACTCTTCCTTTTATTTTATTACTGCCATTTGTCAGTTGTTGCATGTTTGGGGAAATGTTTTTTACAAGGACTGAACTTAAACAGAGAAGTTCCGTTGTTACCGAGGCCTTTATTTATTTATTTTGCTAAGAGGTTTGTGAGCCTTGTTTTGGTCTGGTTTGCATCATTAGTCTTGAAGAAAAGGATTTATCAATTGCTAGAACCAAAACAGTAACGATGCAGAGACATTCATCTGCATAACTAATCATTTGCTAAATAGCTGCAAGTCAATATTATGTATGAGATAGCCAAGATGATTGTCTATAAATAGTGATCGTCAAACCCGCTGATGTTCGGGTTCGGCGGACTCGCCCAGACGTTTTTTAAAGTCCGAGTTCAGGGCCAAACGTGACTCAAGCTTGAGTCCGAACTCTGAATTCAGACTTTAAAGCTATGTGATAGGGCAGGGGGCTGTGAAAACAAGGAAAATAATTATTAATCAAGCAGCATCATACTTACTGGTGTCCCGCCATTTGTACTTCTCGGCTGCTCGTTAACTTCCTGGATATTCACTGCAGTGGGACCCAACAGCCATATGTGACATATGCTGTCACAGACAATTGGCATCCATGATTGGTTGTTGGAGTAATCTGGAAACTGCCCATACATTCTAGATGCTAGAATGTATGGGCTGGTTTCAGGTTACTCCAGCAGCCAATCAGACGTCCATTCTCTGTATCACAGTGTCTGTGATTGGCTATTGGGCCACTCATCCATTTGACTGGCATCTTAGTACTGTAAAAATAAATGAATATTTGAAAAAAACTTGCATAGAGCTTTGCTGTATTATTGATTCTCAGCGCATATAAAGAAGACAGCGATGAGCTGCCACCCCAGCTACCTGGCTTTACCTTGGCTGGCAATCAAAATAGAAGGAAGCCCATTAGTCTTTTTAATTATTTAAATAAATATTTTAAAAAAATGCATGGGCTTAGCCCTATTTTTGATCACCAGCAAAGGTAAAAGCCAGGCAGCTGGAGACTGGGATTCTCAGCACGGTAAGGCTCAAGCATTCTGAGCCCCCATGCTAAAAATTGCAGCCTGCAGCCAACCCTGAAAATGGTGCATTCTTTCATAACTCCATTTTCAGGCTCTTTATATGGCTCTTGCAGCGGCCCTGCTGCAGTGGCACGCTGAGTAATAAAGGGGTTAATGGCAGCTTTGTATTAGCAGCTGGCACTAAGTCCGAGATTCATATTGTCAGGCCAATATAAGACCCGCCCACTATGAATTTCTAGAAAACAGTACAAAAAAACACTACACAAATGAAAACATTTTAATTGAAATAAAGCACATCTCTGGTTCCCATCTTTAATTTCCCAAAAACAAACCCTCCAATGATAAATCCACAGGCGAGCATGTTCTGCTCTGCTACATCTCTGTGAGGTGACACATGTCTGCTCACTGCGACTAGCAGGCTGACACTGACAATCAGGTGCAGTAAGAAAGGTCATCTAAATTCACAGCTGAGCCGTGTTAGCCATGAACTCATATGACCCCATGAACAGCATCCTGTCACCCAGAACATAAATGAGCAAGAGAAGCGCTCACTTTACGGCTGGGATCTGGGTGCCCTGATACTGTCCATGGGGTTGAACGACTTATTACAGAGTGTCAGGATAGAAAGCTTAACATGGGACTCCTACTCAATACAAAGAAGACTAAGATACTGACTACGGCCAAAAACACATTAGGGATGGACGGCAATGAACTGGAAGTTGTAGAGGACTTCAACCTACTTGGTTCAATGATCACTCAAGATGAAGCGATGACACCAGAATTCAGTAGGGGTATAACTATGGGCAAATCAACAATGAAGTCATTGGGCAAGGTCCTCAATTTAAGGCGGCCGTCACACGGTGAGATATCTTTAGCGATATTGTAAGCGATCACGTGCACGCGCAATCGCTTACAATATCGCTCACATCGCTGGTGAGATGTCACACAGACAGACTCACCAGCGATGCGGAGCCGCGATCTCGCTCGTTACTATGGTACACATCGGGTAACTAGGCGCCGCGCGTCGCTTAGTTACCCGACGTGTACCATAGTTACCATCTCCCAGCATAGGCGCGGTCGCTGGGAGATGGATCATCGTGGTGTCATAACCACGATGATGCAGATCGTTGCATCGTTCATCGCTAGATCTGAGAACCGAACCTCAGATCAGCGATGTCACGATCAAGCGATTTACCATCGTAAATCGCTTGATTACATGCAACGATATCTTGCCCGATATCGCTTAAGCGATCAAAAAGGAGATCGCTTAAACGATATCGGGCAAGATATCTCACCGTGTGACGGCCACCTAAGAAACATTTCATTGTTGATGAAGACACCACTTGCACATAGTCTGGTCTTTTCAGTGGTAACATATGGATTGGGAAATTAGGATATTAAAGAAATGTGGTGCTGGAGAAGGGTGTTATCAATACCATGGAAGGCAAGAAAAACAACAAATCAAATTTGGAATAAATCTAGACAAAGTTTGTCACTTGAAGGAATGATCACCAAGCCTTCCCCGTGCCTTCTTTGGACACATCATACAAAGAAAGCAATCACTGGGGAAGGACATCATGATCAGAAGAATAGAAAGACAAGGTGAAGAGGAAGGCCAGCACCCCAGTGATGCATGTACTATCAAGAAAATGTCATGGAAGTCCCTGATGGACCTATCTAGGCTTGCACGATATCGATCTTTCTACAGAGTGCTCATCCATCAAGTCTCCTTAGAATGCAATCGAGCTGAAGGCCATTAAACATTTATATGAGATATAGAAATTGGTTCCGCCACGCTGCTTTATGTTTTATATCGACCCTCTGTTAAGTCACCGTTACACTCACCTTTTCCTGTTGTGCTGTCCGCACAACAGGGGGGCTCACGTAGTGAGTGCACGGGGTCTCTCTCTGGACGGTGTGGATTTCTTTCCCTTTTTCCTCGGTGTCCGCCTGTGTAATTGCACGTGATCCGTCACGTGTTTTCCTCTCCTCTGTTAGATTTGTCTTCTCTTCCGGAGCTGCTCCACCGCTCTCCCCATAGGGAGATGGATATGCAGGTAATGGAATAAAACAATGTTTGGGTGAGCGCTGGGATATGAAGACAGCTACACTTCAACAAGTATTTTACCTGTAAGTTTATTGTTCAAATCACACTAGGTCCTCTCCCACAACATGTTTCGACGCTCAGGGCGTCTTCCTCCACTTGAGGAAGACGCCCTGAGCGTCGAAACATGTTGTGGGAGAGGACCTAGTGTGATTTGAACAATAAACTTACAGGTAAAATACTTGTTGAAGTGTAGCTGTCTTCATATCCCAGCGCTCACCCAAACATCGTTTTATTCCATTAAACATTTATAATCATCAATATGTGTCCTATAATCTCTAAAAACTGTATTTTCCCAGCCTAGGAGCTCTGTACTCTGAGTCTAATAGAACTAATAGAAGTAATTTCCTAATAAAACTTGAATCTAGAATAGCTAAGAAATCAGAAACAGTAATATAGAGTCAGCATTAAGAAGAATTTGGATCATTAAAATTGTTTTTGGAAAAAATGTAGTTGACTAGCCTGGACAGAAATAATGTTTTTTTTTCTGTACTTTGATATTCGTAATCCATAAATTCTTTTAGATAAACAGCCACTCATCATTTCTAAAGCGCCATAATTTTAAATCTACGTCCTCTGCTTCCAGTCTTATACTTACCCTCCGGCATTTTCACCTTTTTTCTGGCGTTGATCCAGTTCCATGACATCATCTAGTGACCGTAATTTCTGACTGTCCAGAAGTCAGAAGTTGCATCAGAGGTACTCAATGCAAGCTTTTGAGAGCTAGAATGAGGCCAGAAGAGACTCTCATAGACTTGAATTGAGTTATGACCTCTGTTGCGTTCCATGAAACAGTGAAGCAGCTGGAAGTTCACAAATCACCGGAGACCAATGAGAGCAAAGTGGATAAAAGTGACAAGGGCGGCAGGTAAGTGTAAGACAGGGCAGAGGACTTAAATCTAATGCACCACTTCAGTTGAAAAGTTAAAACAAATACTAGAGTAATGCTTTAACTTATTTAGTGCAACATTTTACTGTATGTCTAAAATATTTTTTGCCATAACTTCTAAATTTCCTTGTAGCTTCCAGGAAATTTATTTATTTACACCAGGGAGTAGCTTGCCATGGAGTCCAGTACTTGTAGGAATGGTCAGTTGTCATTCATTGATTTTCTTGGATGGAAAAATACAGGGAGACCCACTGGACCTGAAAATGTTCGAGGGCACAGGCTGGGTATGTTCTATAACCAAAAATACAAACATAATGTTTATGGAAATGTTCTCTAATATACCTGTTCTGTATCTAAATCCATTATTCAACACAGAGGATCTTGTTATCACCCTCCCTGCCACTTACCCTTAGAGCTCACATATCGCTAGTACCACACTAGCCGAGTCCCCACTTTCAATTCTAGTATATGTTTTAGTGGATTTCATTTAACTTCAGCTATTTACATTACTGAGCAAAAGGGTAACAATGTTTTGAACTTTTGGCCTTCAGGCTTCATATCTCACCATCCACTACAGCAGTGTTTCTCAACTCCAGTCCTCAGGACCGACTAACAGGTCATGTTTTCAGGATTTCCTTAGTATTGCAATGGTGATAGTTTAATCACCTGCACTGGGGATAATTCAAACCCCTGTGCAATACTAAGGAAATCCTGAAAACATGACGTGTTGGTGAGTTCTGAGGACTGGAGTTGAGAAACACTGCACTACAGCTTTGAAAAGTGAAAACCTTTAATGCTACCCAATAAAGGTAGCAGTCCTAAAAGTCATAATTGACTCTTTAATAACCCTTTTAATATGACTTAGGATGTGTGCCAGATCAGATCCCCAAACTGCAGATGCTGCATTTTGGGGTGATTGCCCCACATCAGTGCAGTGTGTGGGAATTCTTATCTGGCTGTATGAGAGGCTAAGATGAGGTCTGGGGGAACAGCTATTCTCCTTGTGGAGAGTATCCTGCCAGCCAGCAGTGAGGAGACTTAAAGCCGCAATGCTCCTCTGGAAAATTGGATATGCAAATTGTTACTTCGGTGGTGAAGTGAAAAACTCTAATGCCACCAATAAAGGTAGCGATCCTTAAAGTCATAATTGACTTTTAATATGATTTAGGATTTGTGCCAGATCAGAACCCAAACTGCAGATGCTGCGTTTCTGGGTCCTTACCC
The DNA here is from genome assembly GCA_033576535.1 of Allobates femoralis. Lineage (NCBI taxonomy): Eukaryota > Metazoa > Chordata > Amphibia > Anura > Aromobatidae > Allobates > Allobates femoralis. Next base: position 186,669,777 of record JARQOC010000001.1, read on the forward strand.
CTCATTAGTTCAGTGTGTGGAAATTATTAAAGAGCTAAAGAGTCAAATATGACTTTTAGGATTGCTACCTTTATTAAGTGGCATTAGAGTTTTTCACTTCCTTACTGAAGTGACAATTTGCATATGCAATTTACCAGAGAAGCATTAAGTCTCCTCACTGCTGGCTGGCTGGATACTCTCCTCAAGGAGAATAGCTGTTCCACCAGACCTCATCTTAGCCTCTCATACAGGCAGATAATTCCCTAACACTGATGAGGAGCAATCACTCCAAAATGCAGCATCATCAGTTTGGGGTTCTGATCTGGCATAAATCCTAAGTCATATTTAAAGGGTTATTAAAGAGTCAATTATGACTTTTAGGATTGCTACCTTTATTGGGTAGCATTAAAGTTTTTCACTTCCTCACTGAAGTGACAATTTGCATATGCAATTTTCCAGAGGAGCATTGCGGCTTTAAAGGGATCCTGTCACCCCCAAAACACCTCTAAACCTATTAAAAGCTGTCCCTACAGCATATTAACACTTTCCCTACACTCCTTTTACCTCCTAAATGCACCAAGTGACATTGAAGAAAAACGTTATTCTAGTACCTCATTAGTGATGATAATGAGTGACTATGCTATTCATAGTCACTCATCCAGGCTGCCCCTCTTCTTCATATCACGCCTGAATAGGCATGATCTTCATCATGCATTCAAACTGCCGCCTCCCTGCGCGCCTCCGCTCTCTCCCATAGCGTCCGAGGCTGCAGTGTGGCTGGGTGACGCGATCCGCGTCATACCCGGCGCCGGGTGACGTATTTACACCGGCGCCGCGCTGTCAGCTTCAAAATGCGTACTGCGCATGTCCATGTTCACTTGTTCACTGATGTGAATAGGAGAAGTCATTATCGACATCGTTATCGCGGTGTCACACACAACGATGCAGCGGGATGGCTGATCGAGGATCGTCTGATTTGAGAACATGTTCTTAAATCTGCGATCAATGATCCAATGATTTATCGTAGTTGTATCTCGATGTTACACGAAATGACGTACTAACGATGTAGTCAGAACGACTCCAAACCCGTAATGCTTCAATTATATCATTCACAATCTTGTACCGTGTAACCGGGCCTTTAAGAATTGTGAAAGATCAGAACACCAAACTGCCAGCCAGCAGTGAGGAGACTTAAAGGGATCCTGTCACCCCCAAAACACCTCTAAACCTATTAAAAGCTGTCAAAATCAGCCATCCCGCTGCATCGTTGTGTGTGACACCGCGATAACGATGTCGATAATGACTTCTCCTATTCACATCAGTGAACAAGTATCGTTCTCTGGGTTGTGCGAACGATAGCTGCTCACATTGTTGGTGCGTCGTCCATGATATCTAGACGTCTGACATCTCACCAACGATGTCAAAAAGATGTCCTAACAACTGAGATCGTTAGTGATATCTTAACGACATTGAAGCGTGTAACGGTACCTTTAGTCATATTAAAAGGCTTGTTAGGCTGGTTTCACACTGCGGTCAGATCAGGTCAGGTTCGATCAGGTTTTGTGTTTCAAAACCAGGAGTGTCTCCAAAACCTAGAACAGGTGTCAATCTTTCAATTATAGTTTTTCTCTCCTGGTTCCTCTCCTGGTTTTGGCACACAAACCTGATCGAACCTGAATAGGGAAAAAAACTGCAGTGTGAAACCAGCCTTAAAGAGTCAATTATGACTTTTAGAATTCCTACCTTTTTTTGGTGGCATTAGAGTTTTTCACTTCCTCACTGAACTGACAATTTGCATATGCTGTATTAAAGTAATCTCTAATTCCATTTATTTTGGATTGTGCAGTAAAGTTCATTTCAATGTATGTTGAGGCTCCAGCCCTGTCTACTAGCACCTTTTCAAACCTGATGACTGAGTGCACCCCAGTGTAAAGGATTTGAATTCCATTATATGTCACAATGTTCTGCTCAATGAACATGTTCTTCCTTGCTGTGTGGGAAATTTAATGGAACTGTTGTAGCATTTTTACGCTGACTCAAAGTCAGGCTGCAAAATTATCAGTGAGGCTCAAATTGAGACTCTAGACCAATGTTTCTCTACTCCAGTCCTCAGGACCCACCAACAGTATATGTTTTCAGGATATCCTTCGTATTGCACAGATGATAATTTAATTACCTGCACAGGTGATGATATCAACACCTGTGTAATACTAAAGCTACATTCACATGGGATGCTAGTGCCCCGTTCTTTATGGATCAGTGCTTGCACTGCAAAAGCAGCAGGCATTCACACAAAATGGTAATGCTGCACTTTTTATTTAAAAAAAAAAAAAAAGCCAAAAGAATTGACATGCCCATTCTTTTTATGGATCCGTAAGTAGCGTTCTGTCTGAATGTCAAATTGTGAATTGTATTGATTTGGCTGGGAAAGTCAATCTCACTGCATTTCACTGCAAAAACAGATCCGTAAAATACATAGCGCTAATGGGACACTAGTGTCCCGTGTGAATGTAGCCTATGGAAACCCTGAAAACATGTACAGTCGTTGGGTCCTGAGGACGCCAATACAATTACATCCGGGTGAACCCGGAACCATAGTAAAAGATTACGGTAATACTGCCATTCACCTGGCTCCACTCACATTTGCGGTTTACAATTGAAATCCGGATACGGATTAAAAAACTGTCCGAAAAACATTGCTTGCATGATTTTTCCGCACCGTATCTGGTAAACGTAACGCTGTTGAGGCGATCCGGTTTATGTATTGCTGCCTATGGGTGCGAATCTGGTATTGAGCATTTTTCATGCTCAAAACCGGATCAGGATCTGCAATTGCAACCACAAATGTGACCCTAGCCTATGGCTCCGGATTCACCTGGATGAAATTGTATTGGCGTCCGGTTTTGTGTTGTCCGGGTGGATCCAGGTGAATCCGTTTTCAGGCCGCGGGACCAAAAGGATCATGGATAATTCCTGTAGTTCCTTGCCAAAAAAATTGAACAAAAACCGGATTGTCCCAGATTCTCCCGGTCCGGGACAATCCGGCTCAATTTAAAATCGGTGTCTATGGTCCTGGATTGTGCCGGATCCGGGACAATCTGAGACAGTGCGATTTCAACCGATTTAATTCCCGGACAACAGAAACCATGCTGGGAAGCCGGGGAACGTTTGTATTGCCACAACATCTACTGCATCCGGCAACCAGATGCCACATTAAGTAGCAATCCGGTTACCTTATCCAGGTTTACAGACACATTTTGAAACCAAAATGGGTCTGAAGGCTTCTATGATTACCGCATCCATATCTGGATGCAGTAATCTCAATGACCCTTTCAAATGTGACCCTAGCCTTACTCATAATTCCTGCTTTTGAATTTCTGAATGCTTTATTTAAAGTTCATGAAACAATTACATTTGCAAACCAAGTGAATGATAAATGTATATACACAGTATAATGTGATGTCAGGAATATGTGATCATTGTTTCTAATTTATAAGTTTAGGTTTTACAAGAAGACATGAAAACTGAAGAAGATGAGGACTCACAGCAATATAAAATTGTTAAACCTGGATTAGATTCCGAAAAGGTAAATTCTCTGGAACGCACCTTGTTCAGAAATGTTCCTTTAGTGTAGTTTTAGTCCTTAAGGCTGGTTTCACATTTGCTGTGAACGCAGTGTCCCTGAGCGCAGCAGAACGCAGGCACTATGCAATTCTATGTTTAACATGGGAACGAATAGTGCCTGTGTGTAGCTGCGTTCGGTTGCATTTGCGTTCGGCTGCACATAATTTATGCACGTGCCGAATGCAAAATGTTGGATTTTTTGTGCGTGGCTGTGTTCTTGCTTTATACGCAAGCAGACAGCCGTGCACAAAAAATGAATGAAATTAAATGTGTGCACATTGCCAACTGCTGGCAAGAGCACAGACGCTGCAGAAGATGACCTCCTCTGATGTCATCTGCAGGTGAATCCTGTCCTGCTGTTCTATTCTTCTTCTTTCTTCCTCTTGTTCTTTCTTCTTTTTCTTCTTCTTTTTTCTTCTTCTTTCTTCTTTCTCCCTGCCACCGCTGCTGGTTCATTTAAAACAGCTGTCAGGAAAGCCGGCGGTGAATTTCAAATTAATAGTGGGGAGGGAAAGCCGACTTCACTGCCGACTTTCCCACCGGCTATTTTAAACAAACCAGCGGCGAAGAAGAAGGAGATAAGCAGCGGCTGCCAGGATCTTCGCCACTGATCTCAGCCTCCCAGCCGCAGCTGCTGATTGGGTGGCCGGGAAGCCTCACTGACATTTTCATGTGAACGCATGCGGACAATCACCGCTGCGTTCACATGAAAATGTTTGCGTTCGGCACTGCATATGTGTATGCGCTCTATACGCTGCAGTGCCAAACGCAAATATAAACTTACCCTAAGGGTACCTTTACACACGCAACTGCGGGAGACATTTTTGATGGCGATATGTCGCCCTGGAATTATCGCCGTCAAATTGCCTCCCAATTGAGGCGTGTAATTGGGGAATTTGGCGGTGATATGTCGCCTCGACACGGTCCCCTGATTTCAGGGCACTGCTCTTTATACGCCGCAGTTGCAGTGTATAAAGGTACCCTAAGAGCATATTTTCTGGTTTCTCCCAGTATTGAACAAGTGATGGAATTATCACCTGCGCAATACCTAGGAAATCCTGAAAACATGCACTCTTGGTGGCTCCTGAAGACTGGAGTTGGACAATACTGTATTAGTTCATATAATTTAGCATTGTATATATAGAGTAGTATGACATATGGTAAATGTTTCTAATTTATAGTTCTGTGCTATGTTAATAATCCTATAAAAAATGTAATTATTATTTATATACTAAAACAATGGAGCAGGTTAATTCCAATTGTTAGGCAGTACAACTAAATTGAGTCAAATAATACATCCAACTCACTTTAGGCTCATGCTGGATGATATATGTAGTACATCTTTAGACAGTTGCACCTAAAATTACAGAATCTCTAGGTTATCTTTTTTTTTACTTCAATTTAGGTGCATTTTGAAATGTTTTACTAAATGGTGTTTTTTAGCCAACCGATTCCCCTTCCCTGGAGAGACATCCCCTCTTTAAAGGGAACCTGTCAGCTGGTTTATGCCTCCCCAGCTATCACTCTCTGTAGCTGTAGCTTTATAATACCAGTCTAATCATCCCTGTCTGAGCTCATAGTGTAATGTAAAAGGTGAAAAAAAAGCATTTATATACCGTACTTACATTTCCTTATGTAATAAAGCAGTCAGTCTCCAGCTTGGAGGACGGAGACTGTTTGGCAGGTTAATAGTTAACATTTCAGCCTTATGTTAGAACATGTTGGGAGACCTGATGTGATGTCATAACCGTGTGACTACAATAGGAGGAGCTAAGTCCGTATAACACAATATGAGTTTGCTCGCTTAGCTTCGCCCACTATAGTCACTTGATCGTTACATCACACAGGTCCTTTAGACATGCAAGTTAATAGTGAGTTAACTATTATCCTACCAGACAGTCTCCCTCCTCCAAGGTGTAGACTGAAATGTAAGTGTATATATGCTTTTTTTTCACTTTCCACATTACACTATGAGCTCAAACAGGTATGATTAGAATAGTGTTATGAAGTTCCAGGTCCAGTGATAGTTGGGGGGCATAAGCCACCTGACAGGTTCCCTTTAAGAGTGAACACTAATATTTTGGACTTTTAATAAATTGCTCTAAAGAATTTTCTACCAGAATCGACATACACTCAAAATTATAGATCTGATGAGGCCAGGGCTAGGGCCGGGTCTGCTGGATCCCGGTGCCGTGCCCTGGGGATCATTTGAAGGGAATGTTGGGGGATGGGAGAAGGGGCTATTTACAGGGGAACATGGCGCCACCTGTAGCTCCCGGTAATATGGTACTGGCGCTGCCAGCCGGCCGCTGAGGTGATGGTTGGGGCAGCAGAGTGTGGTACTGCTCCCCACAGGTGGAGCTTTACCTCAGGGCAGCAATGAATGATGATCGTGAGGGAGGGCAGTGATGAAGGAAGATGGTGAGTGAGGGCAGTAATCAAATCCTTCTGGCACAATGGTGAATTGCGGCAGTTAAACAGGCACACGGACACACAGGGATTGTTGTTTCAGTACCTTTTACTGATGGTAACACAACAGGTACAGTCCAGAGTCATAACCAGGTCCCCGGTGCAATTTGGGACTTTCACCTTAGAATGTTATGAGGCCTCCTTTGTGTCTGTGCTTTGTGGTGTGGGATGAGTCCTGCCTGAGTCTGAACCCACCACTTCTTCTTTTCTGCTCTTTATCCTAAACTGACAATGAGGTCCTCCTGCGGGGTCCCTGTTCCTCTTGTGGCCCCTGGTCCTGTGCTTGGTCAGTTTAGTGCCTCTTTCCTTATCTCCTCAGGGCTGAACTCCTCCTTAGTTTGCTGGGTGTTCTGCTGCAGCTCTGCAGGCTGGCTGCATCGGACTCCAGTGTCTGGGTGTACTAAAGGGGTATATACCGTATATACTCATGTATAAGCTGACCCGTGTATAAGCCGGGACCGGAGGAGCTGCACCGGAGAGGTGATGTATAAAGTGTTTGTTATTTTGATAAGTGCCGCAGCCTGGGGGAGACATAATAAGGAGGGGGGGCTGTGTATTACTGCTGGGGGCCAGTGTATTGCAATATGCACGGCATCCCTCGTCGCTGACGGACGGGGGGATGCCGTGCATATTCATTACACTAATGAGGTGGCCCCGCGTGACCGCCCGCGGTGACTGCGGCCCCCTCCTGCCTCCTCCAGCCACCGGTCACAGCCCCCCGCCCCCACAGCATACCGAGTGACTCGCGTATAAGCCGAGGGGGGGACTTTTCAGCCCAATTTGTGGGCTGAAAAACTCAGCTTATACGCGAGTATATACGGTAATTGAATCTCTTTTTCAGTTCCCTGTCTCCTCTACTTGCCTCCAGCTCCTTCCCTGGGGTGAGCACAGCAGTCAGTCGTCCTGGTCCTTGCCTGAATCTCTCCCCAGAGACCAACAGCTCTCCCTCCTCTCTCTTCCTCTCCTCACAAGAACTAACTGAAAACTGACTCATGGGACTGTCTCCTCCTCTCAGCCTGAGTGCTCTTAAAGGGGAACTGACTTAATACAGCCAGTAGAGTTCCCCCTTCAGGTCTAGGGTGGAAGGTGGTGTGTGCTGAGCAAACCAAGGTGTCAGTCCTTCCTTGCACCGGTGAAACCTGTGGCAATCCCCTGCAGGGGTGCCACAGATCTGCCGCAGTATTCTGATGTTATCATAATGGATACAACATGGAATTTTGCAATCTGACTTTGGAATGTACAGATTGTTTGGGTGGTTTCATGTCTTGATGTATTTGTTTTCTTGCATTGGCAAATTAGATTAGGAAATAAACAACATTATTTTATGTGTCTAAATGTGAATGTAATGGAGCAAAGCTGTGAAACTCTTATCCAATATATGAATGATATATTTTGTGACACAATTGTTCATCTTCAATCAGGTTCCAGCAGAAGGTGTAGCCATCCTGCACCAGTTTCCTTTCTCATCCAGCCTGCAACGCATGTCAGTCATTGTTGAGATCATGGGAAGAAATGAATCTCTCGTTTTTATGAAAGGAGCTCCAGAAATGGTAGAACAATTTTGTACACCAGACACAGGTATTTTTACAAGAACAAAAATTAAAGCTATTGACATCTTTAAACACATTTTTGTATTGCAATGAATGTACTTTTACAAAGAGCATTTGTAATACAATTGCATTTTTAACATTTTTTTCACCATTTGGTGGAATGCCACTATGTACACTATTCCAAAAAGTAGAAGATGTGTCCAGTATTGAGAACATAAAAAAGGTATTTTATTATTAAAGGGAACCAACCAATAGGATTTAGTGCTATAAAGTAAAGCCAGTGCCTTGCAGGCACTGGGATGCTGTATGTAATCATAACTTTACTTGAAAGATTCCAGGTTTGATTGCAGAGAAAAGTGACATAAAACAACTGTAAATCAGTGCAGCAGGTGATTGACGTGCGCAGCACAACATCACTATTTGTTTTTTTGTTTTTATTATCCCCCTCTGGGCCTGTCTTTAAATTCACAATCCTCCAGCAATATGGCAAAATGAAAGCCTGAATGAGAGAGAAGGGGAGGGGGAGAGGTAGAGAGAATTTGGCTTACATCTGAAAGACAAGCCAACAGGGGAGTAATACAAAAAAAATTGTGATGTCATGCTGCACACATCAATCACCTGCTGCACTGATTTACAGGAGTTTGACACTTTTCTCTGCCATCAAACCTGGAATCTTTCAAGTAAAAGTATGATTGCATTCATCATCCCAGTGCCCACTGGCTTTACTTTATAACCCTAAATCCTGCTAGTTGCTTCCCTTTAACACATTTTGAAAATCCAAAGTTGCACAAGGTGCAGACTCTTTTCTACTTACATGTTTTGAGCTTTGATGTTACCATTCATATAACTAACCAAGCACAACAGAGGGGCTAGAATACAGGTGGTGCCCAAATACAATTGTATCATATATGCCACCTATTTAAGGGCCCTTTCACATCAGCGTTTTTTTCAAATCGTGGCAGATGCGGTGAAAAAACCGCATCTGCCGCGATTACCGCATACCGGCTGCACTTGCGGCGCGGTTGCGGTAAACGCCATGCAAAGTATAGGCGTACTTGCGGCAGGTGCGGCAAGTGCGATTTTGCACTTGCGGCAGGTGCGTCCGCGAAAAAAACCGCGGTCAGCCGCGGTTTTTTTCGCGGCCGCACCTCTGCCGCAAGTGCAAAACCGCACTTGCCGCACCTGCCGCAAGTACGCCTATACTTTGCATGGCGTTTACCGCAACCGCGCCGCAAGTGCAGCCGGTATGCGGTAATCGCGGCAGATGCGTTTTTTTCACCGCATCTGCCGCGAATTTCAAAAAAACGCTGATGTGAAAGGGCCCTAATACATTATTAAAACCAAAGAATCAAGAATAATGGAAAAATCTATTTATATGGGAAAAATACAAAATGTATTGAACTTTATAACAGTTTAAATTTAAATTTCCCTTTTTTAAATTTGAAGGGAATCTGTTAGCAGGATTTTGTTATGCAATCTGAGATTATCCTGATGTTTGTGAAAAGAGCCTGATTCCAGTGATGTGTAACTTACTAGGCAATGTTTCTGCTATTGCAATAAAATCAGTGTTTTATCAGCAGGAGATTATCACTACAGGACTAGGTTGCCTTTTTGTCAACAGTTCTGCGTAACCATGTCACCTCAGCTAATTGGCATCTTGCTGTGTACATTGTATATAGACAGAAAGCTGTTAATTAGTGGTGTGGGTAGAGTTATACAGGTCTCTGCATTTTTAGCACTGCTAAATCTGCAGCTGAAAAAACAGAGATTGTATCAAAATGGCAGCATGCTTACCAGAAAGTGACATTTTACTGAAATCAGGGTCTCAGCCCCTTACATCATGCTGCACTCACATTACATAGCAAAAACCTGATGAAAGATTCCCTTTAAAACCACAAAAAAGTGATGTGAATCGGACAGCCCCGGACCTGATTTGCATCCGGCTGTCTCTTGATTGCAGCCGCAGCTGCTAAAATTTCAAGGTCATGGCTAGTAGGGAGCTAGGCGCGGTCCTGAAATCTCTGCAGGGGACAGCTCCAGACGTCCAAATCCCGCATCCGATTTTATGCCAGATGCGGCGTGATATGGCACCATAGACCCCCATGTTAGGGGGCGCCGGATCCGGGAGGATCTGGGACAATCCGATTTTGTGCGATTTTTCTCCTGGAAAAAAACCCTGCTTGCAATGTTTTTGTGTCCGGGAGAAAAATCTGAATCCTGCTGGATCCTCCCGGACAGATGGAAACCGGATGGCAAATAGCTGCCATCCAGCTCCATCAGGCCCCATAGGGCTGCATTGGGTGGAAAGTGGTCGGGGGCTGTCCGATTCACATCGGATAGCCCCGGACCTGATCACACCGTGGTGTGAAGCCGGCCTTAAAAAAAACTGCCAATTTATTATTACCGTATATACTCGTGTATAAGCCGAGTTTTTCAGCACATAAAATGTGCTGAAAAGTCCCCCCTCGGCTTATACACGGGTATATACGGTAATTCTGAGATACACATGACTGTATAACAGCCCCCCCGTGGTATCCCACCCCGTATATACAGCCCCCCCCGTGGTATCCAGGGCCCCCCTTGCTGCACCTGTAAAGGAAGATGTCAGTATACTTATCGCTGCCACCGCCGCTCAGCTGCTCGGTCACCGCGCTGCTCCGGGTCTTCATGCTTCCTGTTCCTTCTCCGGCGCTCAGGAAATGACGTCATTGTTCGAGCGCCGGAGAAGGAACAGGAAGCATGAAGACCCGGAGCAGCGCGGTGACAGAGCAGCGGAGCGGCGGCGGCAGCGATAAGTATACTGACATCTTCCTTTACAGGTGCAGCAAGGGGGGCCCTGGATACCACGGGGGGGCTGTATACAGCTGGGGCTGCTGTATACAGCTGGGGCCCCTGTATACTAATGGGGGGGGTCTGTATACCTCTGGGGCTGCTGCTGTATATACCCCCTGGGGCTGCTGCTGTATATACCCCCTGGGGCTGCTGCTGTATATACCCCTGGGGCTGCTGCTGTATATACCCCCTGGGGCTGCTGCTGTATACTACCACTGGGGCTGCTGCTGTATACTACCACTGGGGCTGCTGCTGTATACTACTACTGGGGCTGCTGTATACTACTACTGGGGCTGCTGTATACTACCACTGGGGCTTCTGTATACTACTACTGGGGCTGCTGCTGTATATACCACTGAGGCTGCTGTATACTACTACAGGGGCTGCTGTATACTACCTCTGGGGCTTCTGTATACTACCACTGGGGCTGCTGTATATACCTCTGGGGCTGCTGTATACTACCACTGGGGCTGCTGTATATATCTCTGGGGCTGCTGTATACTACCACTGGGGCTGCTGCTGTATATACCACTGGGGAGGCTGCTGTATATACCTCTGGGGCTGCTGTATACTACCACTGGGGCTGCTGTATATATCTCTGGGGCTGCTGTATACTACCACTGGGGCTGCTGCTATATATATCACTGAGGAGGCTGCTGTAACACTGCTGGGGCCTGTATGTACCACTGGGGAGGCTGCTGTATACCACACTTCTGGGGGCTGTATACTACCACTGGGGAGGCCTGTATACCACTGCGGGGGCCTGTATACCACACTGCTGGGGGCTGTATACCTGTGCTGGGGTCCACCCTCGGCTTATACACGAGTCAATAGGTTTTCCCAGATTTTGGGGGCAAAAGTAGGGGGGTCGGCTTATACACGGGTCGGCTTATACACGAGTATATACGGTATCTTCTCAATGCTGGACCTAATTTTCTACTCTTTGGAGTTTTGACTTGTATCATAGCCATAGTTGAGGCCAAAGAGGGAATGACAATCTTGGCATGGGGGTGAGTATTTTGCTAATTACTACCATTTTTAAAGTATATACTACAATGCATTCTGCATAGTCCCATTACATTGCTCTCTTATGGCTTATTTCTAAAACCCTTCTCTGACTTCTCCTAAAAGTGAATGTAAGGTTAAAACTTTACTGAATTACCGTACATTATATTTTTTATATTTGAGTTTAAATTGGAACAGATCAGGGCTTCAAGTAAAGCTGTCAGAAAACTGTCTGTCAAAATGAAAACAGTTCAGAATTAAACTGTAAATTTAGGCATGTTGTACAAGCAAAATGGAAGAATTTTTATAATAAAATAATTAGCAAATTACTTTTATTTGTAAAAGCACTTGCAATAAAATAAAAACTGCTTTCAAAAGTGTCCAAAGTCTTTAAAGTAATAGATATTGAAAAAAAGATGTATCTATTTGATTTGTTCTTCCCTATTAACTGGGTTGGGAGGTTTCCTCTTTTTACTGCATACAATTGTCCAGAATATTACATTATTATGAATTAGAAGACATTTTAGGCTAGTAATAATGATGGTTGTACTTGCGATGACTTTGCCTTTCAAGAAGGGGTGTAAGCCATAGGTGGTTCAGTGATTAGACCTTGTACTTTGTAGCTGTGGGATCCAGCACTGCAGTAAGGAATTTGTATGTTCTCTCTTTGTTTGCATGGGTTTCCTGTGGTTACCTCTCACTTACTTGATAGGGATTTTATATTGTGAGCCTTAATGGAGACAGGGATGACTTGACTGTAAATTGCTGTGGAATACATTGGCTCTATAGAAGCAAATAAAATAAGTAGATATAATGGCCAGAAGAAGTGTTGTTATTCCTTATGTATGCACAAGACACCTTTCTTTAAAAACTGACATGAAATGCAGGCTATGCTTTAAATCCTGTGTTTTTTTTGTGTTTTTTTAAAAGCATAAAAGCCGTTTAAATTTTTATTTAATAATAATGTAGAGCAAGTCATTTGAATAAACTTTCAAGTATACTTTATAAGAGAAATCTGGTTGAAAACCATTTATAAACCTTCCTCAAGGTGTCCCCACTGCACTGTGTGAAACAGAAAAATTTATAATCATTCAGATCCGTCTTCAGTGAATACGGGCATGTACCCATATTAGGGAAAGGGGGTGTGGCCTACACTGCTGACTCTAGCTTTTGAAGAAACAATATATCAGATTACAGCATAGAGCTACGCAATGTCAGGATGTAAACTCCTATTTACAAGCTTCTCTGTTCTATCGCCTGGATCCACACAGCACAGTCAAAATCTCTAGTAACCCCTTGTCTAGTACTGACTACCCACACAGTTCACAATCAGCCTGCTCTCAAAAGCTGTAGAAATACAATCACAGTGCTGGCAGACGCTGGCAGCACCAACACAGACATAAAATGCAGTTTTTAAAAGAGCACATAAAAATGTGAGAAAATAAGTCATATGACACAACAAAAGCATTATCTTAGCTGCTATGTGACCCGTCCTTAACAACCAGTGCAGTATTGTTCTTTTTTTCAATGAAATGACATTTACACTTTAAAGTGAACCTGACCTCGCAAAATGTGCCCCAAGCCTCTATATACCTGTCCCTGCACCATGTTAATAGATTTCCAGGCATCCCTTTTGTGCTGTTAAAGCGATATAGTAAACTTTAGATTAGTTGTTATGATACCTTATAATCTGCGGCTTCTCATTATTTGAGAAGCCGCAAAAGGCGTTCCTTTCTGGGCCTCTTCGCCGCCTGCTTTGTAATTATTCATGCCCCTATGGGCGTGCTACAGAGCAGGGACAGTGCTCGTCATGTAAGGGGCGTTAAAGCCGATATGACACTAATTGCGTCATATCCGGCTTTACCGCGTCAGTACACCCATTCGGGTGTACTGCCGACCTCAAGATACGGAGTGCACATGCACGATGGGTGTACTGACGTGGTAAAGCCAGATATGACGCGATTAGCCAGAAAGGAATGCCTTTTGCGGCTTCTCAAATAATGAGAAGCCGCAGATTATAAGGTATCATAACAACTTATCTAAAGTTTACTATATCGCTTTACAAGCACAAAGGGATGCCTAGAAATCTATTAACATGGTGCAGGGACAGGTATATAGAGGCTGGGGGCACATATTGCGAGGTCAGGATCCCTTTAAGTTTAAAAAAAAAATAAAAAAGTTCTTACTTTTCCCAATGCTGAATAAGTACAATTTTAAATTATTGCATTCATTATTTCGGGATCTTCAGCATGAACTCCCAAGCCAATTAAGATCAAATATAATTGCGTAGAAATAATATGGTGCCAATGACAGTGTGAAGTATTATATGTCAAAATCATCAACACATACCTTGTTTGATACCAATAACTCCAAAAATATATTTTTTTTTTTGTCGTGTAGTGCCATCAAATTACCGCAAAGAACTTGAACATTATACTTTACAAGGTTTCCGGGTGATAGCACTGGCATATAAGGAACTAGCTTCAAATAATGCCCAGATCATAGAAAGCTTAGAAAGGTAAAGTAATATAATGCATGTAACTATAAACTTTTTATGATTGTTGTAACTAATCATTATAAGTACATTGCATACCATTTTATTTATGTATCTATTCATTTCTATCATTATATTTTTATAGGGAGGACGTAGAGTGTGATTTAGTGTTTCTTGGATTCCTTATAATGGAAAATAAATTAAAACCTGAGACCAAACCAGTGCTTCAAGAACTTACGGAAGCAAAAATAAGGACGGTCATGATAACCGGTACTTGTCTTCTACTACTAATAGTCCAGCACTGACATATTGTAGGAGTGGCTAATCGTTTTATGTGTTAGTTTTATTATGTTGCCATTGTGATTAGTTGCAAAGAAATGTAGATACATTGTGTTATTTTAGACAAAGACTCTCTGTTGTCTACAAAAGCAAATGATATATAACTAAGAAAATAAGATCAAATTACCGTATATTTTCTGGACTGCACTAAAACCGCTTCCTTCAGGCTAAATGAATACATCAGCAGAAATAGAGAAAAAGTAGGCAAGACATTTTATTTAGTTGCAGTGGTATATTTTCTAGGTGACAACCTCCAGACTGCTTGCACTATTGGGAAAGCTTCAGGGATGATTCCTCCAGGGAGTGACTTGATTGTCATAGAAGCCAATGCTCCTGAAGAAAGTTCTTCAGCAACAATTACTTGGGGAAGTAGTGAGAAAATTCAAGAAAAAAGTAACGTACCACAGGTATGGTCCAGTATTTTACATTACAACTTGTTCATGCACCAACAAAATGCCAGCCTTTTTTGTAGAACTGACTACAGTTATAATAGGGAATCATAATTGAAAGGTACTAAAATATTTCATTGAAATTCAATGTCAGTCAAATTTGGATAGAGAACTTGTGTTCACAAAAGCACACTATTGTTAAGGATCTTTTTCCATTTAAAGCATTTACAGGTCAACAACATGCATATATGGTCAACAAGCAACATGCAGATGATATAGGCTTAAAGGGAATCTGTCAAAATGTTTTTTGCAACCCCATCTGACAGCAGCATGATATAGGGACCCTGATAGTAGCTCAATACGGAATGGCTTGCTGTCATTTTGATAAAATCACTTAATGTGCTGC
This sequence comes from Allobates femoralis, assembly GCA_033576535.1. Lineage (NCBI taxonomy): Eukaryota > Metazoa > Chordata > Amphibia > Anura > Aromobatidae > Allobates > Allobates femoralis. The sequence continues at coordinate 186,684,864 of JARQOC010000001.1, forward strand.
AGATCTTCTAGTTTGCGGAATATTGAGCTTAGTATAAGGCCAGGGTTCAATTTGCGAGAGACTTGCGCATGATTCGAATCATGCAACACAGCCAACCCCTCTCCGGACAGGAGAGTGTCAGCTACTTGTATTTCAATGCAGCTCCACGATCTTGTTAGGAGACAGGTGGCTGTGCCGGGTGGTGCAATGTGAGACATTTGTGAGTCTCTCACATCGCTCTCGCAAGTGGAACCCTGGCCTAAAGCCCTCATCACACATTGCGAGATTGCTGTTGCGTCACAGGTTTTATGACTCGACAGCGACCTTGCCAGTGAGCTTACTATGTTTGACACATAGCAGCGACCGGGCCCATGCTGTGACATCGCCGATCGTGTCAGTATGGCCTGGACCATTTTTTGATCGTCGGGTTTCCTCTGGGCAACATGCAATGGTGTGTTTGATGCCTTAACAAAGACCTCGTTGGTGACTCAGATCTGAGTCGTCAGACTAGCTGCTGTGTAACAGGGTCCCAACGACCGCCGAGGTCGTTATATGGGTCGCCGTATCGTTGTTGTGTCGTTGAGTAGATCAGACTGTTTGACATCTCACCAGCAACCACGTAGCGACCTTCCAGCGATCCTTACCAGGTCGTATCATTTGTCGGGATCGCTGGAATTTTGGCAAGTGTGACGAGACCCTAACGCTGCCTACACCACTGATTGACATCTTTTTGCCCTTGTATAGAGTACTGAAGATAGACTGGATAAACAATAGCACAATAGGGTTGTACTTAGGATAAAAGAATATCAAGATATAGAGAATTGCTCACCTTGTAAAGCTGTGCAGCCACAAAATCACAATGCACTTGAATAAGCGTCTGATAACCAGCAAGAAATTTCAGGATGAAATAAATGGAGGAGAAATTGAGTTTTTTGTGCTGCCAATAACACCAATAAATGGAGACAAGGATTGCTGGTGGATGAAGCCAAAAGACCAGGAAAAGTTCAAGTATTGCTTATTTTCAACCCGTTTTAAAGTTAACAAATGTCTTCCTCAAATCTGTGGTTTTACAAGACGAAGAAGTTTGTTAAATTTGAAACATTTTGACAATAAGGTGCAATTAAACCTTTCCTGGTCTTCTTTCTTTATCGTCCAACAATCCTTTTCTCAATTTAATGGTGTCCTTGGCAGCGCAAAAAACAAACATTTCTCCTCCACTTCTTTCATCAATATACAATACACGCAGAAAGCTGCCAATCAGTGGTGGAAACCTGGTTATACTGAGCTCAAAAATATGCTTGACCATCTAACAGCAGACTTATTAGTCCTCTAATGATAATTTACTAGGAATACAACAGTGATTTTATCAAAATTACGCCAAGTAGCCCAATAAATGGCACATCACTGGAATCAGGGTCTCTATCATTACATCATACTGCTCTCAGATTAGGTCTCGAAAACCTGATGAAAGATTCCCTTTAAGGTATTATAAACTACACTGGGCCACCAAGACTTTTTTGTTGTATTCTAAGGGTATGTTCCCACAGGTCGGTTTTGCTGTGGTCAACAATGCAGCAAAACCTGTAGTGGTTTCAAGGATCTCTAGAGATTTTCAGAGGAGATTTGCTGTTTTTTTTATTTAACTTTTTGTGCAATTTTTGCACGTTTTTCCTGTGTTTTTGCTGCGGTTGGGATGCAGCGTTTTTTCAGCGTTTTTGTCATTGTCTGCAGCAAAATGCAGAAAAGATAGGACATGTTCAATCCTTCCCATCCACAGCAAAAACTGGGGTATTTGAAACTTGCAAAACCAATATGTGGGCACAGCATTTCTGTGAAAAACATTGGTTTTGCTGGAAAGTCCAAACGCAGATACAGATAAGCAGACATTACCATAAGACCATACCAAAAACGCAGCAAAAACGCAGGAAAAACGTCCTGTGGCCACATACCCTAAAGGTGATGGATATCCAGTGCAACCCACAATTATAGTATAGAAGATAGAAATCCACAATGTCTAGGTTGTATTCGCTTTTAACAGTACTTTTACATACAGTAGGTTGCTGTGTACACTGAACATCGATCAATCTATTTTAAAAGCAATTTTACACAAGGCAATACAATCTGAAATTGTATATTTCTTATTAAAATTGAACAATTCCCAGGCAGAATATGGTACGTAGCATATTCCTTGTTTAAACAGGGAAATGTGTTGCTGATGATAATTGTTTTACAAGTTATAGAAGACACTGATGGAAAAATTAAAGCATTAACCAATCACTGATGAAACTCAGATCCAAAACACTAATGAACAACTATCCATGTTTTTTACATACACAAAATCATGAATGTCTAAAAATGGCCTTAGTCAGTGCTTGCTCCAACCTCTTTAGTGAATATGATTTACTCAGTGCTGCCCCCTTTAGTGAATATGACCTTAGTCAGTGCTGTCCCCTTCTTTTAGTGAATGTGGCCTTAGCCGCTGCTGGCTCCCCCCTCTTTAGTGATTTATCATCTTTCAAATGCTGCCCTCCCACCCTCTTTTGTGTTGAATATGGCCCTTAGTCATGCTGTTTCTGCCCCCCCCCCCCCACCTTTTTAGTGAATATGGCCTTAGTCAGTGCTGGCTCCCCCCCCCTCTTTAGTGAATATGGCCTTAGTCAAATTCTGGCTCCCCCCCACTCTTTAGTGAGTATGGCCTTAGTCAGTGCTGGACCCCCCTTTAGTGAATATGGCCTTAAGCTTCAAATGCATTTCAAAGTGTAAGTCTCTTCATCATAATATAAGGATTCTCTGTATGAATATAATGTTGGATATGACACTCGCTAATTCTTAAAGTTATTCAATTTATAAATGATTTAGCTGTACATGGGAGATACCATCATCACCTAACCTACAAATTTTATTGTTCCATGCAAATTCATAATGGACATATTGTTTTATTTTAATTTAACCCCATAACGACAGCCTAACCTTGGAGACGTCGGAAAAAAAGGGTACTTATGCCTGGTGATGTCTGTAGAACGCCAGCCAGGAATAAGCCTGTAGCGCCTCTCGGTGACCGAAAATCTCCAGGATTTCAGCTACTGGAGGTAGCTGAGACCCTGCAGATTAGGAATCTGGCAGTTTTTAACTGGTACCGATAATGTGATAGGGAAACACCTTTTACCGACTGTCACATTACAAAAAAATTATCCCCGGTAAAAATACTTTCTCTTTCATCCAGACATAATTACACATGTCGGATGAAAGAAATGCTACCTCCTATGGCCCCCAAAACCCCCGAATACTAATAAACACTGTCCCACCCCCACCCTTCCCCATGGCTCCCAAATTGGCCTGCCGGGGTGAGCAAACCGGCGCCTCCCCTACATCTCTATGCAATCTGACTGGTCAGATCGCATAGAGATGCCATCCCTGGTGGTCCCCTCACAGTGTCCCTCAGTGTCACCAGTTTCCCCGACCCCCCCTCCCTGCTCCCCCCGTTCCCCCTCCTCCCTGCTTCTCACTCCCCCTACTCCCCGCTCCAGTGCCACCATCAGCCTCCTTTACAACTCCATCCGATTGATCAAATGTCAGATCAGATGGAGTTTTCCAAACCCCCCTGTCAGGTCCTCACCCCCTGCTCCTCACCCCTCCGGTCTCACACCCTCCGTCCACTAACTCCCCCCTTCCCCACCTCTCATACTCACCTGCCTCTGAGCCGGAGCTGTTCCTCTCTCTTCCTCTGTACCGCATCTCTGCTCTGTGTGCGCAGCGCACATAGTGCAGAGAACGACAGGTCACACAGGGGTGATCTGCGTTAACCCCCTAGTGGTCACAAAGGGGTTAGCTGCAGATCATTTCCCAGTGTGATCACACAGGGGTTAACTGCAGATCAGTTAACCCATGTGTGGTCACATAGATGATGATCTGCAGTTAAACCTGTGTGTCACATAGAGAATCTGCAGTTACCGTGTGGTCACACAGGGGTTAACTGCAGATCATTATCCCTGTGTGGTCACACAGGGTTAACTGGTTTAGTTAACCCCTGTGTACAACAGGGATGATGATCTGAAATTAACCCCTTTGTGACCACACATTGGGTACAAATAGTTAACCCCTGTGTGACCACACAGCGATGATGATCTGAGTTAACCTCTTTGTAACCACACAGGGGGTTAAATGCAAAATCAACTGCAATCACTTAACCCCTATGTGACCACACAGGGATGATGATCTGCAGTTAACCCCTTTGTGACCACACGGGGTTTAACTGCCGATCATCATCTATGTGACCACCTTATGCTGAAAGACTGAGAATCGTCATGGGACCTCCCACTGGACTATGTCAAAACCTTCCCACTGGTCTATGTCGGACCTTCTCACTGGACTATGTCGGACGTCACAGTAATAAAGATGGGGTCTAAATACGTGTTTGTGGGTTTTTTTCCAATAAAAATATTTTTTTCTGTGTTTTGTCTACTTTACAATTTACTAGAGATTACTAATGGCCTGGTCTAATATTGGCCAGACGTTATGAATCTCGGGCTTAGTGCAGCTGCAAATTAAACCCCTTATACCCAGCTGCCACCGCTACACAGCAGCTGGAAGAGCTAGATACAGCGCCAGAAAATGGCGCTTCTGTGAATGCGCCCTTTTCTAGGGCGGCTGCAGGCTGCAATTCACAGTGGGGGGGGGACCAGAAAGCTTGGGCCTCCCTAGCGTGAGGATTCCAGTCCCCCAGCTGCTTAGTTGTACCCGGCTGGCCCAAAATATGGCGAAAGGCCACGCCATTTTTTTTTTAAATTATTTCAAAAGTAATTTTATAAAAAAGGGCTTTGCTGTATTTTGGTTACCAGCCAGATACAGCTAAGCAGCTAGGGGTGGGTGGTAGCCTGTAGCTGCCTAGTTGTACCTGGCTGGAAACTAAAATATGGCAAAGCCCACTTTTTTTTTTTTTTTTTTTTTTATTATTTCAATAATTTTAATTAAAAAAAGGGCTGCACTGTATTTTGATTACCAGCCAGGTAAAACTAAGCTGCTAGGGTGAGTGGCAACCTGTACCTGCCTGTTGTACCTGTGCTGGTGATCAAAAATACAGCGGAGCCCTATATCATCAGTGCAAAATCTCACTTGTGGGGGAGCTCCAATTGGAATTGTTAGCTCGAGTATGGAGAGCCCCTTTGTGCCTTAAAATTGGAACTCCCCCACAAGTGACCCCAATTTTAGAAACTAGAACTCCCAAGGAACGTATCTAGATGCATAGTGAGCACTTTGAACCCCCAGATGCTTCACAAATTAATCCGTTTAAAATGAAAAAAGAACATTTTTGTAAAAAATAAAAGTACTTTTTCATTTTTATAGATCAATTTATGAAGAACCTCGGGTTCAAAGTGCTCACTATGCATCTAGATAAGTTCCTTGGGGGGTTTAGTTTCCAAAATGGGGTCAAAATGGAGCTCCAATGTTTAGGCACACAGGGGCTCTCCATAACGAATGGTCCCTTTAACAATTGGAGCTAATTTTCCATTGAATTGTTAGCGGACACCAAGTTGCATATGGAGAGCCCCTGTGTGCCTAAACATTGGAGCTCCCTCACAAGTGGCCCACATTTTGGAAACTAGATTCCCCAAGGAACTTATCTAGATGCATAGTGAGCTCTTTGAACCCTCAGGTGCTTCACAAATTGATCCATAAAAATGAAAAAGTACTTTTTTTTCACATAAATTTCCTTTTGGCCTCAATTTTTTCACTTTCACATGAGCAATAGGATAAAATGCATCCTAAAATTTGTTGGGCAATTTCTCCTGAGTACACCGATACCTCATATGTGGTCATAAACCACTGTTATGGCGCATGGCAGGGGTCGGAAGGTAAGGAGCGCTATTTGATTTTTTTAATGGAAAATTAGCTCCAAAAGTCAAATGGCGCTTCTTCACTTCTGAGCCCTGCCGTGTGCCCAAACACTGGTTTATAACCACATATGAGGTATCGGTGTACTTAGGAGAAATTGCACAACTAATGTCACGATCCATTTTATCCTGTTGCCCATGTGAAAATGAAAGAATTGAGGTTAAAGAACATTTTTGTTGGAAAAATTAAAATGTCCATTTTTTCCATCCACTTTGCTTTACTTCCTGTAAAGCACCTGAAAGGTTAATAATCTTCTTGAATGTAGTTTTGAGTAGATTGAGGGGTGTAGTTTTGGAATGGTGTCACTTTTGGGTGTTTTCTGTCATGTACACCCTTCAAAGGGACTACAAATGTGATGTGGTCACTAAAAAAAAGGCTTTGTAAATTTTGCTGGAAAAGTGAGAAATTGCTGATGATCTTTGAACTTTTTAAGCAAAAAATTTTTTATACAAAATTGTGCTGATGTAAAGTAGACATGTGGGAAATGTTATTTATTAACTATTTTGTGTCTCTCTGGTTTAGCAGAATAAAAATTCTAAATTAGAAAATTGCAAAATTTTCCAAATTTTCGCCATATTTTTGATTTTTTTCACAAATAAATGCAAAAATGATCGACCTAAATTTGCTACTAACATGAAGCCCAATATGTCACGAAAAAACTCTCTCAGAATCGCTAGGATCCATTGAAGCGTTCTAGAGTTATTCCATCATAAAGGGACACTGGTCAGAATTGCAAAAAATGGTCTGGTCATTAAGCTGCAAAGTGACTCGGTCCTTAAGGGCTTAAAGGGATTGAAAAACAATTTCGGGTTTTGGAAAACCCTTTGTCCTATGGCTGACATTTGTTTAAAAAACTGTGCATTACTCACCCTCCCCAATTTTAGTGCTGAGGCTGCCAGTGATTGCCAGTGTCTTCATTGCTAAGTTCAGGTTGACATCACTGCAGCTAATTAGTGACCTCAGAGCTGTGGGCAGCTTATGCCATGAACTTGGGTTGGCCTGCTGAGCTCAGTTATTGGCTGAACCAAATTTGTCTTAGGGAATATGCTGAACGCAGCAAATTTAATCAACTTGCATTTTGCATAGTTTCCTCAAATAGAAGCTGCCATTTTTCAATTGCAGAGAATTACAACAGCCAGAGAGGCTAAATGGATTTCCCCATAATATCCATCACATGATATAGCACAGCCAATCAGGAGGGACAATTATATCCTGTATAAAAGCAGAGGCAGGAAATGCATTAGTCATTTTATTGTGATTCTGTATAGTGAGAGGATCTCACAACTGACAACTTAGCCATAAAGATAAGGAGAAAAAAACATAAAACACTAAACAACCAGTAAAGGCATACATGTTGAGATCACTTTGACATTACTAAAAAATTAGTCCTACAAGACCTCATTGTTATATATGGTACTTTTTTTCAGGGTAATTGGAGAACTTGTAATTCCATGTGAATTGATTTGCTGCAAATCAATTTTTTGGCAAATATTTAGAATTTGAAAAGATTCTCTTGTCTAGTTAAAAATTTATATTAGTATTTTTCTTAATACACAGGACTCCTGTATCAGCATCTGTGACACAGATAACGCAAGAAAAAGTTTTCATTTTGCTATGACCGGAAAGTCATATCAAGTCATTGTGAATCATTTCTATGAATTACTTCCTAAAGTGAGTATAACAGCATTTGAGCCACTTCTATAATATCTCACGTAGAAATAAAGGCTTAGGATGTGTTCACACATTTAGGTTCTTTTGTGCAGTTTTTTTTAAGCCAAAAGTCAGAAGGACAAGTATAATAGGGGCATCTCTATCTGGACACAGGTATTGTCCACCACAGAATTGTCATTGTCCCCAATTTGGCAGACAGTTACCTCATTGTGTAAAGTAATTTGCCCCTCTGTTTAATTTCAACCAAGAGATGTTCCCTGCCAGTCTTCCTAACACTGACTCTTGGTGCCAGCAACACAGTTGCCATTATAATTGTGTCATCCATCTCCTCCCATTTACACTAATTAAAAATTAGAGGTGAAAATCATTAGGTACATATTGCTCAAGAAAGACCGTGACAGATATAATTTAACAATATAGTGAAATAAGATTACCTATAGTGATTATTCCATAAACAAGGATAAATATAAGGGTGCTCAAGTTCCAGACGCATTGCCCAAGGGAATGCAGCCGCCCTGTACTTCCGATCTGCATTGGGTGCAGGGCGGCTTCTGACTGCATTCACCCGATTGCAGTCACTAATGACTCCACAGCATGAAATGAACATGCTGCGGAGGAGCGGAATGCCGGCAACCCGCACGCAGCAGAAAGAACGCTGAAGTCGGGTGAAGCATAGTGAGGATGGGATTTCTACAAATCCCATCCCCTATGCTTCTACTGTTACAATGTACCGTTTTGGACTCAGTGGCAAGATGCTGCATCCAAAACGCTGCATATTCTTATCGTTTGCACGCACAATAATAGTGCACACCATTGAGTTATTGTAAGTGTTGACTGCAATTAAATTAAAAAATCACCGCCCCCACCTCCGACATGTTTAATCGCAGTGGGTCTTTCCCAAAACAGGACAAGACAAGAAAAGCTAGGTAGGCTCACACTTAACCCAAAACTTAAGCACTTGCAACAGGGCGCTCTATTTGAGTGGTGTGTATAATGGTGCCATTCACACAGCACGATCTGGCCAGCGATGTCGGAAGCGATGCGCGGCTGCCCGCTCGCTTCCGACATCGCTGGCCAGCTGTCACACAGCATCGCTGCGGCCGGCGATGCCGCAGCGATGCGGGCGGTGACATCGCTCGCTGGGCTGGGCTTAGCCAGCGAGCGATCCGCAGCAACGCTGCGGTATAGGCTGGATCGCCGCCGACATCGCTCTGGCGATGTCACACGGCGCGATCCAGCCTTATCGCAGGTCGCCGGTTGACAGGTTTACGGTTCTACCTGTAAACCTGACAACCTGCGACCAGCGATAAAACGCGGTCACCCGCTCGTTTACACAGCGCGACGTCGCTAGCGACATCGCTGATACGTCACTTTTTCGGCGATGTCGCCAGCAATGTCGCCAGGTGTGACAGCACCATAAGTCTAATATTGGACCATTATACTTGTGAGGTAGACAGTTGCATTTAATAGTATATTGAGAGTTTTCATTTCTCTTTAAAAAAACTAAATTAAATAAAATGCACCATATATTAACAAATAAATGCAAAAAGTGATATTGCTTATGGCTTAAATGTCATTTTCTCTGATAGACAATCTTTGGTTTTAATATTTTTATTCAGTAGGAAAACTAGGAATGAGGGTACATAAATGTTTCTCTTTTTTGCAGTTCATCAAGAACTACAAAACGTCCTGTGCTGCAGTGTTTCATGTATCAGTCAATTAACATAGTAACAGACTCTGCAGGTCCTGTACCTCCCTAGTACTTGAATCCGTGTTACATTATTATTCACAGACTGACACTACTACTCCCATTTTCTATGTCCTTCAGCACAAACGTACTACACTATGCTGTGATGTAGGACTTTCTATCCATCTTTATTCAGCAAAATGTGAAAAATTCAAATTCAACCTTTAATGAAGTAAATTAAAATAGATGAGTCTCAATTATCAATAAGAAACAAACAAGACAGATATCATGTCATGCTACACTAAAATCAATATAATAATTATTTGTAAAAAAAAAAAGGGGGGAATATAAACTAACTATCTATTATATAATCACGAATGGGTTTTTTGCCCCTTTTGAGTCCGCTCACGCTGCGAGTCAGTGTCGTCATGTGGATACGCCCGAAGCATTGGCCGCGCAGCGGCCATTGCGAGCAGTTCAAAGGCGACTCGCTATGCCCGCGCAGCGTGCATGGCGAGTCGCCTTAGCAGCGCGAAGCATTGGCCGCGAAGCGGCCATTGCGAGTCAGTGACTCGCTCTGCTAAAATCCCGATGCATGTGCATCAGGCACCCAGCTATCTATATATAAACCCAAACACAATTTAAAGCAGGATTGTAGCTAGGTTGAAATCTAATGTAAAAAAATAGCTTTTGCACAGTAAATGGCAGTTTATGAGTTTGAGAAAAGGAGAAAAGATAACAATTTCTGCAATCAGTTGTGTGGAAAGTGCAACGTATTAAAGGGAATCTTTCAGCAGGTTTTTGCTATGTATGCTGAAGACAGCATGCTGCAAGGGTTAAAAGACAAAAAGCAACTGTGCTTCTCTTTTCAAGTTGTATGCTATGGTTTATGTAAACTAATGGCTTTAATACCCTGTTATAACCATTGCATGACTACAATGTCCCGTGCACAATCTCTATTGACAGCCTGGTATGGGCTCACATTGCGTATTATTTCCTGTCCGTGGGATCCTACTTTTTGCAGGACCCTACGGACAGGAACGGACACCACAGGAGGTGACCTATTTTTGTGTCTGGGTCCGTGATTTTCACGGGTCAGGACACAGAATGAGCTGTGCAGGGTACTTTCACTTCCGCAATGTATATACACATTGCGGAAGTGAAATTTAAGTAAAAACAGGGGTTAAAAATAATAAAACTGTATTCTCACCTTTCCAGCGATCCCCGACGGTGGCATCTAGCTCTCGATGCTTACAGTACATGGCTGGGCGGGGCTACCCAATCAGCGTCATCGGTCACAGCGGTTACAGTGGACAGCCACGGATCCCAGAACAACGCAATGTGAAAGCAGCCTTAGAGTGGTGCAAGAGTGCTAAATGGGAGGCCAGAGAGTAGGAGGTTGCAATAGTTGAGGTGTGCACAAGTGTCTTTACAGTTTCTTGGTCAAGGAATGTGAGGATCCGGGAAATATTTTTGAGTTGTAGTCGGCAGGAGGTGGCAAGGGCTTGGATATGTGGCTTGAAAGAGAGGGCACAGTCAAAATCACCCCGAGGCACCAAGCATGTGGGACTGGGGAAAGTAAGCAGCCATTGAATTTGATGGATAGGTCTGGTAGGGGGGGTAGAGTGAGATAGGGGAAAGATGATAAATTCTGTTTTGTCCATGTTCCATTTTAGAAAGTGAGCAGAAAAGAAAGGGGAAATAGTGGACAGACATTGTGGGATTTTGATCAGTAAGGAGGTGATGGCAGGTCCAGAGAGGTAGATCTGCATATCATCAGCGTAGCGATGATACTGAAGACCGTGGGATTCAATGAGCTGTCCCAGGCCAAACGTGAAGATGGAGAAGAGTAGGTATCCTAAAACTGAGCATTGGGGAACACCGACAGACAGTGGCTTAGGTGAGGAGGTGATGTGGAAGAGGGAGATACTGAATGTCTGGTCTGTTAGATATGATGAGATCCAGGATAGGGCCAAGTCTGTGGTGCCAAGAGATGAGAGAACCTGTGACAAGAGGGAATGGTCCACGGCATCAAAGGCAGAAGACAGGTCTAGGAGGAGGAGGACAGAATGATGTCACTTGCTCTTGGTGGTTAGTAGGTCATTGCTGACTCTAGTTAGGGCAGTTTCAGTTGAGTGATGCTGTCGGAAGCCAGATTGTAACTGGTCAAAGAAGGAGCAGAAGGAGAGGTGGGAGGAGAGTTCAAGATGGACATGCTGTTCCAGCAGTTTTGAGGCATAAGGGAGAAGTGATAGCTAGACACAAAGGATGGGTTGAGAGAGGGCTTTTTGAGGATGGGTGTGACTGAGGCATGTTTTAAGGATTAGGGGAAGACACCATTTGTAAGTGAAAGGTTGAAGAGATGTGTTAGAGTTGGGATGAAGACTCTGGTAAAGGTTAGGGATGAGGTGGGATGGGAGCGGGTCAAGCATGCAAGTGGTGAGATATGATCTTGACATAAGGGAGGAGAGCTGATCTTCTGTCATGTTGGAGAAGCTGGTTTTGGAAGAGGGGTGTGCAGTTATAAGGAGGGGCATAGGGGGCAGCTGGTTAAATCTTTCTCTGATGTTATCAATCTTCTGCTTAAAGAAAGAGGCAAAGTCTTCAGCAGAAATGAGAGGAGAGGGAAGAGGTGCTGGGGGACGGAGGACATAATTGGAAGTATTTAAAAGATGTTTATTGTTGTGAGACAAGAAGGATATGAGATGAGAAGTAAGTTTGTTTTACGGCAGTGAACATGGACTTGAAGTTGGCAGGAGACTGCTTGTATGCGACAAAGTGCTCAGCAGAACGAGATCTCTTCCATCTCCACTCAGCTTCCCTGGAGGCCCGCCTCAGTTCTTTGGTCAGGCTGGTTGGCCAGGATTGCCTGTTGATTGTACGAGTTTTTCTGTGCGTGAGAGGGGTGGTCGAATCGAGTACTACTATTATTGTGGTGTTATATAAAGTGGCATCTTTTGCATCTGTGTCATGTAGGAAGCTATGTTTGTAAGACGGAAAGGGACTCAGAGAATGAGTGTAAATTAAGGTGTTTGAGGTTTCTGTGAGGATGAGTGACTGTTGGGTGGCTATTGCACACTAGGAGAGGAGAGGGAAGAGAAAGTCAGGAGGTTGTCGTCAGACAGAGGCAGGGGTGAGTTAGAGAGGGATTTAGTAAGGGAATAGAGGCAGGTAAAGATAAGGTGCAGCATGTGGCCATTTTTGTGAGTGGCTGTGGAGGACCATTGAGTGAGGCCATAGAAGGCAGTCAGTGATAAAAGTTTAGAGGCAGCCTAGGTGGAAGTGTCAATGGGGATGTTGAAGTCACCCATGATGATAGTGGAGAATGTCAGCAGAAAGAAAAAGAAGTAGTCAGGTGATGAAATGGTCAAGAAAATTGGAGATGGCTAACTCTGGGAGGCGGTAGATGACAGTCAGCTGGAGATTTGAGGGGGAGTAGATGCGGACAAAGTGCACCTCAAACGAGGGAAGAGTAGCAGAGGGTGGTAGTGGAATGGGGTAAAGGAGCAATTATCAGACAGGAGCAAGCCAACTCTTCCACCACGTTTGTTGTTGGGGCGAGGGGTGTGAGAGAGACTGAATCCGCCATAAGAAAGTGCAGCTGGAGAGGCTGTGTCAGAGGGGATGAGCCAAGTTTCAGTGATGCCAAGGAAGGAGAGCTTGTTAGTGATACAGAGGTCATGGATGTACGACAGTTTGTTGCAGATAGAGCGGTGCATTCCATAGTGCTCCTGGTCAGGGGACAGTTGGAGTAGGGGCTGGCTGAATAGGTATGAGGTTATCAGAGTTACAAAACCTTGTAGAGGATTACAGGGTGTTAGAAATGAGTGTGGGGATGTGTTGAGGATAGCCAGGATTTGGGGATACGTCACCAGCAATGTGGAGCAGCAGACAGAGCATTAGAAGGTGGGAGCAGAATAGAGCATAATGTGGCCATGTGTGTTTGGAGAAAAAGGAATATATGTGGAGGAACAGTTCTGAGGAGGAGGAAAGATGGCTGGGGAGGAGGCGGGAGAGATGACTATCTCCTTACTAGGTGGAGGGATTAGAGGAGTTAGTAAGAAATGAAGTACAGTAGAATGGGGGTGAAAGTGAACCCTATCCATCTGCTGAGATACCTGTTTAGGACACTGATTTTAAGAGACTTATTGGAGATTCTTTAGAAATTATTTTCGTTTTGATCTAAATTAATATTTATGTACTGGACATTTTTTAATGTTAGACATTAAAAACAGATCTATTGTAATTAAATTGGTTGTCTTAAAAATAACATTTCATGTCTATCCACTATAACCTCAGCCGGTGATCACAATGCATAAAGATGATAACCACTTTAGCATTTTTTAATATTATTAAAAATAACATACCATATTTAATTTACAGATCCTTCTCAATGGCACAATTTTTGCTAGAATGAGTCCAGGACAAAAATCCAGTCTTATTGAAGAATTACAAAAAATAGAGTAAGTTGCTATAGTAATCTGAAGTTATATGTTTAAGCAATTTGCTTTGTAACATATATTTCAAAAATTCATGACTTTGTTAAGAACGTGTATGCTGCATAGTCAAATAACAAAACAATTACTACATACTGTAGATAAAAGTTTTTTTACAAGTCATAAATATCCCATAATACGGAACATGAAAAGGGTTTATGTTAGTGATCTCCAACCTTTCTTGCCATGAGAGCCACATTCAGCTCTGCCAGATAGTTGAAAGCATTCAGAGCAATCACTCCCACTTACATTGTAGGTACACCAAGAGCACTAGAGCCTAAATATAATGACAGCCAAAGCTTCTCCACAGAGAGCGCACCAAAATAATGTGCCCTCCTCCTTTCTGAACTTTATTCCCTTTTTGAATTTTGAATTCCCTTTTGAATTTTTGCAGCAAGCACATTCATCACACCAATGTATAAGGCTTTAAGTGCCTCCTCTAAGGCTGGTTTCACATCGCGTTTTTTTCCCGTCTGTGGGATCCTACTTTTTGCAGGACCCCACAGACAGGAAAGGAAAGCATCGGAGGTGACCTCCGGATGCTATTTCTGTGTTCGAGTCCATGATCTTCTCGGACTCCGACACAGAAAGGGCACTTTCACTTCCGCAATGTATATACATACATTGCGGAAGTGAAATAAAGTAAAAGAAGGGTTAAAAATGAAAAAAATTCATGCTCACCCCTCGGTGTCCCACGATGCCTCCATCTAGCTCCTGGGACTTAAGGACCTGGCGGGGCGGAGCAAGCCGATCAGCATAATCAGTTGCATGACCGGCATCAGCCAATCGGTTTAAACTCCACGCCCGCCAAAACCGATCGGTGGGTGGGAGATTTACACCACTCAGCTGATGCGGTCATGTGACCTGCCCGCCGATCGGTTTTGGTGGGCGTGGAGTTTAAACCGATTGGCTGATGCCAGTCATGTGACCGATCAGCTGATCGGCTTGCTCCGCCCAGGCAGGTCCTGCTGTCGAGAGCTACATGGAGGCATTGGGGGACACCGCCAGAGAGGTGAGCATGATTTTTTTTTATTTTTAACCCTTCTTTTACTTAATTTCACTTCCGCAATGTTTGTAAATACATTGCGGAAGTAAAATTAGGCGGTAAAGAGTGGTTTTAGTGTACTGCGCATGCTCAGTACACTAAAATCCGGTCCAAGAAACAATCCAATGTTTTCTCGGACCCGTGCTCCATAGGCCCCTATGTTAAAGGCCGTGGATCAAGTCAGATCCGATTGTGTCCGATTTGATCCACTGTGTCCAAAATCGGAGCAGTCTCCAATTTTGGGTACAGCAAAAAATCGGACCCAATCAGATCTAGTGCAAATCGGATGGCAATTAGGCCAAATCCGATGTGATCTGATGTCCGTAGGGATACATGGGGGCCAAATCGGATCCATGGCTGTTCATTTTACAACAGACAGCTATGGATCCATAAAATCTGAAAGCAGCCTAACTGGCAGTATCAGTCTACTTTCAGCTCATACATTTATCCTCTCCTCTCCACTAGTATATGCACATTCAGATTTGCTCTTCTGTGCAGGGCTACTCACAAAAGTCTCTGAGGCGGTCAACAGGGAAGCAGCTACTCGGATACCGTGACAGGGGATTTACTTCGGTGGGGGATCACGGCTGGTCGGTTCCCGATTCCGTGCCCTGGACCCTCAATGGCAGGGGATGGGGGTGGTGATGATGATGGAGGGAAAAGGTATGGTATTGTGATGCCACCTGTGGTACTTGGTAATAGGGTTACCAGTGCTGCGGCCGGCTGCTGAGGTGATGGAGGTGCAGCTCAGAGTAGTACAGCTACCCACAGGTGTAGCTTTACCTCAGGGCAGCGGGGTGGATGAGGGAAGTTGTAGTAGCGGTCCTGCTGTGAACTCTGCAGGCAGAGGCGGGGAAGCAGAAACACACACACAAGTCTTTGGTTTCATTACCTTTTCATTGCGCATGCCTGGCAACCTAAATGAGAGCGCAGGCGCAGGCTACGGAGCGCGGAGGGGGTGGAGGCATCACACAATGGCCGAGACAGAGGGATGATGGACAAGACAGGGGCGGCACAGAGGGACCGTGCAAACCCCGCCTCCCAGTCATCGGTCTTGGTAACTGCCAAATTTTATCTAACTGCTTATTTGCCTGAATATAGCCATAAAAAATGCTATATACACCTTCTCTGAATGCAGCCTTAGTGCTGCAGAAGGTGGTGAGGTTAGCTTTTGATGTCTGGGGGGGTGACAAGTTCGCTTTAACGACAGCCAGTGGAGCTCCCCCTCCAGGTCTGGGGTGGAAGGTGTTGCATGCTGTAAGTACCAAGGTGTATATCCCTCCCTGCACCGGTGGGTCCTGTGGCAATCCCCCGCAGGGGTGCCACAGTCACCATATGAAGACGTTCTCTTCATAGTTGTTAGCTTAACCTGGTGCTAATTCACCAAACTGGCTGTCAACCACAAGCAACCCATAAGCCTGGGAGCCACAGGATGGATAAACCTGTTTTGTTCCAAAGTGAAACCAAATTTCCATCTAAATTTCTATCTATTTAGGGTCGTAACCTAAGCTGAGCCTACAACAGAGCTGAAGCTGTCACTTTGCAGGTCACACATTGCACAATGAGCAGGGAGGAACACAGCAGTGAAGAGTACAGCCCCTGAAACTTATTTCACTGAATGCATCATTTCAGGGAGGGGGCAGAATCTGTGACAGACACTACATTCTCTGCCTCCTGCTCTGGTGATACTTTGTGTATCTCAGCATGCTCTGGGATTTTCAAATAAAGTCATCACACAGGAAACAGGAAAAAAAATAAGAATAGCAGTTATTTAAAGTAGTTGTGTAATGATAGGAAATTTTTAATACAAATGTACTAGAAATTAGCTTTGATTATGGCACTACATAAATTGGGATTTAGATTTCAATTTGAGTTTGATTTTGGACCACTGCTTTAAGACTTTAATGAAGAAACTTCAAAAAGTTACAGTACATTACACAAATATGAAATAACTTCATTTCCAATTTATTTTCCTTAGTTATTATGCTGGCATGTGCGGCGATGGAGCAAATGACTGCGGGGTGAGTAACATTTACAATTCTTTCTTACGGGTCATTCCATGTCAAGTGATCCAAAAATGAATATATTTTTTCCCTGACGTCCTCAGATTTTTTTCATTTTTTTTCTATATGAAGAACAACTTTAGTTAATTACAAAAAAAAAGTTTTAAATTTTTTTCTTTATCAGTTAATTTTTTACAGATTTTTAAAGTTTTAAAAAAGTGCGAATTTTGGCCTGGTATGGCTTTACATTTTCTATCATATCTCGGGTTAGAAATAAGATAGAGAAACAAAATAAACACCAATCTACTCAGAACTGTGCAGGCTTTCACCATATATGTCACAAGAGGATATTTGTTAATATTTTACCCATGTGATCGCAAGCGCAAAACTTTAAAACACATTTCCGAAAAATCGGCGCGCTTTAAATATTTCAAAAACTGCCCATGTGTCTGCTATGCTCTTAGCCACATCTGTACCAAATTTCAAGTTGGGATCGCGATGGGATCATATTTTAAAATATTTTTATATTAATAGCGTCAATGGGTCATTCTATATCAAGTGATCTAAATATGAATTTTCTTTTTTACGTGACGTCTTTAGATTTTTTTTTCTTTTTCTGTATGAAGTACAACTTTAGTTAATTACAAATTAAAAGTTTAGAATTTTTTTCTTCATCAGTTAATTTTTTACAGATTTTTAAGGTCTAAAAAAAAGGGTGAATTTTGGCCTGGTATGACTTTACATTTTTTTATCTCAGGCTAGAAATAAGATAATGAAGTGGGAGAGGCATAATTTTACTCAGAACGGTAACAGCTTTCATTTGATATGTTACAAGACTATGTTTCTTTATGTCAAATTCAAACTATTGACGGGCAATTGTGAAAAAATTACTGATTGTGTTCTTGGTTATATTTGTGCAGAGATTCAACTTGGGACCTGTCAAATTTATATATTTTTTATTTTATGGTTGTATGAGTTATCACAACTTATTGAATAAAACATTTATATGCAACAAAAAAGAAACACAAAAAACAAATCCCATAAGTGCCAGGATAAATACATCTTAATCATCAGAACACAACGCTCAGCATTTTCAACTTGAATGTATTGAACAAACCAAAAGAAGAAAGGTGATCATATCCTCAAGTTTGATTAAACAAGATTAAAAGAACCAAAAATGTTAACCCCTATTTATACATATAAATTTGTTTTCTATTCTATCACTAAACATGTGATTTATGAAGTGTTTAATAAGAATAGTACAGTAGTTAAATCATCGCTCTATAAATTATGAACTAATCAAACAATTAATAGTATGTTTTTAAAGTGGCATTTTATCAATTTGTCCCTTCTAGTGGGTGAAATGTAATCTTGTCCATAAACGCTTACTAGCAATCGCCATTGTGTCAAAGAGTATGTCCGGCCTGTCACGGTGTTAGGCTCCGCCTGAGTTAATATCTGATTTTTGTGCACTTTTAAAATGTCTGGCTTTCTTGGATACACAAAGGATGGCGCTGGACCAGAAGGATGCAATAAAGTCAATTCTACTTCTTCATTTTCACAATCTTTGGAAAGTACAGTAGCCAGCCACCAGCGCCAATCATATTCATATTTTTTCAAAAGAATTGCAACAGTGTCTATGATAAAATGCTGTTTCTTGAGAAGTAGCAGCCATTGCTGTGTGGGAAAAATACAGTTAATATTAAGTAAGGAAGATAGGTAATAAAAGTAAAGATTTACAGTACACTTGAGATAGAACTGTATTACTATAAAGTGAGTTTTAGGGCTAGCGGGCACAGTTTTTTCTGTCTGCAGATACACGCTGCAGTTTTGGCAGCGTGTTTTTCTACCAAGTTTTTACCACATATGTGTTAGTTTTTTTAATCGCTAGTGAAAAAAATGGCAGCTTTTTTTATAAAAATGATAAATGCTGTGTTTATTGCAGCGATTAAAAAGTAGTTCAAGCAGTGATTTACTCACTCTTGAGTGTTTCCAAAAACACTGCATGTGGTGAACCCCATAGAAATCAATGGGGCTGTTTTTCTGAATGATGATCCCTAAGAATAGCACTGTGTGTATTGGCCCTTAATAATAATAGCATTAAACTATTAATATATTTACTCACCCATATTTTAGTACACAGCCTTGATGGCTTTGTACAGACTATTGTTTGTTCAGGAGTGAAGATGTCCAGACATGTCAGGACATGAAAGGTCTGAACGAGCTGTCTTACTTCCTGAATGCAGTGGGTAGACACTTAACATGATTGACAGAGCTGCTGGCCTATCATCTGCTCTGCATTCACGGTCTATCCCTGTGCTTTCTCAGGTTGAGCCCTAACAAAGCTTTTTCCTATATGTCCTCTCCTGCTTCTAAGCTGTAACATATCAAAATAATACAGTAATGTCTAAAAATAATGGATTTGATATAGACCCCACGATTTTAGACCACAGGTTGAACAGATCTGAATTCAAGATTTTTGAATTGACACTATAATAGTTAAATATTTTAAAATATGATCCCATCACGATCCCAACTTGAAATTTGGTACAGATGTGGCTAAGAGCATAAAAGACACATGGGCAGTTTTGGAAAATTTTTATTAAAACGTTTTTTCGGAAATGCGTTTCAAAATGTTGCGTTTGCGTTCGCATGGGTAAAAAATTAAAATTAACAAATATACTCTTGTGACATATCTGGTGAAAGCCTGGACAGTTCTGAGTAGAATGGTGTTTATTTTGTTTCTCTATCTTATTTCTAGCCCAAGATAAAAAAATGTAAAGTCATACCAGGCCAAAATTCACCCTTTTTTTAAACTTTAAAAATCTGTAAAAAATTAACTGATGAAGAAAAAAATTCTAAACTTTTAATTTGTAATAAACTAAAGTAGTACTTCATAAAGAAAAAAAAAGAAAAAAAATCTAAAGATGTCAGGTAAAAAAAAATATTCATATTTAGATCACTTGATATGGAATGACCCATTGACGCTATTAATATAAAAATATTTTAAAATATGATCCCATCGCGATCCCAACTTGAAATTTGGTACAGATGTGGCTAAGAGCATAGCAGATACATGGGCAGTTTTTGAAATATTTAAAGCGCGCCGATTTTTCGGAAATGCGTTTTAAAGTTTTGCGCTTGCGATGACATGGGTAAAATATTAACAAAGATCCTCTTGTGACATATCTGGTGAAAACCTGTATAGTTCTGAGTAGAATGGTGTTTATTTTGTCACTCTATCTTATTCCTAGCCTTAGTTATGAGGAGAAACGTAAAGGCAGGCAACAGCAAAATTCGCACTTTTTCCGAACTTTGAAAATCATTTAAAAATAAATAAATTTTTAAAAAAAAATTTCTCTTCACATTTTGCATTGTCTGACATGCTATTATCAAATAACAAAATCTCAAAAGAATTAAAAATATAGAGGTAATAATCATTGGTTCACTTGACATGGAATGACCCTTACACCTTGTGGTTAGATTTTCCTTATGATCTTCCATTTATTTTACATTCTAAACCTAATCATTATTAGTTGACTTAATCATGAAACTTAAACTAGTTTAATTAATAATGATGATCAATAAATATGGGTCAAATTACCAGTGGAATAAAGCAATTAATAAAATAACCATTTTGATGCAAACAGTCTATACCCTAAAAAAAGTCACCTAGTTCAACCTGTTCTATTACAAAGTTTACCCAATGAAAAACAACCTCTCCCTCTAAGAATAAGACAGAAGATAAGATAAGATAAGATAAGATAAACTTTATTGATCCCTGAGGAAATTACAGAAGACATATTTTTAGTATAAAACTCCTTCCTGAGCATTATTAATATTATTCACAAAAGCATTCATTCCACTTTTGGGTTCTTTTACATGAATTCACCATGGCAACTTCCTTTAAGGTACCGTTACACGATGCAACATTGCATGCAATTTCACTCGCAATTTGCTGGTTGCAGTGAAATTATGGACACATTGTTCCATTTTGTTGCCATGTACAAATAGAACAATGTGTCCATGATTTCACTGCAACCAGCAAATTGCCAGTGAAATTGCATGCAATATTGCATCGTGTAACGGTACCCTTAGCAGGGTGTTCTAGTCTCAATGCTCTAACGATAAAGACTCCCCATTTGCAGAAACCTTTTTTTTGTTAGGCACAGAGGATGCCCTATGCTACACTCCAGAGTATAAACAGTCTCATCCACTAGTGATGAGTGAATCAGCTGATGTGTTCAAATTTAACCATGAAATTCACACTGAATTTAGCTGGTCATGTGCAAAAGCACATCATTAAAAATGTAAAAACTGGCAAATCTCAATATGTTTTGTAGAAATTAATTACCATCACCCTAATCAAGGCCCCTTTTACATCA
This sequence comes from Allobates femoralis, assembly GCA_033576535.1. Lineage (NCBI taxonomy): Eukaryota > Metazoa > Chordata > Amphibia > Anura > Aromobatidae > Allobates > Allobates femoralis. Next base: position 186,706,022 of record JARQOC010000001.1, read on the forward strand.
GCATTTTTGTCCAGATCCGGCCAAAAAAATGCATTAGTCAAATGTGCCACCTAACGGCCACACTTGCGGTACACTTGCAGCAAGCCCCATGCATTGTCTATGGGGCTTGTAGCAAGTGTGCCAAGTGCGGTATTGCCACAATCCGGCGCTTGCGGCATTAAACTTTCCTTTTTTGTATTTACTATAATATGTAAATGTATTATTTTACTATTCAACTCCTCCACCAGGTCATATATTAAAGGAATTAGGGCCAAATACTGACCTTTGTTCCCGATGGCATTCCATTAGTAACAGTGACCCAATCTGAGTGTGAACCAGTGGCATACTGCAAATGGCGACACACAATGTGGCTGTTATGAGGCAGCAATGATGGAGAGGGTGTTTTTTTTTTTCTGGTGTCCATATTTTCAGAACAAAAAACACACCCTCCATGATTATCACAGGGACCCAGCACAGAGTGAAGAAAGGAGCTCCAATCAGAGTGCAGAGAATAAGTCATGTGACTGCCCTTCTGCACTCTGTGGGGTGGAGCATAGCTCACTCACCCAATCCTTGCTCGGCCTCACCTCTTTTAAGTTCTGATCATCAACTTTTAATTAATTTTTCTTTTGGGGAAGGGGGTTGTATTAGAAACTCTGCTGTGGGGCCTCATGATTTTTATGTACGCCCGTGGTAGCAATTTAATGTGCAATATTGTACAGTGCTCTGAAAAAAATTAAGATACTTGACCATCAAACCAGTCTTTTCTGGAATGTACCTCATAGAAACTGTTCAGATTAATTTGACACATGAACACAATTTGATGTTGGGTTATTTTCACTAAGGTACTCTGTGAGATTTTAGAAAATCTTCAAATGTTTTACATTTCCTTGATCACTTCATTTACAGTATTGTTGTATAATGAGTAATAAAACAATAGACTATATACTGCATATCTTAGTGATTGTCCAATAAATAACATTTATTGTCTTTCCACCTGAATGGCAGGGACTACAAAGAAATAATGGGATACCAGAACAAAAGTACTAACTGACGTCTTGGCCACCATCCCTACCCCCCCTCCCAAAAAAAAATACAGTAAAAAAGACATGGTCATGGCACATAGGTACAGTTGCAAAAGGGCATAGATAGTGAGAAAAACATATACTAAGGCACAAAAATGTAAATGGAACTCCTACTGATGTCCCTAATGTTCTAACCCTGTATGATACCCCTTTCCTGATCACCATAGAGTAGAATGTCCCTAAAAAGCCTCGCAGCACAGTATGATACCTCCATAGTGAATTCTCCCATACTATTTGCTTCCAGGGTACAGTGTTCCCACAGTACTCCCTACATGCATTGTATGATGCTGTCACCATATCTCAACACAGCATGATGTTCTCACAGCCCCTGAACACAGTATGATTCCAATACAGTGCAACCCAAACAATGTTATGCTGTTTCAATTCCTCCAGTAGAGTATAATGTCTTCCCAGAGTCCTCAACATACATTGATGTCCCAAATGCGCTCCCACTTACATTACAATTCCCACAATGACTTCCAACCAACCCAACACAGTGTAATGCCCCTGACGTTCCTACACAATGCGCACACAGTTCCCCTTTTGCTCTAGTCACTCCCCACAAGCATGATGCCCCAGTAAGGACCTTCCCACACAAGATCATGGCCCCAAAGCTGCCTACCCCTTCTTGTCCCTAATGTGTATCACATGTACGCACACTGGAAATGTATTTGTAATATCTGAAGAAAAGCACAGGGAAAACATGACATATCCATAGAAATGCTACAATGGGGATGGGTTTTTTGTTGACCAAATTAAGTAAATTGTAATTTTAAAGGGAACTGAACTATCAACCAACCTAATATATATCAATATTACATGTGAATATAAGAAACATGGCAGACCTACAATAAATATGTAGCATACGGTATGAATGTCATATGAAAAATTCCTGCAATACCTGCTGTCACAAACTACATGTGAGAGGGATATATCATGGCCTACATATTCTATAATATTCAACTTTCTGAGTTCATTCTGTTATGTTTCAGGCCTTAAAGGTGGCTCATGCCGGAATCTCTTTGTCAGAACTGGAAGCCTCTGTAGCTTCGCCGTTTACTTCGAAAATCCCCAATATTGAATGTGTCCCAAAGCTGATCAAGTGAGTTTACCAAAGTGGAGGCATCTGATAACAATAAAATATATAATTTTAACAAGGATTATAACAATTTATCTGTATTGTCTTTGCAGTTACTGTTATAGCAGAATAAACACAAATATAGTTTTATGATAGCCAGTTTGGATACTTTCTAGTCTCATAAATACTTTTTATCCCATTAGTGTGAGAACTTTAGTAATCCTTTTTTTATTGAACCACAATACAATTATATTTGTTTATTATATTATGCTATTATATTATGTTAATTTCCCTTTTTATAAAATGCAGATCATTGCGTTTATGTTATTTTGAGGCAAGCGATTGACACAGGAGTCTCACAGATATTAAACTGAGCGGCACTTGGAAAAATAGCCTGTCTCCAATACTAGTTCCACACTCTACGGAAGAGCATTAAACAGTGAACAACTAAAATTATGCCAATAATATAATAATTTATTTATATAGCATTAACATATTCCGCAGCACTTTACAATTCAGAGGATATACAATACAATACGTTACAATAATATATAATAAAATACAGTACAATATGAGACAATACAAATATAATACAATACAGACCATATGAGACAGAAAATAAATAAATACATCACTGAGCCCATTAGGAGTGAGGTCCCTGCTCGCAAGCTTACAATCTATGAGGAAATAGGGGAGACACAAAAAGTAATAGTAACAAATGCTGTCATATATGGTCCAGCCATCAATATAATAAATAGGGATTCACATTATGCTGCATGAACCATTTACCAGCCGGGATCAGTACAGTACAGATAAAGTGCTATAAAATGCATGGGGTGTAGAAAGATGATACAAGTGGCCAGATTTGAAGAAGGACAGAATGGGAATAATTGCATAGATGAGGTGAGGTGGTAGGCTAGTCTAAAGAGATGTGTTTCTAACACTCGCTTAAAGCTATAGATATTTTGAATTAATTGAATTGTTCTTGGTAATCCATGCCAGAGAATTGGTGCAGCTCGTGAGAAGTCCTGGAGACAGGAGTGGGAGGTTTGGATTGTCACTCGCGGAATGGAGGGCACCTCTAGAGTGATAGACAGAGATTAGGGAGGATAACATAATTTATTAAATACAAATCAAGTGACTATGGCAAAAATATAAAAGGAAGGCACTGCAAGTGCGTCACACTGCAGTTTTTTCACTGATCAGTGTCCATCCAGTTTGTGTGCCAAAACCAGGAGTGTCTCCAAAACTCAGAACAGGTGTCAGTCTTTCAATTATACTTTATCTCTGCACGTTCCTCTCCTGGTTCCTCTGCTGGTTTTGATACACAAAATGGATGGACACTGATCAGTGAAAAACTGCAGTGTGAAACCAACCTAAAGGCAGGGACACACTCTCCTAGTTACATCCGAGTTTGACAGAGGAGACTCGGAAAGGGCTGGAGCAGTGACCCTGAACGGCCTCTCCCTCTCTGGACGGGGATTCTGGAGCTGCACAGAAACACAAGCGGCCGACAGCCCCGTCTTGACAGGGAGAGGCCGTTCAGGGTCACTGCTCCAGCCCTTTTCGAGTGTGTCTGAGCCTTAAGAGGATAAAACCTATATGTACAAAACAAAGTGCCAAGAGAAAAAGGAAGAAAAGAAAAAATCAGTAAGAGGCACAGAGAGACGAACGGCAATAGAACACTCACCACAAATCACAAAAATGCTGAAAAGCTTAAACTCTTAGTGAAACCCTTGGAAGCTACTGTGTCCAGTCAGAAGAGGCCATAGCCCCTTGCTTGCTCTCTTGTGGATGTAGTGTCACCCCATGTACAGCGATTGGACGATTGCAGCTCAAGTACACTAAGGGACTAGTAAATGCAATAAAAACTGGGAAAAAGTTTTACAATTATGATAAAATAAAAAACACAAGTTCAACTCACCCTCCTTTTGCCCCGTTAAAAATCAAACAATAAAAAAAACACAAATATTTGGTAGCGTTGTATTCATAATTGTCTGATGTATCAAAATATAACAAATGACGTAATTAGAAAAACAATCAAAATATCAGAATTACATTTCCTTGGCTGTTACAACATTAAACTAAAATTCAATAAGTGTGGTCAAAATATTGTATCTACCCCAATATGATATCAATAAAAATATCAGGTCAGGGTCCAAAAAGTAAGCCTCACCGAGCTCCACATATCGAAAAAGGAAAATATTACTGGTCATGCAAAATAGCAGCAAAAACATTTTTTTTCTGTTAGAAATTTGCATTTTTTTCATCACTTAAAGAAAAAACATCAAAACAAAACTATGCATGTGGGTTTCCTGGATACTCATAAAATATTGCCATGTCAGTTTTACCATAGAGAGAACATGCTAAAAAAAAAAAAGAAAAGAAATTATTGTGGAATTGCACTCTTTTTGCAATTTCAAAGCACTTAATTTTTTCCAGTGCTTCACATGATAAAATGAATGAAAGCATTCAAAGGTAAAAATTTTTCCCATAAAGACAAAGTCCTCATGTGGCTATGGGGATGGAAAAGTAATAAAGTTATGACTCTTGGGAAAAGGGGAGGAAAATAGAAAGACACAAAAATAGAAATTTGAAAGGTCATGAAGGAGTTAAGGAAATGCAGGAGGTCTTGAACCAACAAGTACACTGGAACAAAACCACCAGCTAAATGTTGTATTCAGAAGTATGTTCAAACTTGGCATCAAACCGACTTTTGTCACAAACATTAAGGGCCATGTCACATGCATCGATTTCCTGCACGATATCGCTTAAGCGGTCTGCTTTTTTGATCGCTTAAGCGATATCGTTTGTGCGTCGCTGCTTGTAATCCAGCGATTTTACAATGCAAAATCGCTTGATTGTTTGATCGCAGATTTGTGAGCCGGAGCTCATATCAAGCGATAAACGCTTGATCAATCTGCATCATCGTGGTGTCTGACACCGCAATGATCCATCTCTCAGCGGCAGAGCCTATGCTGGGAGATGGTAACTATGGTAAACTACGGGTTACTAAGCGCCGTGTGGCGCATAGTAACCCGATGTGTACCATGGTTACCAGCGATGTCCCTGGTCCACATCGTTGGTGAGTCTGTCTGTGTGACATCTCACCAGCGATGTGAACGATATTGTTAGCGATCGCGCGTGCATGTGATCGCTAACAATATCGTTCACTAAATTGAAGCGTATGATGGCACCCTAAAAAAACGAGGCCTCTATCTGTCAGGATGGTCAAAGTCATGCATGAAATGCAGCACTGGATTTTAAGGAATCCTCAAAAATCAACTTGAAGATAGTGATGAACAAGTGTAATCGTTGCTATTCACTATTTACACGAATAGTACGGTATTTGCGATACTTATTACTCTTCGAGTGTCGCTGTTGCTTGTGAGTGATGTGTCGATTGTTATCAATCTGACACAGATTGGCAGCTCCCTTCAGTACATAAAGTGAGCTGGCACCTCAGTGATAGCAGATTGAATGTTAGGGTCTCACTGGGGGCACAGCAAGGTGGTTTAGGCATTGAAATCTTTAAAAATCCCGCCCTCCCACCCTCTTACGGAAATACTCATTTTATAGCCAGATGTGTGTTGGCAGAGCCAATCACTCATTGACTTACCTTGTACTCGCTATTCGGGTAAATATGCGAGTGTTAAAAAGTACTCGTAATGAATATAGAGAGTGTGAATATTACGCCACTCGCTCATCACTACTTGAAGACTGTCTCAGTGAGTCGGTATATCATGACTAGTGGGTCAGTGCTAAAATCTCTGATTCTTTAACCACATTAAAAAAAATCCAGTAATTATCTTCATGGAAGATAAAATTATGGTAATTAATTCCCGTAACTTGTAAATAAAATTTAGTAAATAATGTAACTTATTTCTATGTAGTTAGGTATTTATTTAATTTTATCTGTATTACCTTTCAGAGAAGGAAGAAACTGTCTTGTTACATCATTCTGCGTGTTCAAGTATATAGCAATGTATGCTATCATTGAATTTCTATGTTTGCTGCTTCTCTTTTGGGTATGATCATATATTATGTATAATTTGTGCTATCTTTATGTTAGCTGTATGTTAATACAAGGCTTTTCAAATTTGCCCTTAATTGCCTAATGGTGTTGTAACAACTGCTATTAATCTCATATTGTTAGTAGCAGTGCTATCATCATTATTACTGCTTGCTATTACTATTTACAAACACGTGTTGCTCTTTTGTCTTGGAATTTATTAGAAATCACAAAAAAATGCTTTATAAAAGGTGGATTATGCTTGGTATCATTTCTACACCTCAGAAAGTATGTCATACCTGCAGCCAATCAGTAATTGCTGATTGGCTGCAGTTGTCACTTAACACTGAAAAGGCAGTGAGAAGACCGGAGAGACACACAGGCAGTTGTATAGTAGGCGTACCTGTTTTTCTATTTATAGTAAAAAGAGTTCAGCTCACCCCTCTGCGTCCCAGGCATGCATGGTCCAAAACTGCTCGCACGGAGCCGCCCCGGCCCTGGCAGGTATCAATCCATAGTAAGTGAAGATATCCAGTGAATACTGGCAGGGTAGATGAATTAAAACCAGATAGACATTATTTCACCGATTAAAACATCATCAAGCAGGTAGTGGAGAACCCTAGTAAACAGACAAAATCCCATGCATTTCCACTCAAAACATCTTATTCATGGATCACGTTTTTCTATTTATCTTAAGGGTGCTTTCACATAACGATTTTTTCCCTGTCCGTGGGATCCTACTTTTTGTAGGATCCCACGGACAGGAAAGGACACCACAGGGGGTGACCTATTCTGTGTCCGGGTCCGTGATTATCACGGATACGGACACAGCGGGGCACTTTCACTTCTGCAATGTGTAATATACATTGCAGAAGTGAAATATAAGAAAGAGTTAAAAATAAAAAATCACTATGTGCTCACCTATCCTCGATCAACCGCTGCCTCCCAGCAAGGTAGTAACTGCGGTCATGTGACCCGATAATGCTCTGTGACTTCATCACAGGTCCTGTAAGCATACGGACCTTGCTGGGAGGCAGCGGTGGATCGAGGATAGGTGAGCACATAGTGATTTTTTATTTTTTACTCTTTCTTTTACTTAATTACACTTCTGCATATTATACATTGCAGAAGTGTAATTAGAAGGGTTGGAGCAATTTTAGTGTCCTGACCATGCTCAGTATACTAAAATTGGGTCCGCGGAACGATCAGCTGTTTCCTCAGACCCTGCTCCACAGGCCCTCATGTTAAAGGACACGGATCGGATTTGGCCTAATTGCCATCCGATTTTGTGGGATCCCATTTTTTTCTGAGCCCAAAACAGGAGCAGCAAAAATCGGACAGAAATCGGATCCCACAAAATCGGATGCCAATTAGGCCAAATCGGATCCGATCCAACCCCCATAGGATAACATGGGAGCCAAATCGGATCCGTGGCTGTCCGTTTTACAACGGACAGCCACGGATGCACAAAAATCGTGATGTGAAAGGGGCCTAAGTCTACCATGGTGCATGCACTATGCTGCTTAATTCATTCTCTCTGGCACAGGTGAGTAGAGTTTGTCCTTTCCCAGCAGACTTTCTAAGAATGATTGAAGCATGCATCGTGGATAGGTGATCATCTTCAATTTAGTACATGACCTTTTTATATCTCTGATACTTTTCAAAATAGAAAATTAAGCAAAAACAATACTACAATACTACACCCTCCTATGACAGCTTCAACAATGGGGCAAGCCAATTGGTGCATTATGTATGACATACATAGCAGAGTACTGTATAATAGTATAACAGGGTAGATAATAATATTGTTCCAACACCTTGCGTTATTCCTTTTATTGTATTCTGTGAACAAAAAATTTATACTTTTTACATTTTCTTTTTCTGTAGAAACAAAAGGTTCTTGGCGTTCGCCATTATCTAATGCAAGATGTGGCTATAACCATTGCTGTCACATTAACAAGTAAGTTTATTAAAGGAAATACATGAAAATTAGTGTATGTGCAATAAATTGTAATTTTGTTATACTTTATGCTAATCCTGTGTTCATACATTTCTTAAGCAGTTAAGTGAAATAATACATAGTATCTATAGACGTATATTCTACAGTCCTTTTTCACATAAACTTGGCATCTTTAGAGTACACATAGGTATCTTAATTTTGTTGGAGCTAAAAAAGTAATATTTTGGTAATATTTTTAAAATTAATCAATGAAAAGTTAATTTGCCTAAATTGAATTATTTGTCAAGAAAAGAGCATAATAAATGTAGGGTTAAAAGAAAATTAACATAATCGTCCCCTCTTCTAGCCTTTACTTGTCCCACTAGTCAGCGCCCTTTGCTCCGGTCGCTCATCAGGGCTCTTTGAACTTTGGTGCTGAATAGGATTGATGATGTTACAACTAGGGATGGGCGAATCTACTCGCTAGGACTCGTTACTCGGCGAGTAGTAAGGGACTCGCAGGACTCGGTACTCTGCGAGTTTCCCAGCGTTTACTCGCACGAGTCCAATGCAAATCAATGGCAAACGCTGACAAAACTAGGATTGCCATTGTCTTGCATTAGACTCGGCTACTGTGCCAGTGATAGCAGGGAAACTCGCAGAGTTACTGCCGTTACTTTGCGAGCCGAGTCCAGCTGTCTTCTCTGTGCAGGCTGCCGCAGCTCCAGGGTCCTAGAGCCCGCCTGCTCTATTAAATTGTTTTAAAAAAAACACAACACAGAGAAAATTTTTTATTAGAAATAAAAAAAAAAGCCATTAGGGACGCCATCTTTAATTAAAAAAATCCTCTTCCGTCCGACGCAGTCCAAAACGCGATGTCCTCTCTACTACATCCCCTGTGCATAGATATAGATGTCTATGCACAGGGAATGAGCAGACTGAGAACAATCTCAGCTCTGCTACATCAGGCAGCAGGCGGGCTCTAGGACCCTGGAGCTGCGGCAGCCAGCACAGAGGAGAAAGCAGGACTCTTATCTGTGCGAGTTTCCTAGCGATTACTTGCACAGTAAACGAGTCCAATGCAAATCAATGGCAAAACTAGGATTGCTTCAGGCTGAAGCTTCCGAGACACATCTGCGATTTGTAAATCTCACACTACTCGCTATTACTCGCTTCCCCATTCATTAACATTGGACTCGCTAGACTCGCAACGAGTAGCGAGTCCCGGGCTTGGACTCGCTAGAGTCAAGCGATTCCGAGTAATTTAGGATTTGCCCATCACTAGTTACAACGTTGCAGGTGGCCTAATCAAAGAAAGAGTTGAACCCTAGTCAGTGATGGATAAGAAATAAGAAAGACACTCCATATAATGTGTACACCAAGCAATAGTATAAATTATATTGAAACAAATATCTATTAGAAACTACAAAGCATTAAAACAAATAAAAACATTCATGGGTCAAAGGGACATAAATAAACACCACTATATAATGATAGTCTTGAGGGTGATCATATAAACCATATCAGCATCTAAAAATCGAAGACATATTGATATATAGCAGACATGTTAAGACAACACTCTGAGCCAATATAATAATCCACAATAATGCTAGAAGTGAAAGCAGCTGTAAAATGCTAATTGCATAGGAGGTGAATGGGGAGAGCAAGACAAATGCCAGAGCAAGAGACAATGCTCTGTCCTTCTTCTCCTGGACCTGTCCTCTGCCTTCAACACTGTAGACCATGCACTTCTATTACAGATTCTCTCATCTCTTGGTATTACAGACGTGGCCCTCTCCTGGATCTCTTCATATTTATCATATTGGACAATATGCATCTCCCTCTCCCACACCACCTCCTCACCTCACCCCCTATATGTTGGTTTCCTCCAAGGTTCAGTTTTAGGACCCCTACTTGTCTCCATCTGGACCTTTGGCCTGGGACAGCTCATAGAATCCCATGGTTTTCAATATCAACCCCACATTGATAACACACAGATCTACATCTCCAAACCTGATATCACCTCCTTACTAACCAATCCCACAATGTTGCTCCGCTATTTCATCTTTCTTTTTTGCTTGCTTTCTAAAAAATAACATAGACAAAACAAAATTCATTATCTTTCCCCATCTCAGTCTACCCCTCCACCAGACCTATCCATCAAAGTCAATGGCTGTTCACTCCCCTCCAGCTCACATGCTTGGTGCCTGGGGGTAATCCTCGACACTGTCCTCTCCTTTAAGCCACATATTTAAGCCCTTGCCACCCCCTGCCAACTCCATCTAAAAAATATTTCCCAGATCCATAAATTCCTTGACCAAGCAACTGCAAAAACACACATATATACCTTCATTATCTCCCGCCTTGACTACTGCAACCTCCTGCTCTCTGGCATCCCCGCTAGAAATCTCACACCCCTCCAATATATTCTAAATTCTGCTGCCCGACCAGATGCTGATATGTTTTATATGTTCGCCCTCCATGCTATTATATGTAGTGGTGTTTATTCATGTCCCTTTGACCCATGCATGTTTTTAATTGTTGTTAGTGCGTTGTAGTTTCCAATAAATATTTGTTTTATTATCATTTATACTATTACATTGTGTGCACCTTATATTCTTCTTTTTTATCCATGGATTCCTGCATTGGTAGCACCTTCTGTTCTAGATTGCTATTATATTAGTGGCGCACTCTGTCCCCCTATACTAGTCAGTGAAGGAGGCACTGAAAAGCCGAGAAGAGTGACTGGCGCCAGAGGCAGATGAACAGAAATACGGGTGAGGGCTAAGGCTGGGTTCACACCAAGGTTTTGTTCCTGTCCGTCGGTATCCTGTTTTTTGCATGATCATGCAGACAGGAATGTAAAGGCCCAGGTTTGTAACTCCGGATGCAATTTCTGTGTCCGAATCCGTGATTTTGACAGATACAGACACAGAAAGAGCTGACAGGAGCTGAGCCTGCAAAGCACAGGCAAGTGGTGTCGGGGCTGACTTTCAATTTCGCAATGCAATGGTTAAAAATAAAAAAAATGCTCACCTCTCTGCTGAGTGTCCTGCGATGTGAAGCATCCACTTCCAATGGCTGCAGGACCTTAATAAGCTGACTGGGCAGGGCGGGCAACCCTATGAGCTGATGTATCACATGACAGCATCAGCTGAGTGGTTTAAATCGCCCACCCGCCGATCCATTTTGGCGGGCAATTTAAACCGCTCAGCTGATGCAGACATGTAACACATCAGCTGATTGGGTTGCCCCGCCCCACCCGGTTAGCTGATTAAGGTCCTGCAGCCATTGGAGGTGGATGCCTTGCATTGCAGGATACTCAGCAGAGAAGGGAGCATTTTTTTTATTTTTAACCATTAATTTCTTTAATTTCACATTAGCAGTGTATGTAAATACACTGCTAAAGTGAAATTACGGGAAAGAGCAGTTTTAGTGTACTGAGCATGCTCAGTACACTAAAACCAGATCCGGGAAACAATCCCATTTTTTTCCCGGATCCAGCGCCCATAGACCCCATGTTAAGTGTGCCGGATGGCCCCGGATTTGTTTCTGTCCGGTTTGGTCCGGTTTTGTCACTAGAGCCCAAAATCGAAGCAGTTTCCAATTTTTGGGCCGGAAAAAACAGGACAGGAACCAATCCTTGACTGAACTGGCAGAATCGGATGGCCATTTATGGCCAATCTGGTACCATAGGGATACATAGGAGGCAATACAAGATCCTGTTCTGTCTTTTCCAAAACGGACAGAATAGGATCCCAAAAAACATGGTGTGAAGCCAGCCTAATATGAGGTATTATAGCTTTCTATTTCTTTCTTTCTATCCCTTCCTGGACCTACAACTAATCTAACAAGAGGGCAGCAAACTGCAATATTAATGCAAAGTAAATAATATTTTTCATCTTTCCCATAATATTTTGCATTCCCTCTATCATCAAATGGAAGTCGATTACGTGTATGCCTTAAAGTCACAGTGAATGTTAAAGGAAATTTGTGTTACCAAAATGGTTGAACTATCATTTACTAACAGCATAATAATCTTTTACAGTGAGTTTCACTGGCCCAGCTCTGAAACTGGCTCCCTTTCGGCCTTCTGGACAACTTATTTCTCCACCTTTGTTATTGTCAATTGTTCTGCAAACCATCTTTAGTTTGACTATACAAACAATAGCTTTCACTGTGGTCCAGATGCAGCCGTTTTATGATGATTATGATGTCTTCAGGTAAATTTAGATTTCCCCTGTCTATAGGTTAAGAGATAAGTTGGTTACTGGTTTGTAGTGTAAATCTTTATTATATACTAAATGAAAAGTGTCCACAGAATAAGCTGGATATTAAGTTCATTAAAGAATTCATGTATTTAATCTTTTCACCAACAAATCATGCAAAATGGATGTTTTCTTGAAGGAAACATAGATTTCTTTAGTGTTGCCAAGGAGGCTACTCAATTAATAGAACATGACCTCTGTTAAACTAAGATTATCTGATACCACCTAAAAAAGATAAGGAATTATTAAACTAGGTTTTCACTTGTACTTTGCACAGTTTAGCATTATAAAGATAGTGTCCATGTATGTAGGTGCATTTAGATCCAGGAGGGTCCCATAATAGATATAAATAACTTCACGGGGGAATTACAATATAAAGATCCTTTTAGATGCATCATTTTGAGATTATGCCGTGAAGTTATGCATATAATTATGGCCCCTTTCACACTAGCGTTTTGTTTAAATTGCGGCAGATCTGGCAAATTTACCGCATCTGTTGCATCTGCCGCCTAACAGCTGCACTTGCGGCACACTTGCGGCAAGCCCCATGCATTGTCTATAGGGCTTGCGTCAGGTGTGGTATAGCCGCAATTCCGGCACTTGTGGCAGTTGCGGGCGCAAAAAAAAAGCGCTGTCAGCAGCATTTTTGTTCGCGGCCACAACTACCGCAAGTGCCGGAACCATGGCTATACCGCACTTGCCACACCTGCCGCAAGCCCCATAGACAATGCATGGGGCTTGCCCCAAGTGTGCTGCAAGTGCGGCCATTAGGCGGGAGATGTGGTAAATCTGCTGGATTTGCTGCAATTGGTAAAAAACGCTAGTGTGAAAGGGATCTTAGTTAGCATATATTGTTAATACATTTTATATGGTACTGGTAAAGAGTTTGGATACACCTGCTCATCCAATGCTTTTTCCTTTTCTTAATTGGAATGTGCACATTGTAGATTCAGACTGAAGGCTTTGCAGTGGGCATCACACATGTAGAATCCATCTGCTCACCTTTTCCATATCTTATAAATACAAGGCAGCTGGAACCAAAAATCTCAAATTTTGACCCATCAAGCCACAGTACAAATGTCCACTGATTTAATGTCCAGTCCTTGTGTTGATTGTCTCTTCTTGTCCTCAGTAGTGGGTTCATTGCAGCAATGTGACCATAAAGGCCTCTTTTGGATACTTTATGTTGATATGTGTTGATATGCTTGATCTATGTGTTTCATTTATGAGGGCTGTTAACTGAGGTACTCTAAATTTTGAATTTATTGAGTATGATAACCCTGATGGACTTATCCTCTGCAGCAAAAGTAATTCTTGGCCTTCCTTTGTGGTTTTATTGCCTTTAATCTGAATCCACAATGTGCACACTCTAACAATAATAAGGAAAACCATTGCATAAACAGTTGTGTTCAAAACTTTTGACCAGTATAGTGTAACTGAGAAAGATCTTAGGTATGTGTATTTAATGATTATCTTCAGCTTGAAGTGTAACAAGGAGTTTTGGAGGTGAGGATACACTGCTCAGACCTCAAAATATTCATGTTTGTGTTTATTGCTTGAAGGCAGAAGGATTTGCACAATTCTACATTGACACAAGATCTGTGGTTAGTTTAACAAGATATTTAGAACAACTTACCTGCTGAGTTCCAGCAATAACTTGGTACAAGCGTACCTTGAAGAATTGATGCTTTGAGGCTTTTTGAAGGCATATGGTGGTAACAACAAATATTGATTTCATTTAGATTTCTATTTTGTTCATTTCCTTTGAATTTTATTAATTCAAAAAAATCAATTTAACACTTTAATTTTTAAAGCATTTTTCAATGCCTAACTAAAACGTTTGCACAGTACTGTATGTTTATATTTTCTTCTACTTATTTTTAATTCCTTTCTCTTTTACAGTGGATGTCTTACTTCAAATCACAGTGCACTGAACAATACTATAGATGAGATTCTCTTGGTTAATCAAAACTATTTAACGACCACTATGTGGTTTATAAGTGGAATGAATCTCATTATTGTCGAATTTGTGTTTTGTAAGGGAAGACCTTTCCGAAGGCCAATCTACACTAACTGTAAGTATGAATGTGACAATTTAAGTGATTACTGTATGAGTGTATTGTAGTTATTAGATTTTATTTAATTTTACATTTTTAGTAATGACTACCCTGTAAACTTTGTAAAATTTATTGAATTTTTATTGCAAAGTACAAGGTAAGTAGTCAGAAGGTAAATTCTGTTAAGGGCAATGGTACTACTGTTGCTGAAGTCTATATACCGGTAATTAATTTATATTACATTTTAATATTTAATGTTTTCATTTTTGTTTTGTAGATGTGTTCACCATAATAATGATTGCACAACTGGCTGCCTATTTATTTGTCTACTTTGCGAATATTGAATCTGTGTATCATAATATGCAGGTGAGAACCGATTTTAAATTTATGTATTTTATATAAAGGGTGATTTGTCAATTTGTCGATTTTGCTGATTCCACTAAGTTAACTAACATTAGGCATTTTTTCTTGGTTTGCCAATACCTTCTGAATATTGGGTATTAAAACCATGGTGTGACATTTGTATGTACCTGTTCTTCCTGTTTCTCTTTTTGGTCAATGGGCGTCACCGCACTTCCATTCTGGGTGATGTGGAACAACAACTTTAGTTTTGTGTCCACTGGGACTTGTTGTTCCTTACAGGCTAACAGTTGAAGAATTAACATTTCTCTGTGTTCGTGTCGTACTCTGTAGCGTGGCTGCTATTTAAGCTCCTGAAAACTTGATGTCTACTGCAATTATAATTTGACTAACATTAGTCAATACCTGTGTGCATTGCTTGTATTCCCAGTGAACATTCCTGATTCTGACCTTGGCTCATAAAATGGCTATTCTCTTGACTTACAATTTTCTTCATGCATGTATGTTCTTGATTTGATCTAGCTTCCAGACTATCCTTTCCGTCGGCCTGAACCCCAGCCAAGCGCAAAACAGAAATCCCCAAACGAGGATAAAAGCCCCCAAAAAACAAAATAAATACTTTATATAAAACAATCTTTATTAAAATTAGTATAGGCAGTAAAAACAAGAAAATGATGAAACACAGGATAAGAAGAGAAATAGGTGGTTAAACATCAAAATTCTGAGTTTTTCATATGACTTTATGTGGGACAAATATCCAACGAATACAATTCAGAAAAGTAATACATTGGTAAATATGTACATTAAATAAAGTGCAACACACAGTAAATATAATATAACTGCATATACTAAAATGACATCCCGAATTAGATAAGTTCAAAATATATGAAAACATGAATTGAAAAATCTTATGCTTACAAGATAGAATAGCACCGAAATACCTTACTATAGATCCCTGATTATTATGTGCCAAACATGCTTGGTGCCAGTGAGCATCTTGGGCTGCAAATGAGAAATATTATGCTTAAAAGATATGAGTATTATTCAAAGGGAACCTGTCAGCTTGTTTTATCCCCCTATCCTGTCACTACCTGTCTCTGCACCTTGATTGCTCATCCCTAACCATCCCTCTCTGAGCTAAAACTGCACTATAAAGCTTTAAAAAAATCATTTAATGACGTGCATGATAATGAGGGCTCCAGTCCATATCCGTAGACTGAGATGGGCGGTCTCCGGGTCTCCATTCTTCCCCCCCTCACAGGCTCTTAGCATGCCCCTCTGGGCATCATCATTCCTTCTCTTCTCGCCCCCTGTTTTGAAATTCTCACCTCCTTCTCATAGTATGATGCGGAGCCGGAAGGTTAGTTCCGGTCCTGCGCATTGTGCGGTGTATGGGCTTATGTTCAGGCTCCGGCGCATGCACAGTGCACATATTGAAGCTGGGCCGCACACTTGATAAGCCCCACAATGCACCGGACTTGAACTGATGTCCGACTCTGCATCATACTATGAGGAGGAGGCGGGAATTTCAAAACAGGGGGCGAGAATAGAAAAAATTATGACGCCCAGAGGGGAGTTGCAAAAACCTGAGAGGCAGGAGAATGGAGAACCGGGAACCGCCCATTTCAGTCTACGGACGTAGACTGGAGCCCTCATTATCATAGGAATACATAAGTTATTAAATAATTTTTCTAAACCTTTATAGTGCAGTGTTAGCTCTGAGAGGGATGGTTAAGGATGAGCTAGCAAGGTGCAGGGACAGGTAGTGGTAGAATGAGGGGGGTAAAATTAGTTGACAGGTACCCTTTAAAATCACTAATTAGTATATGCACAAAGTGCTTAGTGCCAGTGACCACACAGGACAATAACAAAGAAAATGTTCTACAACAAACCAGGTAAACCAGGTAACAAGGGTCAAATAACGTGTGAGTACATTATTTGATTTCAGCATAACAAAATAATTTATAGGCATAAATGAAAGGCCAAGTGCTAAGAAATTTATCTATAATGAAAATACTACATGGGTGCATCAAAATGAACCACACCTGTAAGAAAAAAGAGGGGCTTAATATATGAACATGATTAGTATAAAGCATTAGCAATTCAATTACTGTAGATGTTGAAGAGTTAGGTCGGCTTCACACTGCGGTGTGATCCGGTCCAGGGCTGTCAGGTCCATCCCTGACAGCCCCGGACTGGATCAGCACACAGAACTGGAGGGCTAATTTGCCTTCCGGTCCGGTGTGCAGCCGCACACAGCTGCAGCCACTCATGGCTGCACACCAGACTGGAGGGCAAATTAGCCCTCCAGTTCTGTGTGCTGATCCACTCCGGGGCTGTCAGGTTCATCCCTGACAGCCCCGGACCGGATCACACCGCACTGTGAAGCCACCCTTAGACAACCAAAGTACAGGCCCCTGATACACATTTTGTGATTCTTCTTCACAGAGCTTTATATTTCCTTGTCATTTTCCCTGTATTTTTATAGGTTCTTTTGCATTTAGCGCAATCACATATTAGACTATTCAGTATATCAACATTTCCCTGGCTTCTAGCCTGCCATCTATACCTATAAATGATTTTGTTATGCTGCTATCAACTAATTCAGTTGCACCTTAGTAGACCCTTTGTTATCTGGTTTACTTTGTTTATTACTTGTAGGACATTGTGTCTATACTAATTAGTTATTTTCTTCTAAGTATTAGATTTTCTCTTTTGCAGCCACATGTGCTCACTAGAACTAAGCATTTGTGGGGTATGTTAATCAGGGAGTTTTAGTTATTGGTGCTATCTATAGTTTATGTAGAGATGAGCGAACTTTCCCAAACAAGTCCGTTAATTTCAAATTACGCATTATTATTGACTATTTGGTTTGTGATTGGAAAACCCAAGCAATTTACTAAAAGTAAGAGAGATCCTAAAGGGCCTGCTAGGTTGCCGAGTTCCTCCAGTGTGTTCTAGAGGGGATGGTTGTTCCTAATTTCTCCGTCCTCTTCTCCAGTGGTGGCCATGATTGGTTGTGCTGGGGGGCAGGGCATTGTGGAGAGAGTCCTGGAGGAGTAGACCCTATGAACCCCCCGAGATCGTCCGTCAGCGGACTACAGTGTGGAATGGCCACATCGGCAGTGATAAAGATGCTGCAGTTTTTTTTACTTTGAATAAAGAGGACTGCCCTACAAAAGGCGTGTTGATGAATTTCTGACCCATTGAAGAAATGTCCCTGTTGGGACCCGCATCATACAGGATGTAAATTTGAAGGTTGATAGCCTTGGTTAGTTCAGTATTTGCTCTATTGGCCGAATAAGGACTGTTTGGAGTTCTGAGACGAGCAAGACCTGTTTTTTTGTTCATTTTATTTTCCCTCTCTTCCAAGTTTAGCCGTTGTGCTTCCCCCTGCTGGGTTAGCAGGATTGCAGCCTTAGTTTAGGGCTACACCTCAAAGCCCTTAATGGACTATGCCTCTAATGGACTGTAGCTCATTATCTTGATGGTCTGCACACTCTGGACTCTGCAGATCATTCTGGCAGCTATTTATATACTGTGTATATTATATGTGTGTCTTTTAGACTTATAGTCTAAGCTTATTGCCTATTTTAAATTATCAGTGTTTGAGTAACATAAATGTGAAAAATTACATCATGTACCAACATCTGCTTTTGTTTTACTTTACAGCATTAAAGCTTTTCAAATTTACTCTAGCTGTGAGTGGTGATGTCAGACAGTCCATCCATAGTCACAGCTGAGTTAGCGCTGTTAACTGCAACAGTTGTTACCATGATGACCCCAGATGAACTGTCTGACGTCACCACTCAGAGTCGCGGTTCAGTTTGAGGCTGGAGTCACACTCAGCGACAGACATGTGAGACTCGCTTGAGTCTCATATGCATCATCCTGCATGGCTTCCTGCTCTCTGGACAGAAGCTTGCAGCTCCATAGAAATACATGTAGCTGCACGATCATGTCATATTGATGTAGCCATGCCAAGTGTGCTTTGGTGGATATCATGCTGTATTACCATCGAAGCTGGGTATGTTTGGGCTTAACAAAAGTTTGAAAGCATGTTGTCTCTGTGTTTTATTTAAGGAGTTTTTTTAAGGTATTTCCTCTGGCTCTGTTTTTACTAGTCACTAGACTGGTAGTGTGGGGTCACACACGCCTCAACATTAACAACCAGGGTTAATGACAGCTGACAATACTTATCTGTCATAAACCACTTCTATTACCCCTTTGCCATTGCACCAGGGCAGTGGATGAGCTAGGATAAAGCGTGTGGATATAGCACTTGTAATGAATGTGCTATATTCTGGACCAGCTGCAGGCTGCTATTATTCAGCTGCGTGGGGAGCACTAATTATATGTCTCCCCAGGGTAAGAATACCACTCCCCAGCTATCCGCTTTATCTCAGTTGGTGTCAAATTGGGGGGAACCCCAAACAAATTTTTTCAATTATTTATTTATTGTTACAGTAATCTGACATCAGTTTGGTTTCCATACTGGCAACCAATCACAGATAGGGCTAAGTCTTATTTTAACCAATCAAGTAGGGGGAATCTGTGAGGTTCATGAGCGGCCTCGGAAGCAAGGTGACAGCGACACTGAAGCTGGTAAGTAATACATTAGGAAGAAAATGGCTGTGCCAAAACATTGGTTCTCCACTGTAAATGGTTTGGGCTCTGTTTGCCAACTTTTGGGTTCTTTTGAAAGTGTTTTCTAGGCCCTTGATTTTGCCTCCCATTAATTTAAATCGCCAAGCGTGAGTGTTCGGCAAACCGAACTGAGTCTGAACTGCAAAAAAGGTTCACTTCTCTCTAATTGTAAGCATAAGATTTTTAAATCATGTTTGAACGTTTTGAACCTATCTAATTAGTGATGTTCTTTAATAATGCAGTTATATTACACTTACTGTCTCTTGTCATTGGATTTATGAATATATCTGTGACTTGGTGTATTTTTTTCAATGTACATATTTATCTTTGTACTACTTTTATTTGTTGGATTTTGAGCCACATAATGTCATATGTAAAAACTCTTAATTTGGTGTTTGACCATTTACGGTATTTATCTTCATATTCTGTGTTTCATTATTCTCTTATTTTTCCTGCCTATACTGATTTCAATAAAGATTGTTTTAAATAATTAATTTTGTTTAGTTCTTTAGCTGGGCTTTTTATCCTTTTTTGGTGATTTCTCTTTTTGTGATTGGCCATTAACCCCGTTACACAATTAGGTTTCTTTGTTTGTATCCCAGCCAGTAGCTTTCTCCATGGCCTCAATCCAGGGGCCCCGTTGTAAGTCCAGAACCCTTTAAATAAGTAAAACGGTGAAGGCTAAGGCAACCCCTCTGATCTGGTAAACAGATTGGCTTGTGCTAAACTTTTCCATGGTTTTCATTTGTAGAACTATTAGGTGACTGCTGGCAGTCCCATGTTACCACAATATATTATATAATATATTGTTGGAAGGTCCTATTTAGGCCAGCATTGTATAAGTAGCATATAAGGACGAAGTGTTGTATGATCCGCGCTGCTACCAAAGGAAGACCAGGACAATGGATCGTCTGGTTGAAATGGTTCTTTAATCCCAGACGATCCATTGTCCTGGTCTTCCTTTGGTAGCAGCGCGGATCATACGACACTTCGTCCTTATATGCTGATTTCTGACCGTGGTGACCCGTGGATGTGTGGATCCAGCAGCAGCTACTGACTAAACGTTCATACTGGTTGTGGGTTACACAACCAGATCAGGTGAGCAGGCCCTTGTTGCCATACATATACCTCTATATTATAGAGATAAGACCCTATTGCGCATTTGTCTCATTTCTATAAAGCATTGTATAAGTGACATGAGTGACAGTTGTTTACGAGGCTAGAAACATGGACCATATACGGTGATATTAATCTTTTTATTTTTTTCCACAGCTTGTCTGCACACCGTATTACTGGAGGTGGAATACCATTATTATGGTGGCTGCTCTTTTTGTAGTTTCATATCTAGTTGAGGTAATGTTTTATATTTTTATTTCTTTTAGCATAGTTCAACTAGGCAAATACTTTTTGACATTTTTATTGCTATTATTATTATGGGTCATAGAAGTATAATTATATTTTCTACTATTTTGTGGTGGCATAAAATGACATTAGTTTTCCTTTATTCTGGAGAAGCAATGTTTTTCATTAGTAGGAATAGGCTGTCAGTCTTTTTTCAGGTTCGCTCACTTCTTTATACACTAAACAGCTCAAATGTGAGCAATTAATTATTTTTATTGTCTTCCTTAAGCACCTTAGAGAAAAATAAATACATTTTTTTAAAAATAACTTCCATCACAGCATAACCTTTTATAAAAATAGTTCTTAAAGGGTGTGTTTTCACATGTCCACATTTACCAAAGATTTATTTTGTTGCTATAATAAATATTAAAATCCATGCTTAACACTTTTATAATCTTGGATATCTTGGATATACTGGTACGTCTAAGGTCGTATCCCTTAAATGCAGGCTTGTATGCCGAGCCACATCTTTTCTGCACAGGTCAGCTGATCTGATTATCTGATATGTGCCCCTAAAAGCCGCAGATGGATCAGAGATCTACCCACGGCTGTTAACCGGTTAACTCTCACTGTCAACCTTTGACAGTGGGATTTAACATGCGCAGGCAAGGAGTGCGTCATTTGCGGCCTAGTGATGTGATTGTGGGGTACCAATGGGTTTTCATGATAGCCGGAAGTCAGCTGTTTGGATGAAAACAGTTTCTAGTCCCCTAAGGGTGCTTTCACATCTGCGTTTTTCGTAATTCGCGGCAGATGCGGTGAAAAAACCGCATCTGCCGCGTTTACCGCATAACCGTTCCACTTGCGGCGCGGTTGCGGTTTTTTCTATGCAATGTATAGGCATACTTGCGGCAGGTGCGGCAAGTGCGGTTTTGCACTTGCGGCAGGTGCGGCCGCGAAAAAAACTGCAGTAAGCCGCGGTTTTTTCACCGCATCTGCCGCGAATTACGAAAAACGCAGATGTGAAAGCACCCTACCTGGACTAATATGTACAATTAAAAAGTGAGACATTTTTTTTAAAAAATATGGAATAAAAAAAATCACAAACATTCAAATCATGTATAACCGAAATTACAGCTCACCCCTTCGACTTCTGTGAGGAGCAGGATCCACCCCATTGCACGAAGCCGCCTGGTCCTGGCGGTGATCATCCAGCAGAAAGAAAACAGATCCTCCAGAGAACCCAGGAAGACAAGTACAATGAAAATAGTTTCTTTATTTCTTCATGATTAAAATTTCTATTGAGCCTTAGTCATGGATAACAAGTTATGCTATCCATGAGAAAGACTCAATAGAGTTGAAACGCGTTGGATTTTCTCCGATATACTGGGGTATACACGGTCTGTGCCATGAAATTTTAATCATGAAGAAACTGTTTTACATGCACTTGTCTCTTGGAGGATCTTTTTTCTTCCTGCAAAAAATTCAAGTCACCTCCCTTTTGTCCCATTTATAATAAAACAGTAAAAAAAAAAAAAACATATATTTGGTATCCCTGCATTCAGAATTGTCCAATCTATCAAAATATCAAAAAAAATAGTCTGATCGGTAAACTGCATAATGGAAAAAAAATGCCAGAATTAGTTTTTTTAAAGCCGCAGCATTACAATGTAATGTAGTAAAAAGCAATGAAAACATTGCAATTACCCAAAAAGAGTATCAATAAAAATGCCAGTTTAGGGCCAATAAAATTTGCTATCGCATAGCTCCAGATCCAGAAAAATGAAAGTGTTACAGGTCTCAAAAAATGGCATCAAAAGTAGAGGTGAGCGAGTATACTCGCTACTATTTGGAAATCGCCGAATAGCAGTGGTATTCGGGTACTCGCTACTCTCCGAATGTCTTATGATTACTCGGGAGTAGCGAGTAGTCCGATTACTTTCACAGTGTATCTATAGTACCCTAAAAGTGAATAAAAGTTGTTAAAAATAATAAAATTACATACTCACCTGTCCGACGCCTGCATCGGGAGCGGCAAAGAAGACCTGCGATCACCGGACAAGGACCTGTGACTTCCAGCCAATCAGATGGCCGGTAGCGACCTGGCTAATCAGATGGTGACACGTTACAACCACGTGATCGCTATCGGCCTCCTGATTAGCCAGATTGCAAGGTCCTGGCAGTACACCTAGGACCTTTCAATCTAGCCAATCAGGTGGCCGCTAGCGATCATGGGGTTGTGACGTGTCGTCATCTGATTGGCCAGATTGCTACCGGCTATCTGATTGGCTGGAAGTCACAGGTTCTTGTCCGGTGATCACTGGTCTTCTGGGACGGTCCTGGGTCTTCTTTGCCGGTCCCGATGCAGGCGTCGGATAGGTGAGTATGTAATTTTATTATTTTTAACAACTTTTATTCACTTTTAGGGTACTTTCGCAGTGTATCTATAGATACACTGCAAAAGTAATTTGGACTCGCTATACTCGCATCGAGTACCAGGACCTATTCGTTGCGAGTATATCGAGTCCGAATATTACGGTACTTGCTCATCCCTAATCAAAACTATTTTTTTTTTACCAAAGTTAAGTCTTTCTTTCACTAAAAGTACAGTTTGTCCCTAAAAAACAAGCCCCATTCAGCTCTGTTGATAGAAAAATAAATAAGTTTGGGCTCTTGGAAGTAGGGGAGAAAAAAACAACTAAAAACAGAAAGCACCCTAGTGGTGAAGGATTAAATAATATGGATATCTTTTTGGGACAGTTTTTATTTTTACTTAAATATGTGTATTTTTGGCTGAATATAATTTGTGCAATTGATAACATGCTAAGTGGGCTATTAACGCCCCCTCGACCAATCAAATCCCTAGTTTGCTTATCATAAATGGACTTTAGAAATACTTTTTCTTAATCTGTTTGTGAGCAAATGTTTATGTGCTGGTGGTTTTGGGGGCATGGAGGACCTGACAGATTCCCTTTAAGTATGTGCATAACTAGGCTTCCACTAAGGCTGAAAACACACTGTCCGAGTGACATGTGAGTTAAGGTCTTGTCACACACAACGATATTGGTATCGATATCGTTGCAACGTGACCGGCTTGGTGACATTGCAGCAATGTCTAAACGACATTGTTGCAAGTGACATCTATCAATGATCAACGATAAGTCATTGATCGCAGATTTATGAACCGTTCATAACGCGCAGCATTGCTGTGTGTGACAGTGGGAGACCAAAGATCAGCGAGTTCCTAGCGCCACATAGCAAGCACTGGGAACTGGTATCCAAGGTAAACAGCGGCAACTAAGCGTTGCGTGGCGCAGCATTTAGTTTCCCGCTGTTTACCTTGGATACCAGCGTGCTCGCTGGTCCTGATCACTGGTGAGTCTGCCTGTGTGACAGCTCATCAGCGATCAGCCTTCAATGTCCCAGCGATCCCGATGGTGGGATCGCTGGGACATTGAAGCATGTAACCCAGGCTTTAGTTGCATGAGTCTCAGATCTTTCACGTGGGATGGCCTCCCCATCTCTTGACTGGAGCAGTGGAGCTAGAATAACATACCACTGACAGTATCCCATCCAAAGAGGCAGTGGTCATGCCAGATGAATGATCCGAGACTCATACAAATAACTCACATGTCACTCGAACAGTGTGTTTCCAGCCTAAGGGGGCAAATACTGAAGTTTGATTTCTACTTGCTCAGAAAGTTGAATGGGAATAGCATAAATCTGTATTCAGATAGTAGCAGCCCTGTCATGCAAATATAAATGTATTTTTACAAATCTGTTCACATTTAGAGACAATTGATGGATGCATTTGCAGACATAAACAATAATATCTCACTATCTTACAGGAAGGATTTATTGAAAATCGAAGACTGTGGCTAATGATGAAATCATGCTTTAACTGCCGATCAAGGAGTCAGTATAGAGTAATAGAGCGAGCTCTATGCAGTGACCCAATGTGGCCCCCTATAAGCCAAACTTGCTTCTCTAATCAAACAGAACATGAAACTGATGTACAGAAATGTGCATATGATAATCCAATGTTTGTTGCTGATACAGAGCAATCTCTTTGCAATGAAACTGAACGCCGACCATAAGAAATGCCGGTACTACAAGGAACGAAAGCAATGTCAAAAATCTGTTGGCATTTGGAACTTTTTGCACACATACAAATATGGCTAAAGAAGATTTGTCAGCTCTCCTGATATGGCTGGATTACTGAACACTAGTTTGGATCATCTCTTCTCAGAACACAGCTTGGTGCTATCTTGTTACGTTTCCTTTTAAAAATGTATACATTTTTCGACAACTTGGAGTTTCCACTTCCTTTGTCAAAAGGGCGTTTCAGACAATGCACCCACAATTGGTAACAAATATCTGCCAAATTATTCATAAATGTTTATGATGACTAGCAGAGGAACAATACAGTGTTCTAAGACAAGATCCTGCAGGCCAATTGAATAGTGAAAAGAAAACGAATTGCTGAAACAGACGTCAAGAGAGATGAAGATTCCTCTTTAGAGCAACCAAATTTGCACATTTTTCTTACTACATTTATTAAACAAAACTTTATAACTTTTAACGCACAATGAAAAACGTTAAACTGAAATGTGAAGGTTGGAAGGAATGGGAGTTGACATAATAATGTAATAGTAAAAAATGCACAAAAAAAGTGAAATAAAAGGGCTTTATTTAGTGATTGTACAGTCCACTAAGTCCAATTGTTAGCAAACTCAAAAGTAAAAATGAGACTATTTCAGTAGAAACAGATCATATGTGAGAGCTGGGCAGCTGCCCATGATTCCATTAGGTAAAGGGATTAACTGCTGCTTGAAAGCAGCTTTGTACTGTCTACTAGAATTTATTTTACCTAAGGGCCCTGTGACCAGGGACCAGGGAGCCACCTCCACATCACTGGTAACCATGATAAACACCGGGTAACTAAGCAGCGTGCGCTGCCTAGATACCCGCTGTTTATCATGGTTACCAGCGTCCTCCCGATTACAGGCTGCGCTTAGCGGAGGATGCTGGATAACCGTGATAAACAGCGGGCATCTAGGCAGCGCATGCTGCTTAGTTACCCGGTGTTTATCATGGTTACTAGCGTCCTCCCGCTTAGCGCAGCCTGTAAGCGTGAGGATGCTGGTAACCATGATAAACAGCGGGTAACTAAGCAGTGTGCGCTGCCTAGATACCCGCTGTTTACCATGGTTACCAAGCTATGAGGTCACTGATCGCTGGTCTCTCGCTGTCACACACAGCGATGCGTGCTGACGAGCGGGAGACCAAGGACCAAAAAATGGTCCTGAAGGATGGGCAGCAATCAGCGATCTCACAGCAGGGGCCTGATCGCTGCTGCTTTTCACACACAGCGATATCGCTGGGGAGGTCCCTGATTTCAGCGATATCGCTAGCAATATCGCTGTGTGTGACGTACCCTGATGGCCCCTTTTCACGCAGCTACAGGTAACAGGTTTTCCACAGGTAACTTACTGGTTGCAGTGAAATCATAGAGACATGGTTCTATCTTGTTGCTGTGTACAAATGGAACTATGTCTCCATGATTTCACTGCAGCCAGTAAGTTACCTGTGGAAAACCTGTTACCTGTAGCTGCGTGTAAAGGGGCCATAAGGGACACAACTACTTAATCTTAGTCAATATTACTGAAGGTTTCATATAGCGTCACTCTGTCATAAGCTGTAGGAGAGTAGGGAGTGAATATATTTGTTAGGCTATGTGCATTCATTGAGTATTTAGTGAGCTTTTTACCTCAGTATTTGTAATGCAAATCAAAGAGTAGATAAAAAATCAAGAAGTGGTGACGTGTTTCTATTATACTTTTCCTCTGATTCTTCCACTCCTGGTTTTGGCTTAAAAAGACTCTTTAAGTTTGACTCTTTACGTTATGTCTTAACCATTGAAATTCATGCTTGATTGGGTTGAGATCTGGTGATTGACCATTGCAGAATATTCCACTTCTTTGTCTTTCAAAATGTCTGGCTTGCTTTCACAGTATGTTTTGGGTCAATTTCCATCTGTACTGTGAAGAACATTTGGTAGAATAGGAGCAGAAGTGTTAGTCCTTCAGAAATATAGTACTTTGAAAATCATCCAGATACTTCTGTCTTCAGTCATATCATCAAAAAACCCTAGTGACCCATGGCCATTGGAAGCCATTCATATTCATGCATGGATGGATGCATAATGGATATATAATTCTGCATCCACTATGCTTTATAGAGGATGTGGTGTACTTTTGTATCATGAACCTTTCAACTCTTCTTACTTTTTTCTTCCCATCATGAGATTTCCTATGGTTTGATGCTGAGCTCATCTTGCATGTTGTCATATGGTACATATGGAAAAATTCTAACTTTGGTATTAAAATCTACTGGTTCATTTCCTAGAAATCCTTCTTTGCAAAATAATGATAATAAGGTGGGCTAATTCACTCTTTGGATGGCCGAGTTGTTAGGTAAACCTTCCACCTTCTTTATTATTCATGTTTTGCTTCATTCACAGTGCTACCTTTATAAGAGGCAGCCCTGCTTCCATTAAGATCTAACACATTTGTTGACATCCCAAGTGCTCCCCAGCTCCTTAGACCAGAACCCACACTTATACTTTCAGCTCCAGCTGTAGCATAAATGGCACATGAAAAGAATAAAGGAATACAAGAATGGCAGAGATGGGTGTTTTTGTGCCAGACTATGTGTGCATGTGTAATATTTCAATGGAGATAGTGCTGGCATCTGTAAAAACAATGCTTTCAAACATTCGAGGGGCAGAAATACATGATTAATCGTGTGAAAGTGCACTGAACCAAGGGTGGACCTAGCAACTCTCTTGCATAAAAGTAGGGTTTCCTAAAAAATAACCAGCAAATATTAATACTAAAATATGGTTTATCTTCGGACATGAGTTTTATACTTAGTTTGACCAATGATAATGTACTTACAAACTTTCTCTAAAGAGTACCTGTCATTTTACATATTATTTCAGAATAGGCTGTTTTCTGTGTTTACATTAGAAATAACACCATTTTGGGCCAGTATATGATGTTAATGCAGTATATTTCACCAGTTTTTCCTTCTGCATGCTCCACATTTTAGTTTATTAGCTAGTGGGTGGTTACTAAATACTATGATTTCTTACACTGCACAATGAAAGATATTTCTGTTGTATTATCTCTGTATGGCGGCCGTCACACGCACAGATATCTTTAGCGATATTGTAAGCGATCACGTGCACGCGCAA
Source organism: Allobates femoralis (assembly GCA_033576535.1). Lineage (NCBI taxonomy): Eukaryota > Metazoa > Chordata > Amphibia > Anura > Aromobatidae > Allobates > Allobates femoralis. Next base: position 186,734,046 of record JARQOC010000001.1, read on the forward strand.
TCGCTTACAATATCGCTCACATCGCTGGTGAGATGTCACACAGACAGACTCACCAGCGATGCGGAGCCGCGATCTCGCTCGTTACTATGGTACACATCGGGTTACTAGGCCGCGCGTCGCTTAGTTACCCGACATGTACCATAGTTACCATCTCCCAGCATAGGCGCGGTCGCTGGGAGATGGATCATCGTGGTGTCATACACCACGATGAAGGAGATCGTGAAATCGTTCATCGCTAGATCTGAGAACCGGACCTCAGATCAGCGATGTCACGATCAAGCGATTTAACATCGTAAATCGCTTGATTACATGCATCGATTTTAAGCCCGATATCGCTTAAGAGATCAAAAAGGAGATCGCTTAAACGATATCGGGCAAGATATCTGTGCGTGTGACGGCCGCCTATAGCATACAAACACTGCAGCATGGAAGATATTATACAGCATTAGGCTGCCTTCACATTTGCGTTTGGAGCACAGCGCACCAAACGCAGCCAAACGCTTGCGCACATGCTTTCCTATGTTTAACATGGGAATGCATGTGCCTGCGTATGGCTGCGTTTGGCCGCATTTGCGTTCAGATGCACATAATTTATGCGCCCTCCAAACACAGCATGCAGCATTTTTTTGTGCGTTCGTGGCACTTGTTCTATCCGCAAATGGCCGTAAGCGCACAAAAAATGCATGGATCTCAATGGATCCACAGTGTCCTCCGCATGACACCACAGGAGAACGCTGCGGATCTCATTGAGATCTCTCCCAGTGGCCACCGGGAGATCATGCAGAGCCGTCACTGATCTCCCGCCGGTGTCAGCGGGGAGAAACAGCTGATCTGACAGCTGTTTAAATCTCCCGCGCTGACACCGAATAGGTGATGTCGGCGCGGGAGATTTGAAGCAGCGATCAGCTGTGTCATACAGTGCCTACAAGTAGTCTTCAACCCCCTGCATATTTAGGTGGTTTGATAAGATGCAAATAAGTTAGAGCCTTCAAACTGCAAACGAGAGTAGGATTTATTAACAGAAGCATAAATCTTACAAACCAAAAAGTTATGTTCCTCAGTTGAATTTTAATACATTGTAAACATAAAAGTGTGGGTCAATTATTATTCAACCCCTAGGTTTAATATTTTGTGGAATAACCCTTGTTTGCAATTACAGCTAATAATCGTCTTTTATAAGACCTGATCAGGCCGGCACAGGTCTCTGGAGTTATCTTGGCCCACTCCTCCATGCAGATCTTCTCCAAGTTATCTAGGTTTTTTGGGTGTCTCATGTGGACTTTAATCTTGAGCTCCTTCACAAGTTTTCAATTGGGTTAAGGTCAGGAGACTGACTAGGCCACTCCATCACCTTCATTTTTTCCCTCTTGAACCAGGCCTTGGTTTTCTCGGCTGTGTGCTTTGGGTCGTTGTCTTGTTGGAAGATGAAATTACGACCCATCTTAAGATCCTTGATGGAGGAGCGGAGGTTCTTGGCCAAAATCTCCAGGTAGGCAGTGCTATCCATCTTCCCATGGATGCGGACCAGATGGCCAGGCCCCTTGGCTGAGAAACAGCCCCACAGCATGATGCTGCCACCACCATACTTGACTGTAGGGATGGTATTCTTGGGGTCGTATGCAGTGCCATCCAGTCTCCAAACGTCACGTGTGTGGTTGGCACCAAAGATCTCGATCTTGGTCTCATCAGACCATAGAACCTTGAACCAGTCTGTCTCAGAGTCCTCCAAGTGATCACGAGCAAACTGTAGACGAGCCTTGACATGACGCTTTGAAAGCTAAGGTACCTTATGGGCTCGTCTGGAACGGAGACCATTGCGGTGGAGTACGTTACTTATGGTATTGACTGAAACCAATGTCCCCACTGCCATGAGATCTTCCCGGAGCTCCTTCCTTGTTGTCCTCGGGTTAGCCTTGACTCTTCGGACAAGCCTGGCCTCGGCACGGGAGGAAACTTTCAAAGGCTGTCCAGGCCGTGTAAGGCTAACAGTAGTTCCATAAGCCTTCCACTTCTGGATGATGCTCCCAACAGTGGAGACAGGTAGGCCCAACTGCTTGGAAAGGGTTTTGTACCCCTTGCCAGCCTTGTGACCCTCCACGATCTTGTCTCTGATGGCCTTGGAATGCTCCTTTGTCTTTCCCATGTTGACCATGTATGAGTGCTGTTCACAAGTTTGGGGAGGGTCTTAAATAGTCAGAAAAGGCTGGCAAAGAGATAATTAATCCACACATGTGAAGTTCATTGTTCTTTGTCCCTGAACTACTTCTTAATACTTTAGGGGGACCAAACAGAATGCTGGTGGTTTGAGGGGTTGAATAATAAATGACCCTCTGAATTAACTTTTAACGCTTTAAAAAAAAAAAAACATTTTAAAAATCTTTTTGGCTGCAGTGCATTACCCACTTCCAGGCTGATCTACAGTCCAAATGTCACAATGCCAAGTTAATTCCGCATGTGTCAACCAGCTAAATCTGCAGGGGGTTGAAGACTACTTGTAGGCACTGTATCTCCCGTGCTGACACCGAATAGGGTCAGATCAGCTGTATCTCCCCGCTGACACCGGCGGGAGATCAGCTGTGCCGGGAGGAGGAGATCTCTGCCGCTGATCTCCTCCTCCCGGCAGCCCCCAGAGCCAGCTGATTGGCTGCCGGGGCACCATAGTAATGTGAACGCATGCGGAGATTCTCCGCTGCGTTCACATTATTATGGGCTGCGTTTGCCTGCGTTTGCGTCTGCATGCCCTCTGCATGCAGACACAAACGCAAATGTAAAGGCAGCCTTACTGAGCAGTGTAATTGTGACTCCAGCACTAGATTAATAGATAGATAAATCTATTGCTATAATGTGCTACAGTGATCTGTTTCTCTGCCTTTGTCAGTGTGCCTCTCTTCTCCTGCCTGCTCATCCCCTCTTCAAAGACTTAATTACAAAATGTAACCTGATACTTCAGTGAGCTGACAATCCAGTTTCATTTTACAAGGACTGAACTGAGCTGTTTTTAGAGTAAATCAGTTTTTAGGATGTAGATCATGAGCATAACCTGTTTACCGTATTGTGAACAATAAGAGGATACCAAATTTTAAGTTATTTACTGTTGTGATGTTTATTTAATAAAAAATATTTGTCTGCTTTTTGCACTGTTATTTTTATTAGCTTTGTGGAAATAAATGAACATTTTATTTCATGAATTATTATACCTTTAATATATATCTGCATATTATGACCATGAAAAACCACAATACTTTAAAGAATTTAGGCCAAGAAAATACTCCCAAAAATAGCAATCTATATCTACTTATATAATCGGGAGTTGGGATTTCGGGCACTGTAGCCCAATCCCAGACTCCTTAGCGGCACTGCGAGTGATGACGCGCAGCGTCATCACGAGCCGCAGCCGCTCTACAGTTAAAAAAAAGAAAAATCCTCACCTCTCCCCGAGCCCCCGGAGTCTCCCGCCGTCTTCCGCTAGGCTCCCGGTGGCTCTGCAGGCTCCCGGTGCCTGCAGTGGTCTTCTATCTACTGCAGTCAAGGACCTGTGGTGATGTCAGAGTCACGTGACACCAGCTTACTCCAGGCAAATCGCGGGTCACGTGACTCTGACATCACCACAGGTCCTTGACTGCAGTAGATAGAAGACCACTGCAGGCACCGGGAGCCTGCAGAGCCACCGGGAGCAGCCGCACCTCTCCTCACCCCTCCTCCATCCGCACCTCACCTCACCCCTCCTCCAGCCTGACCTCTCCTCACCCCTCCTCCAGCCTGACCTCTCCTCACCCCTCCATCCAGCCTGACCTCTCCTCACCCCTCTTCCAGCCTGACCTCTCCTCACCCCTCCATCCAGCCTGACCTCTCCTCACACCTCCATCCAGCCTGACCTCTCCTCACACCTCCTCCAGCCTGACCTCTCCTCACCCCTCCTCCAGCCTGACCTCTCCTCACCCCTCCTCCAGCCTGACCTCTCCTCACCCCTCCATCCAGCCTGACCTCTCCTCACCCCTCTTCCAGCCTGACCTCTCCTCACCCCTCCATCCAGCCTGACCTCTCCTCACACCTCCATCCAGCCTGACCTCTCCTCACACCTCCATCCAGCCTGACCTCTCCTCACACCTCCTCCAGCCTGACCTCTCCTCACCCCTCCTCCAGCCTGACCTCTCCTCACCCCTCCATCCAGCCTGACCTCTCCTCACCCCTCCATCCAGCCTGACCTCTCCTCACCCCTCCATCCAGCCTGACCTCTCCTCACCCCTCCATCCAGCCTGACCTCTCCATCCAGCCTGACCTCTCCTCACCCCTCCATCCAGCCTGACCTCACCCCTCCATCCAGCCTGACCTCTCCTCACCCCTCCATCCAGCCTGACCTTTCCTCACTCCTCCTTTAGCCTGATCTCTCCTCACCCCTCCTCCAGCCTGACCTCTCCTCACCCCTCCTCCAGCCGCACCTCTCCTCACCCCTCCTCCAGCCGCACCTCACCCCTCCTCCAGCCTGACCTCTCCTCACCCCGCCTCCAGCCGCACCTCTCCTCACCCCTCCTCCAGCCTGACCTCACCCCTCCTCCAGCCTGACCTCTCCTCACCCCTCCTCCAGCCTGACCTCTCCTCATCCCTCCTCCACCCTGACCTCTCCTCACCCCTCCTCCAGCCGCACCTCTCCTCACCCCTCCTCCAGCCACACCTCTCCTCACCCCTCCTCCAGCCTGACCTCTCCTCGCCCCTCCTCCAGCCTGACCTCTCCTCGCCCCTCCTCCAGCCTGACCTCACCCCTCCTCCAGCCTGACCTCTCCTCACCCCTCCTCCAGCCTGAACTCTCCTCACCCCTCCTCCAGCCTGAACTCTCCTCACCCCTCCTCCAGCCGCACCTCTCCTCACCCCTCCTCCAGCCGCACCTCTCTTCACCCCTCCTCCAGCCGCACCTCTCTTCACCCCTCCTCCAGCCGCACCTCTCTTCACCCCTCCTCCAGCCTCACCTCTCTTCACCCCTCCTCCAGCCTCACCTCTCCTCACCCCTCCTCCAGCCTCACCTCTCCTCACCCCTCCTCCAGCCTGACCTCTCCTCACCCCTCCTCCAGCCTGACCTCTCCTCACCCCTCCTCCAGCCTGACCTCTCCTCACCCCTCCTCCAGCCTGATCTCTCCTCACCCCTCCTCCTCACCCCTCCTCCAGCCGCACCTCTCCTCACCCCTCCTCCAGCCGCACCTCTCTTCACCCCTCCTCCAGCCGCACCTCTCTTCACCCCTCCTCCAGCCTCACCTCTCTTCACCCCTCCTCCAGCCTCACCTCTCCTCACCCCTCCTCCAGCCTCACCTCTCCTCACCCCTCCTCCAGCCTCACCTCTCCTCACCCCTCCTCCAGCCTGACCTCTCCTCACCCCTCCTCCAGCCTGATCTCTCCTCACCCCTCCTCCAGCAGCACCTCTCCTCACCCCTCCTCCAGCTGCACCTCTCCTCACCCCTCCAGCCTCTGCTCTCCTCACCCCTCCAGCCTCTGCTCTCCTCACCCCTCCAGCCTCCCGCCACATCATACTCTGCTATCCACAGAGCCACCTGTATACTCTGCTACCCACACAGCTGCCTGTATACTCGCCTCTATGCTCTGCCACCCACACTGCCGCCTCTATGCTCTGCCACCCACACAGCCGCCTCTATGCTCTGCCACCCACACAGCCGCCTCTATGCTCTGCCACCCACACAGCCGCCTCTATGCTCTGCCACCCACACAGCCGCCTCTATGCTCTGCCACCCACACAGCCGCCTCTATGCTCTGCCACCCACACAGCCTCCTCGATGCTCTGCCACCCACACATCCGCCTCTATGTTCTGCCACCCACACAGCCGCCTCTGTGCTCTGCGACCCACACAGCCGCCTCTATGCTCTGCGACCCACACAGCCGCCTCTATACACACAATTCATTTCACCGCGCTCCCGATGCAATTGCATCGGGCCTTTTTACTAGTATATATTTATATAATCCGCAGTTTGGGATTCGGGCATTGTAGCTGAATCCCAGAATGCTTTGCGCCACTGCGAGCGATGACGCGTAGCGTCATCGCGAGCCGCAGCCGCAGTTCATCTCTGGGACAACAAACCCCACACACAGACACAGGAGACCCGGCCAGAGAGAGAGGGAGAGGAGCTCCGGCCCGCACACTCTATCCCCCGGGACAGCAACCCCCACACACAGCAGCTGACAGCCGCAGCCGCACTGCACCTCCCGGAGAACTACCCCCCGCCTGCACACCCCCGCCAGCCATACACCCCCGCCAGCCGTAGATCCCCCACACCACCTCTCCTGCTGCTCCGGCGCACTCCCGCATCTCTCTCTGCTCCGATCATCTTCACTACAAAGCAAAAGGACCTTTGGTGATGTCAGAGTCATGTGATCATTCACATGACTCAGACATCACTGCAGGTCCTCTATGAATCGATCAGAGCTGGTAAGAAGGGTAAGAAGCCACACAGGGGGCAGGGCGAGTTAAGACACTGCAGGGGCAAATAGAGCCCAGGGGAAACAGGAGGGAGGAGGGGGGGGAGCCCATTCTGCCCCTCTACAGTCTACCTCTGCTCTGCTTCGGCCCCACACCCTGCACCTCCCCCACACACAGCAGCTAAGAGACAGAGAGGAGATCCGGGGAGAGACACACCACAGGGGACAAAAATCCCCACACACACAGGACGACTAACCAGCAGCACAACATACACATATACATACATACACTCTATATAATACGATACATGCATATTATATCATATACACTATTTCAACACACACATATAGATATAGAGTATCTACACATATCTTATATACACATAAATATATTGATATACTGTATATACACATAGATACACACTATATACACATATATATTGATATACTGTATATACACATAGATACACACTATATACACATATATATATATATAGATATACAGTATATACACATAGATACATATACACTATAGACATATATAGATATACAGTATATACACATATATTGATACATATACATTATATACACATATCCATACATACACACTATATACACATCTCTATATATATTTATATTCAGTATATACACATATAGACATACACTATATACACATATACATATACAGTATATACACATATATTGATACATATACACTATGTACACATATATCAATAGATATACTGTATATACACTATGTACACATATATTGATATACAGTATATAAACACATACAGATATACATATAGCGTATATACACATATATACATACATGCACATATACAGTATATACACACATATATATATATACAGTATATACACAGATAGATATACACTATATACACATATATACATATACAGTATATACACAGATATAGATATACACTATATACACATATATAGATACACTCTTTATACACATATATATATAGATACACTGTATATACACATATATACAGTATATACACATATATATATATACTCTATCTACACATATATCTATACATATACTGTATATATACATATATACATACATATACCATTTCTACACATATTATATAAACATAGATATACCGTTTATACACACAGATACATATACACTATATACACATATACATATAAAATATATACACATATATCCATACATATAGCTATACAATATATACACTCTGATACATATACACTATATACACACAGATATATATATATATATAATATATACACATATATACATATACACTATATATATACAGATAGATATATACACTATATCCACACAATTACATATAGATATACAGTATATACACACAGCTAGATATATATTGATACACAGTATATACACACAGATTGTGTATATATATATATATATATATACACACACTATATACACATCTATACATATATATATATACATATACAGTATCTACACATACACTTATATATACACTATATACACACAGATACATATACACATATATACATAGATGTAGATATACAGTATATACACACATATATACATACACAGTATATACACACAGATACATATACATATACAGTATTTTCACATATATAGATGTAGATATAGTTTATATACACATATATATATAGATATATAGTATGTACACATATATAGATATCCTGTATATACACATATCGCTATACAGTATATACACATATATACATACATATACAGTATATACACACACATACATATACAGTATATACACATATATACATGTAGATATACACTATATACACACATTAATAATTACACAGTATATACACATACATAGATATACAGTATATACACATATACATAGATATACAGTGTATACTCACATATAGATATACAGTATATACACAGACATACACTATATACCCACATATACACAACACATATATAGATATACACACAGATATATATATATATATACAGTATATACACATATATACACACAGATATATATATATATATACAGTATATACACATATATCGATAGATGTACATATACTGTATATACACATATATAGATAGATGTACATATACAGTTTATACACATATCTACTTATATAATCACCAGTTTGGGATTTGCCCGTTGAAGCCGAATCCCATAATCCTTTGTGGCACTGCGAGCGATGACGCTTGCGTCATCGCGAGCCGCAGCCGCACAACCTCACACCACCGCCATCTTGCCAACCCTTGGCCCCGCTGCGAAGTCGACGCTGCCCGGATGCCGTCGGTGCCTTCCGCCCCTCGCTCACCGCTGGGGCCTAGCTGCTGCTGGACTTGCGGTGTAGGGCCTGTGGCCGAGTCCCACTGACGTCGTCCTGTGCCCGGCGCCAGCCAATGGGAGTGAGCGGGGCGTCTCTACCTCCAAAGCCTCACACGCCCCGCTCATCCCATTGTGCGCCGCCGCCCCTGCAAGCGGATTGGGCGCTGTGTTGTAAACACAGCACGCCCATCCAATTGTCCAGGACTCGGCGTCCTGGACAAATCGGATGCCCCTCCAGCCCAGAGCCGCTTCTTTACTCACCCCTCCAGCCCAGACCGCTTTTCTCCTCACCCCTCCAGCCCAGAGCCGCTTCTCTCCTCATCCCTCCACCCCGGAGCCGCTTCTCTCCTCACCGCTCCAGCCCAGAGCCGCTTCTCTCCTCACCCCTCCAGCCCAAGCTGCTTCTCTCCACCACCCTCCCAGCCAGAGCCGCTTCTCTCCTCACCCCTCCAGCCCAGAGCCGCTTCTCTCCTCACCCCTCCAGCCCAGAGCCGCTTCTCTCCTCACCCCTCCACCCCAGAGCCCTTCTCTCCTCACCCCCTCCAGCCCAGAGCCGCTTCTCTCCTCACACCCTCCACCACAGAGCCGCTCTTCACTCCTCACCCCTCCGCCACAGAGCCGCTTCTCTCCCTCACCCCTCCGCCCAGAGCCGCTTCTCTCCTCACCCCTCCACCCAGAGCCGCTTCTCTCCTCACCCCTCCACCACAGAGCCGCTTCCTCCTCACCCCTCCACCCAGAGCTCTTCTCTCCTCACCCCTCCACCACAGAGCCGCTTCTCTCTCACCCCTCCAGCCCAACCGCTTTCTCTCACCCCTCCAGCCCAGAGCCGCTTCTCTCCTCACCCCTCCAGCCCAGAGCCGCTTCTCTCCTCACCCCTCCACCCAGAGCCGCTTCTCTCCTCACCCCTCCAGCCCAGAGCCGCTTCTCTCCTCACACCCTCCCCCACAGCAAGCCGCTTCTCTCCTCACCCCTCCAGCCCAGAGCCGCTTCTCTCCTCACCCCTCCACCACAGAGCCGCTTCTCTCCTCACCCCTCCCCCAAGACCACTTCTCTCCTCACCCCTCCACCACAGAGCCGCTTCTCTCCTCACCCCTCCACCCAGAGCCGCTTCTCTCCTCACCCCTCCACCCAGAGCCGCTTCTCTCCTCCCTCCAGCCAACCGCTTCTCTCCCACCCCTCCAGCCAAGCCGCTTCTTCTTCACCCCTCCACCAGAGCCCTTCTCTCCTCACCCCTCCACCCCAGAGCCGCTTCTCTCCTCACCCCTCCAGCCCAGAGCCGCTTCTCTCCTCACCCCTCCACCACAGAGCCGCTTCTCTCCTCACCCCCTCCACCCAGAGCCGCTTCTCTCCTCACCCCTCCACCACAGAGCCGCTTCTCTCCTCACCCCTCCACCACAGAGCCGCTTCTCTCCTCACCCCTCCACCCAGAGCCGCTTCTCTCCTCACCCCTCCACCCAGAGCCGCTTCTCTCCTCACCCCTCCAGCCCAGAGCCGCTTCTCTCCTCACCCCCTCCACCACAGAGCCGCTTCTCTCCTCACCCCTCCCCCAAGACCGCTTCTCTCCTCACCCCTCCACCCAGAGCCGCTCTCTCCCTCACCCCTCCACCACAGAGCCGCTTCTCTCCTCACCCCTCCACCACAGAGCCGCTTCTCTCCTCACCCCTCCACCCAGAGCCCTTCTCTCCTCACCCCTCCAGCCCAGAGCCGCTTCTCTCCTCACCCCTCCACCAAACCCCTCACCCCTCCCACAACCCTTTCTCCTCCTACCACACCCTCTCTCCTCACCCTCCACCCAACCTTCCCCTCACCCTCCACCAGCCCTCTCTCCCACCCCACCACAGCTTTTCCCCACCCCCACCCAACCCTTCACCCTCACCCCTCCACCCCCAGACCGCTCTCTCTCACCCCTCCCCAAACCTTCCTCACCCCTCCACCCAGAGCCTCTTCCTCACCCCTCACCAACCCTCCTCCTCACCTCCACCAGAGCCCTTCTCTCTCACCTCCACAGCCTCTCCCTACCCTCCCCAACCTCCTCCCACCCCACCCAGACCCTTCTCTCCCACCCCCCCACCCAAGCCCGCTTCCTCCTCACCCCTCCACCCAGGCCTTCCTCCTCAACCCCTCCCCCAGACCCTTCTCCCTCACCCCCCACCCGCCGCTTCCTCCTCACCCCACCAACAAGCCCCCCTCCACCACAGAGCTGCTTCTCTCCTCCACCCCTCCCCCACAGAGCCTTCTCTCCTCACCCCTCCACCACAGAGCCGCTTCTCTCCTCACCCCTCCACCACAGAGCCACTTCTCTCCTCACCCCTCCACCACAGAGCCGCTTCTCTCCTCACCCCTCCACCACAGAGCCGCTTCTCTCCTCACCCCTCCACCACAGAGCCGCTTCTCTCCTCACTCCTCCAGCCCACAACCGCTTCTCTCTTCACCCCTCCACCCAGACCGCTTCTCTCCTCACCCCTCCAGACCAGAGCCACTTCTCTCCTCACCCCTCCAGCCCAGAGCCGTTCTCTCCTCACCCCTCCAGCCCAGAGCCGCTTCTCTCCTCACCCCTCCACGCCAGAGCCGCTTCTCTCTCCACACCCCTCCAGGCCAGAGCCGCTTCTCTCTTCACCCCTCCAGCCCAGAGCCGCTTCTCTCCTCACCCCTCCACGCCAGAGCCGCTTCTCTCCTCACCCCTCCAGGCCAAGCCGCTTCTCTCCTCACCCCTCCAGGCCAGACCCGCTTCTCTCCTCACCCCTCCGCCACAGAGCCGCTTCTCTCCTCACCCCTCCACCACAGAGCCGCTTCTCCTCCTCACCCCTCCACCACAGAGCCGCTTCTCTCCTCACCCCTCCACCACAGAGCCTCTTCTCTCCTCACCCTCCACCACAGAGCCGCTTCTCTCCTCACCCCTCCCCCACAGAGCCGCTTCTCCTCCTCACCCCTCCACGCCAGAGCCGCTTCTCTCCTCACGCCTCCAGGCCAGAGCCGCTTCTCTCTTACACCCTCCACACCATTGAGCCGCTTCTCTCCTCACCCCTCCACCACAAAGCCGCTTCTCTCCTTACCCCTCCACCACAGAGACACTTCTCTCCTCACCAACCCACCACAGAGCCGCTTCTCTCCTCACCCCTCCACCACAGAGCCGCCTCTATAATCTGCTACCCACACACAGCCGCCTCTATACTCTGCTACCCACAGAGCCGCCTCTATACTCTGCTACCCACAGAGCCGCCTCTATACTCTGCTACCCACAGAGCCGCCCCTATACTCTGCTACCCACAGAGCCCCCTCTATACTCTGCTACCCACAGAGCCCCCTCTATACTCTGCTACCCACAGAGCCGCCTGTATACTCTGCTACCCACAGAGCAGCCTGCATACTCTGCTACCGACAGAGCAACCTGCATACTCTGCTACCGACAGAGCAGCCTGCATACTCTGCTACCCACAGAGCCGCCTCTATACTCTGCTACCCACAGAGCCGCCTCTATACTCTCCTACCCACAGAGCCGCCTGTATACTCTGCTACCCACAGAGCCGCCTGTATACTCTGCTACCCACAGAGCTGCCTGTATACTCTGCTACCCACAGAGCCGCCTGTATACTCTGCTACCCACAGAGCCGCCTGCATACTCTGCTACCCACAGAGCAGCCTGCATACTCTGCTACCCACACAGCCGCCTGCATACTCTGCTACCCACAGAGCCGCCTGTATACTCTGCTACCCACAGACCCGCCTGTATACTCTGCTACCCACAGAGCCGCCTGCATACTCTGCTACCCACAGAGCCCCCTGTATACTCTGCTACCCACTGACCCGCCTGTATACACACAATTCATTTCACCGCGCTCCCGATGCAATTGCATCGGGCCTTTTTACTAGTGTAATATATAGCTCAGTGTTATTGTTTCTTCCTCTCATACAGTAGTTCATTAGTAAAGAAGAATATGAATTATAATTTAATATACAAACATAGTCGCAAAAACCAGTTCAAGGAAAATCGCCTAGTACTGTAAAGTCAGTGTTTTCTTCTATTGCAAATGTGAGCTAGTATACACGACCGTACCAGCATAGATCAGTAATGGTGGGTTTACACACACCAATCATTGTATCCAATATCTGAACCAATCTCTGGTTGCAGTGAAATCATGGACAGATTGCTCCATGTTGTACACAGCCACAAAATGGAACTATGTGTCCATGATTTCACTGCAACCAGAGATCTGTTCAGATATTGGATACAATGATTGGTGTGTGTAAACCCACCATAAGTCTTCCTATCCCCTTCAAAGAGCTTGGCTTGTGCCTGACCTTGAACTACAGATCTATTAAAGCCAGGGAAACTCTGTAGAATGATAATGAAGTGTGGATCTCGGGGTCTTGTATGCAAGAGGTCTGTTTAGGCAGTTTCAGACTGTGGTACCAAAGGCCTAGTAGTTAATATAGATTCTGGATGCTCTTAGGCTGCCTTCAGACTTGCAGATGCATCTGCAGCGTTTTGAAGATGCATCTGCAAGCATCTGCATGCAAACGGCAGCCCCTATCTTTATAATGGGACGTACGGTGTCTGCAGATGCTTGCAGACAGCCGTGCGCACCCATTTACTCCTATATGTGATCTCTGCACAGGCGCATGCCTGCATACAAATCACACACTCCCGCCCGCACCAGGGATGCAACATGTCGCGTCCCTGGTGCGGAGGAGAGTCGGTGATCTGTACGCAGGCATCCGCCTGCGCACAGATCACATATAGGAGTGAATGGGTGCGCACGGCTGTCTGCAAGCATCTGCAGACACCGTGTGTCCCATTATAAAGATAGGGACTGCCGTCTACATGCAGATGCTTGCAGATGCATCTGCAAAATGCTGCAGATGCATCTGCAAGTCTGAAGGCAGCCTTAGGCTATTTTTTGCATGCCATTTTACTGCAAAATATTGAAAGTTTCCAATACATTGTTAATGGCTGTTCATTAGGGATGAGTGAACCCGAACTGTACACTTCAGGGTTCATATTGAACACCTCGTGTCCAGTGCTGAACACCGAACTGCTTGCCTTTGAAATGCTGCCATTCAGGCTGGTGGAGACCAACAGTTTTTAAAAAATGATATTTGTGGCTGTACTGCAGTACATTGTTTCCATCTGCCATTATTTATCCAGACAATGACATCCCTGCCCTACACACACATGTGGTGAAACAAAATCTGTTGTTCACTCTGTAACACCATAAGTGGAAAGGTCCATGTAACTACAGATATGTAGACCATTAAGCACAGGCATGCATGGTATATCACTATAATTCCACTCTGGGTAAGTGTAATGGCAGCTGGTCCTGAGGCGCAAGGTGTTTAAGCGCATGTCCTACCACCACCTTGGATGACTGGATGCTTCTTGGTCAGTGTTGCCTCCTCCTCCTTCTCCGCTTCCTCCATCACCTCCCCATCTGGTTACAGCAAGACCTGCAATACCCACTTAAAGACATCCAGGGGTAAATGATAGCAGGCTTGTTATTACATTTATCTGATGGGTGGCAAGTGTGGCGCCCCGCAACGAGTGCGTCACAGGAGGGTATTGCAGCCACAAATGCAGCCGCAATATCCTCTGACTCAGCAATGATCCGGTTAACATAGAGATCCAACCCAACATGCAAACACCTAGAACAGGGGACCAATCATAGGTCCTGGGGGGTGGAGTGTTAGGGTAGTGTAGTAGAACACACAATAATCTAGACAGAAAAAAGAAGGATCTAGAACCTGACAAGAGCAGACTAGAACTTGGAGAGGAGCGGGGGCTCCGCACCCCGTGCGGGCCCCTGGGCCGTCACTGGTCGGGTGTCAGCACCTGAGGCCTTAACCACCGGGATTGGGCATATTCACACGGGTTCCCAAAAGACTCCCGTGCCCACAACTCACAGCCTGTTCACTGGTACCGAAGCTGGCAGCAGTTCACCTCTGCCACGCGAACCAGAAGAGTGGAGGATCAGCTTTACAGGAGCACCCCACCACCAGCCAGTCTCCAGTCGTCTAACCAGCGGTGTACCCACTGAGGGACCCAAGGCTCCCCAAAGCATCCAGAACGTAAATCATGGATAGGGCATTGAAGCAGCCTCCCCGTACCCGACCTGGTATTCCTGGGCGACGCTGGCGATAAACTAAGTAGGTAGAATGGAGGAACACTGCGGATCTCTGAGGGACACCGTCACTGCTGAGTCCACCCGGTCTACTACTCAACCACTGTATGCCATGTACTGCCTGCTGGTTACAGTAAAGACCCGTTATAGAGACTTTCTGTGTCTGTGCTTCCTTATGAACTATCCGTCCGCACAACAAGGTAACCGCAGCTGCCGCACAACATCTTGAGCAGCTCCAGCCTCCGGGGATCACCGCTCAGCCTGTGGGAGCGTAACATCTTGCTGCTGTCCATCCCCCGGGGGTTCCGCAGCGTCGGTAGCCCTTACCGAATCTACTCATAGGTGGCGTCACGAATAAATTAAAAACCCCTTTAATCTGTTCCATCAAGACGTCTTCACTTTTGATCTGCACTACACCGGGCCCCACTACCGGCAGGCGCGGTCCACCCGTGACAAGGAGGAAGGAAGCATCGCCTGTATCAACCGGAGTCAGCCGGCCACGGTGAGTCAGAAAATGGCGTCACGAACAGGATACGAGCAGGCCCGTTACCCAACGGGTATAATGTGCTTAAACTGGACTTTATTGTCTACAATTTGGACTTTGTTCGTCCCTAAAAGAACTTTCCCGCCTTTTCACCATTGGGTCAAGATGGCGCCCAAGATGGCGTTCCCGCCACAAGAAGCCGCCACGTGCAAGCCCAGGAGTGAGTCAACCCCCCCCCTCATCGTGGGAGGGCTAAAGACAAAAGGCGCCAAACTCTTTGTCCGCCCTGATTGCTCGGATCAACCATGGGGGCGGACCCCAAAGACTTTTCCCACCATTGGACTACAAAAGCCCAGAGAAAATGGGAGTGTCAGAGAGAGAGAGAGAGAAGACTTCTTCACCAGCTCAACCAGAACGTCTTACCGGTTGAACGGGTGTGGTTTCCCTCCAAGAAGAGAATGGCCAGCACGAGACTCCAAGACCTAATGCAGGAGGTCGAGGCGGAGGCCAGAGTAGCCATAGGCCAACCGGGTCCGGATCCTGCCCTTACCATAGACGGCAGCCCCGACTTCTGGCTAGAGGCTCTACAAGACCTCCGGGTGCGACTGCTTGAGACTGTGGAATGGACGATTCGCAGCTGGAGTGCGACCCTAGGCAGACGACTACACCATGCGATGCAGCAGAGCCGACCGGGTACAGCTTCTCCAAGCCCAGACGACGTCACCAGCTTCTCAACAGCCTCACCGTCGCCTACCACCTGTCCTGCTCCGTCACCAGAGCCAATAGACTGTGTCATTCCGGGGGAGGCCGCAACTCGACCCGTTCCAGCGACCAATATCGCAACCGACTCCGTTCTTGAGCCGGAGCTTACACTACGCTCCACAGAAGAACTTGATCTCTACCAGGTTCCCACTGAGGAACCCGCGACATCTTTCACCACTACAGAGACTGTCGCCTGTTTTATCCCCGTACCGGAGGCTTCCCTTGCCATTGCCGAGGCCTACCTGGTAACCGGGATTGAAACACCTTTACCTGCGGAAACAGATGAAGAGGCAGGCAGCCTGGAAGCCCTGCAGGACGTCCCTACGGAAGGATCCGCAGCACCACCGCCCTGTTGTACAACGGAACAAGCTTCAACATCTCCAGCCAACGAGCAGCCTGATGTGGTCATCGAGGAAGAGGTCGGAGAGGATGACGGCGAGACCCACAGCACCGCTGAGGATTTCGACACCGGGTTCGCTTGGGGAGACAACAAGGAACTTCCTACCGGGCATACAGCTCTGGTACACTGGTCGGGTGCAATGCCGACACCTTCCCCTGTGCCGTTCCACCGGGTTCCGATACAGACAGCCCGCCAAGTTCAAGCTTCCCGCCAAACCACCAGCTCCGTTACTCATCTCTACACCCCGAGCCGTAACGACGGAGATGTACGCCAGAGACGACGAGAGGAGTGGCAAGCCCGTGAACGCGCCAACATGCAGGCCCGTGCCGAGGCTCGCCGCCAACCGCCGCTGCCTGATGAACTCCGCCGTGAAGGTAGAATTTCCACCTTTAACTTACATACCGGGTGGGGGTTCGCTTGGGAGGTGGGTTTGAATGAGGAGGTGTTTGTGGGGCGCCGGGACGTTGAGTCAAACTTGCCAAGAGGACATCCCGATCGCGACCTATACCGGGGCGATATTATCACCTACGAGCGCTACGCTTGTGCAGATGGGTGGTTCGCTATCCGGTTGCGCCATCGTTCTCCGTGCCAGTGACTTTAAAACTTGAACTTCCTCAATGACTCTGTTCCTGTTAATCACTGACTGTGAGATCTTGCGGCTACAGCCTGGACTCTAGTTAAAGGACAGCCGACCGCACGCCGGGTCCGCACAAAGTGATTACCTGTTTCTTTGCTTATGTCACCAAAGCATACCTTTACCTGTTTTTCATTTTAATAAAAGTGTGTCATATATGTTATAAAAAAAAAAACAAAAACCTCTGTAATGTGAGTAGTGTGACGCTTGGGGACAACGTATTCAACCAAGGGGGAGTGTGGCGCCCCGCAACGAGTGCGTCACAGGAGGGTATTGCAGCCACAAATGCAGCCGCAATATCCTCTGACTCAGCAATGATCCGGTTAACATAGAGATCCAACCCAACATGCAAACACCTAGAACAGGGGACCAATCATAGGTCCTGGGGGGTGGAGTGTTAGGGTAGTGTAGTAGAACACACAATAATCTAGACAGAAAGAAGAAGGATCTAGAACCTGACAAGAGCAGACTAGAACTTGGAGAGGAGCGGGGGCTCCGCACCCCGTGCGGGCCCCTGGGCCGTCACCGGTCGGGTGTCAGCACCTGAGGCCTTAACCACCGGGATTGGGCATATTCACACGGGTTCCCAAAAGACTCCCGTGCCCACAACTCACAGCCGGTTCACTGGTACCGAAGCTGGCAGCAGTTCACCTCTGCCACGCGAACCAGAAGAGTGGAGGATCAGCTTTACAGGAGCACCCCACCACCAGCCAGTCTCCAGTCGTCTAACCAGCTGTGTACCCACTGAGGGACCCAAGGCTCCCCAAAGCATCCAGAACGTAAATCATGGATAGGGCATTGAAGCAGCCTCCCCGTACCCGACCTGGTATTCCTGGGCGACGCTGGCGATAAACTAAGTAGGTAGAATGGAGGAACACTGCGGATCTCTGAGGGACACCGTCACTGCTGAGTCCACCCGGTCTACTACTCAACCACTGTATGCCATGTACTGCCTGCTGGTTACAGTAAAGACCCGTTATAGAGACTTTCTGTGTCTGTGCTTCCTTATGAACTATCCGTCCACACAACAAGGTAACCGCAGCTGCCGCACAACATCTTGAGCAGCTCCAGCCTCCGGGGATCACCGCTCAGCCTGTGGGGAGCGTAACATCTTGCTGCTGTCCATCCCCCGGGGGTTCCGCAGCGTCGGTAGCCCTTACCGAATCTACTCATAGGTGGCGTCACAAATAAATTAAAAACCCCTTTAATCTGTTCCACCAAGACGTCTTCACTTTTGATCTGCACTACACCGGGCCCCACTACCGGCAGGCGCGGTCCACCCGTGACAAGGAGGAAGGAAGCATCGCCTGTATCAACCGGAGTCAGCCGGCCACGGTGAGTCACAAACCTCACTCAACACAGGAGCTATGGATGGGCATAAAACAACAAACAGATGAACTATCTAGATCTACGAGGAAACTCTGAAATCTGTCTTTGTGAGGTGAAAGTTGCAAATGTTTGGTTTCTTTATTTATTTGCTATGTAACCAGGATTGCTATGGTAAAAAAAGCCTTTTAAGTATTTTTCCTATCCACATTTGTTTGCAGGGCAATTGTCCTGCTCTTACCTACATTTTTCTTCCATTTGCAGCCTCCTAGACGTTGCCACAACCATTGTACAGCCTTTTTCAACACTGAAGTTTGGGTCCCTATTGACTTGAATGGAGTTTTTTGTCCAGGGTCAAGTTTAGGTCAAGTCAGGGTACCTCTGGCTAACACATGAAGGACTGTGTGGTCCTCCAAAGAAATGTCTCCCCACGTCATTACTAACCTGCTGCCACATTGTGTTGTTAAACTGTTCCCTTTAATTTTTGTCAGCAGTGTGTACACTGGCGATCAAAATTAGAGATGTATGGTTGCTTGATTTTTTCAGACAGAATGAAATTAGTGATGATGCGCTGCTTGCATGGATGGTATGGTACTTGCGATACTCTGTACTCTGCGAGTGTTTTGGATTTTACTCATGATATTCGAGTGAGCTGCCTAGCATGTTTGCTGACTGATTGTCAGCCAATAAACATGCTGAAATTGCTTGCCAGTCATAGTAATCTTTGTCATAGTTATCTTTGATAATGGCATTACTGTGATTGGCAGGCGCAGTTTAAACAAAGAAAAAAAGATGCTCTAACCGAATAGTAATGAGGTCTAAAGGGGCTGTAAAAAGGCAGAGATGGATGAGATCATTAT
The DNA here is from genome assembly GCA_033576535.1 of Allobates femoralis. Lineage (NCBI taxonomy): Eukaryota > Metazoa > Chordata > Amphibia > Anura > Aromobatidae > Allobates > Allobates femoralis. The sequence goes on from JARQOC010000001.1 coordinate 186,753,382, forward strand.
CCAACTGCATGAGAACAGTATGCAGACATAATGTAGACTATACCTGCGTTCTGTTCTGCCATTCCGCTATCTGCTCTGAGTGACAGCACCTAGTGAAAATAGATGGTAGAATAAGTAGATCGGGCTTACCAGACTCCCGCTGCTGCTTCCAGGTACGCCCATTAAGCTTCTTGCGTATTCACTTCACTGACCAACAAACAGTCAATCACAGATGCTCACACTCTGTGAGAGCCTCTGTGATTGGCTGTTGCAGTCAGAGTGTATTTCCACAATCTGGACAGTGATCATGCTTGGTTGCCATACACATTTATATGGCAACCAACCTGCCATCTTAAGGAGTTAAATGAATAATTAAAAAAAACATGTGGGGCCTTGCAGTATTTTTAAGTCTAGCCCAGTGAAGGCGGACAGTTATGAGCTGCCACCGTCAGCTGTGAAATATTTTCTTGGATGGCAAAAAAAATGTGTGAGCTCTTTCCTGATTTTAATTGCCAGCCAACTGAGGGCTGGTATTCTCAGCGGGGGTGGGGCCCTATTGTTTTAGGGCCCCCCAAGCTCAAAAATAGCAGCTTGCAGCCACCCCTGATAAAGGAACATTTGTCGTAGCAAAAATTTCAGGCACTTTGCCAGGCTCTTTCAGCGGTCCTGGTGGCGGTGGCATGTTGGGTATTAAGGGGTTAACACCAGCTTTGTATTGTCAGCTGGTATAGAGCCCCAAGATTCCTAATGCCAAAACAAGTTAGACTCGGCCATTAAGAATCTCAAATAAATAGTTAAAAAGACACAACAAAGTGAAAAATTATCTTATTAAAAAAAAACGCAAACACTTAAGGCCCCGTTACACACTACGATATCGCAAACAATATCGTTGGAACCTCTTCGGTTTTGGGACTTGCTGTAACCTCGAAACGACATCATAGCGTGTGACACATAGTAACGACCAACGATAAGTTGGTTGATCATTGAAGAATGGACTGAACCATAAATTTATCGTCGATTGTCCGTTGGGCCTGCAACATCAGCGTGTGTGACACCTTTCCAACGATCTCGTTTGTGACTTCGGCTATTCAGAACTGAAGCACAAAGGCATCCAAACGACCGCAAATATCGTTCGCTTGGCACTGAATCATTGCTGCGTCGTTCAATATATCTGCACGTGTGACACCTCACCAGCGATCAGTAAACGATGATCCAGAAATCCCGGCCAGGTCGGATCGTTGGTCGGATCGCTGGGACATCATAGCATGTAACGGGGCCTTCAGTGACTCCATCTTAATTACCCTCTCCTCACCCTCATGCCGCTCCATGATCTTTGTCTTCTCTCTTCCAAGGCAGACTCAGCTCTGCTACATCAGAGACCACAGGGAGGTCTGATCTCTGAATGACAGCACTGAGATTTGCGGTATGGTAAGCCGTGAGGTCACCTTCCCATAGCAACAGTGGTTACTAAGGCAACGGTGACCTCACCGCTTACTATATGACAGCGCTGAGACCTGGCAAGCTCAATCTACCTATCCTACCATCTACAATTAAAGAAACAGAGCAGCACAATATTGCTGGTATCCTGAGTGCACAGCAAAAAAAACTGTCCTCAAGCAGCTTTTATACATTCAGTCCTTAGAAAAAATCGCAGCATTCCAAAGGTGATTAAACGTGCTCTTTAATTCAGTATCAGGCAAAACAAAATGGTTACGTTTCGGACCCATACGCCTTTAGTCCAGTAATCACTAGCTGGTTGTGCCTGGTTCTTATACAAGTCAATCTCATTACATCAATAAATTATTAATTAATAGAAATTACAGTGCAGTATAACAGTACAAATTGTCACACGTTTCTCTTTTCCATCCTCCATAATAGTGCCTCATATGCTTGAATACAAACTATACACATCGTGCATTAAATTTATATTTATTCTCTTTTTGTTCAGATTCTGGTTAATTGGAAGCCAAAACTTCTCAGTTTCATTAGATTAGCTTAGTTGAAACATCTGAATAACCATAAATACAATAACACATAAGAGCTGCTTATAGTAACACAGCGCGTGCATTTGGCTTCCCGGAAGTGCGTGGTCTGTAGTGTATGCGCTGCTATGGAGACCGGGGCAGAGTATCGGCACCATGTTTTACGTACGTGCCTGTGCAACAGCCGCTTCCCAGACAACTCCATTCCGTTGTGAGCGCGGTTTGTAATCATTATGCTAACCAGCATACTGGTCTCAAAAAGTGGCTAGTGCATTGTCCTACATGAAAATTACTGGCTGATTTAGTGTTGAACACAAGTAAGAAACCAAGTGTGTTGAAGAAAGTTCTGGGACACACTTTTATTCACTCTGCCATGTAGCTGTATCAGAGGCATTGTTCACACACATGCGTTTTTCTGGCCATCTCTGCGTTTTTTTGGGTGTGGAAAAAAAACGCAGGTGCGTTAACGCAGGGTACATGTGAGTGTACATGCGTTTTTTCAGGGCCACTTGCGTTTTTTTCCCACAGCCCAAAAAATGCTGCATGCATGGGTGCTGGAAAAAAAACGCAGGTGTGCTTCCCCATGGGCCCCTATGGGAAATGCAGGCGTTAACGTAGGGCACATGTAGACACCTGCCTTAACGGCAGAGTTTTTGCAAAGGGGTCATCAAAAAGGGAAAAAATTTTTTTTCAATAGCAAGCCCCCCCCCCCCCTTGGTCAACAATAAAATGCAAAAAAAAAAATCACAACAGCACCCCCCCCATTGGTCGAAACGAAAACACAAACAAACTTTTTGGTCTACTTGTTTGGTCATTTGGTGAAAAAGTGACTAAGTCCAAAAACGTTTTTGGAGCTTTCACACACACAAGGGACATTTTTTGGCACTCTTAAAAAAACGCATGTGGTTTTAGGAGTGCTAAAAAAAAACGCAAATTGTGTGTGAACATGGCCAGACATTCAACCCCTGCAGCAGAAAACATTCCCCAAACCATGACACTTCCTCCACCACCTTTCACTGACGTCTTTACACACTTTGGGTTCAGTCTTTCCTCAGTTTGTCAATGAACATAATGTTCCCATTAGATGCAAATAAATTAAACTTGCTTTTATAACTAAATTGAACTGTGGACCACTTCTCTGTCCACACAACATGCTCCTCACCAAAAGTTGAGTCTAGTCTTTTGATTCTTTCTGCTAATGAGAAGTTTGGTCACTGCAGAGTGGGCTTTCAGCCCAAATGCTCTTAAATACCATAACACGGTAGGACAAGACAGATCCTTACCCTGTTCAGCTGCAGTGTTGAAATGATTGCCCATTGAGATTCTCTGCATTATCCTATCCTCTCTTAAATTTGTCTTTCGAGGCGACCAGCCTTCTTGGGGACTTGAAAGAGTTTGTGATATTGTAAATATGTAATATTCTAAAAATCACAGACTTGGAATGATCAACTTCTGTTGCTATAGCTGATAGGGGACCCCTCTGGCCTTCATTTGGACATCCAGCTGCTGGAGGGTTTAAGTCACTTAGAACAGCGCACAATTTTTTAAGGTGAGTGCAAACTGGAAAGTTAGGTTGCCTGTAAAATAGGGTTTGTCAGATAACGAAGGAAATTAACACCAGGTGCCAGATTAACACCAATAACTTGCAGGTATCTGAAAGTGTTCTCTAATTTTGATCAGTGTTCTATTTCATTAATCTCACTTACATATTTGTTTTGTGCTTTAGAATATATTCAGTTTATGAAATAAACTTAAATACTGCTAATTTACTCATGTAGGGATATTTTCATATAGGACAACACAATGACCTTAATAAGAAAATTGTGTTATTCACTAATTTTGATCGCTGTGAATATATGTATATATGCACTGTACATGTGCATATATATAATATATGTAATATATAAAATATACTCTACCGTTCAAAAGTGTGGGGTCATTTAGAAATTTCCTTATTTTTGGTAGAAGAGCGCATTTTTTTTTCAATGAAGTTAACATTAAATGAATCAGAAATGCACTCTATACATTGTTAATGTGGTAAATGATTATTCTAGCTGTAAACATCTGGTTTTCATTGCAGTATCTACATAGGTGTATAGAGGCCAAATTCCAACAACCACGACTCCTGTGTTTTAATGGTACATTGTGTTTGCTAACTGTGTAAGGCTGCTTTCACATTGCAGTTTATTCCTGATCAGGGCTCATCAGGTTTTGTGTGCCAAAACCAGGAGCGAATCTTGCAGAGAAAAAGTATAATTGAAAGATTGACACCTGTTCTGGGTTTTGGAGTCACTCCTGGTTTTGACACACAAAACCTGATGAATCCTGATCAGAAAAAAACTGCAGTGTGAAAGCTGCATAAGAAGGCTTATGGATATTTACAAAACCCTAGAAAACCCTTGCCGAAGTATGTTAGCTGAAAATGGTTTGGCTGATTAGAGAAGCTATAAAATTGACCTTCCTTTGAGATAGTTGACAATATGCAGCATTACATTTGTTTGTGCTATGAAACTCTCAAAATGGCCAGAACAAGAGAAATTTCATGTGAAACTCGACAGTCTGTTCTTGTTCTTAGAAATGAAGGCTATTCCATGCGAGACATTGCCAAGAAACATAAAATTTCCTACAACGGTGTGTACTACTCCATTCAGAGGAGAGCACAAACAGGCTCTAACCAGAGTAGAAAGAGAAGTGGGAGGCCCCGCTGCACAACTGAGCAACAAGACAAGTACGTTAGAGTTCCTAGTTTGAGAAATCGACCGCCTCACAGCTCCTCAACTGGCAGCTTCATTATATAGTACCTGCAAAATGCCAGTGTCAACGTCTACAGTGAAGAGGTGACTCCGTGATGCTGGCCTTCAGGACAGAGTGGCAAAGAAAAAGCCATATCTGAGACTGGCTAATAAAAGAAAAGATTAGTATGGGCAAAAGAACACAGACATTGGACAGAGCAAGATTTGAAAAACGTTTTATATACAGACGAATCAAAGTTTGAGGTGTTTGGATCACACTGAAGAACATTTGTGAGATGCAAACCAACTGAAAAGATGCTGGAAGAGTGCCCCTGATGCCAATTGGCAAGCATGGTGGAGGTAATGTGATGGTCTGGGGTTACTTTGGTGCTGGTAAAGTGGGAGATTTATACAAGGCAAAAGGGATTTTGAATGAGGAAGGCTATCACTGCAGCAATGTCATGCAATACCCTGTGGACAGCCCTTGATTGGAGCCAATTTCATCCTACAACAGGACAATGACCCAAACCACACCTCCAAATTATGCATGAACTATTTAGGGAAGAAGCAGGCAGCTGGTATTCTATCTGTAATGGAGTGGCCAGCCCAGTCACCAGATATCAACCCCATTGAGCTGTTATGGGAGCAGCTTGACTGTATGGTACGCCAAAAGTGCCCATCATGCCATTCCAACTTGCCGGAGGGGCTTCAGGAAGCATGGGCTGAAATTTCTCAAGATTACCTCAGCAAATTACCAGCTAGAATGCCAAAGGTCTGCAATGCTGTAATTACTGCAAAGGGAGCAGTCTTTGACAAAAGCAAGGTTTGAAGGAGAAGATTATTAAAAATAAATAAAAATCATTATTTCTAACCTTGTCAACGTCTGGACTATATTTTCTATTTATTTCGCAACTCACCTGATAAATAAAAGTATGAGCTTTCATGGAAAATACAATATTGTCTGGGTGACCCCAAACTATTGAATGGTAATATATATATATATATATATATATATATATATATATATATATACACAGTACAGACCAAAAGTTTGGACACTCCTCATTTGAAGAGTTTTCTTTATTTTCATGACTATGAAGATTGTAGAGTCTCACGAGGCATCAAAACTATGAATTAGTACATGTGGAATTATATCTATTATATAATTGCGAATGGGTTTTTTGCCCCTTCTGAGTCCTCTCGCAATGCGAGTCGGTGTCGTCATGTGGATACGCCCGAAGCATTGGCCGCGCAGCGGCCATTGCGAGCAGTTCTAAGGCGACTCGCTATGCCCGCTCAGCGGGCATGGCGAGTCGCCTTAGCAGCGCGAAGCATTGGCCGTGAAGCGGCCATTGCGAGTCAGAGACTCGCCCTTCTAGAATCCCGATGCATGTGCATCGGGCACCCAGCTAGTACTTAATAAAAAAGTGTGATAAAACTGAAAATATGTCTTATATTCTAGCTTCTTCAAAGTAGCCACCTTTTGCTGTGATTACTGCTTTGCACACTCTTGGCATTCTCTTGAGCCTCAAGAGGTAGTCACCAGAAATGGTTTTCACTTAACAGGTGTGTCCTGTCAGGTTTAATAAGTGGGATTTCTTTCTTTATAAATGGGGTTGGGCCTATCAGTTGTGCTGTGCAGATGTCAGGTGGATACATAACTGATAGTCCTACTGAATAGACTGTTAGCTGCTTTTTTCTTGCCATAACACAAATTCTAAGTAAAGAAAAACGAGTGGCCATCATTACTTTAAGAAATGAAGGTCAGCCAGTCTGAAAAATTGGGAAAACTTTGAAAGTGTCCCCAAGTGCAGTTGCAAAAACCATCAAGCGCTACAAAGAAACTGGCTCACATGAGGACCGCCTCAGAAAAGGAAAACCAAGAGTCACCTCTGCTGTGGAGGATAAGTTAATCCGAGTCACCAGCCTCAGAAATCGCAGGTTAACAGCAGCTCAGATTAGAGACCAGGTCAATGCCACACAGAGTTCTAGCAGCAGACACATCTCTACATCTGTTAAGAGGAGACTTTGTGCAGCAGGCCTTCATGGTAAATTAGCTGCTAGGAATCCACTGTTAAGGACAGGCAACATGCAGAAAAGACTTGTTTGAGCTAAAGAACACAAGGAATGGACATTAGACCAGTGGAAATCTGTGCTTTGGTCTGATGAGGCTAAATTTGAGATCTTTGGTTTTAACTACCATTTCTTTGTGCGATGCAGTAAAGGTAAACGGATGGACTCTATATGCCTGGTTCCCACCGTGAAGCATGGAGGAGGAGGTGTGATGGTGATGCGGTGCTACGCCAGATGACCTGGCCCCACAGTCACCAGACCTGAACCCAATCGAGATGGTTTGGGGTGAGCTGGACCGTAGAGTGATGGCAAAAGGCGAACAAGTGCTAAGCATCTCTGGGAACTCCTTCAAGACTGTTGGAAGACCATTTCCGTGACTACCTCTTGAAGCTCATCAAGAGAATGCCAAGAGTGTGCAAAGCAGTAATCATAGCAAAAAGGTGGCTACTTTGAAGAACCTAGAATATAAGACATATTTTCTGTTGTTTTACACTTTTTTGTTAAATATATAATTCCACGTGTGTTAATTCATAGTTTTGATGCCTTCCAGCGTGAATCAACAATTTTCATTGTCATGAAAATAAAGAAAACTCTTTGAATGAGAGGGCATGTCCAAACTTTTGGTCTGTACTGTATAAATAAATATATATAAAGAGAAAGGGATAGGATCCCGAAATGTTGTCACCCCCACCTGATGGCCGATAAAGGCGGTTGTTTCAAAAAAAGAGTGCTGCAGTTCTTTATCTTGTATATATATATATATATATATATATATATATATATATATATAAAACTCATGGAAACGAATTGGCTCATGCTGCATCATGGCATCATATTTGAGATATGTGAAGAGTGTAAACTGAATGATATGTAACACTAGATGGTGGCCCGATTCTAACGCATCGGGTATTCTAGAATATAGAAATAGGGATTGCATGGGGAAGGCTGAATAGGGAGGGACTTTGAGGACAGAGCGGCGGGGGGAGGAAGGCATGGCAGGGGGGGAGGATGGAGGGGCACAGGTAGAGGGAGGACGGAGTTGCGGGGGGAGGAGGGAGGACGAGCGACAGGGGGGAGGAGGATGGAGGACTTAGCATTGAGGGGCGGGGTGGGGGAGGATGGAGCGGCACAGGCAGGGGGAGGACGGAGCACAGAGCGGCGGGGGGAGGAGGACAGAGGACGAAGCAGTGGTGTGGGGGAGGATGGAGCAGCACAGGCAGGGTGAGGATGGAGGATGGAGTGGCGGAGCGGAGGAGGACAAAGGAAGGAGGAGGAAGCGGTGGGGTGGGGGAGGATGGAGGACGGAGCACAGAGCGGTGGGGGGGAGGACAGAGGACAAAGAGGCAGGGTGGGGGAGGAGGGAGTTGCACAGGCAGGGGGAGGATGGAGCGGCAGGGGGAGGACGGAACACAGAGCGGCAGGGGGAGAGGAGGAAGGAGGAGGAAGCGGTGGGGTGGGGGAGGATGGTGTGGCACAGACAGGGGAAGGACAGAGCACAGAGCGGCGTGGGGGAGGAGGACAGAGGATGAAGCGGCTGCATGGGAGAGGACAGAGCAGCACAGTCAGGGGGAGGACGGAGGATGGAGTTCGCGGAGGGGAGGAAGACAAAGGAAGGAGGAAGAAGCGGTGGGGGAGGATGGAGCGGCAGGGGGAGGACAGAGCACAGAACGGCGGGGGAAAGGAGGATGGAGGACGAAGCAGCGGGGTAGGGGAGGCCGGAGCGTCAGGGGAAGGATGGAGCACAGAGTGGCCGGGGAGAGGAGGATGGAAGACGAAGCAGCCAGGTGGGGGAGGCTGGAGCAGCACAGGCAGGGGGAGAACGAAGATGAAGGAGAGTAGGACAAAGGAAGGAGGAGGAAGCGGTAGGGTGCGGGAGGACGGAGCACAGAGCAGCGGGGAGGGAGGATGAAGCAGCAGGGTGGGGGGGACGGAGCAGCACAGGCAGGGGAAGGACGGAGGATGGAGTGGCGGAGGACAAAGGAAGGAGGAGGAAGTGGTGGGGTGAGGAAGGACGGAGCGGCAGGGGGAGGACGGAGCACAGAGCGACGGGGGAGGAGGACGGATTACGAAGCGGCAGGGTGGGGGAGGACGGAGCAGCACAGGTAGGGGGAGGATGGAGGACGAAGTGATGGGGTGGGGGAGGACAGAGCAACACAGGTAGGGGGAGGTCGGAGGATGGAGTGGCGGAGGGGAGGAGGACAAAGGAAGGAGGAGGAAGCAGTGGGGTGGAGGAGGACGGAGCGGCACAGGCAGGGGGAGGACAGAGCACAGAGCGGCGGGGGGAGGAGGACGGAGGACGAAGCAGCGGGGTGGGGGAGGATGGAGCGGCACAGGCAGGGGGAGGACGGAGCAGCACAGGCAGGGGGAGGACAGAGCGGCACAGGCAGGGGGAGGACGGAGCAGCACAGGCAGGGGGAGGACGAGCGGCACAGGCAAGGGGGAGGAGGACGGAGGACGAAGCTGCGGGGTGGGTGAGGACGGAGGATGAAGGACGAAGTGACAGGGGGGGAAGGATGGAGGACGAAGTGGCACAGGCAGGGGGAGAAAGGAGCAGACTCACACCCACACACAGAGTCACACCTAGACACAGACTCAGACCCGCACACATACACACAGACTCACACCCACAGCCAGACACACACACAGACTCATACTCACAGCCACACACATACACACACAGACTCACACTTACAGCCACACACACACACCCAGGCACAGACACACACACATACACAGACTCACACACGGGCGCTCACCTCTCTGTTCCCTGGTGGTTCCCGTGCTGGCCCTCATGTCCCTAGTGCTGAGGTGCGGTGTCAGCAGAGCGTTGGTGTGGAGGAGGTGGACGCAGAGGCGACGGTGTGCAGGATGATCCCGAGTGTCAGCTGCCTCCGTTCAGTGCAGCTGGGCCCGGCTGGCATGTGCTGCTGTCACCCAGCTGCATTGACAGGAGGCGGATGACACCCGGGATTATCCTATGGCCGCACAGTCTGTGACAGACTGTGCGGCCATAGGAAGGGGGAGCCGCACGATGCGTGCTCCCGTTGCTCCCTGCACCCTGGGAGCCCCGACCCCGGCAGCCCCCGGTCCCCGGGGTCAGTGGGCGGCTCGTGGCGGGGGTTAGTGACATGAGGCTCCGTCGGGAGTCCGCTGCACCACGCTAGCCAGCGCCATCTTTTGTTCTCTTTCTGTGTACAGAAATCGCATTCTAGCGCTGATTGGTTCATCCGGCGGGCTCAACCAATCAGCGCTAGTGCGTGATTTTTGTGACAGGCAGAGAACATTAGACGATTATATAGTAGACATATGCACACACTGACATGTATACACACACACTAACATGTATACACACACACACACACTGACATGTATACACACACACACATGATGTATACACACACTGACGTATACACACACACACTGACATGTATACACACACACACTGACATGTATACACACACTGACATGTATACACACACACACTGACATGTATACCACACACACACTAACATGTATGCACACACACACACTGACATGTACACACACACACACACTGACATGTATACACACACACACACACACTGACATGTATACACACACTGACATGTATACACACACACACACTGACGTATACACACACACACACTGACATGTATACACACACTGACATGTATACACACACTGACATGTATATGACGCGCCCCAGGGCTCGGGTACTCGGCACTCGGGCGGTTATAGTCAGGGGGATGTCATGGGTGGCTTGCCCGAGGCCGTGGCCCTGGTGGTCAGCTGAATAAAGGGGAATTAAACAGGAAAATAAGTTTTTGTCTTCGTGACGCCACCTGCTGAGTCTGGTGATGCCCATCAGCACCGCCACAGTCCTCCGGTGGTCGGTGGTATTGCGGCTTAGATGGACCACTGTGGCAGTGATTCTGCAAGGCAAACAGTTTATATTGTTAGGATGCAGCAGAGTCGGGACTTCACTTCACCGGGTAACTTTACTGACAAACTTCACCAAAGTCATACGGTTCAGCAGTTCAATAGATGTTATAATGACAAATGCTCCGGATGCTGCAATTGGAATGTCTGGCTGTAGACAGATCCCTCCTTGTGTGCCTTTCTTTCTCTTTCTTTCCTTTTGCCTCCCAGTGGCAGTGAAGTCTGACTCCAAAGATCATCAGACCTCCAGCTCCTTCTCTCTCCTTTCTCCCTCCTTTGCGGTCTCCGGGACAACCTTCTCTTAAGCTAAGCAGTGGCCTCTGCTCCTAGCTTTTGGCTCCCTTTTTAGTTTGACTCACTCAGGTGACTGAGGCTGTATTTGTAATATCTCCGTACGTTGGATTCTCTGTGAGCCTTGTAGGTTCTCACAGTTACAGGCTCCGGTACCCGTCTTCCTTCCTGAACCAGCTCTTGTCCTGAGCTTCAGTTCCTTCCCTCTGTTTTCTGGGATCTTTGCTCTGGGCCCCTCCGAGGAGGAGACCCTTCTTGCTTCCTCGCAGGCTGACTGCCTGTCTCCAACTCTTCCTGAGCGACTCTCTCCAACTGACTGAGCTCTCTCGTTCCCCCTAGAGGCCACTGTATATATCCTCCCGGGGTCCCTCCCACCCACTATTCTAGTGTGTGAGTGCTGCTCTAGGGTTCCATCTAGTGACCATAGTCCCAATTGCAGTGGAGTGACTACACCGCTTTTCTGGGTGCAGTACCCCTTTTGTGGCACCTACATAATTGGGCGCCACATATACACACACACACTGACATGTATACACACACACACTGACATGTATACACACACAAACTGACATGTATACACACACTGACATGTATACAACACACACTTCCATATACCACTTCACAGTGACCTATGCCATCCTCTTGTGGCTCCAGGACAGCAATGTTCCTTCCTCTCTGGCTGTGTGTACAGGCGCCCCTCCACCCTCCAGAGGAGACAGGACGCAGAAGGGAGAACTCTTTTTCCCCCTGACCCTTCTGGGCCGGCCATGCTCCTGGGACATCACCAGTGCTATCACCCTCCAGCCTCCACAGCTCATATGACGGGCAGTGGACAGCTTCTCCATGCAGTCGCTGGAGTACAATAGCAGTGAGGAATTTGTCAAGTGAATAGTGAGAACTGCTGTGTCAGAGCCACTCACTATTCACATGACAAACACATCTCACCTACTGTGTCCAGCACTGCCACTGCTTCTTCTCCCCACACGCTGCGATGTGGGAGGTGGAGGGTGAGAGGCTGGCATGTGCTGCTGCCACCCAGCTGCACTGACAGGAGTCATAGGATGACACCCGGGATCACGCTATGGCCGCACAGTCTGTGACAGACTGTGCGGCCATAGGAAGGGGAGCCGCATGATGCGCGTTCCCGTTGCTCCCTGCACCCTGGGAGCTCCGACCCCGGCAGCCCCCGGTCCCTGGTGTCAGTAGGCGGCTCGTGGTGGAGGTTAGTGACATGAGGCTGCAGCGGGAGTTCGCTGCGCCGAGCTAACCGCCGCCATCTTTTGTTGTCTTTCTGTGCACAGAAATCGCACGCTAGCGCTGATTGGTTGAGCCCGCCGAGTGGACCAATCAGCGCTAGCGCGCGATTTCCGTGACGGACAGACAACATTAGACAATTATATAGTAGATAGTCCCTGTAGTACTGTATAAATCCAGTGCTAGTGTTTGGGAAGAAAATATTTTGAATTGAGTTACTTGTTAGATTTGTGACCAGGTTTCATACATTTTCACATACGTATTCTTAACTAATTAATAGTGCTGCACCCAGGTGTTAACTAAAGTTTAACGTAAAACACTGTAAAGCTTACATACAGAACATTTTATTCTTCTGCAATTTTGTAGTTTTTTTTACGTAATTTTTTTAATACAGCATGCTCTATGTATGGTGCTTTTCTAGCATATTCTCCATAGGTTTCTTTATGTCGCTGCAGGCATTGCTCTTCAATACAATTATGACTTTTTGGAATTTCACCTTTGTAACTTATTGTATTAGGGAATGATAAGTCTGCTTATGTAATACTCAAGTACAGACACCAGCCCATCCACAACACATTTCTCCACATCATTGCCTAATGAACCCCTCAGGGCACCACTGAACTGGTGAAACAAGTTAGCAAGGAGAAAGAGTTGTTGTCTGCAAATCAGGTTAAAAAATCTGATTTGTCAGTCATTAACATAAAATATACGGTACATATGAATGTAGTAATATTGCATATTACAGGGTATGTTACATATTAGAATTACTGTAAAGAAGAAACAGGAGCTTTTAATATGGTATATAGCAGCTTAAAGTAGAACAGGAAATAGTTGAAAAATAGTTATCTACTCTATAATTGCCGTAGGCAAAATCGTATCGGACCCCGAAATCGCCGTGGCTTTGTCACTTTTGTGACGTCACCACGGCGAAGCATTGGCCGCGTAGCGGCCAATGCGAGTCGTTAGCTGCGCGAGCAATGGCCGCGAGGCCATTGCGAGTCGCTAGCTTTGTGCGAGCAATGGCCGCGAAGCGGCCATTGCGAGTCGCTGGCCGAAAATAGAACCAGAGGCTCGGCCACAAAGCTAGCGATTTACCGCTCAGGTAGCGAGTCGCTGCCTGAGCGGTAAATCGCTAACTTTGTGGCCGAGCCTCTGGTTCCATTTTCGGCCAGCGACTCGCAATGCCCGCTTCGCGGCCATTGCGAGCACTCAGCCCCAATAAGTATTCAACCCCCCCAAAAAGTATTGGACCCCCCAAAAAAAGTATTGGACCCCCAAAAAAAAGTATTGGACCCCCTAAAAAAAGTATTGGACCCCCCCAAAAAAGTATTGGACCCCCTAAAAAAAGTATTGGACCCCCCAAAAAAAGTATTGGACCCCCCCAAAAAAGTATTGGACCCCCCAAAAAAAGTATTGGACCCCCTAAAAAAAGTATTGGACCCCCCAAAAAAAGTATTGGACCCCCCCAAAAAGTATTGGACCCCCCAAAAAAAGTATTGGACCCCCCCAAAAAGTATTGGACCCCCCCCAAAAAGTATTGGACCCCCCAAAAAAAGTATTGGACCCCCCAAAAAAAGTATTGGACCCCCCCAAAAAAGTATTGGACCCCTAAAAAAAGTATTGGACCCCCCCAAAAAGTATTGGACCCCCAAAAAAAGTATTGGACCCCCCCAAAAAGTATTGGACCCCCCAAAAAAAGTATTGGACCCCCCCAAAAAAAGTATTGGACCCCCCCAAAAAAGTATTGGACCCCCTAAAAAAAGTATTGGACCCCCCAAAAAAAGTATTGGACCCCCCAAAAAAGTATTGGACCCCCCAAAAAAAGTATTGAACCCCCTAAAAAAATTATTGGACCCCCCAAAAAAAGTATTGGACACCCCAAAAAAAGTATTGGACCCCCAAAAAAAGTATTGGACCCCCCAAAAAAGTATTGGACCCCCCCCAAAAAGTATTGGACCCCCCAAAAAAAGTATTGCCCCCCCCCCAAAAAAAAGTATTGGACCCCCCAAAAAAAGTATTGGACCCCCCAAAAAAGTATTGGACCTGCCAAAAAAAGTATTGGACCCCCCCAAAAAAGTTTTGGACCCCCCAAAAAGTAGCTATAACTACTATAATCAAATTAATGCACGTTCTAGAATCCCGATGCATTTGCATCGGGCTCACAGCTAGTATTATATAATCAAACTTAAAGAGAACCTGTCACCACCCTGGTGCTTTCCAAACTGAAAGCAACCCTGAATGCAGCGTGTCTGTTGCATTCAGGGAAGGGGTCCCCCATGTCTCTAGCCCCCAGAGGAACTTAGTAATGAGTCCTCGCTGTCCTCCCAGCTTCCAGCCCTCTCTGTGCCACCTCTAGCCCCCTCAGTAACGCCTCCTTTATGTGTCTCCTCTCCTCGGCCACTCAATGCTCCACTGTATCTGACGTCACTCAGACACAGAGCGCGCAATGGGCAGGAGCAGGTCCCAACAGCTGAAACACCTCCTGACGTCAGTGCTGGAGCCCGCCCTGCTCCAGATTATGTATGTACAGTAGGGTGGGCTGCGGCACTGACATCACCGCCTGGAGGCATTTCAGCTGCTGGAACCGCATCCCGCCCATTGCTCGCTCTGCGCTTGCGTGACTTCAGACGCAGCGCAACATGAGCGGCCAAGGAGGGGAGACTCATGAAGGAGGCGTTACTGAGGAGGCTGAAGGTGGCACAGAGAGGGCTGGAGGCGGGGAAGACACCAGGGAGCAGCAAGGACTCATTAGTAAGTTCCTCCGGACTCGTTAACTGTACACTTTATAAAGTGTTTTGTACAACTTACAGGGGGCTAGAGACATGGGGACCCCTTCCCTAAATGCAGCAAACTTGCTGCATTCAGGGGTGCTTTCACTTTGGAAAGCAAAAGGGGGGCGACAGGTCCTCTTTAAATCCACATTTTATCATTTTGCACATTATCTATATATGGCTTCACTCAGATATGCGTGTGACATCTACATTGTTGCATCTCAAATGGCACTTAGGGTGTTCTCACACTGGCATATGAGAAATCGATCCATTGTTGCTGCAGAAAACTCCTCTGAGATGTGATTGACATGCAATTTTTGATATGTCATGCGAGTGCTACGCTAGTGCAATTTTTTTCTCACCTAGTGTCCGTGTGCAATCTGTGTGACATTTATGTGCAATCCATGGGCTATGAGTTTTTCACATGGTCTTTTACATTCAAAGTTAAAATAGATAGATGTCAAACAGCTATATAATGTCATCCCCCTATAAATTGTAAGCTAGCATCCCCACGTGCATTTAATGTGGCACTATGGGGGGCTTAGTCTTGTATTTAGGGCAAAAATAAACAATTTAAAAAATCACATAGGGCCTCCTATTTTTGATCGCCAGCTAGGGTAAAGTGGAAAGCTGCAACCTGCAGACTGAAGCTGGAAGCTTTTCCTTGGCTTGTAATCTAAAGCAGAGGTCAACTCACACTATATTTTCAAATTATTTAAATCATTAAATCATTTGAAAAAACAAGGTGGGATCCCCCCATTTTAGATTACCAGCCAAGGGAAAGCCAACAGCAGGGGTCTTGTATTCTCAAGATGTGAAGGGCCATCTTTCATGGGCCCTCCCCACCCTAACAATAACAGGCCACAGCTGCCCCAAAACTGGTACCTCCATAAGATGTGCCAATTCTGACACCTTGCTCTTCCTGCTGCCCTGACGCCTTTGGAAAACGGGGCAATAGAAGGGTTAATGAAAGCTGAGTTTAGACAGCTACTCATTAAGCCCTAGATTGGTAACGTCAGGCCTCAATGAGACCTGCCTGTTTCCAATCCAGCAAGTAAATAGTTGAAAAAACACACACAGTAGCAAATCCTTTATTGGAAATATTACACAAATCCACTCTCTTTGACCCATTTATTAGCTCCCAAATTTACACAGCTCTGACTATAATCCGTGGCTGTTAGATCCTTCAGTGTTATAGCGGCGACATTAGAGAGTTCATCTGAGGTCACCAGCTGGCACCCTTCCCACAGTAACTCAGCTGTGACATCAGCTGAACTTTTGCAGTGACCATGGCTGGAAGATTAGTCATTTGGACAGCAGTTCTTGTAATGAGCTGTCACTGAAAGGGGCCATTCATCGTTGTGTAGCAGAACTGGGGTGCTTCATCGAGCGACCTTGTCTTTTGGATTACTGTCGGAGCTAGGTACATTTGGGAGTTAGTAAATGGGTGTCTTTGTGTTTTATTATCAATAAAGGATTTTGCTATTGTGCGTGTGTTTTTTAACTATTTGCTTATAGGATTGGTAATAGGGAAGCCCCTTGGAGGCCTGACATGATCAATCTAGGGCTTAATGAAAAGCTGTGAATACTCAGCTGTCATTAAACCCTTCTCTAACCCTGATGCCACCGCAACAGGGCAACAGAAAGAGCCAAGTAAAGTGCCAGGAATTAGCGCTTCTAATGAATGTGCCAATTTATGGGGTGGCTGCGGGCGGCCATTCTTTACCTACTGCAATTGTATTCTCAGTTCGATTGAAGTTGAGAAAACAATTGCAGATATAAGAGGGCACATTTCTCAACATTGGTCCAGGTGCAGTGTGCTGTTTTTTAGATGGGGGGCATATATACAGGATGGGGGCATATATATAGGTTGGGTGACATATATACTGGTTGGGGGCATATAGATAAGATGGGGGAATGTATATGCCAGAATGGGGTATATATACAGGATGGGGGGCCGTATTTACAGCATGGGGACATGTATGTCATGATGAGCGATATATATACTAGGATGGGGACATATATACAGTATGGGGACATATATACCAGGATGAGGGACATGTATACCAGAATGGAAGGGACATATATACCGGGATACCAGGATGGGGGGTTTATGTACCAGGATGAGGGACATATATACTGATTTGTAAGACGGACACTGGCATTATAAGACGGACCCCAATTAACATTCAATATAATTTATTTTCTCTTTTCCTTCACCAAATTTAGGGGTGCATCTTACAATCGGGTGCGTCTTATAAAGCGAAAAATATGGTAAATATTTAGACAGATGATATATGATAGATATCCCACACTCAATGTCTCAACACCACATGTTATACACTTGTACCCATTATTACCTTTCATGTGGCCCGAAAAAGTGTGTAGCCTTGTTTGTACCTCATAAATAAATAATTAATTGAAAAGAAATGTGGGCTCCACCTTATTTTTGTTAGCCAGGTAAGGTAAAGCACATAGCTGCTGTCTGCAGCCCTCTGCTAGCAGCTTTACTTTGGCTGGTAATCCAAAATAGAGGTCACTCCAGACTATTATTTTAATTCTTTTATTTCTAAATAAAAAATAATAAAAAATACAAGTTCCCCCAAAATTGGATCATGAGCCAAGGTTAAGATGACCGCTAGGGGATGGTATTCTCAGGGTGGGAATAGCTATTGTTATTTGTCCCCTTTCAGCCTAAAAATAGCTGATCCACTTAGTCGTGGCAGTTCACAATTGCCCTGGTGCATTGGCAAAGAGAGGAATGGTATTTTTGGTTCATATCAGCTATGTAATGTCAGTTGTCACCCCTACTCATCCCCTCTCTGCCAGCTGGCCCCTGCTATTCCCCCTCTTTATTACAGCATGAGAACGAGTACAGGGGGGTGCAGAAAGCAACTACTGCAAGAGGGTAGATACATTGTGGGGGTGTTTTTGGGTGGCGCCAGTGTGGACAATCAGCAGTACTGCTGAGGTCTCATGCCGCCAGCCGGTGCCATATTTGAACACCCATCACTTGGGTGTTCAAATATGGCACCAACAACTTGTGCTGACCAATCCCGTGATAGAAGGACACGATTAGGACGGAAGTTGATGACAGACGCCACAAGGTAAATATTATAACAGATTACTGATTGGGTTAGTAATATAGGGTATCAGATATATGCCTCTACATTTATAATCCCTGGGCCTGATGTCAGCTGACATTACACATATGACTTCAACCTCACAAACCATTACCACATTTTGCACTGCAACAGGGCAACGGGAAGAGTGAAGGTGAAGCTCCAGGGTTGGCTTATCTAATGGAGGCACCACTTCTGGAGTGGCTGCGAACTGCTATGTTTAAGCCAGGAGGGCACCAATAACCATGGCCTTTCTTACCTTGGAAAAAATAGATTCCAGCAGTCAGCTTCACCTTGGCTGGTGATCCAATTTGAGGGGTACAGCATAGTTTTTTTTTTTTAATTATTTATTTATTTAATGGGGTGACCTCTATTTTAAATTACCAGCCAAGGTAATGCTGCCAGCTGTGGGCTGCAGGCTGCAGCTGTCTGATTTACCTTAGCTGGGTAACAAAAATAGAAGAGACCCCATGTCATTTTTTAAAATTATTTATTTTGCTGCTAAAAACAAGGCTAAACACCCTTTGGTGCCTCGTGAAAGGTACTAAAGGGTGCAAACTTAGACAATGTAGAGGGTAGGAAAATATACAGCTGATTTACCTCTATATCCATCATCTACCTATCTATCTGTCTAGAGGTTACAAGACAGGAAGCAGCATAAAATGTATGGGTAGTGCAGGCAAATCAAACCTTTCTTAGCAAGTTAGTACAGGGGCGGACCCAGACTGTAGTGGGCCCTGGTGCAAGAAATTTTTCGGGGGCCCCCCCCCCCTGGAACTCAGTGCCAGAATAGCGCCGCGGGTGTGCATCACAGCCAGCGGCGTAGCAACTGTTTGTGATGCCCGGGGCGGTCGAAAAATTTGCCGCCCCTTTGGTTATTGATAATCTGGAAGTCTACATAGTATATACTGTCTGCCCCATATACAAGAATATAACTACTATACTAAAACACAAAGAGAAGGGGTGCAATTGCTACCTCTTCACAACCCCAGTGTATGGCAACAAGCAGGAGTCAAGGAGGGCCCGGGGCCGAAGTAATTTTCGCCGCCGTGCTGTGGAGTTCATAATGTAATATAAATGCAAAAAACCTTTATTCTTAATATTATGTCACAATACCGGGATCTGAGGATCTTCTATTTCGAGGTCAGGGGCTCTCTGATGCCATGTTGCTGTCTGTCTCGCTGTCTTCCTCTTTTGACACTGCAGTGTGGTGGACAAGAGAGCATTAACTGGTTAATAACAAGAAGCATGGAGTGTACTGAGCCATAAACCCTCCCCATACCAGTAGGATTACTATATGGATTTTAGTATTAGGGTACAGACACACTGGCGTGAAACTCTGATGAGTGCAATGTGTGATTTTCTTGCATTGCAATCAATCTCTGAGAGCAGATTGGGGAGTGTCGGACGCTTTTTTCTCATCTAGATTCAGGATGAGAAAAAAGTTGCAACATGCTGCGACAGTATGTGATTCCCGCGCAAGACTCACCAATGCAAGTCTATGGGTCTGACAAAATCACGGACCGCACACGGACAGCACACGAACCATCAGAGTCTGAGGCTGCGTTCACACATTGCGTATTTTGCTGCGCTTTTTTACGCACGCTTTTTCAAAATACGCAATGTGCATTTTGTCTGCCAGCAAAGTGAATGGGAAATTCACTTTGCAGTGCAGACATTGCGCAAAAATACGCAGTGCGTTTATGGGAGAAAACGCAGCTGCGTAAAGAATTGATATGTCAATTCTTTACGCAGCTGCTGCTCCTGCGTTTTCTCCCTGTGATGTCACAGTGGGGAGGAAGAATCCTGCTTCCTCCTCCCCTCTGTGACAGCTGTGGCCGCCCATTAGATTTCACAGTGTATTAATATACACTGCGAAATCTAAATTAAACAAAGGCAAATGTATGGAAAATAAAAAAGAATGAAATACTTACCTCTCCGACGCCTTTACCCGGTGTCCAGTCTCCGGTGCCAAGACCTGCGGTGACGTCAGATGGGCGTTCCCGGCGCTGATTGGGCGCTCGCGGTCATGTGATACATCACATTCTGGGGTAAAGAAAGCGCAGTGTGTGAAAGCCCCTGCGTATTTTGTTGCGCTTTTTTTGCGTGGCCGAAAAACGCGGCAAAAAGCATGTGCGCAAAAAAGCGCAACAAAATACACAATGTGTGAACACAGCCTGACACGTTTTTTTCACGGATACATTCTCATTCTGCAGCTGAGAACACTGTAACATGTTCCTGTAAATGATTCTACAGTAATAGCTGCTGAGAAAAACAACAGATTGCACACAGACATCACACGGATGTGATCTGAGAGAAATGTCGCACACTCGCACAGCAGTTGGATGCCAAACGGACTAAAAAAAACAGATGTCACTCGTCCGACTCTCCTGGAAACAGACCGATTTTAAGGCGGCGGGAGACAGTGTACCACCATGTCCCTAGCTCCGTGCTGTGCACAGTGTACCACCATGTCCCTAGCTCCGTGCTGTGCACAGTGTACCACCATGTCCCTAGCTCTGTGCTGTGCACAGTGTACCACCATCTCCCTAGCTCTATGCTGTGCACAGTGTACCACCATGTCCTCAGCTCCGTGCTGTGCACCACCATGTCCGCTGCCCACACTCCACCATGTCCTCTGCACACCCTCCCTCCACGTCCTCTGCACACCCTCCCTCCACGTACTCTGCACACCCCCCTCGTCCTCTGCACACCCCCCATGTCCTCTGCACACCCCCTACGTCCTCTGCACACCCCCCACGTCCTCTGCACACCCCCCACGTCCTCTGCACACCCCCCCACGTCCTCTGCACACCCCCTCTGCACCCCCCCACGTCCTCTGCACACCCCCCACGTCCTCTGCACACCCCCCCACGTCCTCTGCACACCCCCCCACGTCCTCTGCACACCCCCCCACGTCCTCTGCACACACCCTCTGCACACACCCCCATGTCCTCTGCACACCCCCCACGTCCTCTGCACACCCCCTCTGCACACCCCCCCATGTCCTCTGCACACCCCCTCTGCACACCCCCCCACGTCCTCTGCACACCCCCTCTGCACACCCCCCCATGTCCTCTGCACACCCCCCCCCAACGTCCTCTGCACACCCCCTCTGCCACCCCCCCACGTCCTCTGCACACCCCCCTCATCCTCTGCACCCCACCCCCACGTCCTCTGCACCCCCCCCTCGTCCTCTGCACCCCCCCCCGTCCTCCTCTGCAACCCCCAACGTCTCTGTACGCACCGTTATGTACCACTGACTTTTAAAGACAGTCCTAGTTCCTCCTATCGGCATTCTCTGCCGGGCAAAATGTAGCTCGCCCACTGGTCATGTGCGTGAGCATACAGGTCCGTCTGACCCGGGATGCCGCGGCGTGTGTGAGGGGGAAGAGGAGGTCGCGTGAAGGGGAGGGTGTGCGATGTCCAGGGGGGAGGTGAGGTGTCCAGAGGTGAGGTGTGCAGAGGCGGGTGTGAGGTGTCAAGAGGCGGGGGTGAGGTGTCAGGAGGCGGGGTGAGGTGTCCAAGAGGCAGCGGTGAGGTGTCCAGGAGGCGGGGGAGGTTCCAGGGGCGGGGTCACCCGGCGGGCTCAAGCAGAAAAAAAAAAAAAAGTCGCCGCTCTCCCTGAAAAGTGCAAGAACAGTGCCGCGGGTGTGCAGCGCCGCTGACACCCGACAGCACCACCATTCTGTCTGTCTGACAGGGGACCTGCCGCTGGAGCCACAGGGGCCCCCTAGCTGCTCGGGGCCCTGGTGCAGCTGCACCAGCTGCACCACGGTAGTTCCGCCCCTGAGTTAGTAGATATAGTCCATC
The DNA here is from genome assembly GCA_033576535.1 of Allobates femoralis. NCBI lineage: Eukaryota > Metazoa > Chordata > Amphibia > Anura > Aromobatidae > Allobates > Allobates femoralis. The sequence goes on from JARQOC010000001.1 coordinate 186,775,338, forward strand.
CAAAGAAGAAATGAAGCACTCAAGTTCTTGTGTGGTAAAGAACTTTTTTTATTGTGGCATGGCACATACAGGCGACGTTTCAGGTTACAAGAACCTTTTTTCAAGCAGTAAATGTCTCACAGGAAGTTACATTCATACATCCAGTTCAACAATGTGAATTAATAAACAATTAACATAGTTTGATGTGATATATTCATAAAAACAGCACCATATTCATAGCCATCAATATATGCCATAAACAATCAGTGCATTATAGTGCTGGAAGAATACAGGGCAGATCAGTGCAATATAGACAGTATATACATTATAAGTTAGGAAAAATCCTAATTACAAGGGCCCCGCATACAGATCTTCCTCCTCAAAGCTGTTGAAGTTGATTAAGCAGGCTGTGAGGGGTTATGGGACTGCACTGCATACATTGGCGTTCAGGAAGTAGCAGTGCGCATGCCCAGACCCACTCTCAGCTTCATCGTTGCCACAGCAGCGATGTATGCAAGTCCCGTGATATGTTAAGGTCTCGTGCATGCACATTAGAGCACCCCATTAGTGCCTATGGCACAGCGCTGTATTAGAAGCAAAAGGGGGTTGTCCTCTTGACTGCACTATATAAATTGTGCAAAAACATACAAAAAGTGTGTTGGTATAAGAGAGCTAAAAGAAAGCTCAAAATACAAAAATTAGAATATATATAAAATAAAGCAATAAAGTGCTTATAAAGTGTCTATAGCGCCATCTTGTGGACTCTCCGGAAAATAGCGTCCATAGATTAAAAAATAGTGAATAACATAGTGAATAGTGATTCTCTATATCAGAATTTATACACAAGTATATATATCACCCTTCATACTTTCTATTAACGTTTGCATTCCACGGTAAAGGACTGAAGCAAACCATAATGTGAATAATAGGGTTAGATACCTGTAAACATATAAAAAAAGGGGCGCTAATGTATTGTGAACTTAATAAGACCAATGTGGGTAAATGTATGATAATTGTCGAAAAATGACTAACAACCTTTACCGTGCACAAAAATGCCATGGGTCAAACTCCAAAAAAATAATTAGCATATTAAAGAATCTGTGACAAAAAGGACAGCCAAATTAGAATTAGGGTCCTTTCGCATCAGTGTTTTTCGCTGATCGCGGCAGTTGCGGTGAAAAAAACCGCAACTGCCGTGATTACCGCATAACGGCCGCACTTGCGGTTCACTTGCGGCAAGCCCCATACAATGTCTATGGGGCTTGCGGCAGGTGCGGCAAGTGCGGTATCGGCACTTGCTGCAAGTGCGGCCGCAAAAAAACGCGGCATACCGCTTTTTTTTTGCGGCCGCACCTGCCGTAAGTGCCGAAACCGCACTTGCCGCACCTGCAGCACACTTACCGCAAGCCCCATAGACATGGTATGGGGCTTGCCGCAAGTGTGCCGCGATCGTGGCCGTTATGCGGTAATCGAGGCAGTTGTGTATTTTTCACCGCAACTGCCATGATCAGCGAAAAATGCTGATGTGAAAGGACCCTTAAATATAGAACAAAAAATTATTATTATGAATTATTATTATGAATTATTCAGATTTTTCAATCTCTGAATCGTACCCTAGGAAGAAACAAACCATACAATATGTTAGCAAAAGTCAATCGTGTCACACAAGTGGATTAAAATAAGTGGATTAAAACAAAGACGTAGTCTACACAACGGTACTAGGACATAATTCTTTCATATAGCTGTCCTCATTTTACAGGGCTATATTCAATTTGTAGTCTACATTGAGACCACCTGGTTTAAGCATACCCAAATGGTTGATCCAAAAAAGTTCTCTCTACATCAGCATTTTATTCCAGTTACCTCCTCTCCTTAATGGAGGAACGCTATCGATAATCCTACATTTAAGATCTTTCTTGGTGTTTGGCCTCAGTGAAGTGTTTTGATGCAGGAATGTTGGCAACTTTTTTTCGGATGCTATATCTATGCTGGGCCATCCTAGTTTTAAACTCTAGGGTAGTCTCGCCCACATAATATAGCCCACAGGGACAATCCAACAGATATACAACGTGATCAGAGTGGCATGTATAGAATCCATTTATTTTATAGGTGTTCCCTTTACATTCAAAGGTGTCACCTTTGCGTATATAGGAGCAATTGATGCATCCATAAAGAGGGAAACTACCTTTCCTATGTTGACCCGTGATCGTAGTTTGAGTGTCTTTTCTAAAACTACCCACGTCAATCCTTATGCAGTGTCCTTTTCTATAGGCAAAGATAGGGGGTCGTCTAAATTCCTCAACCTCAGGTAGGCCATGAGTTAGGATTCCGCAGTTCCTAATTATCGCGTTTTTTATTTCATCAGATTCATTACAGTAGGTAGTTACTACTGGGATTCGTTTGTCTCTAACTTTCAGAGTCAGACTATTCTGGAGTGCAAGGTTTTTCTGTTGCTGCAATACTCCCTCGGGGTAACCCCGTTTGCGGAATTTATGAATCAAGCGTTCAGTGGTCTCTTTACGTTCCTTCGGGTCAGATACAATTCTACATACTCTTTGTATTTGGCCCTTAGGAATTGCCTTTTTCATACTTTTTGGGTGGAAACTGTCATAGTGCAACAACTTGTTCCTGTCAGTAGGTTTAACAAAAAGTGAGGTTCTTAACTTGCCACCTATCACTGTAACATTTACATCAAGGAACTGTAATTAGGTTTTAGAGTAAACCATCGTAAACTTTATTGTGGGGTCTATTAAGTTTAGATACTCAAGGAAGGAATCGAGTTCATTATCAGTACCCTTCCAGAGGAAATAAGTGTAATCCACATATCTCCACCATTCAGTTATATGTTTGTAATGATGGGATGTGAAGATAAGTTCTTCCTCCAACACAGTCATGACGGTGCTGGCGTAAGAGGACGCCATGTGTACACCCATTGTGGCTCCCCGCAATTGTTTGTAGAAAACATCACCAAACAAAAAGTAGTTGGATCTTAGACAGATTTCAAGTAATTGGATAATCATTGTTTTACACTCTAAAGAAAATGGGTATCGTTTAACTTTTTAGTTATGGCTCTTATGCCTCTTTGATGATCGATAGATGTAAAGAGAGAGACAACCTCAAAGGAAACCAGCATATAGTCGTCAGTGACCTCAAGATTCCCAAGATTTTGCAAAAAGTCACCAGTGTCCTTAATATAGGACTTAGCCGTTGCTGCAAACTCTATCAAAATCCCATCAAGGAAATCCCGATGTTATTAAAGATGGAGTCAGTACCAGCGACAATAAGTCTTCCAGGGGGGTTTTGAAGTGACTTGTGAATTTTGGGTAACAAGTATAATACAGGAGTTCTTGGAAACTTCATAAACAAAAAATCAAAAAGTTAATTGTCTATTATACTACCCCTTCTAGCCTCTATTCAGGACAATCAAAATTTATTTTTCTATATCAAACCTTGGGTCACTGTTAAGTGTTGCATACACTTCAGTATCATTAAGTTGTCTCATAGCTTCATTTATGTACTGTTTCTTGCATATGACCACCACCGCACCCCCCTTATCCGCAGGTTTGATAACCAGGTCGTTGTCATGCGCAAGTTCTCTCAGGGCTCTAAACTCATTCGTTAAACAGTTAGGTTCTTTAAGCATGTTCTTCTGTGCTGTTCTTATTATATCTATGTCCCTCTTAACCGATGTTATAAAGGTTTCTACAGCCGCTACGTCATCAGGGGGTGTAAAATCACTCTTATTGCATAATGCAAAACTGTGCAGTGAAAGCTCACTCATCTTGGGTTTTATACACATCTCCTTCCACTGAACCATTGATTTAATTTAATGTTTCTAAAGAAGCAATGAAGATCCACATCAAGTTTAAACCAATCAGCATGTTGTGCAATGACATAGTTCAACCCGTTATTCATAACATTTACTTGATCAGTACTCAAAATTTTATCAGAAATGTTCACTACCAGATTTACTGTCTTCTCCGATTGTTCTGCTTGTTGTGGGGGTTCTTTGTTTTGTCTTTGTTTCTTCTCGCTCTTCCTGTGGCGCCATTCTCCTCTTCTTCCTCTTGGACTCCATGTAGATCTACTAGGGATTAAACAGTTTTTAGTCATAGGGAAAGCACAGATAAGTTTCAATCTCTTCAAGTTATTGTGTCCAAAAATCCTTGGACCATGACCTTTTTTGTTACTATTCCGTGTAACAGTGCCTTCCTGCCTTCCCTATAACTAAAAACTGTTTAATCCCTAGTAGATCAGCAAGGAGTCCAAGAGGAAGAAGAGGAGGATGGCGCCACAGGAGGAGCGAGAAGAAACAAACACAAAATAAAGAACCCCCACAACAAGCAGAACAATCAGAGAAGACAGTGAATCTGGTAGTGAACGGTTGTGGAGCCCATTGGGACAGGGTACTCGTACCGAACCGGGGTTCTGCTGGGGGATGTCACGGCGGTCCTGGTCCGGACCGTGTCCCGGGTTCACACAAGTAGCCAGGTTATCTCTCCGAGACTCCCCAGTCTTTCTATGTGTCCTTTCAGGCTTATTCTCGGTGTTTCTCTTCATAGTGAATTGCGGAGCGGCAGCTCGGTCCCTTATAGCAGCTTCCCCCTAAATCTATGGGCGGTAAGCCGGGTCCTCTCTGTTGCTGCTGTGCCCCCAATCCTCTGGTGGGAATACAGATCTGGAGTCTGTCCCCCCCGTCAGTTTGTCTGAAGCACTGGGTTTAATCTTCAGCCCCCCTCAGAGCTGACACTCTGGTTTCAGCCTAACCGCAGGTATCCCTGTATCTCAAGGGATCACCGGGTCCTTTCCTTCCCGTGTAACTTCCCAATATAATAGGGGAGACTCCTCTGTCAGTTAGCTGCTGGCCCTCACATCTTCCCTGGACCTGATGGTACTGGTCCTCTCAGCCTACTCCGGCCTACTCCTTGGTCTTCATCTGTTCTGCTCAACACCCACTGGCCTACTTTCTAACTGCTTCCTGTTGCTCCCTTATATACTCATCCGTTACCATGACTACGCTCATCCACTCATATCTAGCCCTACTACCCCTTGCCTGCCTAGAGTCCCAGGCACCGGGTTAGGTCCCCATGTCAGTGGATATGTGTGTTGAGGTGTTTGTTAAACAAGCTGTCTACCCTCCTGCCTGGCTGCAGTTTCTACCTGTGACCACCCAGATCACAGGGGCGCCACACATTTCTGATAAAATTTTGAGTACTGATCAAGTAAATGTTTTGAATAAGGGGTTGAACTATGTCATTGCACAACATGCTGATTGGTTTAAACATGATGTGGATCTTCATCGCTTCTTTAGAAACATTAAATTAAATCAATGGTTCAGTGGAAGGGAGATGAGTATAAAACCCAAGATGAGTGAGCTTTCACTGCACAGTTTTGCATTATGCAATAAGAGTGATTTTACACCCACTAATGAGGTAGCGGCAGTAGAAACCTTTATAGCATCGGTTAAGAGGGACATGGATATAATAAGAACAGCACAGAAGAACATGCTTAAAGAACCTATCTTTTTAACGAATGAGTTTAGAGCCCTGAGAGAACTTGCGCACGACAACGACCTGGTTATCAAACCCGCGGATAAGGGGGGTGCGGTGGTTGTCATATGCAAGAAACAGTACATAAACGAAGCTGTGAGACAACTTAATGATACTGAAGAGTATGCAAAACTTGACAGTGACCCAAGGTTTGATATAGAAAAAGACATTTTGATTGTCCTGAATGAGGCTAGAAGGGGTAGTATAATAGACAATGAACTATTTATTTTTTGCTTATGAAGTTTCCAAGAACTCCTGTATTATACTTGTTACCCAAAATTCACAATTTCACAAGTCACTTCAACTCCCCCCGGGAAGACCGATTGTCGCTGGTACTGACTCCATCTTTAATAACATCGGGATTTTCCTTGATGGGATTTTGATGGAGTTTGCAGCAACGGCTAAGTCCTATATTAAGGACACTGGTGACTTTTTGGAAAAACTTGGGAACCTTGAGGTCACTGACGACTATATGCTGGTTTCTTTTGATGTTGTCTCTCTCTTTACGTCTATCGATCATCAAAGAGGCATGAGAGCCGTAATTAAAAGGTTAGACGATACTCATTATTCTTTAGAGTGTAAAACAATGATTATCCAATTACTTGAAATCTGTCTAAGGTCCAACTACTTTTTGTTTGGTCATGTTCTCTACAAACAATTGTGGGGAGCCGCGATGGGTGTACACATGGCGTCCTCTTACGCCAACACCGTCATGACTGTGTTGGACGAAGAACTTATCTACACATCCCATCATTATAAACATATAACTGAATGGTGGAGATATGTGGATGACACATTTTTCCTCTGGAAGGGTACTGATAATGAACTCGATTGGTTCCTTGACTATCTAAACTTAATAGACTCCACAATAAAGTTTACGATGGTTCACTCTAAAACCCAACTACAGTTCCTTGATGTAAATGTTACAGGGATAGGTGGCAAGTTAAGAACCTCACTTTTTGTTAAACCTACTGACAGGAACAAGTTGTTGCACTATGACAGTTTCCACCCAAAAAGTATGAAAAAGGCAATTCCTAAGGGCCAAATACAAAGAGTATGTAGAATTGTATCTGACCCGAAGGAATGTAAAGAGACCACTGAACGCTTGATTCATAAATTCCGCAAACGGGGTTACACCGAGGGAGTATTGCAGCAACAGAAAAACCTTGCACTCCAGAATAGTCCGACTCTGAAAGTTAGAGACAAACGAATCCCAGTAGTAACTACCTACTGTAATGAATCTGATGAAATAAAAAAAGCGATAATTAGGAACTGCGGAATCCTAACTCATGGTCTACCTGAGGTTGAGGAATTTAGACGACCCCCTATCTTTGCCTATAGAAAAGGACACTCCATAAGGGATGACCTGGTCAAAGCAGACGTGGGTGGTTTTAGAAAAGACACTCAAACTACGATCACGGGTCAACATAGGAAAGGTAGTTTCCCTTGTTATGGATGCATCAATTGCTCCTATATATGCAAAGGTGACACCTTTGAATGCAAAGGGAACACCTATAAAATAAATGGATTCTATACATGCAACTCTGATCACGTTGTATATCTGTTGGATTGTCCCTGTGGGCTATATTATGTGGGCGAGACTACCCTAGAGTTTAAAACTAGGATGGCCCAGCATAGATATAGCATCCGGAAAAAAGTTGCCAACATTCCTGCATCAAAACACTTCACTGAGGCCAAACACCAAGAGAAAGATCTTAAATGTAGGATTATCGATAGCGTTCCTCCATTAAGGAGAGGAGGTAACTGGAATAAAATGCTGATGTAGAGAGAACTTTTTTGGATCAACCATTTGGGTATGCTTAAACCAGGTGGTCTCAATGTAGACTACAAATTGAATATAGCCCTGTAAAATGAGGACAGCTATATGAAAGAATTATGTCTTAGTACCGTTGTGTAGACTACGTCTTTGTTTTAATCCACTTATTTTAATCCACTTGTGTGACACGTTGATTTTTGCTAACATATTGTATGGTTTGCTTCATCCTAGGGTACGACTCAGTGGATGAAAAATCCGAATAATTATGATTGGAAGCGCCCAGCCTTCATAATAATAATTTTTTGTTCTATATTTAATTCTAATTTGGCTGTCCTTTTTGTCACAGATTCTTTAATATGCTAATTATTGTCCCGTTTTGTATTTTTTGGGGGTTTGGCCCATGGCAATTTTGTGCATGGTAAGGGTTGTTAGTCATTTTTCAACAATTATCATACATTTACCCACATTGGACTTATTAAGTTCACAATACTTTAGCACCCCTTTTTATATGTTTACAGATATCTAACCCTATTATTCACATTATGGTTTGCTTTAGTCCTTTATCATGGAATGCAAACATTAATAGAAAGTATGAAGGGTGATATATATACTTGTGTATAAATTTTGATATAGAGAACCACTATTCACTATGTTATTCAGTTTTTTTTTAATCTATGGACGCTATTTTCCGGAGAGTCCACAAGATGGCGCTATAGATACTTTATTGCTTTATTTTATATATATTCAAAATGTTTGTATTTTGAGCTTTATTTTAGCTCTCTTAGGGCCCTTTCACATCAGCGTTTTTCTTAATTCGCGGCAGATGCGGTGAAAAAAACGCATCTGCCGCGTTTGCCACATAACCGTTCCACTTGCGGCACGGTTGCGGTTTTTTCCATAGGAAGTATAGGGGGACTTGCGGCAGATGCGGCAAGTGCGGTATTGCACTTGCGGCAGGTGCGGCAGCGAAAAAAACCGCGGTCAGCCGCGTTTTTTTTTCTCTGCCGCACCTGCCGCAAGTGCAATACCGCACTTGCCGCATCTGCCTCAAGTCCCCCTATACTTCCTATGGAAAAAACCGCAACCGTGCCGCAAGTGGAACGGTTATGCGGCAAACGCGGCAGATGCGGTTTTTTCACCGCATCTGCCGCGATTTACGAAAAACGCTGATGTGAAAGGGCCCTTATACTTCTAGTAGTGCTCCAACACACTTTTTATATGTTTTTGCACAATTTATATAGTGCAGCCAAGAGGACAACCCCCTTTTGCTTCTAATACCGCGCTGCGCCATAGGCACTAATGGGTGCTCTAATGTGCATGCGCGAGACCTTAACATATCGTGGGACTTGCATACATCGCTGCTGTGGCAACGATGAAGCTGAGAGTGGGTCTGGGCATGCGCACTGCTACTTCTTGAATGCCAGTGTATGCTTAATCAACTTCAACAGCTTTTATGAGGTAAATCTGTGGGCGGGGCTCTTGCAATTAGGATTTTTCATAACCTTTAATGTATATACTGTCTATATTGCGCTGATCTGCCCTGTATTCTTCCAGCACTATAATGCACTGATTGTTTATGACATATATTGATGGCTATGAATATGGTGCTGTTTTTATGAATATATCACATCAAACTATGTTAATTGTTTATTAATTCACATTGTTGAACTGGATGTATGAATGTAACTTCCTGTGAGACATTTACTGCTTGAAAAAAGGTTCTTGTAATCTGAAACGTCGCCTGTATGTGCCATGCCACAATAAAAAAAGTTATTTTTCACACAAGAACTTGTGTGGTGCATTTCTTCTTTGGATGGACTCTATCTATCTATCTATCTATCTATCTATCTATCTATCTAGCTATCTATCTATCTATCTATCTGAAAGAAAAAATGAAAAAATAGCGCCATCAATTCCAAAGAAGTGGATCTTTAATGCCTGTGGCGTGGCGACGTTTCAGACTTTATGTCCTTTTTCAAGCAATGAGAGTGTCAAACTAACAACTTCTTATAGGTGCTCACTTACAATCCATCAATCAACAAATTATATATTAATTTGTAAAAATCTATTAATAGATACCATATTTCATACTGTATAATGTGATATCTTTGTGTTACAAAAAGTGCTTTATATAGTGCTACAGATATGGTCCCAGTCTTATGTACATATTGTACCCAAACCAGGACTTTCATGAGTAATTACATTACAGTGCAATTAAAATCTACAGGTACCCCTCATTTCCTTCAGGGATCTCATGTACTCACATTTGTGGTGTACTGTAATCACCACGCTATCTTCGGCGTTTTCCTGTACCGACTGCGCATGTCCGTGACCGGAAGTGACATCATACCCATCATCCTCTCTGAGGCTAGCGGCACCATCTTTAGTAAGGTCCGCGTCTATAGATATTCTAATAAAGTCAAATTGATCAAATAGCATTTCAAAACGCATTATTAACTATTGGGGGACTACTCTATATCAAATATAAGTATTATGCACATATTTTTTATTAAGTAATCATTATTCCAGGGAGCATCGATCCCAACAAAACAACGTTTGTACTAAGGTCTGACCATAAGGTCAATTTTTAAGCTTCACTCAGTGTTGGAGGTGGGGATGTCTCCATTGAAAGTGGAACCTGTAATGTCACTAAAGGTCCCGCACCCCTCCTAGTCGTAATGCTAATATGGTTCTGCCTTTATAATTGGAGAGCAAGGTTCTCTGTTGTGTGGCAAATGGTGCACACCAGAAGGATTAGCCCTCATTGAATCTTGGGCTTTGTTGGGGTTTAATCCTTTGACAACATTGCTGTCCATGTATTGTGCAAGTCAGAAGTGGGTGTATGGAGTGGGCTCATAAGTTGAGCTCTCCCCATACTCTGCAGGTAATAGATGTGTATTACACCAAAGACCTTGAAACAGTGCCTGTGGCTAGCTTCAAAAGAGATTGTGATTTTTACCATATGCAGCATTACAATTACATTGTTGTATACAGTTAAAAGCAGACGTTTACATTCACTATATAAAAGGGCACATATGCATGTTTTTCTCACTATCTGACATGAAATAAGTATAAACCTTTCCTGTTTTAGGTCAATTAGGATTACCATAATTATTAATATTTGCCATATGCCAGAATAATGAGAGAAGGAGAATGTTTTCATGTATTACTTTCTACAAAGTCACAAGTTTACCTACATTAAGATTGCCTTTAAACAATTTGAGACAGCCCATAAAATGATGCTGTGTGTTTGGAAGTTTCTGATAAGTTTATTGGCAACATCTGAGTTAATTAAAGACACACCCTTTAAATTAAATACACTGCTTCTTTGTGTAGCATCATGGGAAAATCTAAAGAAATCAGCCAAGATATCAGGAAGACAATTGTTGACTTGCACAAGTCTAGTTCATCCTTGAGTGCAATTGTGAGATATCTGAAGAAGCCTTGTTCATCTGTATGAACAATTATATGCAAGTACAAACAAGATGGAAATGTCCAATTATCCATCCCACTTAGGAAGGAGATTGGTTCTGTGTCCCAGAGATGAATGTGCTTTGGTCCCACATGTGTATATTAACCCAAGAACAAAAGCAAAAGACCTTGTGAGGACGATTGCAGAAGCTGGAAAGATTATGTCATTGTCCACAGTGAAAGGAGTATTGTATCACCATTGGCTGAAAGGCTGCTCTGCCAGGAAGAAGCCATTATTCCAAAAGAAACATAAAAAAGACAATTATTTTTGCAAATGCGCACAGGAACAGAGACCTACACTTTTGAAGACATGTCCTGTGGTCTGACGAAACTAAAATTTAACTGTTTGGCCATAATGAACATTGTTACATTTGGAGGAAAAAGTGAGAAGCTTGGAAGCCTAAGAACACCATCCCAACTGTAAAACATGGGGGTGACAGCATCATATTGTGGGATAGTTTTGCTACAAAAGGGACTGGTGTACTTCACAAAATAGATGGCAACATGTGGAAAGAAGATTATGTGGCAATACTGAAGCAACATTTTAAGACATCAGCCAGGAAGTTAAAGGGATCCTGTCACCCCCAAAACACCTGTAAACCTATTAAAACCTGTCCCTAGAGCATATTAACACTTTCCCTACACTATTTCTACCTCCTAAATGCAGTAAATGACATTGACTAAAAACGTTTTATAAGTACCTGCTTAGTGATGATAATGAGTGACTATCTATTCATAGTCACTCATGAAGACTGTCCCTCTGCTTCATAGCACGCCTCCATAGGCGTGATCGTCCTCCTAGATTCAAATTGCAGCCTCCCCGCTGTGCCCTGTGTCGTAGGAGGCTGCTGTGTGGCTTGTGACGCGATCCGCGTCATTCCCGGCGCCCTGTGACGTATTTACAGCGGCGCCGCGCTGTTAGCTTCAAAATGCGCACTGCGCATGCCCAATGCGCATGCGCAGTGCACATTTTGAAGCTAACAGCGCGGCACCGCTGTAAATACGTCACAGGGCGCCGGGAATGACGCGGATCGCGTCACAAGCCACACTGCAGCCTCCTACGACACAGGGCACAGCGGGGAGGCTGCAATTTGAATCTAGGAGGACGATCACGCCTATGGAGGCGTGCTATGAAGCAGAGGGACAGTCTTCATGAGTAACTATGAATAGATAGTCACTCATTATCATCACTAATCAGGTACTTATAAAACGTTTTTAGTCAATGTCATTTACTGCATTTAGGAGGTAGAAATAGTGTAGGGAAAGTGTTAATATGCTCTAGGGACAGGTTTTAATAGGTTTACAGGTGTTTTGGGGGTGACAGGATCCCTTTAAAGCTTGGACGGAAATAGATCTTCCAAATGGACAATGACCCGAAGCATACTGCCAAACTGGTTACATAGTGGCTTAAAGATAACAAAATTAGGGTGCTTTCACACGATGTGTATTTGCAGCATTTTTTTATGCACGAGCTCATCACAAACCAGGAGTGGAACAATCAGAGGAAAAGTATAATAGAAACAAGTGCTCCACTTCTGTATTTAATTATCCACTCCTGGTTTGTGATGAGCACACGCGTAAAAAATTACGCAAATATGCAGCATGTGAATGCACTCTTAATATTTTGGAGTGGCTATCACAAAGCCCTGATCTCAATTCTATTGAAAATTTATGGGCAAAGTTGAAAAGGTAGGTGCGAGCAAGGCAACCTACAAACATGGCTCAGTTACACCAGTTCTGTCAGGAGGAATGGATACAAATTCCTACCAACTATTTTGCAAAGCTTGTGGAAGGATATCCAAAGTGTTTGACCCAAGTCATGCAGTTTAAGGGCAATGGTACCAAATACTAATGAAATGTATGTAAACTTGTGACTTTGCAGAAAGTCATAAAAATGCCTTAAAACATTCTCTCTCTCCTTCTTCTGACATTTGGCAAATATTAATAATTATGATAATGCTAATTGACCTAAAATGGAAAAGGTTTATTTTAATTTAATGTCAGATAGTGAGAAAAACATGCAATTGTGTCTTTTTACATAGTGTATATAAACTTCTGGTTTACACTGTATAACGTAAGCGATCAGATAAATACAACTTCAAATCCTCTAAGGGGATTAATAAGAACAGTAAAAATTACTAAAACTGTTTTAAAAAATGTCAGAAAAAAACAAAATGTAAAAGTTCAAATCAACCCCCTTCTGCTCTATTTAAAATAAAAAAAAAATAAAAAAATACACATATTTGTTTTTGCTGAGTTCAGAAAGGTCTGCTCCTTCAAAGTTTAAAATGATTTATCAGAATCGGTAAACATTGTGAACAAAATTCATGAACCCTTAAATTACGTTTTTTTGGTTGCTGCCACACTACAAAAAATGCTGTAAAAATTGATTGAGACATCATATGTATACCAAAATGATATCAATTAACATATCATCTCACCCCCTAAAAAATAAGCCTTCACACAGCTGCATTGACCAAAAAATTAAAACGTTATGGATCTTGGAAAATGGTGACAGAACCCCCCAAATTTTTTTTTTTTTGCAACATTTTGATGGTTTTTTTTTCACCACTAAAGTAATAAAAAACTTGACATTTTTGGTAACATCGTAATCATACTGTTGAGGAGAATCACAGTGCAAAGTCATTTTTCAAACCAAGTGTACACTGTAGAAACAATTCCGCCAAAAATGTCAGAATTGTGTTTGTTCACAATTTCTCTCCATTTACTATTTTCTCGCTGTATTACAGAATATTATGTGGTAAAATGAATGGCGTCATTTATAAGTACATCGCATCTTGCAAAAAAGCCCTCATTTGTCTGTGGACAAGAAAAAAAAACAAGTTATAGCTCTGTGAAGAAGAGGAGGAATAGACCAAAAATGGAAAAATGAAAATTGGCCTTTTCGCAAAGGAGTAAGGCTGAGTTCACATTTGCGCACCATTTGTGCTGTGAACGCAGCGTCCTGAGCGCAGCAAAATGCAGGCACTATGTGCTCCTATGTTTAACATGGGAACGCATAGTGCCTGTGTGTGGCTGCGTTCAGGTGCGTTCGGCTGCGCATAATATATGCGCATGCCGAATGCAAAATGTTGGATTTTTTGTGTGTGGCTGTGTGCTTGTTTTATACCCAAGCAGACAGCCATGCACAAATGATGAATGGGAGTGAATCTGTGCGCAGTGCCGCCGAGACTGTTGATTGGGTAGCCGGGTGACTCACAATGACGTTTTCATGTGAACGCATGCGGACAATCACTGCTGCGTTCACATGAAAATGTCTGCGTTCAGCACTGCATATGTGTATGCACTCAATATGCTGCAGTGTCGAACACAAATGTGAACCTAGCCTTAAACATTCCTTTGCCAGGAAATAAGCCATTCTTCTCCCCATTATAGTAAATTAGTAAAAAGGCCCGATGCAATCGCATCGGGAGCGCGGTGAACTGAATTGTGTGTATACCGGCAGGTGAGTGGCTAGCAGAGTATACATGGGGCTCTGTGGGTAGCAGAGTATACAGGCGGCTCTGTGGGTATCAGAGTATAGAGGGGGCTCTGTGGATAGCAGAGTATGATGTGACGGGAGGCTGGAGGGGTGAGGAGAGCAGAGGCTGGAGGGGTGAGGAGAGCAGAGGCTGGAGGGGTGAGGAGAGGTTAGGCAGGAGGGGTGAAGAGAGGTGAGGTTGGAGGGTGAGGAAGGTGAGGGTGGAGGGGTGAGGAAAGGAGAGGGTGGAGGGGTGAGGAGAGGTGAGGGTGGAGGGGTGAGGAGAGGTGCGGATGGAGGGGTGAGGAGAGGTGCGGATGGAGGGGTGAGGAGAGCTCCGGCTGGAGGGGTGAGGAGAGCTCCGGCTGGAGAGGTGAGGAGAGCTCCGGCTGGAGGGGTGAGGAGAGGTCCAGCTGGAGGGGTGAGGAGAGGTTCAGCTGGGGGGTGAGGAGAGGTCCGGTTGGAGGGGTGTGGAGAGATGCGGCTGGAGCGGCGACATCACCGCTTGGCGGCAGGACGTGGCTGCGTGCTGGGGCTGATCGCAGCCCCAGTCACACGGCATTGTCCTCTGCGGCGGGTTGGGTGATGCAGAGAGGGATCAGTCCCTGCCCTCAGGTCACACATGTGACCTGAGGGGAAGGAGCGGATTGGGCGGTGTGTGGTAAACACAGGACGGCCATCCGATTGGTCCAGGACGCCGAGTCCTGGCTAATGGGATGGGCGTCTGTGTGTACAACACAGCGCCCAATCCGCTTGCAGAGGCGGCGGCGGCCAATGGGAGTGAGCAGGGCGTGTCAGGCTTTGCAGGCTGACACTGTCCTCTCACTTCCATAACCGCCGCCGCCGACAGGACGACGTCACTGGCTCCCGACACCCAGCCACAGCACGTAGATCGCTACTCCACCAGCATGGCGACACGGAGGCCCCAGCGGTGAGAGATCGTCGAGGGGCAGAAGCCACCACCGGCATCCGGGCAGCGTGGACCTCGCGGAGGGCGCGAGGGCGGTCGCGATGAAGCGGGGCCGACGGTTGGCAGGATGGCAGCGGTGTGAGGTAGTGCGGCTGAGGATGGAGGAGGCTGAGATGATGGAGGAGGCTGTGAGGATGGAGGAGGCTGTTAGGATGGAGGATGCAGAGGGGATGGAGGAGGCTGTGAGCATGGAGGAGGCTGTGAAGATAGGGAGGCTGTGAAGATGGAGGAGGCTGTGAGGATGGAGGAGGCTGTGAGGATGAAAGCAGCTGTGAGGATGGAGGAGGCTGTGAGGATGGGGAGGCTGTGAGGATAGGGAGGCTGTGAGGATGGAGGAGGCTGTGAGGATGGGGAGGCAGTGAGGATGGGGAGGCAGTGAGGATGGAGGAGGCTGTGAGGATGGAGGAGGCTGTGAGGATGGAGGCTGTGAGGATGGAGGAGGGTGTGAGGATGGAGGAGGGTGTGAGGATGGGGAGGCAGTGAGGATGGAGGATGGTGTGAGGATGGGGAGGCTGTGAGGATGTAGGAGGCTGTGAGGATGTAGGAGGCTGTGAGGATGGAGGAGGCTGTGAGGATGGAAGAGGGTGTGAGGATGGAGGAGGCTGTGAGGATAGAGGAGGCAGTGAGGCTGGAGGAGGCTGTGAGGCAGGAGGAGGCTGTGAGGCTGGAGGAGGCAGTGAGGCTGGAGGAGGCAGTGAGGCTGTGAGGCTGGAGGAGAGTGTGAGGCTGGAGGAGGCTGTGAGGCTGGAGGAGGCAGTGAGGCTGGAGGAGGCAGGGAGGATAGAGGAGGCAGTGAGGCTGTGAGGCAGGAGGAGGCTGTAAGGCTGGAGGAGGCAGTGAGGCTGGAGGAGGCAGTGAGGCTGGAGGAGGCTGTGAGGCAGGAGGAGGCTGTGAGGCTGGAGGAGGCAGTGAGGCTGTGAGGCTGGAGGAGAGTGTGAGGATGGAGGAGGCTGTGAAGCTGGAGGAGGCAGTGAGGCTGGAGGAGGCAGTGAGGCTGTGAGGCAGGAGGAGGCTGTGAGGCAGGAGGAGGAAGTGAGGCTGGAGGAGGAAGTAAGGCTGGAGGAGGCAGTGAGGCTGTGAGGCTGGAGGAGGCTGTGAGGCAGGAGGAGGCTGTGAGGCTTGAGGAGGCAGTGAGGCTGGAGGAGGCAGTGAGGCTGGAGGAGGCAGTGAGGCTGTGAGGCTGGAGGATGGTGTGAGGCTGGAGGAGGCTGAGAGGCAGGAGGAGGCTGTGAGGCTTGAGGAGGCAGTGAGGCTGGAGGAAGCAGTGAGGCTGTGAGGCTGGAGGAGGGTGTGAGGCTGGAGGAGGCTGAGAGGCAGGAGGAGGCTGTGAGGCTTGAGGAGGCAGTGAGGCTGGAGGAGGCAGTGAGGCTGTGAGGCTGGAAGAGGGTGTGAGGCTGGAGGAGGCTGAGAGGCAGGAGGAGGCTGTGAGGCTGGAGGAGGCAGTGAGGCTGAAGGAGGCTGTGAGGCTGGAGGAGGCAGTAAGGCTGGAGGAGGCTGTGAGGCTGGAGGAGGGTGTGAGGATGCAGGAGGGTGTTAAATGCTTATACTTACCCTCCGGCGACCGCTCGCTGCTGGGAGTAGTATCAGCCATTGTGCTGATAGGACCTTGAATGATGTCAGAATGACATCAGCGTTCGGCGGTGTGATTGGGGCGCTAGCGGTCATGTGACATATCACATGGCCGGAAGCGGGCCAATCAGAGCGCCGAACGCTGATGTCATTGTGACATCATGCAAGGTGCTATAAGCACAATGCGTGCTTTGTTAACTCCGGGCGCCGCTGTGACGGAATGTGGCGGTGAGCGGCGGGGGAGCAGGAAGATGTGGCGGGTGAGCGGCGGGCTGTGGGTGGAGGGGGCAGTGTTTTGGGGTGTGATGGAGTGTGGTCTCCGGCGGCAGTATTTTTGCGCTTCCGGCCAGCGGCTCGCGATGACACATGCGTGCCATCGCTCGCAGGGCACGTGATAGCGGCACAGTGGCCGGAAGCCCAAAACTGCAGATTATGTATAGAGAGATATGCATGCTTAGGCTGGAGTCACACTACTGTATGACTGGCGATCATAGGCAGATTATAGTGAGGGCAATCTGGGAAACTTCAAAGTGTTCTGAAAAAAACAAGCCCTAATACGGCTATGTAGATGGAAGAAAAATAACATTGTGGCCTTTGGAAAAAAGGGAGGGAGGAGTCCAATAATGTGCAATTTTCTCACACTCCTGGCATTGCACATTTTTCTCACATTCTTAGCATTGTGTACAATCTCGTCTGTAACATTGCAATCTTGTCCACATAGCCTAGGTGTGTTATTTGTAAGAACATACAGGGGTTGGACAAAATAATGGAAACACCTAACGTTTTGGCATCATAATCTTCGAACATGTTATAAACATGCAAACCGTGACATATGTTAATGTTTTGTAGTTGATTATTTGTGTTAAGTGATATGTGTATGTAAATTAACTGTTTGTTTTGCCGAATTGTAAGAACATTGATGAGAACCTGATACCAATGGCAGACCTTTCGGATTTTCAAAAAGGCCAAATTGTTGGTGCTCGTATGGCAGGCGCTAGTGTAATAGGAAGTGTCCGAATGCTTGGCTTGTCATGAGGTACTGTCTCCAAAGTAATGACTGCATTTGAAAGAGAAGGAAAAATGTCCACAGTAGGGATGGGCGAGTCTACTCGCTAGGACTCGTTACTCTGCAAGTAGTAAGGGACTCGCAGAACTCGGTACTCTGTGAGTTTCCCAGCGATTACTCGCCCAGTAACGAGTCCAATGCAAATCAATGGCAATCCTAGTTTTGTCAGAGACTCTGACAAAACTAGGATTGGCATTGACTTGCATTGGACTCGTTACTGTGCAAGTAATCGCAGCGAAACTCGCACAGTAACGAGTCCGGCTGTCTGCTCTGTGCCGGGCTCGGGTCCTGCGGGTTGCCGCAGCTCCAGGGTCCTAGAGCCCGCCTGCTCTCCCTGTGTACAGACATGAATGTCTGTGCACAGAGATGATGTACCAGAGCTGAGAGTGTTCTCAGTCTGCTCACTCCCTGTGCATAGACATCTATATCTATGCACAGGGATGTAGCAGAGAGGACATCGCGTTTTGGACTACGTCGAACGGAAGAGGATTTTTTTAATTAAAGATGGAGTCCCTAATGGCTTTTTTTTTTATTTCTAATAAAAAATTTTCTCTGTGTTGTGTTTTTTTTTAAAACAATTTAATAGAAATTCATGGCGGTCATGTCTAATATTGGCGTGACCGCCATAAATTTCAGGCTTAGGGCCAGCTGATAATACAAAGCTGGCCCTAACCTCTTTATTACCCAGTGGGCCACCGCCACCAGGGCCACTGGAAGAGCGGGGTTCAGCGCCAGAGGATGGCGCTTCAATGAACGCGCCATTTTCTGGGGCGGCTGCGGGCTGCAATTTGCAGCGGGGGGTGCCCAGAAAGCTTGGGCCTCCCTGCGCTGCGGATTCCAGCCCCCAGCTGCTTAGCTGTACCTGGCTAGACATAGAAATTGTGCGGAGCCCCATGCATTTTTTTTTTAATTATTTCATGAAATTCATGAAATAATTAAAAAAAAGGGCTCCCCTATATTCTTGTGTCCGGCCAGGTACAAATAGGCACCTGGGGGTTGGGGGCAGCCCGTCGCTGCCTGCTGGATCCGGCTGGTTCCAGAAATATGGCGAAGCCCACGTAATTTTTTTTCTGAAAAATCAATAAAACAATCCTAAAAAAGGGACTGCATCTTTATTAACCCCCATGGTCCATGGTCCAGGGGTTAATAAAGATGCAGTCCCTTTTATTTATGTTGTTTTATGGATTTGTCAGAAAAAAATTTGACGTGGGCTTCGCCGTATTTCTGGAACCAGCCGGATCCAGCAGGCAGCGACGGGCTGCCCCCAACCCCCAGGTGCCTATTTGTACCTGGCCAGACACAAGAATATATGGGAGCCCTTTTTTTTTTATTATTTCATGAATTTCATGAAATAATAAAAAAAAAAATGCGTGGTGCTCCGCGCAATTTCTATGTCTAGCCAGGTACAGCTAAGCAGCTGGGGGTTGGAATCCTCAGCGCAGGGAGGCCTAAGCTTTCTGGGCACCCCCCGCTGCAAATTGCAGCCCGCAGCTGCCCCAGAAGATGGCGCGTTCATTGAAGCGCCATCCTCTGGCGCTGAACCCCGCTCTTCCAGCGGCCCTGGTGGCGGTGGCACGCTGGTTAATAAAGGGGTTAATACCAGCTTTGTTATACAAGCTGGTATTAAGCCCGAGATTCTTAATGTCAGGCCAGGTTTGTCCCGGCCACTAAGAATCTCCAATAAAGGGTTAAAAAAAACACCACACAGAGAAAAATTATTTATTAAAAATAAAGACACAGACACCATTAGGGACTCCATCTTTACTACCACCACATATCCCTCCAAAGACCCAGGTCTTCTCTCTTCTTTCTTCTCTCTTCTGTCTTCTGTCTTCCTTCTTCTTCTTGGGGGCGGAAATGCACTCCCCTGCTGTGTGATGAGTCAGTGAGGCTGTGAGCATTAAGCGGTGACGTCACCGCCGGCCCCGATAGTTTGGTTACTATAGCAACGCTTCAGCAGTGCCGACAGCACAGCGCCACGACTCATTCATAAACTGTTGGCTTTAACTCCCTGCTTACCGATCACTGCAGCGCCGGTAAGCAGAGAGTTAACTGTGCTGTGACCGCGGCTGGTATATGCGCCGCTCATACTGCAGCCGCGGTCACAGCACAGTTAACTCTCTGCTTACCGGCACTGCAGTGATCGGTAAGGAGGGAGTTAAAGCCAACAGTTTATGAATGAGTAGTGGCGCTGTGCTGTCGGCACTGCTGAAGCGTTGCTATAGTAACCGATAGTTTGGTTACTATAGCAACGGGGTCGGCGGTGACGTCACCGCTTAATGCTCACAGCCTCACTGACTCATCACACAGCAGGGGAGCGCATTTCCGCCCCCTACTGTGTGATGTGTGATGTAGCAGAGCTGAATGAGTTCAACAAGAAGAAGAAGGAAGACAGAAGAGAGAAGAAAGAAAAGACCTGGATCTTTGGAGGGATATGTGGTGGTAATAAAGATGTAGTCCCTAATGCTGTCTGTGTCTTTATTTTTAATTTATAATTTTTCTCTCTGTGGTGTTTTTTTTTAACCCTTTATTGGAGATTCTTAGTGGCCGGGTCAAGCCAGGCCTGACATTAAGAATCTTGGGCTTAATACCAGCTTGTATAACAAAGCTGGTATTATCCCCTTTATTACCCAGCGTGCCACCGCCACCAGTGCCGCTGGAAGAGCCTGGTAAGGTGCCTGGAAATGGCGCTTATTATTAATGCGCCATTTTCAGGGGCGGCTGCGGGCTGCTATTCTTTAGCGTGGGGGGGCTCTATAACAATGGGCCCTCACCCCGCTGAGAATACCAGCCCTCAGCTGCCTAGTTTTACCTTAAGGGGAAATTAAGCAGCTGAGGGTGGCAGCTCGCAGCTGTCTGCTTTCATCGGGCTAGACTTAAAAATGCTGCGAAGCCCCACGCGTTTTTTTATTTAAATAATTATTTATTTTACACCCAACAACGCCAGGTTGGTTGCCATACACCCAAGCAGAATCACTGTCCAGATTGAGAAAATCAAGTCTGATTACAACAGCTAATCACAGAGGCTCCCACAGAGTGTGAGCTCCTGTGATTGGCTGTTAGTTTGACAGTGCAGTGAATATGTAATGAGCTTAATAGGCGGCCCCGGAAGTAACAGCGGGAGCCTATTAAACATGATTTAGCTATTGTAGCATGGTGCTACAAACTCGCACCGTGTGCTGTATGGGGGCGAGATTTTCTCACATCTGCGATTTGTAAATCGCACATTACTTGCTATTACTTGCTTCCCCATTCATTAACATTGGACTCGCTAGACTCGCAACGAGTAGCGAGTCCCGGGCTCAGACTCGCTAGAGTCAAGCGATTCCGAGTAATTTGGGACTCGCCCATCACTAGTCCACAGCAAAGCACAGGTCCGGACGAAAGTCGAAGTTGACTGAGAGAGACCGTCGGACTCTAAAGCGAATTGTGAGAGAGGATCGCAAGACCACAGCTCCGAAAATCACTGCTGAGCTCAATGAACACCTACAGAACCCAGTTTCCACAAAAACTGTTTGTCGGGAGCTGCACAAATCTGGATTCCACGGAAGAGCTGCAATTAGAAAACCGCTACTCTCAATGACAAATGTTTCCAAGCATTTAGAGTGGTGTAGAAACCTCCAGAATTGGTCCCTCTAGCAGTGGAAAGATGTGATATTTTCAGACGAATCATCGTTTACCCCATTTTCCGACCTCCAGCCGAGTGTACGTTTGGAGACAGCCGAAAGAAGCATTCCATCCAGACTGCCTTCTCCCAACCGTAAAACATGGCGGAGGTTCTGTGATGATCTGGGATGCTATTTCGTGGAGATCCGCTGGGCCAATGATATCACCTTGTATGAATCCATACCTCGGAGAATTGAGTCACTTGTATGATCCACCTTGGTGCGTGGAATAATTCAGGGCGGCACACCCTGATTAGAGTGAAATGAAAAAAAATCCAGCATATTGGTCCATATTATAAAACTTGGCAGACATATTTAAAATTCATATATGAAACCTTATGTGCTTCAGATCTTATCTATCTGATTTAAAAAAATACATATATTTTTAATTTTAATACGGATTTTCGAGCCAGTGCTGGAATTTTTCTCATCTCTATCTGAACATTAAAGGGGTTATATTAAGGACTGTGGTTTTTTTTGCAATGTGGCTAAGTATGCATTGACTGGTTTTTTGCTAACTATCTGCCTGATCTGCTGGTCAACAATTTTTTCCAGGTCAGGTAGATTCTTCCTGCCAGAGAATCTTCTGCTTCTGGTGACCTTAAGCCAGCATCACACACGTCAATGTCGTCAGGGATCTGATTGCTGGCGACATTGACGGCTGATCGCTGGTGAGCTGTCACACAGGCAGACTCACCAGCGATCAATGGACCAGCGACATCGTGGAAATGATTTAAATATCGTTTCCACGATGTCTTCAGGCTGGTATCAATGGTAAACTGTGGGTAACTAGTCAGTGCGCGCTGCCTAGATACCCGATGTATACCTTGGTTACCAGCCTTCTCCGCTCACCGGCTGGTATCCAAGGTACACAGCGGTAACTAGGTTCCTTAGGGTAACTAAGCAGCGCACACTGCCTAGTTACCCACTGTGTACCTTGGATACCAGCCGGTGAGCGGAGAAGGCAGGTAACCAAGGTATACATCAGATATCTAGGCAGTGCACGCTGTTTAGTTACCCTAGTTACCCACTGTGTACCTTGGATACCAGCCGATGAGCGGAGAAGGCTGGTAAACCAAGGTATACATTGGGTATCTAGGCAGAGCGCGCTGCCTAGTTTCCCCGCAGTTTACCATGGATACCAGCTCCCAGCACTTGCTGAGAGGCGCTGGGAGCTTGCTAATCGCATCTCCCGGTGTCACACGCAGCAATGCTGTGTGTACACCGGGCGACCATCGCCAGGTTTTCGGTCCAGTCCGAAAACCTGGCGACCATCAACCAGTGATTTATCGCTGGTTGATGTGCCCTGTCACATGCATCAATATTGCTGCAACATCACGTGCAGCAGTGATATTGACAGCGATATTGATGCGTGTGACGGCCCCTTAACATCAATAGCTCAGCTCCTTCTATTCTACACAGCAGACTTTAAGGGACAGTGCATCATAACTGAAAAAACCACACACTAGGCTCTGTATGTACATTTCTATAGGCAGTAAGAAGCTGCTAATCACAGCAGAGGCCTACTGGGCTTGGGCTCATGTACTGCTGTATCTAATCAATGATAATCTACTTGTATTAAAATAAACATAGCAGGTAAAAAACACATTGTGCAAATAGAGATGCATGGCTAAAATTTCTGTTTTAACCATTAGAGCATGACATCTTCAGATTAGATAGCAAAAATGTGCTGACAGATTCCCTTTAAGAGAGTGAGATTTTCCTTAATGCACATTTAAACTAGGGATAGTCACTATCCTGTAAATAGGTTTCTACCTCGCCAAAGAGACTGGCATAATAGGAAATAATTGAGTTATTATCAAATGTATCCAGTTTCATTCTTCTAAAAGTAATATTGAAGGTTGGATTAAAGGAAAAAATTCTTAGGTATGAAGATTAGTGAGAGGCAGTACAATTACAGAGCCCTCCAATTATGTTGCATTTTAGATATGGGCCTGATGCCATCGCATCGGGAGGGCAGTGACATCATGATGGTGGCAGGCTCTGTGGAGCTGGTGTAGTGGCTGTCTCTCCCCCATTTCACTCTATCTCCTCCCTCTGTCTGCTCTCTCTCCCCCCCCCCGTGTTGTCTTCTCCCCTCTGTGCTCTCTCCTTTGGTCTGTCTCCCCTGAATGTGTCCCCTTGTGCGCCCTCCCCTGTCCACTTTTTCCTCTGCTACCCTGTGCTGTCTTCTCCTCTCTGTGCATTCTCCTTTGAGCTGTCTCCCCCTGTGTGCTTGCCCCACCCCCTGTGCACTCTCTCTGTTCCTCTGTGTGCTTGCCTCTGTGCTTTGTATCTCCCCTTGTGTTATCTCCGTCCTATGGTGTCCAAAGATGGGGCCGGCTTGTGTAAGTGCGTGTGCGTGCATAGGTTCTGCCTCCGCCATATTTGTATACTCAGCTGCCCAAAGATGGTAGCTGCCTGAGTATGTGGTGCATCTGTAGTTGGTATATGCATGCGCACTTACTCACTCAGTGATGTGTCAATGACGCGCAGCGGTTTTGGGTGGTGGCAGTTTTCAGGTGGTGGCAGTTGCAGGTCGTTGCGGCACTACTGTCAGTACTGCGCAATTTGCTAGGTACCACCAGTGGATGCCATATTTTCACACCCATCATTCTCTGCCCCCTCTTGATCTCTCTCTGCCTCCCCGTTTGCTCTTTGCCCACTTATGCACTCTCTGTGCCCACCAGTGTGCTCTCTGTGCTTCCCTGTGCATCTCTGTGCTCTGTGCCTCTCCCCCTTGTGTGCTTCTCTGCCCCCTATGTGTTTTCTTGCAGCTTCTGTGTGCTCTCTGCTCCTCCTGTGCGCTTAATTTGTCCTCCTGTGCTGCCCCACACCATGCCACATACACAAAAATGAAAGTACAAAAGCTGGGGAAGCAGGACGGTACAGGACCTGTGCCGATGTCAGTGTCATGTGATCAGTCACGTGCACAGGCAGAGCCAAGGTCAGGCGGAGTCGTTGGTGTTGGCAATGTAGCAGTTGCATTTTCGTTCATGTGTCAGTGGCACCGCTGGCGGTAGTGCACAATGGGCCAGTGCTGCTAGCAGGAGCAATATTTGCACACCTATCACTTTGGTGTGCAAATATGCTTCTGCTGTTCATGACAGGAGAACATTGGCCGGACGGGACTTCGCGATTAAGTAAGTAGATTCGCAGTGAGAACATGTTGTGGCATGAATAATTCAAATATTCAGTAATTGATTGGAAACCAATGCTGTATGTTTTTGCACCTTTCAGTCCCTTAATAGATAATTCCTGTTTTGCTGGTTGTTTTGTTTCTCAAAGGTTTGGATTTTATTCATACAACCTCTCCATTGGAAAGGAAATAAAAGCACAAAAGTAAAGCAACATGGCAAAATATCAAGAAAACTAAGAAATATACAAACCATAATCAAAAATCACATTAAAAACATAACTCTTTTGCTGTGCTTCACAGCTATACCAAAGTAATAAGCTGTAAGGATCGTCTTAAAAAATCTTCATCAATTAAATATCAGAGTTCTAAGTTTTTATTGTGCTTAGTCTCTTGTTGCAGTTGATTTATTCTTTGTCAATATTGTCCTTGTCTTGATTTATTTTGAAAGATGCCAAGAAGTGAAAAAGCTCCAGCAGCTGCAGTAACAAACCCGATGGCGCTGATAGCTCTGTTGGCCTGCAAAGGAACACATGTGCATGTGAGAATATGTGACTGGGTACATTTCTTCATCCTTACCGTTCCTTTTGGTTCAATATGTTCCGGGATGTTCGTCACAAGACAAAAAAACAAAAACAAAACAAGATCTTGCGAAATCTGTTCAGCATACATATCCCAAGATGTCTATTTGTTATTGGCTATATGTGGCCATCCAGTGGTTATTCTTTGTATTGTAAATTTGTATTTTAATGAAATACTACATTTAATAAAAAACTGAAGTCCTCAAAGTGGTTGTCTGGTAAGTAAAATGTAAAATGTCCTAATCACTTTTGGAAATTACTTTATTTGAACATGCCATACAATTCTTCTTTTATGGCTAATCCCCATATATATATTCTTACTTTAATTTTTATGACTTTCCATATGACTTCCAGCAATCAAATGGATTCTCATAATAAGGAGGATGATCCTGCAGCTAGATCCCTGCAGCTTCAATGATTCCCACTGAGACAGTACATACTCAGGTGGCGGCTCTGTGTTCTCTTGCCACAGCTTCTTTTGCCATCAACCCCATTCTAAAATCCTAAATTATTATTATTATTATTTATTTATATAGCGCCATTAGGTTCCATGGCGCTTTACATGAGGATGAGGGAGACAAGAACAAGTACACTAAATCTAGGCGATCAGGACATACAGGTACAGGAGGGGCAAGGACCCTGTCCACGAGGGCTCACAGTCTAAGAATCAATTACAGTCAAATAAGAAAAGAGTAGTGACCACAGCACCGCTCCACAGGTTCTATCACCACACTGAAATGGATCATCATTGGGGGATGTACTATGTTTACTTACACAGCTCCCTTCAACATTGCCCCCTTATGATATCACAAATCAATCATAGGGAAAGAAGAGAACAGTGACCACAGTGTTGCCCCACAGCTTTTATCACTGCACTGAAAGGGATCATCATCAGGAGGCAGAACTGCTGTCACTACCCCTGCTTCCATCTTCGTTGCCCATTGAAGACCATATGTTTCAGAGTAGGGATGCACAGAAGCTGTAGTAAGTGAACCCATCGCCAACCCCTGATGATGTCCAGTTTCACAGGGGGGTGGGGGTGAGGGGAGGTGGAAGAGTAACCGCACAGCCAAACTCAATAAGGCATCCTATTTTAAAATCCCCACTGATTGCTGGGGTGTGCTTGGAAAGTTAAAATGAGTAAGGCTGCCTTCACACTTGCAGATGGATCTGCAGCGTTTTGCAGATGCATCTGCAAGTGTGAGCATGCTGACCGCGGCCCCTATGTTTATAATAGGGCGCACGCGGTGTGAAAGCTCTCATTCACTCCTATATGTGTACTGTCAGCAGGCGTATGCCTGCTTACAGATCACACTCTCCCGCCCGCAGCATGGACGCTACATCTCGCGTCCACAGTGCGGACGGGAGTGTGTGATCTGTCAGCAGGCATACGCCTGCTGACAGTACACATATAGGAGTGAATGAGAGCTTTCACACCGCGTGCGCCCTATTATAAACATAGGGGCCGCGGTCAGCATGCTCACACTTGCAGATGCATCTGCAAAACGCTGCAGATCCATCTGCAAGTGTGAAGCCAGCCTAAGGTAGGAAAACAGATATGGTGATTAGCTGTTTAGGGAGGACAGTAAATCTAATATACACTGGAAAAGAAAATGGCGCACCTGTTTTGCAAAATAATTAAATTGTGGGGTGATACTGCTCACCTTATGTGGTTGTGAGAGTCACAACCACTAAAAACACTCTTAGTGCCAGATTTATATCCTGGCTGTAATGGTCTGCTGCAGTCTCCCACAAGGTAAATCCACAATAAAATCCAGGAGAAAGAAATGGGACTGTGACCATGTTCCCATTCGAAATAGAACATTTTTGTGACAACAGTAAATTTTTGTAATTCTATTTTCAATGCGTTTCTGGACAACTAAGGCCCCTTCATCAGGAAATCACAGATGTACCTGAAATGCATAGAAAATAAAATCACAATAATTTACTGTTATCACAAGAATTTTATTTTTTGAATGGGAGCGCGGTCACAGTCCAATTGCTTTCTCTTGGATTTTTTATTAGGGATTACAGTAAAGCATTTTTAAATAAATCAAATTACAAGGTTACTATGTTTCAGAAATGTGAAGTTAGGCTGCCTTCACACTAGCGTTTGTGTCTGCATGCGGAGGGCATGCAAACGCAATCGCAGTGCAATCGCTACCATACTGATGTGAACGCAGCGGAGAATCTCTGCATGCATTCACATCGGCATGGTGCCCGGCCAGCCAATCAGCGATCTCGGCGGTGGTCGGGATGAGGATATCAGTGGCGGAGATCTCCTCCCAGCAGCCGCCACAGATTTCCCGATGGTGTCGGCGTGGGAGATTTTAAGAAACAGCTGATCTGACAGCTGTTTAAATCTCCCGCACCAACACTGAAGAGGTGATGTCAGCACGGGAGATATAAACAGCTGTCAGATCAGCTGTTTCTTGAAATCTCCCGCGCTGACACTGCCAGGAAATTAGCAGCGGCCAAGAGGAAGAGATCTCTGGCTGCTCTACCAGATCTCCCGGTGGCTGCCGCTGATCTCCCGAGAGATCAGCGGCGGCCGCCAGGAGAGATTTCAATGTGATCCGCACCGTACTCCTGTGCTGTCATGCGGAGAACAATGTGGACCTATTGACTTCCATGCAATGTTCGTGTGCTTGCTGATAAAACAAACTCCCACAAGCGCACAAAAAATGCAACAGGTTGCGTTCGGAGGGCCGATGAGGGCGCACAAATTATGCGTATCTGAACGCAGCCAAATGTAGGTACCATGCGTTACCATGTTAAATATAGGAATGCAGTGCGCATGCGTTTGGCTACGTTCGGTACGCTGCGGTTTCATATGCAAATGTGAAACCGGCCTTAGGCTTAGTATATCCTTTGTGTTAACAAGATATGGAATACTGATAAAAATACAATACAATAAAATTTCAGTTTATTGCAGTTAGAAAATAAAAATAAGAAAAGATCTGTCTTTCTCGGTTGACATCAATAGGGGCCCTGAACGCTTGGACCTTATCACACTGAGAATCTAATCCCCCACATGCCTGGGTTTTACTTTCACTGGCAATCACAAATAGGATGAAACTCACACATCTTTTAAATTATTTATTCAAATAATTTACAAAATAATTGGCTTTCCTATATTTTGATTGCTAGCCAAGGTAAATCCAGGCAATTGGGGGTAGCAGCCTTTAGCTGTCCACTTTATCTGCTCTAGAAAACAAAAATACAGCAAAGTACATCATTTTTTAAAATTATTTATTTATTTTTACAGTATTATGATGTCAGTCAATGGGTGAGGGGCCCAACAGCCAGATGCTGTCACAGAGAATTGGTGTCTGTGTTTGGCTGTTGGAGTAACCTTTAAAACACCAATATATTCTAGCATCTACCATGTTAGAATGAGTGGGTTGTTTACAGATTACTCCAACAGTCAATCACAGACACCCCCTCTGTACCAACATCTGTAATTGTCTGTTGCGTCCCTAACCAGTGAATAACCAGAAAGTCAATAAGTGGCCCAAGAAGCACAAGGGGCCAGACCTTGGTAATTATGAGCTGATGTTTAATCACTATCTTTTCTCTTTTTACAGCTCCTCCACCCCGAACTGAACATGAACTGTAACATGGACTTCCAGGGAAGTCTTCATACGGCGTCTGTGCCCAAACACTTGGTGTTTGGTATGGACCCTGAACTTTACAGTTTGGGTTTGCCCATCACTACATCTGAGATCACGGCTGGGTAGTGGGTACTGAAGTCACTGCTCTCACAGCTACGACACTTACTACCATTAGTGTAAGAGCTGAACGGTCACTTTAAAGGTGCCACTAGTGTTTGAAAAATCGATCCAATGTTCCTCCTGAAACCGTCTTTGAGTGAGATGCAAGTGAAATGTGAGTATCAATCCATGTGTCTTGAAAGTGCTATCCTAGTCTGATTTTTTTTCACCTAGTGTCTGTGTCAAATCATTGGGACATCAGTGTGAAATCCATGTGCTATGCATTCTTAACATTTTCTTTTACATGCTGCATTACTCTATGTACATTTTTATTTCAGGAAGGAAGTAAGCATAGAAAGATACAGATAAATTCTAAAAAAGATAGATAGATACAGTAGATAGATAGATAGATAGATAGATAGATAGATAGATAGATAGATAGATAGATAGAAAACAGAAAAAAAAAATTGCACAGCACTCAAGATATAGTGTGAACTGGTGCAAGCTGCAATGCTGGAACAAACAACCAGAAAAAATTCACTGCAGCACTCAGCTACTACCAAAAATGCACACATGCTAACAAAGTGGTCTATATATGAGGAAAAAATTAAAAACTTACGTTTTTTTCAAAAAACTCAATATTCTTATTTTTTTATTTTCTGGGGTTCTTGGTACATATATTGGCCAATATCTGTTTGCTAATCAACCACGCCACGGTGACCCCAGGACTCATCAGATGAAAACATAGGTGATGTAAAAATGTACAAATTGCGGGGTTTATGCTGCATATTAACCCCATCTGCAGCCTCTGTAATATGTAATATGCAATGGTGATATATATTTGACAGTAAATACACAGTCATTTACTGAAGTTGAAAGCAAAAATTGTCAAGTGAAAGAATCTGAGCAATTTTGACAAACGTCAAACTGATGGCTAATTGAATTTCCAATTTGTATGGGTATTTCTGGTGTGCAGTGGTTAGTATCTTCCAAAATTGGTCTAAAGTTACCGTTACACGCTTCAATGTTGAAATGATATCACTAACGATCTCATGGCGCGCGCGCGGCCGTTAGGACATCGTTTAGAGATCGTTGGTGAGATGTCACACGTCTAGATATTCACCAACCATCCAGCGAGCAGCTATCGTTCGCATAACCAAGCGAACGATACTTGTTCACTGTTGTGAATAGGGGAAAACATTAATGACATTGTTATTGCGGTGTCACACACAACGATGCACCAGGTTGGCTGATCGAGGATCATCTGATTTGAGAACATTTTGTCAAATCTGCGATCAACGATCCAACGATTTATCGTAATCGTATCTCGGTGTCACACGCAATGAAGTAGTAACGATGTCGTTTGAACGTTTTCAGCAATATCGTTCACGATCTCGTACCGTGTAATGAGGCCTTAAGATAGCTTCACACCATGATTTTCTGCTGTCAGGTTCTGTTCATGTTTTGCAGGAAGCACTAGGACAGAACCTGACAGCCCTGAACAAAACAGAACTGGAGGGCAAATATGGCCCCTGATCTTGTTTTCTCCCGAATCAGCGGCTGCGCTGTCCTATGCTGAAATTTCAGCATAGTGGCTGGGAGCTTTCAGGTGTGATTTTAGCACTGGTGTTCGGAACCAGTCCGATTTTTTGGCAGATTAGGCGCCCATAGACTCCCATGCTATGGACGCCGGATCCAAGAGGATCCGATTTTGTCTAATTTTTGCACAAAAAATGCTGCAAGCTCTGATTTTGTGTCCGGGACAAAATACTAAATCTACCGGATCCTCCCAGACAGCACAAAACTGGGTGGCAAATCACAGCCATCTGGCCCCAGCCAGCCGACCCCATAGGGAGACAAAAGGGGAAAATCGGGTCCTGAAAATTGTGGTGTGAAGCCGGCCTTAGAAGGAAAACCAGCAGGATTGGGGGTCCCCAAAGCTCAATAATGATCGTGGTGAACAAAGATTTGCCAATCTGGTTCAAAGCCACAATAAAGCTACTGTAGCACAAATTGCTGAAAAGTGAATTTTTTTTTTTTTTTTTAATAATTTTGTTCTGCTTGGAAATTTATGAAATTTTGTAAATCCCTTTATTAGGGGATTTGTCTTAATTTCTGTAAAGAAAAACAATTCACATAAGTGGCTATGAAACCCCAGCTTTCTCTCAGTCTATTTGCCTATTATAGGAGTACTGAATACTGATGCTTGTAGTTAAAACTTCCGCACCTGTGTCTTCCTAAAGGCCCTGTTACACGGCATGACATCATTAACGATTTGCTGATACGTCACAGCTTTGGAGTCGTTCCAACTACATCATTACTACCTCGTTGCGTGTGACTCTGCGATGTGATAACGATAAATCGTTGGATCGTTGATCACAGATTTGAGAACATGTTCTCAAATCAGACGATCCACGATCAGTCAACCTGCTGCATCGTTCTGTTTGACACCGCGATAACGATGTAATTTACGAGTTCGCCCATTCACACCAATGAGCATGGATCGTTCGCTGGTTGTGCAAACGATAGCTGCTCACAACATCGTTGGTGAGTCGTCCCGATATCTAGACGTGTGACATCTCACCTAGATTGGCTTCACACTGCAGTTTTTTCATTCATCAGTGTCCATTCAGTTTGTGTACCAAAACCAGGAGAGGAACCAGAAGAGGACCTGCATAGATTTAAGGAAAGAGTAATAAATCTGCGCTGTTGTGAAAATGAGATAATTCGGAGGATATGAAGGATGATTTATTTATCAACACATTTCAAAACTACCATGAGTTTCTTCTTAAGGACAAATCATAAACTATCATACAATTACAATTTGTCTTGAAGAAGTTGGTGGTGGCTTGGAAACGCGTTGACTAAGAAATCCATCCTGAATACCATCCGAATTATCTCCTCTTTCACGGACAGCGCAGATTTAATAACCTTTTATTCAATCAATGTATTTGAGGATTCATTGATGCATATTCTAACCATGAAATAATATTGTGGTACTGTGTTAGCCAGAGAAATCAATGTAAATACTTAAGTACCAAAAAAAGGTTGAGAAAAGTATTATAGGAGTGATACCTTTATTGAAACCAGTTGCTAAATATAATTTTTTGGGTTAGCCAATAAAGGTATCACTCCTATAATACTTTTCTCAACCTTTTTTTGGTACTTAAGTTTTTACATTGAATATTCTAAACATAAAATCTTAATGTTATAGCAGGGTGACATCAAATATTACCTGATCAGATACACCTTCTCCATAACGAAGCAGCGTGACAAAATGTTCACAGTTATTTCCTAGAAGGTCGTAACATATTTCCTGTCCAATAAGCATCTCTGCCCGCTGGATGATTTCCTCCGCTGGCAGTGGAGTGTACTTATCATCATACTTATTGTTCACTTTGTAAGTGTCATCTCCCACGACATCTTTGAGGAGCTGCATCTTTACAAGAGCCTTTCTGCTGAAAACAGACTTTGCGCTTGAAAATGAGGCAACTGTGTTTTCTTCTGTCAATGTAAAATTGAAGAAAGTTTCAGGAGACATTCATAAGACTCTGCTTGAGGATACAATTGATTAACAGTTTCTTACAGCACAGAACAATATACAGAAACAAACCATCTGCTGTCCAGCGATAGACAACAGGCTCACATTGGAACCATCTTTGCTGGTGTCCCCAATTCTCTTGGTAATAATAGCTGTTAGCCAGGTACCAATATTAAACCCTACCTCTTATTATTTTTATTATTGTCATGTAATAAAATGAGCCATGCTCTCAAATGTCAGTGAATAAACATTACTCCAAAATGTATGCAGTGAAAATTATGGTCAAAAGAAGTGTTCAAACAAAAACCATATCAATAAATGAAGGGTTAGATTTCACCCAATCATCTGAGGTAGAAGAGTTCCATCCTGGAGATAGCAGCACGGGGCTAGGCCAAAGTTTGTTTCTGATATACCCTGTGTGTCCTGTGTATTGACGGGCAGTACCCAAATTAAACTTGTACTTGATAGCACCCCCAAATTCCCTCTCAATGCAATTCTGACCAATAATAAGCGGTGATTAAGTTTTCATTTTTTCAGAATGTCTCATTTTATTATGTGACAATAATAAAAGTTAGATTTTAATATTGGTAATCTCCTTGCTAATAGCCTATGTGCAATCTAACTGCTTTAGGGAATGCCTATAAATAAGATTGGGCAGCTATACAGGTTGGAAGATTGATATGTATGACTCTGTATAGACCACCATTTAGCAAATTTAACTTTACGTTTATGCAAATCACATGATAACCAAAGATACATTTTATCAACTGTATCATTATAGTGGTACAGTGAAACACTGTTTTGACCATGAATTAGTGATAAGTGAGTGTAATCGTTACTATTTGCTACTTGCTGGGATAGTACAGTTTTCGCGATACTCATTACTCGGTGAGTATCGCTGGTGCTCGTTAGTGATGTGTCCATCGTGAGCAATCTGACACATATTGCCATCTTCCATCGTAAACAAAGGGAGTCTGCACCCTAGTGAGAGCAGATTGAATGTTAGGCTCTCTCTGGGGGGCACAGCAAGGTGTTTATGTATTGAAAATGCAAAAAAGCCCACATCCCACCCTGTCCTGGAAAGATTGTTTTATGGCTGGATGTGTGTGGGTGGAGCCTATCACTCATTAACTAACATTGGACTCGCTTTTCAGATGAATATGCAAGTATTACAAAGTACTCATTACAAGTGTGGCAATTACGAATATTTAGCTACTCGCTCATCACTAACCATAATGTTATATTGTAGCATGCCCATCATTAAGGACTGAAAGATAAAAAAGTAACAAAAAGTAATTGGAAAAAGCTTTCTGCATTACATAATTTTACTATTGGAACAGAAATAAATGAAGAAGGATCATCCACATACATACCCATTGGTGCAACATTGATGACGTAGCCATCACCAAGATACAGTGCCCAGTGCTGGTATGCTGGGCGAAATATTTCAATCAGGTCCCCAGGCTGGAGATTATTGGGAACCTCCTCATTGTTTCTGTCACTTGAGGCCATCTGAAAAGCAGGAATTACAACAAATCGCTATTACACTTTGAAAACTGTAGCAGATATTTAGTCACACTGTCCAAGAGAACATAATTCTATAAGAGTGTTTGTAATTGATCATCAACATATCACAGATCTGTGCTTCTGTATACTCCAACATCTATGTACAGGGAGCATATACAATGTGTCATTATCATTATATCCCTCCATAGATTCTCACACTCAAATATTATTAGTGGCTACAACATCAACTAGTCAAATTACAGACATAATTAATTCCCTCAGGTCCAAGGGTTATTGTACCTCCAATGATCTAATCAAACCTCGACATCTAAAGCAACATATTATTAGAAATGCTAAATAACTGAAAGCTTGGATGTTATTCACTAAACATAGGAACATAGTACATTATAGTTTAGAAAGGTATACTTACCTCATTACCACTGACAGTATGTAGGTCATGCCATTGATGTTATGTAGGATAGTAATAGCAATGTGTAGGATGTAAAAGTGTTGGTACTGATGTGGGTCTGGTAGAGAAGGGTTTAGGACCTGCACATCAGTTGGTGCTAATAATCAACTGCCACTACAATGTCCTCTACTACAGCCAGATTAATGCATGCTACTTTGATCATTGTATCTGGACTGAATTGCTCCAATGGAGCCCCTTGTTACCATTTTTATATTATTGGCACACAACTTGATTTCCAGGCTTTTGTTAGTGTCTAACAGCCCAATTGGTTGCCACCCAATATACAATGCTCAGCATAAATGAATACACCCATGAGAGATTTCCAAGAAACTGAAAATTTCCTACAATGGTGTGTACTGCTCCCTTCAGAGGAGAGCACAAACAGGCTTTAACCAGAAAGAGAAGTGGGAGGCCCCGCTGCACAACTGAGCAACAAGACAAGTACATTAGAGTCTCTAGATTGAGAGATCGAAACCCCAGAGCTCCTCAACTAGCATCTTTATTAAATAGTACTCGCCAAAGGTCTGCAATGCTGTAATTGCTGCAAGGGGAGCATTCTTTAACAAAAGCAAAGTTTGAAGGATAAAATTATTATTTAAAATAAAAATATTTATTTCTAACCTTGTCAACGTCTGGACTATATTTTCTATTCACTTTGCAACTCATTTGATAAATAAAAGTATGAGTTTTCATGGAAAAACAAAATTGAACGTCGCCACGCCACTAGGCAATAAAAAAAGTTCACACCACTATTATTTTAGTGCTGCTTTTTCTTTTTTTGCTATTATCTAAGGACATTGAGGTGTCTGGAGAAGCGTGCACTGCTTTAAGGTATTTTGTGCTGTTCCTATTTTTACATATACATATATATACCGTATTTTCCGCACTATAAGGTGCACCGGATTATAAGGCGCACCCTCAAAAAGGGCCTTTAAGCTGTCTTGGTTCATATATAAGGCGCACCATATTACCATAAAAAAACAAAGCTCAGACTGTAAGTCAAACTTTATTCAACTTTTTAGCCCCCCATCACCCTCCAGTATCCCTCTGTAGCCTCCCATCACCCTCCAGTATCTCTCTGTAGCTCCCCATCACCCTCCAGTATCCCCCATCACCCTCCAGTATCACTCTGTAGCCCCCCCATCACCCTCCAGTATCCCCCCATCACCCTCCAGTATCAATCTGTAGCCTCCCATCACCCTCCAGTAACCCTCTGTAGCCTCCCATCACCCTCCAGTATCCCACACAGTCAGACACACACACACAGTCAGACGCACACATAAACTGATCTTTACTTTTTGTACATTTTGCTTACTATTGTACTCCTGTATGGTAAGGCACTCACAGCGCTGGAGCCTTCAGCAAATCACAGTGCTGGAGCCCTCAGCCAATCACAGCGCTGGAGCCCTCAGCCAATCAAAGGCTATGGACTGACGTCAGCTGGCCTAGGATTGGCTTAAGCCTCCTGGGCAGAGCTGTGCTTGGCTGATAGGCTCCTGGGCTGTGAGCGTGCCCCTCATGCGGCACAGCAATGCAGCGGCGGGCACCGGACACAAACAGCAGGGACGGTGGAACTTGTGATCGGTGGCTGGTGAGCGTGCCCCTGCACAGCGATGCAAAATACAGCGGCGGGCACCAGACACCGGACAGCGGGGACAGCGGGGATGGAGGGGGCCGAAGGATCTTGTGGCGGATCAGGCTAACGTTATTTTCTGGGGGGTGCCAAATATTTGCAGGCAAATGGCACCCCCTTAGCATACATCAATATTGGCAGAAAAAAACCATACATAAGGCGCACTGTACTATAAGGCGCACTTATGATTTCTGGGAAAATCTTAGTCTTTAAGGTGCGCCTTATAGTGCGGAAAATACGGTATATATATATATATATATATATATAAATATATATATAATAAATATACACTACATATATTTATTTGTACTGTATATATATATTTATGTATATATACAGTAAGTCATATTCCAATGAAAATATAAAGAAATAATTTTAGACATGTGTGCATGTAGTTTTAAAAAAATAATCCTTGCTTTTCAAACATACACATATTTCTTTCATTAATACTTTTTCTTCTTGTATTTTATATATGGTATTAACATTCAACTCCTAGTTATGTGGTGTAAAATTTAATGCTTGCTTGTATTTGCTGTAAAAATAGGAGTCAGTAATATGATGAGTACCTGCATTTGTCTATTATTTTACTATGTGGTGCCATTTGTCAAATAAAACTTATTTAAATGCATTATATTGAAATATCCTTCATTTACTCCATTTTCTTTCCTTTATTGCCCAATCAATTGTGTTATTATATGTGCATCTGTACAAAACCTCCTCTTCTATTTCAACAGGTGGTGCCCACCTAAACTTTTTTTAAGATTTTCAATCACAAAAGTACAATTGAATAAATGTGTAACTTCTGTTCAGTAATATTAAATATACAATAAATGACTAGATGGGGTTTAATCAGCCCTTTTTAATTATAAAGACAGTAGTGGAGTGCTTGTCCTTTGTGGATGCCTAAATTATCTAGTCTCCCGATAGGATCTCATGTGCACCCAAAATACAAAGGTAGAATGTACATATACAGAAGGCTCGTACCTCACATCATTTTAAATGCAAATGATGTTTTTACCGATAGATTGATAGATTTACTAAATATTTGTCTTTCTGTGTCAAGATAATATACAAGATCGTAGGACTCATTCCAAAACTTTTCTTGTACTAGCATTTGCTTTAATCTCTACAGAGGTCACTGACCCATAACAGTGTGATTGGATCTGAAACAGCGTGGTGGCATTACCGGTTTGCTCTGTTGGAAATATTTGTATTATTCCTGGCCCATAGTTCCAGATCTAAAATAAATATATTAAGTGCCATATCAGCATTTGTAAAGGTGGCTGTAGCTACACTTGCAATCGTTTGATAAGCCTAGGGGCTTGTTGATACATACAGTTCCATATTGTCTTATGCTACCTTTTCAAATACTTTTTAGGAGGAAATGAATGTTTTCCTATCTTATCTTGCTCTCTGATGCTCAACTGGATTCTCCATCCATCTAATGGCTAGCAGCTGTGCCATATCGATGTGGAAGGAACGCCACTGCCATAGTCACTTGATATGTTGTCATTACAGAGAACATGTTTATACTCCGTAGAAGGATAATAAGGGGCATAGGACAGCGGTATTTGGTAGCTGCTAAGGAAAGATTGTTGTTTGACATTTTAGCCCTGCAGAAATGCAATTCTTGTTAAACCTTTTTCAAGGTAATCTTTCACTATGAAAATGCAGCATGATCTGCAGGCATCATATCATAGAGCAGGGGGAGATGATCAGACTGACGTATAATTTTGTGAGAAAAGCCTAAGTATAACCTGTGTATTAATCATTTAATACTTTGCACTTCCTAGGATTTGTAGTCTAGTGGACGGTCATATCAGTGATGAGAGCATTCTTTTGTATGAGTGCATACAGAGATAGCTGTCAATCACTGAAAGGACCGCCCACTGGAGCAAAAACACCATAGAGAGCAGAGGAATAAATGATCAGAACACAAATTAGACTGGAGTAACACAGCTGTATGATGCACACAAGAATCATATCAAAATGCTAAGACTGGAAGGTGGTTTCCAATGCATGACAGCTGCATAGAAATACATGACGGTGTCATACCTAAGTCAGTAGAGCCACCAGCCTGTCCAATCCTCCCTCGAGTCATTTGCTCATGTGACTCGTGAATCTTTTCCCACAAAACTTTTCATACTGAGAGGTTCTCTTTAAAGACAATTCATTAAGCAGTGACTGTATCATGACATTATAAAGGATACCTGATATAAAGTAGTAAAACATTAATTTCCTATGTAATAAGATCATTACAATTTTCATGTCACATTTTTAGCAATATTATTATACATTATTGTTTATTTGTTAATGTTTTATTTGATGAATCATACATTAACTTCTTCATGCCATACAAGCATGCTTACAGTACTGTATGATCCTTGGTCTATGAGCAAACCTGCTTGATATAAGGCAGAGGCATTTGTTACAACGTACTAGTCCCAGGAGTATGGGGTTAGATATATAATTAGGCAAAATAAGAAAAAATCTGCGGCACTCCATCCTATATAGTGTGCACAGGGCGACGACGACATGATACATAGTAAATACAAAACAGCGGCACTCTTCAAGGACATCTATAATATAACTGCCTTAAATTGTCCATCATCCACTTCTGTTTGGATGTCCCCGAATTCAAAAATCCACCACGTCGCACAGGACGTACGCCAGCTGTCATATTGAAACATCAAGGTTATAGATGTTCCAATATGGTGATAGTGGCTACTAGCTACTATCGCTGCACTCCCGCTGGTTACCCCTGCCAACCACAGTTCGGTGAACACTCCCCCGCTGCCCGGTCTCTCCCAGGTGCCTGGTCTCCTCCTCGCCACTAGGTCCCCCCCCCCCGCCTAGCCTCCTCCCTGCTGCTCGGTTCCCCCACACCTGGTCTCCTCCCCGCCGCTCGGTTACCCCCTACCCAATCTCCTCCACTTGGTTTCTGCCCCCGCTCAGACCTCCGTTACTGCTGCAGGAGCTGGCTCAGGAGTAGGCTGAAGAAGCTGGTGGGTTACATGACCCCACTGTCAGTCAGGTCCTCTAAGATCAAGGAGCTCTGTTATGGCTGCACGATTAAGGACCTGAGTGACAGAGGTAAGCCAGCTCCTGTGGCTGGGAGGCCGGTGTGTGTGTGAATGTAAGTGTGTGTGTATGTATGCATGTATGTAGGTGTGTGTGTATATGTATGTGTGTGTGTGTGTGTGTGTATGTGTATGTATGTGTGTGTATTTATGTGTGTGTATACAGGGTGGTCCATTTATATAGATACAGTTAAATAAAATGGGAATGGTTGGTGATATCAAC
Organism: Allobates femoralis; assembly: GCA_033576535.1. Classification (NCBI taxonomy): domain Eukaryota; kingdom Metazoa; phylum Chordata; class Amphibia; order Anura; family Aromobatidae; genus Allobates; species Allobates femoralis. Next base: position 186,814,747 of record JARQOC010000001.1, read on the forward strand.
TTTCTGTTTGTGGCAATTTAGTATATGTACAGTGTTGGCCAAAAGTATTGACACCCCTGCAATTCTGTCAGATAATACTCAGTTTCTTCCTGAAAATGATTGCAATCACAAATTCTTTGGTATTATTATCTTCATTTAATTTGTCTTCAATGAAAAAACACAAAAGAGAATGAAGCAAAAAGCAAAACATTGAACATTTCACACAAAACTCCAAAAATGGGCCGGACAAAAGTATTGGCACCCTCATCCTAATACTTGGTTGCACAACCTTTAGCTAAAATAACTACGATCAACCGCTTCCGGTAACCATCAATGAGTTTCTTACAATGCTCTGCTGGAATTTTAGACCATACTTCTTTGGCAAACTGCTCCAGGTCCCTGATATTTGAAGGGTGCCTTCTCCAAACTGCCATTTTTAGATCTCTCCACAGGTGTTCTATGGGATTCAGGTCTGGACTCATTGATGGCCACCTTAGAAGTCTCCAGTGCTTTCTCTCAAACCATTTTCTAGTGCTTTTTGAAGTGTGTTTTGGGTCATTGTCCTGCTGGAAGACCCATGACCTCTGAGGGAGACCCAGCTTTCTCACACTGGGCCCTACATTATGCTGCAAAATTTGTTGGTAGTCTTCAGACTTCATAATGCCATGCACACGGTCAAGCAGTCCAGTGCCAGAGGCAGCAAAGCAACCCCAAAACATCAGGGAACCTCCGCCATGTTTGACTGTAGGGACCATGTTCTTTTCTTTGAATGCCTCTTTTTTTCTCCTGTAAACTCTATGTTGATGCCTTTGCCCAAAAAGAGAGAACATTCTTCCAAAACGTTTTAGGCTTTCTCAGGTAAGTCTTGGCAAACTCCAGCCTGGCTTTTTTATGCCTCGGGGTAAGAAGTGGGGTCTTCCTTGGTCTCCTACTATACAGTCCCTTTTCATGAAGGCACCGACGGATAGTACAGGTTGACACTGTTGTACCCTTGGACTGCAGGGCAGATTCTACTTGTTTGGATGTTAGTCGAGGTTCTTTATCCACCATCCGCACAATCTTGCGTTGAAATCTCTCGTCAATTTTTCTTTTCCGTCCACATCTAGGGAAGTTAGCCACAGTGCTATGGGATTTAAACTTCTTGATGACACTGCGCACGGTAGACACAGGAACATTCAGGTCTTTGGAGATGGACTTGTAGCCTTGAGATTGCTCATGCTTCCTCACAATTTGGTTTCTCAAGTTCTCAGACAGTTATTTGGTCTTCTTTCATTTCTCCATGCTCAATGTGGTACACACAAGGACACAGGACAGAGGTTGAGTCAACTTTAATCCATGTCAACTGGCTGCAAGTGTGATTTAGTTATTGCCAACACCTGTTAGGTGCCACAGGTAAGTTACAGGTGCTGTTAATTACACAAATTAGAGAAGCATCACATGATTTTTCTAAGGGTGCCAATACTTTTGTCCACCCCCATATTTATGTTTGGTGTGGAATTATATCCAATTTGGCTTTAGGAAAAATCTTTTTGTGTTTTTTTCATTGAAGACAAACTAAATGAAGATAATAATTCCAAAGAATTTGTGATTGCAATCATTTTGAGGAAGAAACTGAGTATTATCTGACAGAATTGCAGGGGTGTCAATACTTTTGGCCATGACTGTATATGTATAGGGGAAAAACTTTTCCAGATGGGTGATGACCATGACGGCTATTTTGAAGTTGGCCATTTTGGATCCAACTTTATTTTTTTCAATGGGAAGAGGGTCATGTGACATGTCAAAAGTATTGAGAATTTCATAAGAAAAACAATGGCGTGCTTGGTTGTAACGTAACTTTAATCTTTCATGATTTATTTACAAGTTTACAAATTTATACTGATAGCAACACTGCAGAAGAAATGCAAGCACAGGCTTCCAGTATCCATTCTTTCAGATGCTGCACATCTCATAGCTTTACAGCATAGACAATTGCCTTCAGATGACCCCAACGGGGCCCGGCGGCCTGCACCATTAATGGCCATCCGGGAGCTCAGGCTGGAACCCACAGAGAAGTAGAAGGAGTCAGGTGAGCCCGACTAACCACTGGTGGCTGGGCCAGAGAACCAGAGTGCCGGCTATGTGGCCCAGAACACTTCAAGCCCCTAACCACGAGACACCCGGTGGACAGCAGAAGCTCAATGTCCCCGAGACCCAACAACCAGTATGGAGTAGGACAATGCCATTGTACAAGGGCTGGTAACCCAGAGCATGGGAAGACTCATAGTAGAGCCCGTGACGGCCAAACCGAACCCGTACACAAGAGGATAGAACGAACTAGAGGGCCCTAGAGGTAAACTGAGGGGAGTGACGCAGAGGAACCGTCCCAGCTGCAGTGAGAACCCGTACCCGTAGCTGGTGTGTGAACTGTGTCCAAATCCGGTTTGTAAAGAGCTGAAAAGAAGTGTTAGAGTTGTTACTGTTGAGTTAACAAGTGGAGTAAAATACCTGACAAACTCAAGAGCTGCGTGTGAGACTTATTGGTGCAGAGACTGCAGTGCCTCGCCTGCGAAGCCAGCTACACTTGCTCCCTGTGTGTGCTGGCCTGAGGAGCTGCGGGAAGAAGATACGCGCAGCATCCCGGACATGCAACATCCCTATAACCGCCCGGGGACCAAGCCCTACCCGTGGAGGCTCACCATTCTGGCTGCCAACACTACCATCGTCCTCGGCGGATTCCACGGCAGCGGTGGCCACATTGGCCACGGCCCACGGGTGGCGTCACGATATATCCCAATAAACTTTGTGCCTCCACAGCAGTGTATGTGTCACCCCCACACCAACAGCCTATGTGCCTTCATCTCAGCAATGTATGTGCTACCCCTGTGCATAGATGCCCTCAATGTCTGCAGTGATAAATAGGCCTCCACCTTCCCCAATGCTGTATTTGCCCCAGCCACCCCTATGATGGTAAAATGATGTCATGCAAAAGTACAACTCCTTCTGCAAAAAACAAGCCTTCATATGGCTATATTGCCGGAAAAATTAAAAAGTTATGAGTCTTGGAAGAAGGGGAGGAAAAAATGGAGTATCGCCTGGGATGAAGGAATTATTTAAGGTCCAGTATTGACTGAGCTAGACAACCACTTTAATCTCATTATGCAAAGTTCACTTTTAAAAATATCTAGAACCCACTTGTAAGTTAAACCTATTACAGTATTTTCCTTTGTTATATTTTTAGAACCAAGGTCAGTCTTGAGTAGAACGCCATGTTCCATGTACTAACACTATCCGCAGCAGGGGTAAGGGCAGGGGCTGGCTGGAGCCTCCATCCCCGGGTGGCAGATTTGCCCTGCCGGCCCTGACATGAGAAACGGGGGGTGGCGGGGGGTGGGGGGGGGGGTGCTGTCAGCCGCGGTTTTTTTCGCTGCCGCACCTGCCGCAAGTGCAATACCGCACTTGCCCATCTGCCGCAAGTCCCCCTATACTTCCTATGGAAAAAAACCGCAACCGTGCCGCAAGTGGAACGGTTATGCGGCAAACGCGGCAGATGCGGTTTTTTCACCGCATCTGCCGCGATTTACGAAAAACGCTGATGTGAAAGGGCCCTAAGCCATCTGAAGTACAACTCTCAGCAGGTTTTCAGCAAATCTTGAATTTTACTTCAAAGCTCCTGGTAGAATCATAAGTTTCCAAAACAGGAAAGTTAAAATGGATGACAAGTCTGTTATAAACAGAAAAGCATGTTTGTACTAAACTGGACAATAATCAATATAGTGCAAAAATATATGTCCTGCTTACCATTTTTCAAGAAGGCTGAACACAGCTGCATGGAGGAATCTAAATACCCTGTATGAAGTTATTTCCCCACTGCATCTGTATGAATTATGTATGTCAGTGTATGTCTGTTTATGACAGGACTGTCAATGAAAGTATGGCGTTTTCCCTACCGTACTTCAAGCACTTCCTGATTTCGGCCCCATCACTCACCACGTGGGTAGGGGGCAGATGACCCATGTGGGGTGTGACACAGCCAAACCTGGAGTACGGTATGGAAAACACCATACTATATTTAGCAAAGTGCGGGTGCTGACAAGGACGCATGCATAAAAAAGCAGCGATTTTGATATATATTTTTTTAAAAAAAAGCAAATGCAGATTTGATGCAGAAGATTCCGCATCAGTTTTTGAGTGTTGGTACAAGGTCTAAGCATTCATTTTACCCAAAGCCAGAGCAAAAGGATGATCTTGCTGCCTTAAGCGCTACAAGCTAAGCAACTTTGGATACCTATACCTGATCTTGAGATTCAGGAACTCTCTCTGATACCTTGTCTATGGCAGAGATCACAGCAGCTCCTCTCTAGTCACCAGCTTCCACTGAGTTACAGATAGATGCAAAAGGAACACTGGTGACCATGGAGGATCAGGGACAAAAATGGGGTTATTTCTCATGTACCTACATAGGACACTTTAGGCTGGGGTCACAGTAGCAGTTTTCACATGCGTTTTTGGAGACCTGCGTTTTCAAAAACGCATGTAAAAAACGCACCATAGGCCCCCATGTTAAAAAACGCATGCCCTAATAGCCAAAAAGCATGTGTGACTGTCCCATGCGTTTTTGGAGCATATCCAAAAACGCATGCGTTTTTTAATAAGGGGCCTTATGGAAAACGCATGCAAAAACGCATGTACAATTAGTGCCATTCAAAAACGCATGCGTTTCCCATAGGAGCCCATGTTAAAAAAACGCATGCGTTTTTTAACATGGGCTCCTATGGGAAACGCATGCGTTTTTGAATGGCACTAAAAGGTACTAAGTGTACATGCGTTTTTGCATGCGTTTCCCATAGGAACCCATGTTATAAAAATGCATGTGTTTTCTACAAAAACGCATGCGTTTTTCAAAACGCACAAAAAAATACTACAAGCACTATTTTTAGGTGCAGATTCAAAAACGCAGCCAAAAACGCAGGGAGCCATCACATACCTTACAAAACGCATGCTGACATGAAAAAAAGCATGAGTTTTGTTAAATCACTAAAAAAAACGCATGGCAACTGTGACCACAGCCTTATTCTGAAAAATGTTAGCCTTGAAGTCTTGTAACTTGTCATTCATTCATGATAGGAGGGAAACACACAAATGTGACACAGAAATCTGACTTTTTTTCATCCATTGATTTGCATTGGTGAGTTTCGCAAGATTAATATATCTACTCACATTTTTTCTCATGCAAGATCTGGGTGAGAAAAAAATGCTCAGAAAATCAATCATCTGCTCTGACTCATTCAATAATGTTGGGCTGGGTGTAATGAGAGATTTTCTCTCATTGCACTGGTCTGATTCATACTCTCATGTGAGCGAGGCTTTAAGCGGATTATTTCTCTTTGGGCAGAGACACACTATGGCCAGGGTCACATATCCGGATGCGGTAATCGCATGTGCCTTCAGACATATTTTGGCTTCAAAATGTGTCCCTAAACCTGGATCCGGTAACCGGATTGCTCATAATGTGCAATCCGGTTGCCGTATGCCTTGTTCATCCCTGCTGCTGTAGGTAGGGTTAATGTTAATATTATATGTAGGCAACATGTCTCCAGGGAGTGTCCACCCTCCATAGAGACATGTTGGCCACATAGAGCGGCATGTGAGGGGAGCGCTGCCCATAGAACTAATGTTAAAGCTTTCAGCACCATGGATAGCAGCATGTACAGTACGCACATTACGTACTGTATCTCCTCCTTACAGCGAGGAGCCGCCGGCTGTCATTGATAAAACTGTAAAAGCTGACAAAAGCCGTCAATACTGTCATAAAGAGATTTAACCCCTCACATGCCGGTCTATGTGGCCAACATGTCTCCAGGGAGGGTTGACACTCCCTGGAGACATGTTGCCCACATATAATATTAACATTAACCCTTAGTTTAGCAGGGATGAACAAAGCATATGGCTACCGCAGGCAATCACATGTGCCTTGCGGTAGCCGCATGGGCTCCCATAGGCGCCCATTATAGCATCCCCGCTGCGGTTTTCAAACCGATCTGAAAAACGCTGCCTGCATGATTTTTCACGCAGACAGCGAAACTGGAATGCGGGAACCAGAGTGCATTAAGTGCAATCCGGTTTTATAATGGGTGCCTATGGGCTGCAGATCCTGATCCTGTTTTGAGCATTTTTAATGCTCAAAACCGGATCAGGATCTGCAAGCCTGACCGCAAATGTGACCCTAGCCTATAAGAAATGTCTGCGAGATACTCGCATGAGTCTTGCATGTCTTACCCGGAATGGCCTCTGCCTCTCTGGACGGGAGTGTCTCAGCTGCTTATGTTTCTGTGCAGCTCCACGCACTCGTCCAGAGAGGCAGGGGCTGTTCCAGGTAAGACATGCAAGACTCTTGCGAGCATCTCGCAGACATTTCTTATAGTGTGTGTTTGCCCTTTATCAAACGTCTGCCAGCACTATTGGTGTGGGAAATTACTTTTCCGCGCTCACTTAATCTGCCTTCTTAATTAAAAATTCAAATAGAGTCTGTGGAGCTTTGTTTAGGAGTCTCAACATAGGACTAGCCAGATTTCCGTCCAGGGAAGGACCTAGCCATGGGTGGCTCTTTGAGGAGACCACCATAACCACCATATTAAGTGGCCCTTTGAGTCAATATCCAGCGCTTTACAAGCTTAAAGATATAATAAGCAGAATTCCATAATAAGAAGTGGGCCGCACTAACGTTAGGGGGCATACTTCAAAAAGTTACTCCAAAAAGATTGCATAACATAGACAAGGAGTATAGACTTAGGTTATACCATGAAAATATTAATTTTATTTAGTATGACAAACAAGGACAAGGAGGGGAAGGTCACAAAGTGCTCCATGCAGGTAGCCACTATACGGTTTACATATATTGCACTGTATCAGACACACAGACCGTGTCTGTCCCTATATATAAAAACTGGCGTCTGCGCAGAGACCCATATACAATCAGCCACTTGTGTGGGCACCTAATACATCATCAACTACACAACCATATATATGAAGGTTTATACTGACATTGAAACATGTTCCATCCATATATCCCTTGTGGTGTTGTGGGTCAAGATAGAAGAGGCATACCCATATAAAGTACCTAGTCTATGGGAAGAGCGCTACACCTAGGAGTATTACTGACAACCAGATCAGTGTGTCATGTAGCTAAGAGGCATAATTACCAGAACCGTCATTGGCCATCTCGCATGGGGCAGCAGGGGTGAGGGGTGGTCCGGACCAGGGGACCCCAACGCATTTCGTGACCACAGTGTACAGGTCACTTCATCTGGGGATGCTCCAGGCTCCTCCATCGGAGGTTTTTATATCGCTCGCGCCACCGGAAGTGACTCCTAGGTGTAGCGCTCTTCCCATAGACTAGGTACTTTATATGGGTATGCCTCTTCTATCTTGACCCACAACACCACAAGGGATATATGGATGGAACATGTTTCAATGTCAGTATAAACCTTCATATATATGGTTGTGTAGTTGATGATGTATTAGGTGCCCACACAAGTGGCTGATTGTATATGGGTCTCTGCGCAGACGCCAGTTTTTATATATAGGGACAGACACGGTCTGTGTGTCTGATACAGTGCAATATATGTAAACCGTATAGTGGCTACCTGCATGGAGCACTTTGTGACATTCCCCTCCTTGTCCTTGTTTGTCATACTAAATAAAATTAATATTTTCATGGTATAACCTAAGTCTATACTCCTTGTCTATGTTATGCAATCTTTTTGGAGTAACTTTTTGAAGTATGCCCCCTAATGTTAGTGCGGCCCACTTCTTATTATGGAATTCTGCTTATTAATTGTTATTTCTGTGGTTTCCACAGCTTGTCCTATTGGGATGGATTTTCGAGCCCATGATTCTGTTTGGCTCACAGAACTTGACAAAGCCTTGGACGAGGTTGGAGGCGCAGCGGGTGAGCCGGGTGGCAGCGGTAGCACCGAGGAGGTAGTCAAAGCTTACAGGGGTCTCCTACGAAAACGCACCAAGACCTGGTGGAATAGGGCCTTTCTTGACAAATACCTAGAAAGGGACCTGGTGCCACGTGGGTTACGAGTACAGGTTTTTCCTTCTTTTCCGATTGAGGACGAGACCTTCAGAGCAGAGTGGGAGGAGTGTGCAAGCGAATGTTCGAAAGGATTTCTGGGCCTCCTTATCGAGCTAGATTCAGCATCTATCAAGGTAATGGAGAGCGAGATGGATAAACTTCTGTCCCAGATTAAGGAACAGATGTCTGGAGAAGCTTTGACTAAATTTAATACCTATAATGAGACAGAGCTGAGACGTCTTGAAAAGGAGATTAAGAGCTTTAAACTCAAAAAATTCCAGCGGGATCAAGTGGACTATAGTACAGGGCGGGTATATAAATGGAAAGCGAACTTTAGACCTCGCCCTAACCCGACCCCAAAAGGTAAACCACGGACGGGTACTAAACCCAAACCCAAACCAATAACACCTAACCCCAGTAGCACTGAGGAGTCAGATGCTGAATCCATTCCTGGCGAAGGGATTATGACAAGATTTAGATCTCGTTTCCCACAGGGCGCTGGCTCATCCAGTCGAGCCTTACAGGTAATCAATCTTTCCAAGTACTCGCTCTCCAAAACACAGATAGAGGTACTCTCTCTGGGGCTTTCTTTCTCACCCACGAGTAACTTCCATTTCTTTACAGCTATGAAGGATATGCAATTATTCTCACGGAAGATGGTCCTGAGGAAACTTCATAATAAAAAACAAAGACAACCAGAGGAAATGGATCGGGGTGAGAGAGAAGCCTTAGAGAATCTGGAGGACCTGGCCGATGAGGTTGAGCCCACAAATACAGGTAGGTTTCCCTCATCTATACTACCCAGATCATCGAGGTTCCCACCCTTGTCCGTCTGTCCAGCCGTAGAGATCTTTAATAAGTTGGTGACCAATGATTTAAAAAGATTACCAACAAGATTGAAAACAGACAATTTGACACATAAACAACGTGGTGCATTGCTTGAATTAGAGAAATTGTCTGATATAGTTATAAAACCGGCGGACAAGGGTGGGAACATCGTGATCTGGCCAGTCGAGCTGTACGAACGGGAGGTTTACCGACAACTAAGGGACAAAGAGACTTATCGTAAATTGACCTATAACCCCTTAACCACGTTCTCTAGTTTGCTGCAGACCATCCTCATGAAGGCATGTGAGGTGGGCCTGATAACAAAAAAAGTAATGGAGGGACTCACGGTTAAATTTCCAAAAATTCCCACGCTATATCTACTGCCAAAAATACACAAAGATGCCGTCGCTCCTCCGGGACGTCCGATCGTTTCCGGGATAGGAGGGCTTTGCAATCCAATATGTAGATTCATTGATTACTACCTAAAACCTTTAGTGGAATTGCTGCCCTCCTATGTCCGGGATACGACGGACGTCCTGATGAGGATCGACGGCATCACGGTGGAAGAGGATACTCTTCTGGTAACAGCTGATGTGGAGTCCTTGTATACGAGTATACATCATGAGGATGGTCTGCGAGCAGTTAGGTTTTTCCTTCAGTCCAGTGGGAGGGACGCAGGAACCTGTGAACTGATCCTCGAGCTGCTCCAGTTCGCCCTAACACATAATTTTTTTGTCTTTAAGGACAATTATTACCTTCAGACACGCGGCACTGCCATGGGCGCGGCCTGCGCGCCCTCGTACGCAAACCTCTTCCTGGTCCTCTGGGAGAGGGATTTACTTTGCGGCGGGGGCGGGCCGGCCGACGCCCATGTGCAGTGCTGGCTTCGTTACATTGACGACCTGTTTATTTTGTGGCGGGGCGGACTGGAGCAGCTTGATAAATTCATGCGAGGGTTGGCGCGGAATGAGGTGAATATAAGATTGACCTATAAATCTGATGCTCATATGATTGACTTTCTAGACATCTGCATGGAGGTCGGTCCTAATGGCACCATGCAGACTGATGTCTTTAGAAAGTCAACTGCAGTAAATTCCCTCTTGTACGCGTCATCCTCGCATGAACGGTCCACCATACGCGCTGTCCCTATCGGACAGTTCCTGCGGATGAGGCGTATATGCTCATCCGCAGAATTGTTCGAAAAACAAGCCCACGATCTGAAGGATCGTTTTCATGAAAGAGGGTATAGCAATAGGTCAATTAAACGTGCATATCTACGGGCAAAGAATCCCCCTAGGGATTCTCTGCTATATAGTCCTAAGAAACCTGTAACTCCCGACGTCCAGCCGATTCGGTTTATATCCACCTTTAATCAGGGGTGGGACAAGATGAGGGAAATACTTAATAGACATTGGCCGATACTCCTTTCCGACCCCTATCTGAAAGGCTCCCTATCCGACCGTCCTCTCATGACGGCCAGACGTTCAAAAAATCTGAAGGATTTACTAGTCCACAGTCACCATTTAACAACTCCATCAGGCCTGTTTGGAGCTAGGAGACCTCTAAAGGGATGCTATCCCTGCGGTCACTGTGTGGCCTGCGATAATGTCCAGCGCGTTGCCTCCTTCTCCTCCTCCGACGGTTCCCGCTCCTATGACATACGTGAATATGTATCTTGCGGTACGAGTTGCGTGGTATACTATGCCACGTGCTCCTGCCGTAAGATATATGTGGGGAGGACATGTAGGGAGCTGAGGAGGAGGGTAAGGGAGCACGTGAGCGGCATTGTCGCGGCCCCCACAGTGATTGACCAAACCACTTTGAAGACATTACCACGCCACTTTTTGAAATACCACAATAGTGACCCGTCGACCCTGATGTTCAGAGGTATCGACGTGGTACACGGTGGTATTAGGGGTGGTGATGTCCGTAAAGTACTGTCACAAAGGGAAACAAAGTGGATCGTGGCATTGGACACAATGTCACCTAAAGGTCTAAACGAAGATCTAAGCTTTGCGCCTTTTCTGTAGCCGCTGCCGCCTGGTGTGTCCTGATCTTTTGTACCTCTCAAATGTTTTTAGTCAGTCTTTTTCTGACACATTTATGTTTTTATTTCCCTTTTTAAGGACTTTTTAGGTTCCTCCCTTGGCTTTTGTGGGATTTTTCTGGCTCTTTTTATATGCAAGCAAGGTTTCCTAAGGAATAACTTGAGGACTATTTGTTTGGAGATTGCATAACCTACCTGGGAATCAGAAGAACACTGTACCAGCGTGCTATATATGTTATTATCTAATGTTATAATGTATGTGTGACTTTGAATGATGGAATATTCTGGCACACTGGGTTAATAGATCATTATGATGATAGGTGCAAATCCCTCTTTTGCTTTTGCCTGTCCCCCTATGCGCGCGGCGTCACAGAGTCTCCTGCCTATCAGCACTGGTGTCCGGGCTCTGTGCGCGCGCGGTCGCTATGGTGACGCGTCCCCGCGACCGTGCGCGCACGTGCGGCCTGACGTCGGTGCGGTGGGCGGTGCAGTGCTCTGTGACGCGGCCGCGCATAGTTCCGGTCAGGTGACCGGCTTGCGTAACGTCACTTCCGGTGGCGCGAGCGATATAAAAACCTCCGATGGAGGAGCCTGGAGCATCCCCTGATGAAGTGACCTGTACACTGTGGTCACGAAACGCGTTGGGGTCCCCTGGTCCGGACCACCCCTCACCCCTGCTGCCCCATGCGAGATGGCCAATGACGGTTCTGGTAATTATGCCTCTTAGCTACATGACACACTGATCTGGTTGTCAGTAATACTCCTAGGTGTAGCGCTCTTCCCATAGACTAGGTACTTTATATGGGTATGCCTCTTCTATCTTGACCCACAACACCACAAGGGATATATGGATGGAACATGTTTCAATGTCAGTATAAACCTTCATATATATGGTTGTGTAGTTGATGATGTATTAGGTGCCCACACAAGTGGCTGATTGTATATGGGTCTCTGCGCAGACGCCAGTTTTTATATATAGGGACAGACACGGTCTGTGTGTCTGATACAGTGCAATATATGTAAACCGTATAGTGGCTACCTGCATGGAGCACTTTGTGACCTTCCCCTCCTTGTCCTTGTTTGTCATACTAAATAAAATTAATATTTTCATGGTATAACCTAAGTCTATACTCCTTGTCTATGTTATGCAAGCTTAAAGATATGACAAGGGAATGCCAAGGCCAGGTATCCATCCACAGACAGCTGTTTCGGGGTTTTGCCCATCATCAGTGTGGAGTAGGATTCTGGCTAGGTGGGAGCAATGCCTAGTAGACCAACAAAACAAAGTATTCACTGATCTCAGGGAGACCAGTTCAAGAAAACACTGCGGGCAGCCGGCTAAAGCGCTCAACACAATGAATTCCCAGGCGCATTGCCCCCTGGAAATTATGAATATGCAAATAGAGTCTGTGGAGCATTAAATGTAAGTAATTGTAATTGTTTACCGGTGCGACTCTGGTCCAACTGCGCCATTTTTGCCTGTGACTTCTGACTAATCGGAAGTCAGAAGTGCCATAACAAGTGCTGAATGCATCTCTATGAGAGCCAGAATAAGACCACAATAAGGTTCTCAAAGATAAGTATTGAACACCGATACATTCCATGAAACACCGCAGACCGACCAGGGTGCTGATGGAAAAGGATGTAGGCAGCGGAAGATAAGTATAGGACAGGGGCCAGGGGAGTTAAGTTTAAAGCACAACTACAACAGTGCAATTAATAAAAATGGTGGATTGATGCTTTAATCAACTTTGATAGTTGGGGACCTTCTTGAAGATTTGTCCCACAAGCAGCCATGTGAGAGTTCCCAATCAGTTTCTACATTATCGCCAAATGTATATAGCCTTTATTAGAAAATGACCATGTGGGGATCAAAAAGAAACATGAGGACAAAATATAGCAGGTTCTGGAATCTTATAGGCCAATATGGCTTTTCTATGACAGATAAAGATACAGAATAACAGATCCATGTACCTGTCAACTTGAACATTCTCTGTGCATTAACACAGGCCTAAACAATTGAAGCAGAACATTCCCATGGAAACAGGGATAATGGTTCAGAGCATGGTGAACAGTGAGAGCTGAAAGCAAACACAACAGAAATTCTACATTTTTAGTAGATAATACCCATTACATGTGGTGCACTCTCATGTAAAGAACCCCCCACTTCTTAATAATCATCCATAAAATAGGGAACTTTGTTGCATGTACCACAGACATATTAGTGTCCGATCCTTATAACCATATTCCTATAAACATATTTATATGGGACATAACATTTTTTTGTACTGTCCCTTCCCTCCTACATGATGAAGAAGAGTTGGGCATTACAGTTCTAGGATCTATAGATCGCTTATAAATCAAAATGATATCTATTACTCAGCTCTCACCCCTCCCTTCAGGGACAGAGAAATAGAAATTCAGCCTCAGCAGTGGCAGGAGTTGTGTCAGGGGCATGGGCCCTGGGGGCTCCAGGATCATCTTATATTCCTGCCCCCTCACACTTCTGTATGAACAGGGGATGTGGCAGGGGGCATGGCCGTCGGCCCCATGATCACAGTACAATCCTACTCCTGATACCATTCTATGTAATCCATGAACAGGGATGTTCTTCTTTCAAATAGTAATTGTGTCACCTAGAAGATATGAATACATGCTGTGATCCCCTGATGTACAATGATATTATGGTGCATAATGTGTGCTGCCATGTATCAGGCTAGGAGCCCAGGCAAAGCACTACATTGGTTCATAAAGCACTGCCAGGGTTTCCACTCCCCCATATCAACTTGGTTGCTTCCTGGCCCTTGAAACGTTAGCATTATGCATGACTGAATTTCTCTGTCCTTGAAGAGAGGGGTGATGGCTGAGGAGCAGATAAGATTTTATTGATTTATAAGCAATCTAATTATCCCAAAACTGTAGTGGACAGCTCTGATTCATCATGGGATATCCCTGTGGAAGGAGTTCGGATGTGGCTCCGAAACGCATAGGAGAGAAAGAATAAAGGAGGTTTTGTTGAAGCATTGCCTTCCTTGTGATCCTTTTATGTCACAGCAGCGGGGACCGTGGTACACCTCTTCCTAACTACAGATTATGAAGTTAAAACAGGTAGGTGGGACGATGCTCCTCAATGTTTGTCCTTGGAATGATGCTTTGAGCATCTCTACTTGATTGAACAGTAATTGTATGTTGACAGTCCCTTTAAGGTCCAGACGTGTGCAAATTGCACATGCTGCTCTATGTTCTCAGTTACATCAAGTGGGATCAAGAGCTGCCTGCAATTCTATCTACTCCTATGCAAAAAAAAGGCGTGCAATTATTTACTTTAAGGCCACGTGCACACAATGAGTATTTGGTGAGGTTTTTTTTTCCTCAGTATTGGTAGCCAAATCCAGGAATGAGTAAAGAACACTTAACCGGTTATGTGTTTCTATTAGGCCTTTTTCAAATCTAAAGCGGCCGTCACACGCTACCATTTTAAGCCCGATATCGTTTAAGCGATCTCCTTTTTGATCGCTTAAGCGATATCGTCTGGGCATCGTTGCATGTAATCAAGCGATTTTACAATGTAAAATCGCTTGATCGTGACATCGCAGATATGAGAGCAGGAGCTCATATCTAGCGATGACCGATTTAACAAACAGCTTCATCGTGGTGTGTGACACCACGATGATCCATCTCCCAGCGGCATAGATGGTAACTATGGTACACTTCGGGTTACTAAGCGCCGCGCGCCGCCTAGTAACCCGATGTGTACCATAGTTACCAGCGATCTCGCTGCTCCACATCGCTGGTGAGTCTGTCTGTGTGACAGATCACCAGCGATGTGAGCGATATTGTTAGCGATCGCGCGTGCACGTGATCGCTAACAATATCGCTCACGATATGGATGAGTGTGACGGCCGCTTAAGGTTGGTGTGTGTTTTGCTAAATTTGTGTTTCTAGGTGTTTTTTACAGCTAAAAATGCATAAAAACGCTAGTGTTTTTGCCCCTATTGATTTTAATGGAAACGCATGTAAAAATGCATGCAAAAACGCATGTGCGTTTTCAAAAATGCAAAATGCATGCGTTTTTGCCAACGCTGCACAAAACGTTGGGGAAGATGTTTTGTGCTGCGTTGGCAAAAACACATGCATTTTGCGTTATTGAAAACGCACATGCGTTTTTTCATGCATTTTTACATGCATTTCCATTAAAATCAATGGGGGCAAAAACGATAGCGTTTTTATGCGTTTTTAGCTGTAAAAACGCCTAGAAACGCAAATTTAGCAAAACGCACACCAACTTAAGGCTAGGGTCACACGTGCATTTTTTCCATGCATTTTTCACACTTGTCTTTTTGTGAAAAACGCATGGAAAAACGCATCCATAGGCCCCCATGCAAAAAACGCATGCCCCAATGCCAAAAACGCATGTCTAAAGTGCCATGCGTTTTTTGGATGCGTTTTTGGCTCAGCACCAAAAAATGGATCATGATGCATTTTTTGGTGCTTTCTCAAAAACACATGCGTTTTTTTTAACATGGGGGTTTTTTAAGGCTGCCACACACCTAATAGCAAAAACGCAGCCAAAAATGCAGGCTGCAAAAAGAAACCTTAAAAAACGCATGCAAGTGTGATCATTGCCTTAGATGTGAAACAAGCCTTACACTTTGCCTCTGATTGTTCCACTACTGTTTTTTTCTTAAAAATACTAAGGTAAAAACACAACAAATACTCAATGTATGCACATGATCTTATGTGAACCATCCATTATATACACTAACATATTAAGTTACTTTGGACAGAGTGCTGTCTGTTGCGCATATGGATGTTACACTGACTGAAATTACTGGCTGTCTGAATGAAACCAAAAACCTTTAAAATTAATCTGAGATATAGAAGCTTATGGTAAAATGAAATTAAACAACTGACCAGATCAAATATAGCATCTGTACATAGTGTCAAAACTTGAAGCTCGTGGGCTCCGATGCAAAATCTTCAGCAGGACCCCCAACTACAACAGATCTAAAATACTAACAGTCTTTTTATTTTCGGCGCCTTAGGCTCCAGGGCGCAGATGCTATTGCAAGCTATGTATTTGGCATTGTCCACACACCTGCGCTTCAGTATTTAGCGCTTCTTGCGCTAAATACTTAGATTCTGGCAGAGAAGCGCAGGTGCGTGTACGCGGCCGCTTCCAGCAGACGCTGTCCCTGGTTACCCGATCTGTATCGTGGTAACCAGTTCAGACAGCAGCCTGCATAGTCACCGCACAGGTGTGAGGACAATGCCTATACTATACTAATGCCCTGTCTGTGCAGTTGTGGCGTCCCACTGGTCGGAGCGCCACTAAAGGGTACTGCACCCAGACCATCGTGTGTGGTATCCCTGTGGTAAGTGAATGGGGAGGTTAATATGTGGCTTATTCCTCGCATCCACACACACCCTTAGCTCAGGGGACTACAGGGTTAAATCCTTTACTAGGAGACCCAGCCCCGGTGGGAGGAGTTCAGGGAAAGCAGTGTGAGGGTGGGAGGAAGTTAGAGGCAGAGAACGTCTGAGGGAGAGACAGGAAAGGAGCTTTCCAGGAGAGCAGCAGTTTTGGGAACAGAGGAGCAAGTTATAGGTTCTCCCAGATGGCTTACCGGGCACCGGAGCCCGCAGACTGCTCGAAAGCTACAAGCACAGCAGAGAATCCGGATTACCGTGGAGTCTTCAAGTCTCCCAGACAAAAGCGCAGTCAACATTAAGGGAGCCAGGCACTGCGTGACGAGAGATAGCGGCAATCTATTAGAGGGATACCCGACGACAGCAAAGGTGAGAGAGCACAGGAGGCCAGGCTAGATTTCTGGTCAGCCAGGCTTCACACGAACCTGGAAGAGCAGTAAAGGAGGGACATCTAACAAAGCCACGTGGAAACACCCCGTTCACTTACCACTACCTAGGCCAGCAGCCTATGCTTACAGACTGTGTTGTACTGTGAACTATGCTTTTTACCTGAACTGTTCCAGTAAAGTACCCGGGAGAGTGACTTTGCCTCCGTGTCTTTGTCTGCAGAATTCAACCTGTTTGCTTACAGGAACGCTGCCCCGGAGGATCAGCTTTACCTGTAGGGAGCTTTGTCATCCATGCTGCGATACCATCGCCCTCCAGAGGACTGTGGTGGTGCTGGTGATCCCTCACCAGGTACTACAGGTGGCATCACGTGACAATAACTTTTATCCCCTGTACATAACTCCTTACTGAGGTGTCGCCCAGGCCACGGGCTCAGGCGCTGTCACCCGTGACATCCCCGTGAAAACCTCTCCGAGCCTGATACCCAAGTACCCCAGGGCCTTGGACTCAACATCGATTTCTGGTGCTGTGAACATGATCTCATGCCCGGTGTGCCTTTGAACTTTGAACTGTTACACCGTGAAAAGAACTTTTCCCGCCAATACATGGCGCCAAAATTGGGTTCCCGCCATTTCTACTGGGGATCCCAAGATGACGACGTAGCCATGTGAAAAGGACAATGTTCAGGCCCAGGGTGTGCCGTAGCCCCTTGTCATAGGAGGGTTTAGGCAGAGGCGTAAAACTGTTTGCCCACCCCGATTGCCATTAATCAACCAAGGGGGTGGGCCAAAGACTAAACGACCCCTGCCGGGAACTAACAATGGCGGAGAGGACGGAGCAAAGCAATGGAAGTCCAGCAACCAGGAGCTGGAGCTGGGAGCAAGACACCGGTCCACAGTTGAGCACCCGGTAACCAGTGAGGACCCGCCAGCCGAGATGCAGCCCATCATCACTAGTGCGGAAGTCGGGGCAGAGCGAGATGACCTGAGGCCCTACCTGATGACAGTGGCAGCAGACCAGAGCGGGGTCTGAGGAAGCTGAGAAGACATCCAGCCAGCGAAGCTCCGAGGAGGTTAACCGGAAAGGCCACTCGGACCGGGACTTATACCAGGGTGACTAGGTCAGCTACGAGCGACATGCGGGGCCACTCGGATGGTATGCCCTGCATGTATCTAAGCTGTAGAGACACTGTTAAAACTCGGTCATTTAAATAGTTATGAAAAGACTGCTTTTCATGTGGACTCACAGACTTTCATGAGAACTTTTGTGTGTGTTGTTGTGATGATGTGTAGCGGTCTGGCGGTGATAACTCACACTGGACTGTTCTGGACAATATGTTAGTACCAGTCCCCGTTGGGCCGAGGTGGACTCCAAAGTTAAAGTAAATTGTGTGTAGTGTAAAGAAAAGTGCTATGATATGGAGAGTAATATCTTGGCCAACAGGTGACCCGAGGACCACGAGGTCTATGATAATAGCTAACTTTTGTATTTGTTAGTAACGTCGGAACTGTGCCTCCCATAAAGGGAAGAAGAAGAATGCGTGAATTTTAAATATGTTACCTGTTATTGTTGTTTATGAAAAAAGAAAATTTTACTCTCCAGGTGTACCAGGCAGAATACTCGGGACGAGTATGTTTCACCAAGCGGGAATGTGGCGCCCCACTGGTCGGAGCGCCACTAAGGGGTACTGCACCTAGACGCTAGCGTTTTTATGCGTTTTTAGCTGTAAAAACGCATAGAAACGCAAATTTAGCAAAACGCACACCACCCTTAGATGTGAAACAGGCCAGAAAGTTTCTGACCAAAGCAGCGCATAGCAATACCTGCTGGTAGTGCTATGCGTTGCTCCGGCCAAAAACTAAGTTTCTGATGGATTGGCCAGGCTGACGGCAGACGCAAGTCTGACCCTAGACTAAGGCTGGGCTGGTTTGCCTGTATTTGAGTTCGTGTGCTTTTTTTAACTGCTAAAAACACATCCAAACGCATGCGTTAACGCACCCATAGGCTACAATACAAAAACGCATGTCATTTTGCAAAAATGCAAAACACATGCATTTTTGCAAACGCAGTCCTAGATACAGCAACCCACTTTTTTGGCTGCGTTTTGCATTTTTGCAAAATTACATGCATTTTTGCTTGCGTTTACAATGCGTTCTGCATTGCAGCCTATGGGTGCTTAACACTGTGTTTAGATGATTTCTAGTTGTAAAAATGTATACAAACCAAACGCAGGCAAACACAGCCCAAAGGCAGATGTGAAAAGGCCCTATGACAAATGTTGCTTGGTATTTTGGAGGTGATAGTTGTCTCCCTTGTACCTTTTGGCCCTCTGCCAATGGATGTCTGCCCCCTGAGCCAAATGATAGCCTGAAGTCAGTATAAGGGCTCAGACAAATGGGTGTATATATAGAATAGTACAATGTGAGAAAATCTTGCATTGTACTCTGACCAATGGTATTAAAAGTATCAGAGCAGATGAGCATTTATATTCAGCTTTTCTCTCACTCAGATTCTGGATGAGAAAAAAGTTGCAACATACTGCAAGTGGATCCAATAACCGTGCGAACTCACCAAGGCAAGTCAATGGGTGCAAGAAAAAACAGACAGTACACGGATGGAGTTTTTAGCATTGTCTTTCCCATGCTGTAAAAAATTAGAATAGTAGATAGATAAGATAGATAGTGATAAAAAAATGGAACAGCACAAAAACTATTACTTCGGGTGCAAGCCCCCCCCCCCACTACCACAAATACATAGGTTCAATGTATAGATGAAAAAATGGATGGCAGCACTTCCTTCATAAGTGTACAATTGTGGATTTATTTCGTCAGGACCGCAACATTTCGGTAGAGTACTCCACTTTGCCAAGCAGTGACTGCTTGGCAAAGGTTGAGTAATCTACAGAACCATTGCGGTCGTGGGGAATTAAATCCACAATTGTACACTTATGAAGGAAGTGCTGCCGTCCATTTTTTCATCTATAGATAGATTGAATAAAGAAGGAACAGCACAAAACAGTGTGCTCAATACTTCATGAAAAATGCAATGTCCAACACAGGATAATATAAAAATGAAAAAATCAAGCAGCACCAGTGGTGCTTGAGAAATAACTCTATGGAGGTCAAAACAGCGTGCCACTTGGGGCTGGATTAAAGTCTACTTTATGCTTTATTTTGAAGTGCTGCCTGATTTTTCCATTTTAGATAGATAGACAGATAGACAGAAGATAGATAGATAGATAGATAGATAGATAGATAGATAGATAGATAGATAGATATGGACTCATCGGACCTGTAGTCACTTTGTCGCAGTCGATGAGCAAACAGACATTGGCCAATGTGTGTACTAAGAACTTCAGAAATAAAATGATAAGATTTTGAGTTTTTTGAAAAAAAACGTAAGTTTTTAAACTTTTTTCTCATATATGTATAACGTTGTTTAGCATATGTACATCATTGGTAGAAGCTGAGTGCTGCAGAGTATTTTTTTCTAGATAGATAGATAGATAGATAGATAGATAGATAGATAATGGAATAGATAGATGATATGATTGCTAGATCAATCTTACAAATAACAAATTGGATAATGAGGGTTGCCATTGTGCTTTATTTCTAATGAAGGATTTTTCTGCGTGTGTGTGTGCGTGTGTGTATGTGTGTGTTTATTAGCTCTTCACTTACTGGCTTGGTAATAGGTATCAAAAATGCCTGCCATTACCAATCCAGGACTTAATGACAAGCTGTCAATCATCAGCTGTCATTAACCTCTTCTATCACCCCAATGCCACCACACCAGGGCATCGAGAAGAGTAAAGGGCAAGGATTTGGTGCTTCTAATAAAAGTTCCAATTTATCAGTTGCTATTCTTAACCTGGGGCTGGGGGCAATAACTATGGGCCTCACCAGTGTAAGAATAACAACCCCCAGTCATGCACTTTATCTTGGCTAAGTATCGTATTGAGGATGAAGGACATAAAACAGCATGGGGACCCCGTATTTTAAACTCAGCCAAGACAAAGTGCCTAGCTGGGGCTGCAACTTGTAGCTATCCGTCTTATCTGTGTTGCAGAATGAAAAACATGGAGAACCCTCAAGCATTTTTTGCAATTATTTATTTATTTAACACACATATGATGGGAGGTCAGTTGCCATACACTATTGTGTTTGGCAACCAAACACAGACAGCAGTATAGATTTGGGAGCACAGGCTGATTGCAATAGCCAGTCACAGAGGGTCTCACAGAGGCTGAGCATCTGTGATTGGCTGTTGCCAGTCAGTGCAGTGACTATGCATGAAGCTTAATGAGTGGCCCTGGAATCAAGCAGCGGTGACTGGTAAGATCAATCTATCCTATATATCCTATCTATCTTAACTATTTACAGCATGGGATAGACCATGTTAAAAACACATGCATACACATGATACGCATGACATATGAATGCTAGGTGAGAAAACAATCGCAATCTCGCATAGCACTCTCATGAGTCACGAAGACCATATGGATTTAACTTGTCCTACTCTCCTGGATGAAAAAGGGTCTGATTTTTCACATGCTCTTTTGTTTCTAACTTAATGCTATGTTTTTTGTGGTGTTTTTCAGGTTTAGTATATTTTTGGGTAATTTTAATTTTTTTTATAAACACTCTATATACTAGATATAAAGCTTTTTCATAGATTTCCCAATAAGTTTCTCTATAGGAAAAAAAAGACACAAAATAAACATTTAATGTCCTTCTGTCACCTGTATTCCATCATGGCCATCACTCAAGTATACAGACATAGAACCTTTCACACATGAAGTCAGATGATTTATCATTTCTGAAGATAAATAAACATAAAACTACTGATAGATAATTCATTTATTTTACATCTAGTTGTTGAAATCATTATTTAGCTACATCTGTCTAAAGGTACCGTTACATGGCACGACGTTGGAACGATGTCCGCAAGGATCTCGTGGGAGCGCTGTCATTTCCGACATCGTTTTGACATCGTTGGTGAGATGTCACACGTCTAGATATCGTGGATGACTCACCAACGATGTTATGAGCAGGTATCGTTCGCAAACCCTGCGAACGATCCCTACTCGTTGCTGTGAATGGGCGAAGACATCCACGACATCGTTATCGCGGTGTCACACAGAACGATGCAACAGGTTGGTGGATCGTTGATCGTGAGGTTTGTGAACATGTACTCAAACCTGCGATCACCGATCCAACAATTTATCGTTGTTAAATTGTAACACCGAGGTGTTACATGAAATGATTTCCTAATGATATCGCTGGAGTGACTCCAAACCCGTGACGTATCAGCGACATCGTTAATGATGTCGTGCCGTGTAACGGTATCTTTAGGAAAAGCTGGGTGAAGACCTGTCTGATTGTCACTACAGTGCCCACAATGATGTCACTAAACATTCCTGGGGTCCTGAGAATCATTTAAGAGATTCTGTTCTAGTATTAGCTTGATAATTTGGCAGACAGGCCATCAGGACTAGAGGAATACTAATTGACAATCATTGTTCCAGGTTTCACGGACACAGATGTAACTGAAGAAACAGCTGAAAAAAAGAACAACTAAATTATTTGTTATCAAAAATCAATAAGCTTCAGGTTGGCTTTCTTTCACCTCATTCAAAGGTTCACGTTACTTCCCTATTCCTGCACTTAACGTACCTGACCTAAGCCAAGAGTGTTCTTGTTGCGCCCACCTTGGCATTCAGTGCCAGTAGTCCCTTTCCATCTATACTCCTGCTAGCCAGGAGAAATTAAGAACTGTCATATAGGCTCTTATGCATTTGTAGCTCCTCAGTAGATAACATTAATTCTTTTTTACATCATAATCATCAAATATTTTTGGCATTGTAGTGCTACTTACCGGTTTGTGGCAAGCATGTCATCCCTGTGATCCATGTACAGGAGCTGCGCTCTCCTGAGAGACAGGTGCTTGCTCCCACCTTATGGCCACAACACCTCCTTGTCATGCGCAGAAGCAGCTATTGTTGTGCTAATTAGATGCTGTCCAGGAGCCAATCAGAAAGCAGGGATGCTTATACATCCAGGCAAAAGAGCTGCTTCTGGATATAGCGTGGTCCCCAGTCATGTGAGGAGTGGAACATATAAAAACAGAAAGTCAGCTCACCCCCCTGTTGATTGTTTGGCGTGTAATGCATATAGCTGGGCTTCTTTCTGAGTTCACGGAGCGCTGTCAACGGCTGCAATCATAATACAGCTACTGAGGAGAAGGGCATCCTTTATGTAGCCCAGCACAAAGACATACAGAGAATGCTTACACACATTGAGCGGATGAATGCCTCTTAGTCATGGCGTTCATAATGTGCTCAAACCTTTAAAAACACAAAATGCAGTGCATTCAGTTCAAAGTAATGACATCATACATCTCCACGCCAGCAGATGAATAGTTAATCGAGACTTGTGAAGGGGGCCACACGCCTTACTTTTTCTGAATTATTGATGCATTATTGATCAAAGGAAGCAATTATTAATTGATGAAAATAAATATTTATGATTCCAGTACTTATCATGCTAATTCATCCATCAACCTTGAGAAGGTATTTTGCATTTTTTTTTTATGTTTGTGCTTTTGTTTTTTCCTTCCCTTATTTCAACAGCCATAACTTTTTTATTTTCCCATTAACATAGCTACAGTTGTGGCCAAAAGTATTGACACCCCTGCAATTCTGTCAAAAAATACTCAGTTTCTTCTTGAAAATGATTGCAATCACAAATTCTTTGGTATTATTATCTTCATTTAATTTGTCTTCAATGAAAAAACACAAAAATAATTATCCTAAAGCCAAATTGGATATAATTCCACACCAAACATAAAAAGGGGTGGACAAAAGTATTGGCACTGTTATGGTGGGTTTACACACACCAACTTATCTGTCCAACTTCTGACCAACTTGCTGGTTGCAGTGAAATCATGGAACATTGCTAAATTTTGTGGCTGTGCACAAATGGAACTATGTGTCCATGATTTCACTGCAACCAGCAAGTTGGTCAGAAGTTGGACAGATAAGTTGGTGTGTGTAAACCCTCCATTAGAAAAATCATGTGATGCTTCTCTAATTTGTGTAATTAACAGCACCTGTAACTTACTTGTAGCACCTAACAGGTGTTGGCAATAACTAAATCACACTTGCAGCCAGTTGACATGGATTAAATTTGACTCAACCTCTGTCCTGTGTCCTTGTGTGTACCATATTGAGCATGGAGAAAAGAAAGAAGACCTAAGAACTGTCTGAGGACTTGAGAAACCAAATTGTGAGGAAGCATAAGCAATCTTAAGGCTACAAGTCCATCTCCAAAGACCTGAATGTTCCTGTGTCTACCGTGCACAGTGTCATCAAGAAGTTTAAAGCCCATGACACTGTGACTAACCTCCCTAGATGTGGACGGAAAAGAAAAATTGATGAGAGATTTCAACGCAAGATTGTGCGGATGGTGGATAAAGAACCTCGACTAACATCCAAACAAGTTCAAGCTGCTCTGCAGTCCGAGGGTGCAACCGTGTCAACCCGTACTATCCGTCGGCGTCTGAATGAAAAGGGACTGTATGGTAGGATACCCAAGAAGACCCCACTTCTTACCCCGAGACATAAAAAAGCCAGGCTGGAGTTTGCCAAAACTTACCTGAGAAAGCCTAAAACGTTTTGGAAGAATGTTCTCTGGTCAGATGAGACAAAAGTAGAGCTTTTTGGGCAAAAGCAACAACATAGAGTTTAAAGGAGAAAAAAAGAGGCATTCAAAGAAAAGAACATGGTGCCTACAGTCAAATATGGCGGAGGTTCCCTGATGTTTTGGGGTTGCTTTGCTGCCTCTGGCACTGAACTGCTTGACTGTGTGCATGACATTATGAAGTCTGAAGACTACCAACAAATCTTGCAGCATAATGTAGGGCCCAGTGTGAGAAAGCTGGGTCTCCCTCTGAGGTCATGGGTCTTCCAGCAGGACAATGACCCAAAACACACTTCAAAAAGCACTAGAAAATGGTTTGAGAGAAAGCACTGGAGACTTGTAAGGTGACCAGCAATGAGTCCAGATCTGAAACCCATAGAACACCTGTGGAGAGATCTAAAAATGGCAGTTTGGAGAAGGCACCCTTCAAATATCAGGGACCTGGAGCAGTTTGCCAAAGAAGAATGGTCTAAAATTCCAGCAGAGCAATGTAAAAAACTCATTGATGGTTACCAGAAGCGGTTGATTGCAGTTATTTTGGCTAAAGGTTGTGCAACCAGGTATTAGGCTGAGGGTGCCAATACTTTTGTCTGGCCCATTTTTGGAGTTTTGTGTGAAATGATCAATGTTTTGCTTTTTGCTTCATTCTCTTTTGTGTTTTTTCATTTAAGACAAATTAAATGAAGATATTAATACCAAAGAATTTGTGATTGCAATCATTTTCAGGAAGAAACGGAGTATTATCTGACAGAATTGCAGGGGTGTCAATACTTTTGGCCACAACTGTATGTGGTGGCTTAATATTTGTGGGAAACCATCAATTTTATCATGTGATATACTGGAAAATAGGAAAAAATCCAAATGTGCCAAAATATCAAAGAAAAAAATAGATGAATTCTGCCATTGTTTGAATTATTTTTATTTACAGCATTCTTATAACATAAAAAGGTTTTCAACTATGATTCTCCAGGTGAGTATGGCTATAGAGACATCAAACATGCATAGTTTTTTTTATTTGTTTTACTGGTTAAAGAAGAAAATTTAGTGACTGTTCTGCAGCCATATGATCAGGGGGCGTGACTACAACAGGTGCATGGGTTGCAATCGCACCCAGGCCCTGGAGCTATGGGGCCCCAAAAGTTGCTTTGGCCTATACAAAAAGACTAATAATAATAAAAATTTGCAATAGTTGGGGGCCCCATAGGAGCTTTTGCATCAGAGTCCTTGAGGTTCAAGTTTCATTACTGCCTTTATAGAACCAATACAAAATCTCAACATCTCAACTTGAAATGAGGTAAAGTTAAAACAGCCTTTATTTAAAGGGAACCTGTCAGTAGTTTATGCCCCTCCAGCTATCACTGTCTGTACCTGCATCTTTATAATACTATTCTAATCATCCCTGTCTGAGCTCATAGTGTCATGTAAAAGGTGTAAAAAAGCATTTATACACTTACATTTCAGTCACCACTTGGAGGAGGATAGACTGTCTGGCAGCATAATAGTTAACTCACTATTAACTTGGCTAAAGGACCTGTGTGATGTAACGATCATGTGACCATAGTGGGCGGAGCTAAGCAAGCAAACTCATATTGTTTATGGGATTTAGCTCCGCCTATTGTAGTCACATGGTTATGACATCACATCAGGTCTCCCAACATGTTCTAACATAAGGCTAAAATGTTAACTATTAACCTGTAAAACAGTCTCCGTCCTCCAAACTGGAAACTGACATCCTCATTACATAAGGAAATGTAAGTGTATAAATGCTTTTTTTTTCACCTTTCACATTACACTATGAGCTCAGACAGGGATGATTAATTGGTATTATAAAGCTGCAGCTACAGACAGTGATAGCTGGGGAGGCATAAACTAGTGATAGGTTCCCTTTAATGCATATTAAGGAGTTGTCCAGTGAAAAATGCTAATTATGCAATCACTCTGTGTAGCTGAAGAATTAATAATCCTGCCAGTACATGTAACATACCCGAGGGCCGGGGTACTCGGATTCTGGGCGCAGCTTTAAGGGACTGTCACTGCTGGCCAGTGCCCGGATTCTTGGCCCTGGTGGTCACAAAAAAGGGGTTTAGTAAAAAAAATAGTAAAAATAAAATAATAAAAGGTTTTTTAACATGACGCCACAGTATCTGGTGGTGGCACCAGGCTGCCAGCAGACCTCCGGGGATGATGGGTAGGCAGCCAGATGATGTCGCTCCCTGCAGGTGCAGCAAAGTCCCCAGGGAAGTGAGGTAAAGAAATGTTTTAACTACAGGAGCAACGCTATAGGAGGTTATGACGTAGTCTATATTTGGTACAGGTTCAGGGCAGAAAGAACTGACAGGCACACACTGGGAGTAGTTTTCATAACTTTTACTGATGTTAAATAGGTATAGTCCAATGTACACTCCCGTAGTCGGGTAGCACTTCGGGATTTCCACACCAAGTGGATTATAAGGCCTCCTGGTCCCTGTTTCCTTCCTGTTGAAGCCCTGACCTGTATGAAACTTATTCTGGCCTCCGCTGTGTCTCTCACCCATATTAACTGCACTGAGAACCCTTTACTTGATGCCGCCTTTCTCCGCTCTGCGGTTCCTAGCTCTCAAGTTGAATGTGCTGCAGGTGTACGGGAGACTGGAGTCTCCTTGGTGTACGGTATTTTCTGCTGGGCTAAACTCCCCCAGGCAGACTCGGACTCCGGTATCCGGGTACTTCGTGGGGTGAGCCGGTATGGCTCCTTTGCCCCCTGTTTATCTGCTTTTCGCCTTGTCTTTGTCCCCTACTCCTGTGACCCTCACACTGGTTCATGGCTGTTCTCTGGTACAGGCCTAGCACGACTCCGTTCACCAGGTTCTTCACAGTGCTGCCCGCACTGCACAGACTCTATGACTTTTTCCTCTGCTGACTAAATGTCTGACTAGCTCCGCCCCATGCACCTGTATTTATATGGGAATTAAACTGACATCAGCAGTTCAGCTGACAGCAGCTGTTAGAGCTCCCCCTACAGGCCAGGAGTGGCAGGTGTTGCATGTGTGAGGTATACCCGATGTGGAAATCCCTACATGCACTAGGGTTCCTGTGGCTACCTGAACCACAGGGCACCACACATGCTCCTTCCAAGCAGAGATTGCTCAGCTCTACCAGGAGACTGGCATGTGATGACCTCAAGTGAGGTCATTACAGGTCACGATCCTTGGGTCACACAGGGATCAATTGTGATCTCATGGTGATTTCCAGTGCCTGCTCTGGAGATCATCATGAGATCACAGTTTAACCCTGTGTGACCCGAGGATCCTGAACTGTAATGACCCCACTGAGGGCATTACATATCAGTCTCCCGGCAGGGTGCCTTTGTAGCGCTCCCGCGTTTTGGTCGTCACAGTAGTTCTGCACCTGTCCAACAGGTGTAGCATCGTGCTCACAGGTAAGAAGACTTTGCTGAGACCACCAACACACATCCAACACTATCCAAACTCCAGTCCAGGGAGTTGCATGGTGGAAGAGGCTCGCTGATAGAGCAGTTCCCATCTGCTGGCTGGAGGGAGGAGTTAATAAAGGAAGTGAGGGTTCAAGTTAGTTTCGAGTTACAGTTCATGAGAGAGGGAGGAAGAAGGAACATTGAAGCAAGATGGAGTGAGTTCTAGTGAAGTCAGGCAGCTGGGGAGAGAGCAGGACCCATGCAGGAAGGCCGGCTGCTAATCTCCAGGCCTGAGAACCCGAATCTGCAGCTGGCTGGACGGCCGGGCAGAGGAACGAGATGCACAGGGGTACCAGCCCCAATTCAGTCTGGGTATCATCAGGACTAGCCGAGAAACTGTAGGTCACTGAACTTCACATGCAGTGGCCACCACCATGGACTCTCCCGGGCGGAGGGACTACGAGGGTAAAGAGGACTTTTAAGGCTGTAGCTCAGAAGGGCCCGCAGTCACATGCTTTGGGACTAGTAACGATGAGAACACCAGAAAGGAAAGGAGTAGCAAAGTGTCAGACAGAAATGGGCAGCAAGGAAAGGCTTACACTCTGTGCCTCAGCGAAGTAAACCCGGGCTACTTGTTAAATGGCCAAGCTGCAATGTTGAAGAATACAGCACCCTAGCTGGGTTGTCTTTGCATGGAACTGCAAGTAAAGGGGACTGATAAGAACTGCAAACCCTCGTGTCTGTCTACTTCTTTCTGTGCCTTCCTGCACCATCGATGCCAAAAACAAAAACCAACACTGCACTTGCAGGAAGCAGTCAGACCCCACTATGTAAAGCAAGGCCAGGTGCAGGCTAATAAATCATCTCAACCTACAACAAGGTGTGGGAGGCAATTTGCCATGCGCATAATGGGCTTGCAAAGGACACCATTCACACTGATACATATGATGCAGAGTGTCTGAAAGCTACCACTTGTTCTGCTGCCTCACCAAATGGGCCGCACAGTACAACGCCTCTGCACCACTAGATGAGTGGCACCCCATGAGGCCCAACTGCACCCTGGATTGATAAAAAAGTGCAAAAAAGTTTTTTATATGATAAACAAAAAACTTTATAAATGGGGTATTGGTTCATGTATTGGCCAAGACACTTAAGCTCATGATCCCCGTCACGGATCCCCATGCTCATGAGTCCTAACAAATTTGTACAAAAACTACTAAGAAAAAGGAGCATCAGAAAAAACTTACAATCGATGCCAAAAACAAAAATCAACACTGCACTTGCAGGAAGCAGTCAGACCCCACTATGTAAAGCAAGGCCAGGTGCAGGCTAATAAATCGCCTCAACCTACAACAAGGTGTGGGAGGCGACTTGCCATGCACATAATGGGCTTGCATAGGACACCATTCGGCCCATTTGGTCAGGCAGCAGAACAAGTGGTTAGCTTTCAGACACTCTGCATCATATTTATCAGTGTGAAAGGTGTCCTATGCAAGCCCATAAGCTCCACATTGGGGAAAAAAAATTCCTTCCTGACTCCACATTCGGCAATCAGACTAGTTCCCTGGATCAATGCCCTATCAAGAAATCAATATATATAACCGGTAATATTAAATTTTTTCAAGAAAGGCATCCAGGCCTTCTTAAATGTTAGTAGTGAGTCACTCATTACAACATCATGTGGCAGAGAGTTCCATAGTCTCACTGCTCTTACAGAAAAGAATCCACTTCTGTGATTATGATTAAACCTTCCTTCCTCCAAACGTAGTTGATGCCCCCTTGTCCCCGTCTCAGGCCTAAGAGTAAAGAGATCATTAGAAAGTTCTCTGTACTGTCCCCTCATATATTTATACATCATTATAAGATCACCTCTAAGCCTTCGGTTTTCCAAACTAAATAACCCCAAGTTTAATAACCTGTCTTGGTATTGCAGACACCTCAGTCTTCTAATAACCTTGGTCGCTCTTCTCTGCACCCGCTCTAGTTCAGCTGTGTCTTTCTTATACACTGAAGACCTGAATTGTACACAGTATTCTAAGTGTGGTCGCACTAGTGACTTGTATAGAGGAAAAATGATGTTCTTCTCATGAGCATCTATGCCCCTTTTAATGCATTATTTTATTTGCCTTTGCAGCAACTGCTTGACACTGGCCACTATATGTGAGTTTATCATCTACCCATACACCCAGGTCTTTTTCAGTGGTAGTTTTGCCCAGTGTTTTACAATTAAGCTATAATTATACATTTTATTTCCTCTGCCCAAGTGCATGACCTTACATTTATCCCCATTAAAGCTCATTTGCCATTTATCAGCCCAAGCTTCTAGTTTACATAAATCCTCCTGTAATATAAACTTGTCCTCCTCTGTGTTGATTACCTTGCAGAGTTTAGATTCATCTGCAAATATTGAGATTCTACTCTGATGCCCCCTACAAGGTCATTAATAAATATGTTAAAAAGAAGCGGGCCCAATACTGACCCCTGTGGTACCCCACTGTTAACTGTGACCCATTCTGAGTGTGTTCCATTAATAACCACCCTTTGTATCCTATCACTGAGCCAGTTCTTAACCCACTTACAAATATTTTCCCCTATCCCCATTGCTCTTATTTTATGTATCAACCTTTTGTGAGGCACCGTATCAAAAGCTTTTGAAAAGTCCATATACACCACGTCTAGTGCATTTGTTTGGTCCAGTCCAGAACTAACCTTTTCATAGAAGCTTATCAGATTAGTTGGACAGGAATGGTCCCTTGTAAACCCATGTTGATATTGGGTCATGAGGTTATTTTTCTTCAGATACTCCAGTATTGCATCTCTTAGAAAACCCTCTAGGATCTTACCTACAGTAGAGGTTAAGCTTACTGGCCTATAATTTCCAAGTTCAGTTTTTGTCCCCGTTTTGAATATTGGCACCACATTTGCTATATTCCCAATCCTGTGGTACAGACTCTGTTATTATGGAATCTTTAAAGATTAAAAATAATGGTCTATCTATGATGGTACTTAATGCTTGCAGTACTCTGGGGTGTATCCCATCTAGGCCCAAGCATTTGTCAACTTTAGTGATTTTTAGACGGTGCCATACTTCCTGCTGGGTTAAGCAGGTGACATTTAATTGAGAGTTTTTGTTATCACTGATCATGTTGTCTGTCATGGGATATTCTTGTGTAAATACTGTCGCAAAAAAGTCATTTAGCATATTGGCTTTTTCCTCATCCTCATCCACCATTTCACCCAGACTATTTTTTTTTATCGAGTCGAGTGCCCTGGCCCCATGACAGCTGCAATCGTTTCTGGCATCACAAACAGGATCCAGAACTCTGTTAAACCGGGTCCTGTGTGCCAAAAACTGTGTGCAAACGAACTGTGTATTGGTGGCCGCCATACCTAAGAACCATGTACTGGGCTGGAGAAGTGTTGTGTCCTCCTATCATGGGAAGAGCCAAAAGTTATGCCAACCCTGCTATTGACTGTTAGAACACATGTAGGAGGGACCTGTAAACAGAGGAGCGTGAGGAGATTCCACCCATGCCAGGATGTAAAAAGGGGCGGTCAGTGAATAGCTTGCATTGAACTGTAAATGTGGGATGATTGGTCCCTCAAACTTCGGACCGGCCTCAGAAGTAGTTAGATTAAGACTGAACTGTTAAATATTTTGCACAATGTTGCTAGTTTAAATGCATATTACTGTTGATTGTGTGATGTTCAAATAATGTTTACAGTTATTGACAGAAAGTTTGGCTGGCCCAGCTATGGCCAGTTAGAGTAATTGGTAAAATTATTAAGTAGCTCGACTAGGCCTTAACTAGTTGATACAAAAATGTTTATGTTTATCGATTAGGTTGTGATATTAACCTAATTATGGACAATTGGGCCACAGGACTATGCGATGGCCAGGACATTACCTTGCTCATAGTTGCACTTCTTAAGGTGCTATCGTGTTGGTTTTCAGACTAGGACATTAAGGTGCACTTTGGAATCCATTGCACTTTACAAAAGTTGTTGCACTTCAAAATTATTGCACTAAACCCAGACCTCAAAAACAGTCAGTGTGGCTTAAGAACAAGGTCAGTATAGTCTCTGTGCCCTAAAGCCACGCCCAGGGACAAAATGAAAGGTGGTTTGGGGCAGTAACCAAGCAATTACACTTAAAAGGCTGTGATGTGAAACACTGCACTAGCGTCATTGCAGAAACCCATTGAATGTTTTCTAAAATTTTGCACTTTTTGTATTTTTTGTACTTTTCTGCTTTGTAATGTTCAAGAAAATGTACCTCACAGGGAAGATGTTATTTGTTACTTTGCAAAAGAAAATATTTGCATGTCCTTATCATTACCACGTTGTAACTTTTGTCTTACAGCCCGCTGACGTGCTGTGTTTATAAAGGGGGGAATGTGGCACCCCTGAAGTTTGTACTCCACAGTGGTACTGCATTTATCCAACAAATGTAACATCATGCTCACAGGTAAGCCAAGAAGACTTTTCTGAGACCACCAACACACAACACACACCCAACACTATCCAAGCTCCAGGCCAGGAAGATGCTGGGTGGAAGAGGCTCGCTGATAGAGCAATCCCCATCTGCTGGCTGGAGGGAGGAGTTAGTAAAGGGTGTAGGAGTTCGAGTTAGTTTCAAGTTAGTAAGGGTTAGTGAGTGAGGGAAGAAGAAGAACATCGAGGCAAGATGTAGTGAATTCTAGGGAAGTCAGGCAGCTGGGGAGAGCAGGATCCATGCAGGAGGGTCAGCTGCTAATCTCCAGGCCTGAGGGCCCAAATCTGTAGCTGGATGGACAGCCGGGCAGAGGACAAGCTGCATAGGGGTCGAGAAACCGGAGGTCACTGAACTTTACATGCAGTGGCCGCCAAGGTGGACTCTCTTGGGCGAAGGAACTGCAGAGGGTCAAGAGGACTTGCAAGTCAGTAGTTCACAGGACCCGTAGTCACCTGCTTTGAGACTTGTAACCACCAGGACACTAGGAAGGAAAGAAGTAGCAAAGTATCAGACAGTTATGGGCAGGCTTTATTCTCGAGGTGGACCCGGACTACTTGCTGCAACCTTGGAGAACACAGTTGACTCTGCACTGAACTGCAAGTAATGGTGACCGGTAAGAACTGTAAACCCTCTGTGTCTGTCTACTCCTTCCTGTGCCTTCCTGCACCTGCAACTACTACCACCATCATCTACATCACCACCTCCTCTACACCCCAGGGGCCAGCTCCTTCTGAAGGGAGTGCTCTATCAAGCCACACCACCTATTCCCTGGGGACCACTATAAACAGCATTTGTCCAATCTGGCCCGACACCTCAGATGGCGTCATGATAAATTTTTCCCCTTTATTAACCCCCTTTTTAACAACCGGTCGCGGGAACAACTTCCAGGGAAAGCCACTGTGACTTCCCCTAAATTGTTGAGCCCTGGAGAGTAAAGTGCCCTAGCCCCATTACCGCAGCACCTGCCCTTACAGCACATGGGGGATGCCCCCATATGCAGTGAGACTGAAAACTGTTGAGGAACTTCCTCTGGACTACTTCAGATTTTTTTTCTTCAATAAATTTGGGAAAGAGGGTTCGTGTTGGCGAGTGCTTTTTCAAATAAATATTATTTTTTTTTGTATTTATTTGTGTCCTTACTGATTTGGTTAGTAATGCCGGGTATCTGATTTGCACCTCAACATTACTAACATCTGGGCTTGATGCAAGCGGAACATTACCCAGCTAGCATCAACCCTAAATAGCATTACCTTGTTTGCCACATGCGCCAGGGCAAGAGGAAAAGCTTGGGCAATACTCAAGTAGTGGCATATCTTATGGAGGTGGCAGTTCTGGGTAGCTGTGGCCTGTTATTTTTAGGCTGGGAAAGGCCAATAGCCATGGTCCTTCCCACCCTGAGAATACCAGACCCCAGCTGTTGGTTTTACTTTGGCTGATTTTCCAAAACACTGTTTCCCTGCACCGTTTTTGGTAAATTATTTATTCATAAATAATTTGAAAAATAGCATGGGATGATCTCTGTTTGGATTACCAGCCAAGGTAAAGCTGTCAATTGTGGTCAGCAGGTTCCAGCCATGGCTTTACATTAGCTTGCAATCAAAATAGGAAGGATCCCCCTTTTTTTTTTTTTTTTGCTAAATACAAGACTAAACAACCTTTAATGCAATGTGAAAGGCAGTAAAGTGTGCCCGTAGTGGCACTGAAAAGCGTAGGTGGAAATAAAGAAGGGGGTCTTTTACCTAAAGACTTGTGACTGATTATTTAAAGCAGCGCAGGACTGTCTATGCACCATCCCTGGATCTGATAAGCTTACAATATATAAGGGGTGAGACATTATATATTTGTTTGACATCTGTCTATCCATCCATCTAGAAAACTTAGCTTTTTAAAGTAGGTAAAAGATGATGTGAAAAACCTGATGTACCGTGTTTCCCCGAAAGTAGGGCGCCCGCCGAAAGTAAGGCATGCTTGGGGGGGCGCCCTACTTGCCAATATAAGACACCCCCCAGATTATAAGGCGTACCTCACACATGCCGCTGATCACAAGACCGCATCTGTGGCACTGCTCCCCGTGCCCCCGCTGTCCCCGCTGTCTCTGCCCGCCAGTCTGCTTGCCTCTAATAGCCCTGGAGTGCTCCGGCGCTCTCTGCTGGTTCTCCACCCCGCCCACGAGCCCTGCACCAATCACAGCGCCGGAATCATGGGCCAGCTGACGTCAGTCCTGGGCTGTGATTGGCCAAGGGGCTCCTGCGCTGTGATTGGCCCAGGGCTCCTGCACTGTGATTGGCTCTGAGCTCCTGCACTGTGATTGGCCCAGGGCTCCTGCGCTGTGATTGGCCCAGGGCTCCTGCACTGTGATTGGCTCTGAGCTCCTGCACTGTGATTGGCCAAGGCTCCTGCGCTGTGATTGGCCCATGGCTCCTGCACTGTGCACCACCAAAGCAGCAAACCCCAGAGGAAAGAAAAAGAAAAAAGTAAGGTAAGAAAGTGAAAGTGTGTGTGTGAGAGATGTGTGTGATGTGTGTGTGTGATGTGTGTGATTTGTGTGATGTGTGTGTGTGAGATGTGTGTGAGATGTGTGTGTGTGAGATGTGTGTGTATGTGTGTGTGTGTACACACATGGCAGTGCTGTAGTGGGTACCGTACTGGGAGGCTGCTGCAGTGGGATACGGTACTGGTACTGGGATGGGAGGCAGCTGCAGTGG
Organism: Allobates femoralis; assembly: GCA_033576535.1. Classification (NCBI taxonomy): domain Eukaryota; kingdom Metazoa; phylum Chordata; class Amphibia; order Anura; family Aromobatidae; genus Allobates; species Allobates femoralis. Next base: position 186,849,792 of record JARQOC010000001.1, read on the forward strand.
GACACGGTACGTACTGGGAGGCTGCTGCAGTGGGATACGATATCATACTGGTGATGGAGGCTGCTGCAGTGGGACACGGTACCGTACTGGATGGGAGGCTGCTGCAGTGGGACACGGTACTGACTGGGATGGAGGCTGCTGCAGTCAGATTTTTTTGACTAATATAAGACACCCCCGAAAATAAGGACATGGCGGACTTTTTGGAGGGAAAAAAAATATAAGACAGTGTCTTATTTTCGGGGAAACACGGTATGTGGGCCGTGTCTATCTGTGTGCCGCATGTTTTTCTTCACCATTGCTTACATTGGTGAAATACACAGTCATCCACAGCATGCTGCGTTTTCCCCCCGCATGCTTAATTTTGACAGGAAACAGTAAGCAGATATGCTCTAACCCTATTGGGGGGGAGTGCGATGTTTCCTCACATTGACCTTGCAGTTTTTAAAATTTGCAGATGCAATGTGAGTGAACCCCTTGTGGGTCTGTTTCCAAAATTCGGCTATTGTGGAAGGTGTCTGCTGTTTTAGATACTTTAGGGCCTTGAAATGCAACTGGTCCCCCGCAATCTTTTTCAAAAAAAATTTGTTTTCCCAAATTTTCAAATAGAGCCTCTGCCTTCCAACCCTCCCATTTTTTTAAAGCGGGGTTTTGACCACGGGGATGTAACAGTGGTTCAAAAGTACTGGGTTTACAATTTATCAAATTTTTCGGGCTACTTGTAAATAAAAAAATTAATTAAAATAACATTTTTAGGTAAATTAATGTATTTATTTTTTCTTTCCCATTTCTTTAATTCCATAAAGCCCCGGGGGGTTAATACGTTCTAGAATGTGATTTTTTGAAAGTCAAAGGGGGTAAGTTTTTAAATTGTTTTTTTCTTTTGGGAATTTTCTGTCATTAGGCCCTAAAATTTCATTTAAAAAGTCATGGGGTCCCAACAAACTGCCACACTGTTTTTTCCAAAATTCCCAGAGTGTCATGGCAGCCTTTGGCTTAAACACTTAAAATTCGACACACGCATGAGGCTTTTCTCATGCTTATAAGTTACACAGGCACGCTTGGGGTCGCCCAGCGCTTTTCTCGGTGATATAGAAAGAGTTAATTCTGTATAATTCCTGGTTTTCTTGGCCCAATGTTCTGAGAGACCAAACACAGTTGCTCTCTCCCTTTTTAAAGATGGGGGGATCTTTGCTTTTTTTGCCAAGCAACCGGCCCTATCTTTGTGTTCCAGTAATCTGGTATCAGTAGCTGGTTATTAGGTTTTAAATATTTTCTTGTATTATTTACCCCTGCTTGTTCTTGGTTTTCCTTTTACTTTTATTCTCTTTTGGTGAGTGCTGTGACTTGTGTTTTGGTTCCCCCTGTTGTCTTTGTGAGTGGTTTCCTTCCTTCCCAGCACAGGGGAGAGGGAGCCTGAATCGGCTCAGGGCTTTACAGGAGGAGTCGGGTGGGCGAGACCACCAACACACAACACACACCCAACACTATCCAAGCTCCAGGCCAGGAAGATGCTGGGTGGAAGAGGCTCGCTGATAGAGCAATCCCCATCTGCTGGCTGGAGGGAGGAGTTAGTAAAGGGTGTAGGAGTTCGAGTTAGTTTCAAGTTAGTAAGGGTTAGTGAGTGAGGGAAGAAGAAGAACATCGAGGCAAGATGTAGTGAATTCTAGGGAAGTCAGGCAGCTGGGGAGAGCAGGATCCATGCAGGAGGGTCAGCTGCTAATCTCCAGGCCTGAGGGCCCAAATCTGTAGCTGGATGGACAGCCGGGCAGAGGACAAGCTGCATAGGGGTCGAGAAACCGGAGGTCACTGAACTTTACATGCAGTGGCCGCCAAGGTGGACTCTCTTGGGCGAAGGAACTGCAGAGGGTCAAGAGGACTTGCAAGTCAGTAGTTCACAGGACCCGTAGTCACCTGCTTTGAGACTTGTAACCACCAGGACACTAGGAAGGAAAGAAGTAGCAAAGTATCAGACAGTTATGGGCAGGCTTTATTCTCGAGGTGGACCCGGACTACTTGCTGCAACCTTGGAGAACACAGTTGACTCTGCACTGAACTGCAAGTAATGGTGACCGGTAAGAACTGTAAACCCTCTGTGTCTGTCTACTCCTTCCTGTGCCTTCCTGCACCTGCAACTACTACCACCATCATCTACATCACCACCTCCTCTACACCCCAGGGGCCAGCTCCTTCTGAAGGGAGTGCTCTATCAAGCCACACCACCTATTCCCTGGGGACCACTATAAACAGCATTTGTCCAATCTGGCCCGACACCTCAGATGGCGTCATGATAAATTTTTCCCCTTTATTAACCCCCTTTTTAACAACCGGTCGCGGGAACAACTTCCAGGGAAAGCCACTGTGACTTCCCCTAAATTGTTGAGCCCTGGAGAGTAAAGTGCCCTAGCCCCATTACCGCAGCACCTGCCCTTACAGCACATGGGGGATGCCCCCATATGCAGTGAGACTGAAAACTGTTGAGGAACTTCCCTCTGGACTACTTCAGATTTTTTTTCTTCAATAAATTTGGGAAAGAGGGTTCGTGTTGGCGAGTGCTTTTTCAAATAAATATTATTTTTTTTGTATTTATTTGTGTCCTTACTGATTTGGTTAGTAATGCCGGGTATCTGATTTGCACCTCAACATTACTAACATCTGGGCTTGATGCAAGCGGACATTACCCAGCTAGCATCAACCCTAAATAGCATTACCTTGTTTGCCACATGCGCCAGGGCAAGAGGAAAAGCTTGGGCAATACTCAAGTAGTGGCATATCTTATGGAGGTGGCAGTTCTGGGGTAGCTGTGGCCTGTTATTTTTAGGCTGGGAAAGGCCAATAGCCATGGTCCTTCCCACCCTGAGAATACCAGACCCCAGCTGTTGGTTTTACTTTGGCTGATTTTCCAAAACACTGTTTCCCTGCACCGTTTTTGGTAAATTATTTATTCATAAATAATTTGAAAAATAGCATGGGATGATCTCTGTTTTGGATTACCAGCCAAGGTAAAGCTGTCAATTGTGGTCAGCAGGTTCCAGCCATGGGCTTTACATTAGCTTGCAATCAAAAATAGGAAGGATCCCCCTTTTTTTTTTTTTTTTTGCTAAATACAAGACTAAACAACCTTTAATGCAATGTGAAAGGCAGTAAAGTGTGCCCGGAGTGGCACTGAAAAGCGTAGGTGGAAATAAAGAAGGGGGGTCTTTTACCTAAAGACTTGTGACTGATTATTTAAAGCAGCGCAGACTGTCTATGCACCATCCCTGGATCTGATAAGCTTACAATATATAAGGGGGTGAGACATTATATATTTGTTTGACATCTGTCTATCCATCCATCTAGAAAACTTAGCTTTTTAAAGTAGGTAAAAGATGATGTGAAAAACCTGATGTACCGTGTTTCCCCGAAAGTAGGGCGCCCGCCGAAAGTAAGGCATGCTTGGGGGGGCGCCCTACTTGCCAATATAAGACACCCCCCAGATTATAAGGCGTACCTCACACATGCCGCTGATCACAAGACCGCATCTGTGGCACTGCTCCCCGTGCCCCCGCTGTCCCCGCTGTCTCTGCCCGCCAGTCTGCTTGCCTCTAATAGCCCTGGAGTGCTCCGGCGCTCTCTGCTGGTCTCCACCCCGCCCACGAGCCCTGCACCAATCACAGCGCCGGAATCATGGGCCAGCTGACGTCAGTCCTGGGCTGTGATTGGCCAAGGGCTCCTGCGCTGTGATTGGCCCAGGGCTCCTGCACTGTGATTGGCTCTGAGCTCCTGCACTGTGATTGGCCCAGGGCTCCTGCGCTGTGATTGGCCCAGGGCTCCTGCACTGTGATTGGCTCTGAGCTCCTGCACTGTGATTGGCCAAGGGCTCCTGCGCTGTGATTGGCCCATGGCTCCTGCACTGTGCACCACCAAAGCAGCACCGCAGAGGAAAGAAAAGAAAAAAGTAAGGTAAGAAAGTGAAAGTGTGTGTGTGAGAGATGTGTGTGATGTGTGTGTGTGATGTGTGTGATTTGTGTGATGTGTGTGTGTGAGATGTGTGTGAGATGTGTGTGTGTGAGATGTGTGTGTATGTGTGTGTGTGTACACACATGGCAGGCTGTAGTGGGTACCGTACTGGGAGGCTGCTGCAGTGGGATACGGTACCGTACTGGGATGGGAGGCAGCTGCAGTGGGACACGGTACCGTACTGGGAGGCTGCTGCAGTGGGATACGATATCATACTGGGATGGGAGGCTGCTGCAGTGGGACACGGTACCGTACTGGGATGGGAGGCTGCTGCAGTGGGACACGGTACTGTACTGGGATGGGAGGCTGCTGCAGTGCAGATTTTTTTTGACTAATATAAGACACCCCCGAAAATAGGACATGGCGGACTTTTTGGAGCAAAAAAAAATATAAGACAGTGTCTTATTTTCGGGGAAACACGGTATGTGCGGTCCGTGTGCTATCTGTGTGCCGCATGTTTTTCTCTCACCCATTGACTTACATTGGTGAAATACACAGTCATCCACAGCATGCTGCGATTTGCCCCGCATGCTTAATTTTGAACAGGAAACAGTAGCAGATATGCTCTAACCTATTGGTGCGAGTGCGATGTTTCCTCACATTGACCTTGCAGATTTTATATGCAGATGCAGATGTGAGTGAACCCTTGATGGGTCTAGTTTCCAAAATTCGGCTACTTGTGGAAGGTGTCTGCTGTTTAGATACTTTAGGGGCCCTTGAAATGCAACATGGTGCCCGCAATCTTTTTCAGAAAAATTTGTGTTCCAATTTTCAAATAGAGCCTCTGCCCTTCCAAGCCCTCCCATTTTTTTAAGCAGGGGTTTCTGACCACATGTGATGTAACAGTGCGTTCAGAAGTGACTGGGTTACAATTCAGGGTCAAATTTATCAGGCTATTCCTTGTAAAAGTGAAAAAATTAAGCTTAAAATAACATTTTTAGGTAAAATATAAATGTATTTATTTTTTCATTCCACTTTGCATTAATTCCTATTAAGCACCTGAGGGGTTAATACAGTTCTAGAATGTGATTTTGAGAAGTCTAAGGGGTACAGTTTTTAAATTGATGTTACTTTTGGGAATTTTCTGTCATATAGGCCCCTCAAAGTCACTTTAAATGTCATGTGGTCCCTAACAAACTGCCACACTGTGTTTTGCTCAAAATTCGCAGAGTGTCATGGCAGCCTTTGGCTTCACACACTTCAGATTCTGACACTACGCACTGAGGCTTTTCTCATGCTTCATAAGTTACACAGGCACGCTTGGGTGTCGACCAGCTGCATTCTCAGTGTGATCAGGCTAGCAAGAGTTAATCTCTGTATAATTCCTGGTTATCTCTTGGACCACATGTTCTGAGAGACCAATCACAGTTGCTCTCTGCCTTTTTAAGATGGTGGGATCTTCTGCTTCTGCTTTGCTCAAGCAACACTGGTCCTATCTTTGTGTTCCAGTAATCTGGTATCAGTAGCTGGTTATTAGGTGTTAATACTTTCTTGTATTATTTACTCCTGCTTGTTCTTGTGTTCTCCCTTATACTTGTATTCTCATTGTGTGTGAGTGCTGTGAGCTTGTGTTTTGGTTCTCCCCTGTGTGTCTTTGTGAGTGGTTTCCTTCACTTCCCAGCACTGAGGGGAGAGGGAGCCTGAATCGGCTCAGGGCTTTACAGGAGCAGAGTCAGGGTGGACACTCAGGCCTCCACCATTAGGAGTACCCCTGAGTTAGGGAGAGTTCAGGGCTCCCTTTAGGGTATGCTTGTTTATTTTGGAGCCTGGGTGTAAATGACCAGCTGTGATGTTACAGCCAGTTTTCAAAATAAACACGCCTCTGGTTGGGGGCTTAACTGCTCCTCCACACGCAGAATGCTGATCTCTAGGTAATAATGCAAAATGCTGACAGGGTGAATATTACAAATTGTCAACATTTTACAGCCTAGATTACACATAGATTTTATTAAAAGCCCGGACCACCCCTTTATGGAATAAAAATTAGCCATAAGTAAAAACACCTGATAAGTAAACACTTTGTTACCATGCATAACAAATCAACACATTTTCTCCACTTTTTTGCCATAGAGAAAGTGCAATACCCTACTAAGGGAAGAAACTAGCAACAACAATTGGCTCAGAATGTATCTTTTTGGATCTTAACCCATCAGAGCAAATACTCTAATGGGTTAAATTTTAAGAATGATTTGCTCTATATATAAGAAAAGCAGCTTTTTTGCATTTAAATTTGTACTTAAGTACTTTGCAGTGTAATAACCTTATATACACATTAGGTGTGTCAGCCAGTCTTTTTGTAATTTGGAGTACTTTTTCTGTCTGTGCACGCCCCACCTGTTAACCATAGTAGAATCTTCTTCCTTTATAGCCAGTATCCTACCTTCCCATACAAACTAATTTTAATTACACATGGAGGCATTGACATTTAGGGTCCTGACCTTATCTATATTGTGTTATTTGTGTCTGTATCATACATTCGATATGTTATTGCATACTTGGTGTCTTTATTTGACTATGAATTACATTTTCTTCTGTTTGCATTAATTATCGGATATCTTAGCCTGCTTTCACATTGCGATTATCTGGCATCCGTGGCTGTCCGTTGTAAGACTGACAACCACGAATCAGATTTGACCCCATGTATCCCTATGGGTGATGGATCTTATCAGATTTGGCCTTATTGTCATCCGATTTGTGTCAGATCCGATTCTGCCCGATTTTTTGCTGCACCCAAAATCGGAGACTGCTCCAAATTGGGCACAGCAGACCAAATCAGACAGAATCGGAGCCGAAATGATCCGCGACCATTAACATGGGGGCCTAGGAGCGTGGGGACGAAAAAATAGCATGCTCAGTGCACTAAAACTGCTCTTTCCCGTGTAATTTCACTTCCGCAATGTATATACATGTATTGCGGAAGTGAAATTAAGTAAAAGAAGGGTTAAAAATAACAAAAAAATCTCCTCACCTTTACGGTGTGTCCCGCGATGCCTCCATCTAGCTCCAAAACCTATCGGGGGAAGGATATTTAAACCGCTCATCTGATGTGGTCAAGGGACCCGCACGCCAATCGGATTTGGCGGGCGCGGGGTTTAAACCACTCAGCTGATGCCGGTCATGTGACCAATCAGCTGATTGGGTTGCTCCGCTCCGCCAGGTCCTTAAGCTGTCAGGAGCTAGATGGAGGCATCGCGGGACACACCGGAGAGGTGAGGAGATTTTTTTTCTAACCCTTCTTTCACTTAATTTCACTTCCGGAATGTATGTATATATTGCGGAAGTGAAAGTGCCCTTTATGTGTTAGGGTCCATGAAAATCTCGGACCCGGACACAGAAATAGCACCAGGAAGCACACAGGCGATCCTGTCTTTTACTATCCGTGGGGTCCTGCAAAAAATAGGATCCCTACGGACAGGAAAACATCGCAATGTGAAAGCAGCCTAAGTTGTGTATAATACTGTCAGGCATCTGGTCTTGATCCAGTGACCTTGTGCTGTGTGGTCAGTTTCCTTCCTTCCTGAGCCTCAGCATGATTAATGCTTGTCCACTTGCTAATGATCTATTTACTTTTACCTTTGTTTCTCTTCCTATAGTGTGCTATTAACACCTGTCCTCTATTGCTTTTTGTCCCTGTCCTGTGGATGACTGCTAAGGCTGCTTTCACATTGCGATTTTCTGGCATCCGTGGCTGTCTGTTGTAAAATGAACAACCACGGATCTGATTTGGCCTTATTACCATCTGATTTGTGTCGGATCAGATTCTGTCAGATTTTTTGCTCCGATTTTGGGCAGAGCAGACCAAATCGGACACAATTGGATCCGACACGCTCCACGGCCATTAACATGGGGCCTATGGAGCACGGGTTCGAGAAAACAGCTGATCATTTCTCTGACCTGATTTTAGTGTACTGAGCATGCTATTTCTGTGTCTGGGTCCGAGATTTTCACGGATCCCCACACAGAAAGGGTACTTTCACTTCTGCAATATATATACATACATTGCGAAAGTGAAATTAAGTAAAAGAAGTGTTAAAAATGAAAAAAATATATTCTCACCTCTCCGACGTGTGTCCCATGCTGTCTACCTCCCGGGCTTAAGGACCTGGCGTTGCATGGCAACCCGATCAGCTGATGTGGTCATGTGACCGATCAGCTGATCGGGTAGCCCCGCCACAGCAGGTCCTTAAGCCCGGGAGCTAGATGGGGCGGGACACACGCCGGCGAGGTGAGGATCTTTTTTATTTTTTTTATTTAACTCTTGCTTCACTCCCGTAATGTATATATATACATTGCGGGAGTGAAAGTACCCAGCTTGCCTGCACTTTGCAGGCTCGGGCTTTCTGTGTCCGGATCCATGAAAATCACGGACCTGGACACAGAAATGTCAACCTTTTGTTTTTTCTGCTAGGTTGTTAGGAGTTAAGCCCCCGTCACATTAAGCGAGATCACTAGCGAGATCGCTGCTAAGTCACAAGTTTGGTGACGCAACAGCGACCTTGCCAGCGATCTCGCTATGTTTGACAATTATTATACTTCATAAACAACTCCAAGGAGTCAGGCCCAATCAATTGCAATAAATATTTATTAAAATTCCAACACTGTGTTAAAAATGACAATGTAAAACAAGGTACACAGAAGGAAAAACCACATGACATATATATGTTTGACAATTAGCAGCGACCAGGCCCCTGCTGTGAGATCGCTGGTCGTGTCAGAGTCGCCTGGCCCATTGCGTCACTGGTGAGATCTGACTGTTTGACAGCAACTCACCAGTGATCCCTACCAGGTTGTATCACTGTCGGAATCGCTGGTGCATCGCCAAGTGTGACGGTACCCTTATACCCTTGTTTGCATTTGTTATTTCTCCTTTGTCCATTTGACATGTTTTTGTTTCCTCACTTTGGTTCCTTGTCTTTATCTGTGTGCTTGCCTTAACTTTCAAAAGCAAAGAAAATCCAGCTCACTTGGTTCAAGGAGTACATGTATCCAATTCCATCCAAGACCACTCCAAAGCAATAGTCCACCACATCCAAATACATTATAAAAATCTTTTTCATTCACGCAATAAAAAAATTGCTGCAAGACAGTAGAAAATATTACAAGATGCTACATATTATGGCAGAGTACCTAAAAAGAAGGCACAAGAGTTTACTTGTTTCGGGGACATACCCCTTACTTATCAGCAAAGTATGACTTATCATGTAGACTTAAGATATTCATTGTTATAAGCCCCTGTACTTTGTGTTCCCATCCCGTCTTAGATTGTGAGCTCCTTCGAGCAGGGTCACCTTTATTTTTTGCCTTTTTATTGTATTTCCTACGTTGATTCTATGTTTATTGCATGATTTTTTCATGTGTAATTGTGTGACGATGAGACCTCATCCTTGCTCTTAGACGTTGCCCAGTCTCACCAACTTAGAAAGACCCCACTGGGCATATGGTGCACATAATTAATTATACCACATTGGAAGAGGAGCATGTGAAAGTCCCAGAAATCTTATAATCCTGTTGTGAGTTGCGGATCTGTATCCTGTCTCTGGTCTCTATGTGAGCACAGGTCTTGCAGCTCTTCACATTGCATGAATAAGTTCCTTTTGGAGTATCCGAGGGCATCAAACTTCAGACCATGAGGGTTCTTAAATTGGGAGGCTGCCTGTAGCACAGCAAGGGAGAGTCTTTGAATATTATTTTAAGTCGGTCATCATTGTGTAGGAAGTGATGAAGTTTCCTGGCAGTTTTCCTTAGTACCTCAAGCTTTGGGTTGAAGGTCACCACCAGAGGAACAAGATGGTTCTCTTCTTTTTCTCTGTATTGGAGTGCTTGACTTCTAGGGATCCTTGTGGCTTTAATGATCTGATCCTCAATGGAGGTGGAGTGGTAGCCCTGGTTTAAATCTGGCTTTTTAGCTGGTCTAAGTGTTCATCCCTTTCCACTGGGTTGTAGCATATACGGTTATATCTGAGGGCCTGGCTGTAGACAATGGACTTTTTGATGTGGTTCGGGTGGAAACTGTCCCATCTGAGGTATGTGGGACGGTCAATCGGTTTTTGATATACCGATGTCTGGAATAAACCATTTAGAGTTTTTAAGGTGGTATCCAGAAAGTTGATTTCTGTTTTTGAGTGGTCCAGTGTCAGGTTTATGCTGGGATGAAATTTGTTGAAATTGTCATTGAATTTTAGAAGTTCATGTTCAGTCTCAGTCCAGATTATTAAGATATCATCAATGAAACGGAAGTACGTCAAGGGTTTGATGGGGCAGGAAGCTAAAAAGTCATTTTCCAGTATAGAGATGAAGAGGTTGGCATACTGGGGGGGCCATTTTGCTTCCCATGGCAGTTCCGTAAATACAGTTCTTCACCAAAAGAGAAAATGTTGTGGGTGAGGATAAATCTGGTGAGCTTTAGAACTGATTCAGAAATGATCCCATTGGCTTCAAGAAACAGTCGGCAGGCAGTAAGTCTATCTTCGAGTGGGATGTTAGAATATAAGGACTCCACATCCATGGTGGCTAAGATGGTACTCTCGGGGAGGGGACCTATTGTAGAGAGCTTATTTAGAAGGTCCGTTGTGTTCTGTACATATCTGTCTGTCCTCCTTACCAGCGGTTTAAGGACATTTTCCACCCACCCAGAGATTCTTTCAGTGAGTGTTCCCACCCCTGAGATGATCGGTATCCCTGGGTTACCTGGTTTATGAATCTTAGGAAGTATATAGAAAACTCCCATCCTTGGATCCTCAGGAATTAAGTCCAGAAGGTTTGTGGAATCCGTACCTAAACATTTGATGAGTCTTCTCAACTCTTTCATATATTTTCGAGTTGGGTCCTCATCCAGTTTGGTGTAGTATTGTATATCCATCATAGTATAGCAGGAAAAGACAAAAAACGGCAGCACTCACCAACTTGTGACGATTCTTTTATTCAAGGTCCAATAGCAAAGGATCCATGAACATGCTTGGGGGAGGGAGGGGTGGAGGACATCAGACGACGGCTTGCCGTTTCGTGGCAGTTGCCACTTCCACGGGTCTTTGCTCGGTGCTCAACATCATATCCTATCCTTATATAGTGGGAGGAAGTGATGTCACGCACCACACCTGTCGTTATTACAGTGTGAAATACATAAATCAGTTTAAAAACAAAATTCTCTCATTAAATCCTGCAACCTGCTTCTATTTTATTTCTATGTGGGTATCTTATCCCTTACTCTTTTAGATATATACTCAGTGCTACATTAAGTTACTCTTTATTCATTACTTCCCTGCTGTTTGTCTAGGGATTACCGCTCCCATGCTAATAGCTGTGCAAGTTACCGTATTACTCTTATCCATACCCGTGTTGACCTCGAGACCTTCACATCCATCCTTTTAATCATTACTGGGATGTCTACATGACCTTCACACCCGTCCCTCAATCGTTCATGATTAATGTGGCTACTGTAACTTACAAAGTGCAAAGTTCAGCTGCGATACACCGAGTACTTAACTTATTATATCTAGAGGTGTTATACAACTTAATTCACAAGTGTTTAGGATGTATGTGAAGATGCCTCGTTCTGGTGCGTGCATATATCCGTGTATGTCCGTATTTCCATGTGCCGATCGGCAATCATATCAACACAATATGCGATTAAACATCTACTGATCTATTTTTCGGTATTTCACGGAAATATTAATATTGATATAAATATGGAAGATTATCTGCTTGCAAAAATGCTGCAGGGCCTCCTCCGTATTTATATTTAATGTGCATTTCTATTAGTATAGGGGTGGTCCAGCTCCAGGCAGATCAATAGGAAGGACTTTTTGCTGTGTGTACTGTAGTCATCTTACATTATTTTTCGTACATGAACCTCCATTGAAAGCTTTTAGTCAGTGTCTGACACACAGTGGCTAAAGGAAAACTGCAAGGTCGTTTTTATCATTGAGACCTAGGGCACCACATGCCCTGGTTTCCACTATCCATTTACTCTCTTTTTGTGAGAGTATTTTATGGGTGTCTCCTCCTCTACCTGTTGGCTTCACTTGTTCTAAGCCTATGAATGAAAGCACCTTTGCGTCTCTTCCGTGGCTCTCTCTTACGTGTTGGATAAGTCTCGGGCTGCCTACCCCTGTTCTTACTGAATTCTGATGCTCTCTAAAGCATAGGAACATCTCCCTGATCGTCTTCCCAATATAGAAGCGCCCACATGGGCATGTTACTGCATATACAACCCATTTAGATTTACAACTAATGTAAGTATTCACGTTGTGGGATCTGCCACCTATTTGAACTGGGTTTTCCGTTTTATGAAATTTGCAAAAATTGCAATTCCGACACTGAAAACTCCCCTTTGGGCGTCCCTTGTCTAGCCATGTAGTTTCCTTTTTTGTCACAATTTGGTTTTTCACTATGAGATCTTTCAGATTATTACATCGCTTGTATGTTATTAGTGGTGAGCCTAACCTTACTGTACTCAACTCTCTATCTTTCTCCAGTACGTGCCAGTGTTTCCTTATCGCCGCTTCTATTTTCCTATACATTGGTCCATATTTAAAGGAGAACACGAACCTCTTTCCCTCATTTTTTGGTCTTTTTATTTTTCTTTTTTCTTTTAGTCTGTCCTTAGTGTCTTCTAGGATTTTAGTGGGATATCCTCGGGCCAGGAGAAAAAAGAGAAATTTTTAAGAGACAAACAAGACTACGATATCGGAAACGTCTTCACATGGGGTAAAACGCCGAAAAATACACCATATAAAAATAAGAATAGAAACAACAATAAAAAGAAAAACAAGAATAAAAACAAGAACCCTAGAACTGACACTGATGACACTAAGGCGAGACTAAAAGAAAAAAGAAAAATAAAAAGACCAAAAAATGAGGGAAAGAGGTTCGTGTTCTCCTTTAAATATGGACCAATGTATAGGAAAATAGAAGCGGCGATAAGGAAACACTGGCACGTACTGGAGAAAGATAGAGAGTTGAGTACAGTAGGTTAGGCCCACCACTAATAACATACAAGCGATGTAATAATCTGAAAGATCTCATAGTGAAAAACCGAATTGTGGCAAAAAAGGAAACTACATGGCTAGACAAGGGACGCCCAAAGGGGAATTTTCAGTGTCGGAATTGCAATTTTTGCAAATTCCATAAAACGGAAAACCCAGTTCAAATAGGTGGCAGATCCCACAACGTGAATACTTACATTAGTTGTAAATCTAAATGGGTTGTATATGCAGTAACATGCCCATGTGGGCGCTTCTATATTGGGAAGACGATCAGGGAGATGTTCGTACGCTTTAGAGAGCATCAGAATTCAGTAAGAACAGGGGTAGGCAGCCCGAGACTTATCCAACACGTAAGAGAGAGCCATGGAGGAGACGCAAAGGTGCTTTCATTCATAGGCTTAGAACAAGTGAAGCCAACAGGTAGAGGAGGAGACACCCATAAAATACTCTTACAAAAAGAGAGTAAATGGATAGTGGAAACCAGGGCATGTGGTGCCCTAGGTCTCAATGATAAAAACGACCTTGCAGTTTTCCTTTAGCCACTGTGTGTCAGACACTGACTAAAAGCTTTCAATGGAGGTTCATGTACGAAAAATAATGTAAGATGACTACAGTACACACAGCAAAAAGTCCTTCCTATTGATCTGCCTGGAGCTGGACCACCCCTATACTAATAGAAATGCACATTAAATATAAATACGGAGGAGGCCCTGCAGCATTTTTGCAAGCAGATAATCTTCCATATGTATATCAATATTAATATTTCCGTGAAATACCGAAAAATAGATCAGTAGATGTTTAATCGCATATTGTGTTGATATGATTGCCGATCGGCACATGGAAATACGGACATACACGGATATATGCACGCACCAGAACGAGGCATCTTCACATACATCCTAAACACTTGTGAATTAAGTTGTATAACACCTCTAGATATAATAAGTTAAGTACTCGGTGTATCGCAGCTGAACTTTGCACTTTGCAAGTTACAGCAGCCACATTAATCATGAACGATTGAGGGACGGGTGTGAAGGTCATGTAGACATCCCAGTAATGATTAAAAGGATGGATGTGAAGGTCTCGAGGTCAACACGGGTATGGATAAGAGTAATACGGTAACTTGCACAGCTATTAGCATGGGAGCGGTAATCCCTAGACAAACAGCAGGGAAGTAATGAATAAAGAGTAACTTAATGTAGCACTGAGTATATATCTAAAAGAGTAAGGGATAAGATACCCACATAGAAATAAAATAGAAGCAGGTTGCAGGATTTAATGAGAGAATTTTGTTTTTAAACTGATTTATGTATTTCACACTGTAATAACGACAGGTGTGGTGCGTGACATCACTTCCTCCCACTATATAAGGATAGGATATGATGTTGAGCACCGAGCAAAGACCCGTGGAAGTGGCAACTGCCACGAAACGGCAAGCCGTCGTCTGATGTCCTCCACCCCTCCCTCCCCCAAGCATGTTCATGGATCCTTTGCTATTGGACCTTGAATAAAAGAATCGTCACAAGTTGGTGAGTGCTGCCGTTTTTTGTCTTTTCCCGCTATACTATGATGGATATACAATACTACACCAAACTGGATGAGGACCCAACTCCAAAATATATGAAAGAGTTGAGAAGACTCATCAAATGTTTAGGTACGGATTCCACAAACCTTCTGGACTTAATTCCTGAGGATCCAAGGATGGGAGTTTTCTATATGCTTCCTAAGATTCATAAACCAGGTAACCCAGGGATACCGATCATCTCAGGGGTGGGAACACTCACTGAAAGAATCTCTGGGTGGGTGGAAAATGTCCTTAAACCGCTGGTAAGGAGGACAGACAGCTATATACAGGACACAACGGACCTTCTAAATAAGCTCTCTACAATAGGTCCCCTCCCCGAGAGTACCATCTTAGCCACCATGGATGTGGAGTCCTTATATTCTAACATCCCACTCGAAGATAGACTTACTGCCTGCCGACTGTTTCTTGAAGCCAATGGGATCATTTCTGAATCAGTTCTAAAGCTCACCAGATTTATCCTCACCCACAACATTTTCTCTTTTGGTGAAGAACTGTATTTACGGAACTGCCATGGGAAGCAAAATGGCCCCCCAGTATGCCACCCTCTTCATGGCTAAACTGGAAAATGACTTTTTAGCTTCCTGCCCCATCAAACCCTGATGTCCTCCACCCCTCCCTCCCCCAAGCATGTTCATGGATCCTTTGCTATTGGACCTTGAATAAAAGAATCGTCACAAGTTGGTGAGTGCTGCCGTTTTTTGTCTTTTCCCGCTATACTATCATACATTGCAGTTATACAGACTGTGCACCACCTATGTAATTACTGCCGCTGGATTACCCCTGTATACACCTGATTAAGCTGCTAGCACTTGGTTAGTGCCCAGTGTTTTCTTTTACAAATTGTATATCCATCAGCTGTCTGTGTTCTTCTTTGACGTAGTCCTTTGTATCCAGGAGAACAATAGCCCCACCTTTGTCTGCAGGCTTAATAGTGATCTCCCTGTTGTTCTTCAGGCTGTAAATTGCCCTTCTCTCTTGCACAGTAATATTAGATATTTCTGTGGTTTTTTTCTCTAATATTGTGGACTGTACCAAATGTCTGAAGGACTCAATATATTGGTCCAAACTAGTGTTGCGGCCAGGGTCAGGTGTCCAGTCAGAGGTTTTCTTTTTACTTTGTTGCCGTTCTGTTTGGCTGCTTAGAGGCCTCAAGTTCTCTTTATCATCACAGAACTCCTTCAGTCTTAACCTCCTGAAATTTTCTTCCATGCCACTACACAGTTCAGTTTTGTCTAGAGATTTTGTGGGACAAAATGTGAGACCTCTAGAAAGCACACTGAGTGGAGCTGCTGGGGCCTACCTGTCTGAATATTCTCCTGGGCAGCTTGGTCCTTCAAAGTCAAACATACCTCGATGAAATCAGTGTCTGACATCTCATGCCCATGGTTTAGGGACCTTTAATAGCTGTCAGGTTCACATTAACCTCTTCTCTGCTGCCTGATCCTTAATTTGGAATTTATGTTTGGCTGCTTTAACCCCTCTTGCACTTTCCAATTTTGTCTTGATTTCCAGCCTCCCGTTTTGATGCCAATTATTCTATTGCACATGTCCTTTCTTGATTTTGTTATAAGTTTAGTTTCTCTGGATTTGAACTTTGTTTTGTATTAAAATCCCTACCACAACTTACTTCATTCAGTCAGCAGCTACTCTTGTAAATAAAACTTAGGGTTTTTTTTCAAGTAAAAGTCACTTCTAATGACAGGGGAAAAATGATTTACAACAAAACATTAACTGGGGCTTGCTAAGGGTACTTTCACATCAGCTTCTTTTCAAATGTGGTGGGATTCCGCCTTTTTTGAAAAAAAAAAACAGATGTGGCAATATATCAACAAGATTGTGTTCTGTGCTTTATTAATGGAGTACTGGATATGTGTGGTGACTCGAGTTTTCATTGGAAGTGCCAGATTTGCCAGATCGCGATGAAAGCGCAAGTCACCGAACAAGTCCGGAACTACTTTAACAATGCATTGTACAGAATGCACTCTTGCCGCAATGTTGCAGCATCCGTTTTTTTGAAAAAAGGCGGAATTAGCTGGATTTGAAAAAATGCAGCTGTCAAAGTAGAAAAAAACCCTGAAGTTCAAGTTATTTATTGATAAAAAAAATACCCTAAGGATGTCTTGTCCTCGTCACTGACAAAGACCCTAGACATTGACAGGACATAATTCTTTCAATAAAACAGTAATAGGTTATATACCTTTGGGCCAAACATAAAATTACAAGTAAATATTTAGAAACTATGTGTCTGTCTGTGTAGGCAGGGTGACCTGTATTTCTTGTAGTGTCACCACCCGAATCTTGCTGGGAGCCGTGTTAGAATGCTGTAAAATCTTCCTCTTCTCAAGAAATGAGATGAAAACAATTTAACTGGTTTATTTTAATGTGGATAAATAATGAATTAAAGAATTTAGGTGATTCAGTGGTGGAGTGAAAAAAACCAAGGATGATACCAAAGGCAACAAAGCACAAAGTGCCTGTTATGACTACACATCTACTAGTAAAGAAAGGGCTATAAGCCAGGTCTGGCAGGTGTTAAACACATTCATGTGTAGTTCACATTTGATGATGAAACACTTAACATGTTAGTAAGTACACATCTCCAAACTGCAGAGAACATGCAACCTACAATGGCTGCAGCAATAGAATAAACAGTCTTTGCTCTCAACTAGTGATTGCCAAATCTTTGTGGTTCCCCTAAAAAGGCTTTGTTTGGCCTCAAAGATGTAATTACCAAATCTTTGTGCTTTCCTTAAGATGCTTTATTCACCTCAAAAAAAGTGATTGCCAAATCTTTGAGGTTCCCCTAAAAATACTTTTTTTGGCCTCAAAATCTCATTGCCAAATCTCTTTCTCTGGCCAAATAAGCATTTTTTTGGGCCTCAAACTAGTGATTGCCAAATGTTGTGGCTCCCATAACAGGCTTTTATTGGCCTCAAAAAAGTCATTGCCAAATCTCTGTCTGTTGTCAAATAACCTATTTTGGGGCTCAAACTAGTGATTTCCAATTCTGTTTGCATTAAAGATGAATGGGAGATCCTGAGGCCATAGTGGGAAGGAGAATAGGAGTGGTGTAAGGGGCAATGGGCTTGGTTTTCAATTGTACATTGAGTAGGTGCCAATGCTAATGCTACTGGAAGCTGTTCTGACCAATCACTAGCTCGTTGTATGCAAAGCCAAGTGACAACGTCTATTACTGGACGGGCTACTCAATCTCTTTCTTTGGCAGCAGCAGAGCAATACGGCTTGTGAATGAGGCCCAGAAATAACTATTGCTACATTTCATGACAAGTTCTGGATGAAGTGGCCACTCCTCCTCTTCCTCAACATCCCACACAGTACAGTCTGCAGAAGTGGCACCCCAATTACCAATGAGTCCCCTCGTGTCACAACTCTCCAATGGCACAATTGACTGTGGGGAAACACAGATGAGCAATCTTGCAGAGATGTTTACAAATTCTATTCCATGGGCATCAGAGGTCTGCTCAAAAGATTCACCAAAATGCCCAAAATCTTTTGCAGTTGGATTCGGAGACGAACAAAGTAGGATCTGAGCCGAATCCAGACCCTCATCACCAGACGCTAACCCCTGGGGGTGGGAGTAATGATGATAATGAGACTCAGATACCTGAAGAGCACCCACACTATACTGTTCATTCAGGGCAGGAAGAGGAGGAGGGTGACTTTCAGGGCAAGAAGTGAGACAACAGAGAAGATGATGATAAGGTTCAAGATCTCATTGGAATCAACCCAAAGTCACACGACCAAATAGCTCAGCAGAGGTCTACTGTTCTTAGGGGCAGCAAGGGTTGCCTCGCCTGGGCATTTTTTGAAACTGTAAAGGATGATGCAACTCACATTATTTGCAAAGGTTTGTAAAAAAAATTAAGTAGAGGCAAAAAAAAACAAAAACAATTTAATTACCACATGCATGCACTCGGCACATGGTCCAGCAACATGCTTTATTCTGCCACAGTTACTGTGCTAAAACGAGGCCTAGTGGGCCTCACCGAACACTGTCAACCACATCAACTGCATCTGCTGCTTCGTCACCGAGGCATGTGTTTTCACACAGGTCTCCAGCCTTTGTCGGGGTGAGTGAGACTGTGGTGCCCCTGCGACCAGGAGGCCACATAGGGAACTGCAGCCAGGCAGAAAGGAGATAGTTTGTGCATCAAACACCCCCACAGCACACACACCCACAGGAGCACAGCACCCAACCCGGAGCCCAGGACTCTAAGCGGGCAAGGGGTGGTAGGGTTTAGAGGGAAGTGGGTGGGGAGTAGGTCAGGTGGTAGACCAGTACAAAAGGAAGGAAAGAGGAGGAAGGAGTTAGTAGGCCATAGTGAGCTGACCAGAACAGACAAGAACAGACAGAGTGACATTACCCGGAGAGATTGGGCTCCCTGGAGACGCAGAATCCACAGTAATATAGAAAGGATTTTGCCAGAGACCGTACTTCTATTTTTCTTCCTTTATTAAGACATTATTAAAATGAACAGGACTGAACGCTGGACGCGTTTCGGGGGACAGCACCCCCTTAGTCCTCAGCATAACAAATAAAATCATTCACAAGTATTTAAACATAAAACACTGTTCATTTTACAGGTGATACAAATAAAGTTAGGAATTGGTTTAACTCTTTCAGTGCTGGGCTCAGAGCAAAAGTGCATTCAGAGGCGTCATAGTGATTAACACACATCATATTTATGTAATGGCTGAAACCTTAATATAATATATAAAAGACACATACATGTATTATACCATATTACCTCTTGTCATATGTTAATAATTTCACATGTTGTGAATATATAAGAAAAATTGCATAATAATTGTATTTTCTTTTCTTTGCTTTTATTTTTATTTCTGTTTTATTTTATTTTTATTTTTATTCTCATTTTTATCCTAGTCTGATCTTTTCATTTTATTACATATACCGTATATACTCGTGTATAAGCCGACCCGTGTATAAGCCGAAGCCCCTACTTTTGCCCCCAAAAACTGGGAAAACTTATTGACTCGCGTATAAGACGAGGGTGGACTCCAGCACAGGTATACAACCTCCAGCAGTGAGGTATACAGCAGCCTCCCCAGTGGTAGTATACAGCAGCAGCCCCAGTGGTATGTACAGCAGCAGCCCCAGTGGTAGTATACAGCAGCCCCAGAGGTATATGCAGCCCCAGAGGTATATACAGCCCCAGAGGTATATAATGCAGCCCCATATGCAGCCCCAGAGGTATATACAGCCCCAGAGGTATATACAGCCCCAGAGGTATATGCAGCCCCATATGCAGCCCCAGAGGTATATACAGCCCCAGAGGTATATGCAGCCCCAGAGGTATATGCAGCCCCATATGCAGCCCCAGAGGTATATACAGCCCCATATGCAGCCCTAGGAGGTATATGCAGCCCCATATGCAGCCCCAGAGGTATATACAGCCCCATATGCAGCCCCAGGAGGTATATGCAGCCCCATAAACAGCCCCAGAGGTATATACAGCCCCATATGCAGCCCCAGAGGTATATACAGCCCCAGAGGTATATGCAGCCCCATATGCAGCCCCAGAGGTATATACAGCCCCATATGCAGCCCCAGGAGGTATCAATACAGCCCCAATATAACAGCCCCAGAAGTATATAATACAGCCCCATAATGCAGCCCCAGAGGTATATACAGCCCCAGAGGTATATACAGCCCCATATGCAGCCCCAGGAGGTATATGCAGCCCCAGAAGTATATACAGCCCCATATGCAGCCCCAGGAGGTATATGCAGCCCCAGGAGGTATATGCAGCCCCAGGAGGTATATGCAGCCCACCCCCATCTATATACAGGCCCCCCCCCGCCGCAATCCTGTAAAGGAAGAGATTAGTATACTTATCCCTCCGCTGTCCCGCCGCCGCCGCCATCACGCTCCTCCATCTTCATCCAGCGTCTTCCGTCTTCTTTCAGCTTCCTCCTCTGTCGCGCCGGCAATGACGTCATTGCCTGCGACCATCGGAGGAACCCGGAAGAAGACGGAAGACGCTGGATGAAGATGGAGGAGCGGCAGCGGGACAGCGGAGGGATAAGTATACTAATCTCTTCCTTTACAGGATTGCGGCGGGGGGGGACCTGTATATAGATCGGGGCACTGTATACTGTATACATTGTATACAGTATACAGTGACTCGCGTATAAGCCGAGGGGGTAACTTTTCAGCCCAATTTTTGGGCTGAAAAACTCGGCTTATACGCGAGTATATACGGTATATAAACAATACCCATCATTGATGTCATAAATTATATATGTGTGTATTGAAATTTTTCTTATAGATAGATATTTATTTAGATGTATATATGATAGCCCATTAACCTACACTTGTTCAATAGGAACAAAGTAGGAAAGGGGCCATCTGAGAGAAAAAAAAAAAAAAAACTCTACACAATTTGATGCCACTCATGGAGTTCATGAAAAAAAAATAAAATAAAATAAAATACACCCATCTAACTAAGCAAATTAAGAAATTATTCACAGGAGCAAATTTATGCAAATTTCGAGTAAAATATCAATTGATGTGTATGTCCGCACAATACTCCTGATTACATCTGATCATATTTGATGCCACTCATGAAATTCATGAAAATAGCATATGGACATGCTAAATGGATTTAATAAAAATAGGACAAATCGTCATACACCGGCTCCCCAGACAAACCGGCGGGGAACACAGATTCCAGATCCGTGTTCCTACTACAGGGTTGGGGGCACAGCAGCAACCAGGAGGACCTGCCTTACCACCCATACAGTTAAGGTGCTGTCACACGCGGCGATCTGGCCTCCGATGTCGGAAGCGATGTGCGGGTGCCCGCTCGCTTCCGACATCGCAGGCCAGCTGTCACACTGCACGACGTTGCCGGTGACGCGGGGCGATGTGGGCGGAGCCATCGCTCGCTGGGCTGGGCTCAGCCCAGCGAGCGATGGCTCAGAAACACTGCGATATAGGCTGGATCGCACCACCAACAGTGTCAGACGGCGCGATCCAGCCTAATCGCTGGTCACAGGTTGACAGGTTTATGAACATGTTCATAAACCTGTCAACCTGCGACCAGCGATAATTTGCAGTTGCGTCCCGCTGTCACACAGCGCGACGCACTTGCAATATCCCCGCGACATCGCTGTGAGTCACCTTTAGGGGGAAGCCACATTAAGGGACCGAGCTGTCGCTCCGCAATCCACCCAGAAGAGAGAGAGAATCAGCCTGAAAGGACATACAGAAAGAGTGAGGGGTCTCAGAGCGACAGCCTGGCTGCAGAGGGTTCAAGTGTCTGGAGTTAATGGAGTTGTGAATTGAACTGTACTGTGAACTGTGTTGTAAACTGCTTGCATTGAAGAGCTTGAGAGTAAACCCGATGAACCCTGCTTCAGTTTCCGTGTCTGATTCCAGGTATTCTGAACTGTGCATTACACCTTCTACCCTGCCAGGAGCAGCCCGACCCGTGGCGAGCTCATCCATCTTGCTGTAGCCCATCCATCCCTCCACCCTCCTGGCAGAGCTGCGCTGCAGCGGTGGTCCCCTTAATGACTACAACCCGTGGGTGGCGTCACAACAAATTATCCCCTGTATATATCCCCTTTTACTTATGAGAACCAGGGACACGGTCTGGACCAATACTGCCATGATATCCCCAGCAGTACCCCGATCCGGTACCGAGTACCCCGTCCCAGTGGGCTCCACAAGAGCACATGTGCTGTTAAGAAAGGGATCACACATGCTGTTTTTGACAAATTTTACACACCGAGCACAACATTTCTTTGTCAACCCATCATACTATGTCTGCCTGCACCACTTTCACATTCCAGCAGTAGTCAAAAGCAATAGAAACTCACCAATCACAGCTGCCGTACACCGGGTGTATGGATGTGTGCACAACACCCAAAAGCTGGGTCACACATGAGCCTTGGATCTGCTAAAAGCATCCCTTTTTCTACTTACAATTTGCTGAAAAATGGATCCGTTAACAGATTCGTAGGCCCCAATGCAAAAAACGCATTGTCAAAAGGGCACTAAAAAAATGGTATGCATTTTTTAATCGGCTGCAAAAAATGCTGCTAGCAGCGTTTTTGGGTGCAGAAAAAAAACGCATACTGTTTTTTTAACAATGGGACCCTATAGGAAATGAATCCATTAACGCAATGGCAAATTAGAGGCATGCGTTAATGGATCCGTTTTTATACTTAGCCTTTTCAAGCACAAAAATGTAAATTGCCACAGGTCATGTGACCTCTGCAAGCCATACCAAGGGGGAAGGGGTGGAGCCAAGGAAGTCTGGACTTCCCACTGGAGTTTCTGCTAAATGTGTGGACGGTGCCACATGAAGGTAAGTACACATGTGTGTTACATGTGTTGATCATGCATGTTAGTAAACAACATGTAATGTGTCCATATTCTGTTACCTTCACAGATGTTTGACTCTGAGCTGAGTAATCGCGACACACTGTTGGACAGTTCCTCATCTCAGTCTTCTGTGAGTACCCCTTACATACTGTGGTGGCTTCTCATTAGTGGGGCCTTGTCAGTGTGGACATGTTGTGTTGGTAGCACATTTGCCCTGGCTCAAATATTGTGTTTCATGTACTTTTCATATATGTCTGTCATAAATGTTAGTCCCACGTGTAACATGATGTGTGTGCAGCACACAAAATAGACACCACCATCCTCCAGTCAGTTGTTGTTCTCTTCACTGGTGTAAATATGTTGTGATTCCGCACGTGATCTGTCATGGTTTGGTTACCGCTGTTAACATTACATTTTGCTACATGTTTATTGTCCACATGTTGTGCTTCAACATTCTGTCATGTGATACTGTGACCTGGCCAGCATGCCTTTTCTGTTTGTCCCTGACCACACTCCTCATGGTGTGTGTTTCACCTGACATGCTCCACAAGGCCCTTTACCTTGGCCATACACACACACGCATGTGCATGGTTGC
The DNA here is from genome assembly GCA_033576535.1 of Allobates femoralis. Taxonomy (NCBI): domain Eukaryota; kingdom Metazoa; phylum Chordata; class Amphibia; order Anura; family Aromobatidae; genus Allobates; species Allobates femoralis. The sequence continues at coordinate 186,873,326 of JARQOC010000001.1, forward strand.
ATCCCATCGCCCATGTGTACCACACAATCATGTGGCATGTGAGCATGTTGTTTGTTAATGGGCCCACATTTTCAACATAACTGTTTTTCAAAATGCTCTTCAGACTGTCCCTTAATGGGGTTAAATGTTCTTGTCACATATGTCTACATGTATGGACCCTCACACATGTTGACCTTTTTATTCCCAGAATTCATCCTCAATCAGTGTGTCGACTGACTCCGCACCCAAACGAGTACCGTAAGTGTCTTGTTTGTGTAATGTCTGCCGAAATGTTATGTTTAAACATCAGGTCAAACATTCATTGCATTTTAATATTTTTACTGCAGTGTACTGTTGTTTTTTGTCGCAATAGCTTTTTGTTTCCAATTATGCTGGCGGTGTGAACAGGTTCCTACAGACCTGTCCTCTGTGTGCAGGACTCATCTGTGTAATAATTAATTGCCTCTTGCCATGCAAGAGATGGAGTTCCCGCCCCTCTCTGGGCCCTGCACACATAGAGCCCCGTCGCCTTCATACCACTTCAGACACAGGTCATGCTGGCTCCTGTTTACTGGTAAGTATTCACACCAGTCAGGTTTTTAATACAAGTTATGGCCACTTTACACACACCAACTTATCTGTCCAACTTCTGACCAACTTACTGGTTGCAGTGAAATCATGGACATATTGTTCCATTTGTACACAGCCACAAAATGGAGCAATGTGTCCCATGATTTCACTGCAAACAGCAAGTTGGTCAGAAGTTGGACAGATAAGTTGGTGTGTGTAAAGTGGTCATTAGGACCGCGTCTGAGATGGGTACACTTTGAAGATAGTGACGTGGCTTAAAATAACTTTTTCTGCGCAAAAAAACGGATTAACTAAGTACCCTGTATTTGTTATACCATTTTTATACTGCACTTGCATTTTAATATTTTTACTGCAGTGTACTGTTGTTTTTTGTCACAATAGCTTTTTGTTTCCATTCATGACTTGAGTCACACATGCCTTGACAATAGAGACCACACTCATGCCCAACGTTCAGAGAACACACACACATGAAATGTTGCATTGTGATGGTGGGTTTACACACACCAATTTATCTGTTCAATATCTGAACCAATCTCTGGTTGCAGTGAAGTCATGGATACATTGCTCCATGTTGTACACAGCCACAAAATGGAGCAATGTATCCATGATTTCACTGCAACCAGAGACTGGTTCAGATATTGAACAGATAAATTGGTATGTGTAAACCCACCATAAATGTACCGTCCCACGCCGCAATCTCGCCTGGAGATCTGAAAGGCAATGTGACGCCCCGGTGAAATCGCTGTGAGCTTGCCTCACTGTTGCGGCGTGAGAGTGGGCGATTTCGCGGCGATAAATCGCCCATCAGCCGTCACCTGATTCCAGAACAGTGCTAAGCAATCAGGCGCAATCGGCAAGGCGATATTTTCGTGTTTTGGCGTGTGACAGGGAGATAGTGATGGAAAGAGCGCTTTCTATGATTTCCCGTAGGCGCCCTCAGCGTGCTGTAGTCCGCGCCCAGTCTGAGATGATTGGTGTGGGCTACTGTGTTCCCATTGGCTGTCAGTTGACATCGCGCCATATTTGAAGAGCTGTCCATTCAGCACCACACATATCTTCATCTACACAACCGTCCACAAACTCAGTGCAATTACGCGCGCCATAGAATAGCGCAAGCTATGTTGTCCGCGTGTATTAAGTTGCGCTGTGTGGAGTATAGTGCCACATGACAGCTCAGATGTTGGGCTACACATCGTAGATGGGTGCCATGGACCATGCACTACAATCACCCTAGTGTGTGAAATTGGTGACGCTGCTGGGTACATTCTACTGCTTCCACTCTGCGGACATCTACCTTGTTAGCGCCCTCATCCTTGTTTGGCGGTGCCAGTGTGCGTGGTGACGTCATCACGTGTCTGCTCATTGTTTCCTGCCTGCCAGGTGCCTGCCCCTCCCCTGCACATAGTACAAGAGTCATCGCGGCCGCACAGTGCGCTGCCACATGGGGTATGGCAGAACTTGTCATCCTGATAGACCTGTGTGACCGGCATGACTACTGGTGCCACCAGCGTCACCGCCACCCACGGCTGCGCAAGCAGAGTATCCTGAGGAAAATCCAGCGGGCCCTGCTCCGCAAAGTGGGTGTTGAGAGGACCCGCAAGCAGATCCAAAAAAAGTTGGCGGACCTGAAACACAAGTCCCCAGGGTGGATTGTGGACATTTGTGCCCGGATTTCCAGGCTGCATGGTGAGTTTGTGGCAATGCCAAACACACACATGCCAATCATCCTACTCAAAACACTACCCAACCATCATGTGGTATTGTGCCATGGCACATAGTGTGACATAAACCAGCATGTGGACCTGTCACCAATATGCATTTGCATGTTGGTGACACTGCAACGTGACGGTGCAGAATACACTCATATGTTTTGTTAATGCTGAAGGCTATAGTGGTGCTTGACCTGTGTGTACCGAACATAGGTGTGCAATGACAGCAAAAGTCGACCACAACATATTAATGCTAATTTGAAGGGCCACATCACACCTGGCAGCACATATGTGCGAACTCTGACACATAGGATTTCACAAGACATTGATCAGAATCCGGAAAAGTGACTACAAGCTGACTGCTATGTGTTTGCCCCCATGGTGGCACCACCGATGCTTACTGTCTGCTCTTGTGTTTTGTGTAAAAATCCATCCTCTGCTAATCCAAGGGTGTTTTACATCCCAAATATGTGCTCACTGGTGTTGCATCCGCCTGCGCACAGATCACATATGGGTCTGCACGGTCATGCGCGGTCAACCGTGTGCTCCCATTATAAAGATAGGAGCTGGCAGCCGCTGCGCACACATGGCGATTCCCCTCCGCAGAACGCTAATGTGAAGCCAGCCTAATGTCCTTATTTTCCATACAGGTGTACCAACTATTGATGACCTGTTGCAGGCACACAGGGAGGCACAGCAGCACCTGGAGCGTGCCCACCGAGAAGGCCAGCAACATCTGGACCCGTTGGGTGCGATGATACTGTGCCTCCAGGCAGCCCAGTACGTCATTGCCCCTACTCCACCATATTTCCCCCCAATAATGTGGCCAATGGCCCTTGTATCTTGTTGTCCATGTTGGACCTGTTGTTGTTTACTTTTGCCATGTTGGCACCCTTATTTGTTAGGCCTCGTTGGCCTCTTTTCTTATAGTATCCCACATTGGGAAAGTGGGTACTATGGTTTGCCTACAACTAATCTGAAAAAACATCATTTACAAAAAATGATAAGGAAACAATAAATGTGAGTGCAAACCAAAATACTGTCTGATCCCTTGTCTCAACACACACAGGGACACGTTTGGAAGGTGAAATTTGAAAAACAACACATGGCTAAGGAATTTGCATAGGTGTGCAGTGTGACATGATAAATATCTGACCATACAGTACCATTTCTACACGGAAGCAGTCCTATTTGACATCAATGTCTCCTATATCACACCTACATTAACAAACACACATACCCAAACATACTCGCCAATGTCGGCCACAGAAGACTCGCAATCTCTCAATACTCACATGTCATCTAGGGATAGGCTCCTGCAAGCTACAATGACCCATCTATGTTATTGTCGACATGAGACCTCTGCTTGTGCCACACAAACATCACCATTACACCGACAACACACTACACACACAACCATACTGCTGAACCTGACACATATGTGGACGTAGGTATGGGAAATCAAAGTCTGGTTTATTACCACAAAATTAAAATACCAACACACTTGGTTTTAACTAAAAAATAAACAAAAAAGTCCAGTACGCAATGTAGTGCATTGCCTAGTAGCGTCTTGCTTCTTGGTCCTCTGCTGGATCAGACAATGGCTCCTCACCCTCATCCCCGTACTCCCACACATTGGGGGTCCTTCTGTGCTGGAGTCTTCATGGGGGACGTGGAGGATACTGATTTTGGCAACCTCTAGCCATGGGTTGTTGGGGCGCAGGGGGCACTGGGGGTGTTTTCTTGGGGATGGCAATGTAACCACCCCATCTCAGTGCCCCATCAACGACCGCTTCCAGGACCCAAATGATGGCCCTCTCGGCGATGGCACGTTGTTCCAGCTCAATGCGACACCCCCACTCACTGGCCATGTGCCCGATTGAAGTGGCGGAGGTCCTCTCTCAGTCCAATAGGACCCGTTTTGCCTAGGTACCCAGCTCAGTGTTGGGTGGGGCAGGTGTGCGACGCCTTTGTATGTCTTAGCTGGGCCCTGGACATGGCCCCCCTCCACTGGGATAGGCACCTGCTCCACCAAAGATGATGAGGGTGGAGCTTGGCCAGCGGCTGGGTCCTCTGCACTGGAGCCAGACTCATGAGGGGCCTGTAAACCAAAAATAGAAAAAAAACTAATTAACAAGAGTAGCAATGTACTGCCATCAATTACCACAACCAACCACCCAGCACCAGATGGCGCATAGCTGAGCATGCCAAAGACCAAAATCAACAGTAGCAGGGTTGGACATAGAGATGAAGAAAGAAGTAGACCAGTGCTCTGTACTCACCTGAGGCTCCAAATTGATATGCCAATTACCCCAACATAACACAGCACAATCTGTGCCAACAGCCATGAGCCAACACACAGCAGAACACACAGAAGAATGGTGAAAGTCCAACACGATTGTGTCTTCTACATGTCCACCAACCCACACATCAGTGCAACCACCAAGGTGTGGACATAGGTAGAAAAACAATTACGCACCTCCTGTGATGGGTCAGGCTCTTGGCTTGTGGCTGAAGATGGTTGGTCAAGGTGGCTGCTGCACCGTGTTGGGCAATAAGCCTCTTGGCCCAGGGTGAAGGTGAGGAGGTCATAATACCACAGGCGTGGCTTTAGGGACCTCCTCAGCTCCAGCCCCGGACTGAGCCATCAACACCTTTTTATATTCTTTGGTGAACACGGTGCGCAGCCGCTTGAATCTTTCCACAACCATCGGCACTGTCCAGGTCTTACTTTGATCAAGCCGGTCTACCACAGCCCTCGCCGCCTTGTTCTTGTAGTCGGGCAATGCAACCCGCCACAGGCATTCATGGTCCTGGCTAGTAGGTCATGCACAATATCAGGACTCTCAGCCATCTGCCAAAAGAAAACATAGTGTGTTACCAAAACACATACATGTACATATCAGGTCACACCCTACTCTGTGTGGCCAATCCATGTCCAGCACTAGAATGACAGGTGGTCTGGTAGTTAGCTTGCGTATGTAGAAGCATTAATGGCCTTTATATGTGTACACAGATGTGACATGCTGCACATGACACGGGGCATATGTGGTTTGGGCCTGGGCAGGCAAAGTTGCAAAACTGTATCATGTTAAAATGGCACACATGGCGTACCACACAACATTTAGACACAGGAATGACCTCAGCACATATTTATGGAATGATGTAGTGCTGTATGACACATTGTCATGTCATTGGTGGCAAGGATAATTGTGTGTGCAACAGGACATGGAGGGGGTCAACAATGCGTAGGCGTCGCAAACCACATATCTACATGACGCTAAATGAAGCTGTACATAACCGGGCATACATCTCGCAAAATATGGCTCGGAAGCCGAAAATAATATACCATACATGAGAAGCACAATAGCATATCCACCGACTTACCATCTGTCCAACAGAGTTCTGGTGATGAGACACTACTAGAACAATGCACATTGAAGTAGGAGCATGGGTGGCGGACCAGCTGGCCACATTTTAAACACAACATGACGAATCACAAAGCAGCACAGTCGCCTAATCAGTAGTCGCACTTGGCACCGCCCAGGCGGCTACGTGAATTAGATGACGCAGATGCTCTGTGATTGGATGGTTACCACATAAAAAGCGCTAACGACCGAGCTACAGCACGCTTGCTGCCCAGAGTCATTAAGTAAGTATTGGTGTTCACACATTATTTGTGATATGGCTGTGTATAGCGTTTGATACATCTTTGCATTACGGATCGTTCTTGTGTACTGTAGCAGACGCCCAAGTCCTGGTGTATGTAGTTTGTAATGATGATGTGTTTGATTGATCTATTGTGTGCGGCAAATGGATGGATGGATGGCTTTCCTTGCCACAAAACACCCTCCTCATTGACAATCCATTTTGCCTTCGCCATACAGGATCATGTACCATGGAGGCCTCTGTGGTTAGTTTAGTGGAACATCTGAAATGTGGGGACATAGTACTGGCCTTTACCAGACCAAATGGAAGTATTCTGGCTATACTGAGATGTGGAGTGGCCCATGTGGCTTGGGAATGTCTGCCTGTGAAGATCCGGCCTTATCAACAAAACAGGGATGTGTGTTGGACATGATGAATATGCGATTGTCAGCTGCGTGGGATGATGATTTGTCAGTAGCACATGGCTCTGGTATGTTTAGCATGTTCTTGTATTTAATTGTTAACAAGCATCTGTCTGTGTGGTTGAGCTTTGTATTTTCCTAGGCCTTGTGGTAGTACATATACATTATGGGCAGCTATATGGAGTTATGGTAATGATGTCACAATTTGGACGATGGAGATATACAGTCATGGCCAAAAGTTTTGAGAATGACACCAAAATTATATTTTCACATGATTTGCTGCCCTCTGGTTTTTATTTGTGTTTGTCTGATGTTTATATCACATACAGAAATATAATTGCAATCATATTATGAGTACCAAAAGGTTATATTGCCAGTTAGAATGAGTTAATGCAGCAAGTCAATATTTGCAGTGTTGACCCTTCTTCTTCAGGACCTCTGCAATTCTCCCTGGCATGCTCTCAATCAACTTCTGGACCAAATCCTGACTGATAGCAGTCCATTCTTGCATAATCAATGCTTGCATTTTGCAGAATTTGTTGGTTTTGTTTGTCCACCCATCTCTTGATGATTGACAACAAGTTCTCAATGGGATTAAGATCTGGGAAGTTTCCAGACCATGGACCCAAAATCTCTGTTTTGTTCCCTGAGCCATTTAGTTATCACCTTTGCTTTATGGCAAGGTTTTCCATCATGCTGAAAAAGGCATTGTTGGGCGCCAAACTGCTCTTGGACGGTTGGGAGAAGTTGCTCTTGGAGGACATTCTGGTACCATTCTTTATTCATGGCTGTGTTTTTAGGCAAGACTGTGAGTGAGCCGATTCCCTTGGCTGAGAAGCAACCCCACACATGAATGGTTTCAGGATGCTTAACAGTTGGCATTAAACAAGACTGGTGGTAGCGTCACCTCTTCTTCTCCGAATAAGCTGTTTTCCAGATGTCCCAAACAATCGAAAAGGGGATTCATCAGAGAAAATGACTTTACCCCAGTCCTCAGCAGTCCAGTCCCTGTACCTTTTGCAGAATATCAGTCGGTCCCTGATGTTTTATCTGGAGAGAAGTGGCTTCTTTGCTGCCCTCCTTGAAACCAGGCCTCGCTCAAAGAGTCTCCGCCTCACAGTGCGTGCAGAAGCACTCACACCAGCTTGCTGCCATTCCTGATCAAGCTCGGCACTGCTGGTAGTCCGATCCCGCAGCTGAAACAGTTTTAAGATTTGGTCCTGGCGCTTGCTGGTCTTCCTTGGGCACCCTGGAGCCTTTTTGACAACAATGGAAGCTCTCTCCTTGAAGTTCTTGATGATGCGATAGATTGTTGACTGAGGTGCAATCTTTCTAGCTGCGATACTCTTCCCTGTTAGGTCCCTTTTGTGCAGTGCAATGATGGCTGCACGTGTTTCTTTAGAGATAACCATGGTTAACTGAAGAGAAACAATGATACCAAGCACCAGCCTCCTTTTAAAGTGTCCAGTGGTGTCATTCTTACTTAATCATGACTGATTGATCGCCAGCCTTGTCCTCATAAACACCCAGACCTGTGTTAATGAAACAATCACTAAAACGATGTTAGCTGTTCCTTTTAAGGCAGGACTGCAATGATGTTGAAATGTGTTTTGGGGGTTAAAGTTCATTTTCTAGGCAAATATTGACTTTGCAAGTAATTGCTGTTAAGCTGATCACTCTTTATGACATTCTGGAGTATATGCAAATTGTTGTGAGGCACTGTAATGTTGTTTGTGACCGTTCAATGGTGCAATATATCTATGTGGGTGGTCATATGAGCAGAGTCTGCTAGGATGTGGTTAACTGGCTAGGAGATGTGTAGGGAAGGAGGTTATGGTTATTTTTGATGCCTGATAACGTGTTCTTTTGATGATAGGATTTTTTTTCTTCCTTTTGCAGGGGTTGGTACGTGAGATGATCATGGACCCTGATGGAGATGTTATCGTGACTCTTGCCTTGGTGGAAGAGGACTTGTGGCTGGAGGAGAAAGCTGAGAGGTGGCGGGCTCGCAGACCACAGCGTGTGTAGGTTCGTGATTGGCTTCGGCAACAGGACAACCTGAGTCACATGCGCCTGCTGCATCAGCTGGAGGATAGTAGTCTGCATGATTTCAGGAACTAACTCCGTATGTCCAAGGACTCTTTCACATTCCTCTTGGAATGTATAAAGCCATTGATAGCCCGAAAGGACACTTTGATGCGTCGAGCTGTGCCACCTGAGGATCGTTTGGCTGTAACTTTGAAGTTCCTGGCAACAGATCATTCGAGGACAGACCTGCAATACTCTGCAGCAGTCTCACGGCCACTGCTGAGCCGCCTGATACCCGAGATGTGTGAGACCATCGTGAGTTGTCTGCTGTCATCCTACATTCTGTTACCAACAACCCCCGCTGGATGGATGTTGCCAGAGGTTTTGTCGATCGATGGCAATTTCCAAACTGCAGAGGTTCATTGGATAGTAAGCACGTGAGGATCACGCAACCCCCCCAACACGGGGTCCTTGTATTTTAATTATAAAGGATATTTTAGCGTGGTCCTCATGGCCCTGGTGGATGCTCATTATGAGTTCCTCTATGTGGACATTGGCATGAACGGCCGTGGCTCAGATGGGGGTGTGTTTGCACACAGCTCCTTGGCCGAAGACCTAAGGAGAGGTGCTCTGAACTTGCCCTCAAATGATGAGACAACTGGTCATCTCAACTTTGCGTTTGTGGGGGATGAAGCCTTCCCACTTCAGGCTCACCTACTACGGCCATATTCCCAGAGGACGGTTACTTCTGAGTAGCGCATCTTTAATTACCGGCTATCCCTGGGCTCGCCGTGTGGTTGAAAATGCATTCGGGATCATGTCCAATAGATTCCGCGTGTTTCATACGCCTTTGCATATGAAACTGGAATCTATCGATGTGGTAGTGCTGGCCTGCTGTATGCTGCATAACTTCCTGCGTCGTAGGGATCTGTCATCATACACGCCGGCAAGTTATGTGGATTCTGTGGACTCCACAACAGGGGAGATCCGTCCCGGGGATTGGCATGCTGCCGACCATGGTGTGGCACCACTCCAGTCGTTGAACCACGGTCTAAGTCAGCAGGATGCCAGGAGCAGCAGAGACGCATACTGCTGCTACGTTTAATGGCCCTGGGGCAGTGGCCTGGCAGCACCAGCAGGTGTAGGGTGGCGGGTGTTGTCAGGCAGCAACATGAGGAGGAGGGTGGAGTCACCAGGGTGCAGGGGCGTATCTAGGGGGGTGCAGCCGCATCCCTTGCCCCGGGCGCAACTCAGAGGGGGAGCGCCGGCACCAACCCCCCGCTCCTCACCCAGGGCTGCAGGGGCGGCGTGGCTGATAGCTGACAGCATTCCCCCCCCTCAGCCCTCAACCAAGGCTGCAGGGGCGGCGGGGCTGACAGTACCCCCCCTCCTCCTCAACCAAGGCTGCAGGGGCGGCGGGGCTGAAAGCTGCCAGCACCCCTTTCACCCACCCTGGGGGGGGTCGCCGAAATAGATCTTTGCCCCGGGCGCCGTGGAACCTAGTTACACCGCTGCCAGGGTGGCTGCACCAGGAGGATTATGGTGGTGTTTTGTTTATTTTGGGTGCTTTAAGATTAGCTAGTTAGTTAGTTGTTTGTTTGTTTTTTATCTGAAGTGTGAAATGTTTTGGTATGGCCATTATTTATCATCATTTTGTATTTATTTGTGAGATGTTGACACTTCTGTTTTTAATGTTTTGTGTGTGTTGTTATAATTCCTTTTTTGTGCACAAAAAGTCCCACTAAAAAAAACCTAACCAAACTAACTGTGTCTGTCATTACTTTTGAATCCAGGGCAGTTACACATAGCTTTATACTGTGCACAGAGGTATGTGATACGTTAAATGGTATTGATGGGTCCGTGCAGCATTGTTTGCTAATGTCCAGTACACAGGTCCAGACCTTTGGGCCACACTGTATGCAGTGACTGTGTGTACATGTCCATTATGATGTGTTTGGCAACATGGAAACGTCCACACACATGGAGAATGCAATAGTGTTTGTGGGGGATGTAGGTACCTTCAGTTCACACACGCAAACATGTGTGCACTCACATAGTTCAGCCATGGTAGCTCTGGCATGGCGTGGACCAATGCAGGCACATATGTGCATAGTGTGGTTTGTATCTTACCACCATCACCTACATCACAAAGCATTCACTGACCTCAGGGAGACCCGTCCAAGAAAACACTGCGGGCAGCTGGCTAAAGTGCTCAACACAGTGAATTCCTAGGCACATTGCCTCCTGGGAATTATGAATATGCAAACAGAGTCTGTGGAGCCTCGGTTAGGAGTCTCAAACACAGGACTAGCCAGATATCCCTCCAGGGAAAGGACCCAGCCAAGGGGTGGCTCCTTGCAGAGAACAATAGAGTCTGTGGAGCCTCGGTTAGGAGTCTCAAACACAGGTTCGAAGGCTCTACAGACTCTATTTGCACCATCCCCTACAGACGCACACCTAGCCATTCATAGTGTAATCCACTGTACTGCACAAGACCACTCCTGTGTGACACTTTGGCGCCTCGAAAGTGTGTTGCAGGAGCCACAATTGACGACACGAGCATGTATTTGTGACAAACTCCGATAGACAATGGCGTCATGTATTAGTCAGCCTTCCAGAGCAGGCTGACCAATTGTAATGCTGTTTGTTGTCTAATGAGCGTGTATGGGGCGCGGTGTAAACCACTGTGGCACGCCTATCTCCTCGCCGCGCTGAACATGTACGCCCACATTGCCTTTGAGATTGTGGCGTGTGAAGCTGTGATGGAATTAGGCAAGATTGGTTCCGCTGTAGGTAAGGCGATTTCCGGAGCGACACCTCGCCTTAGGTTCAAGAAGAAATTGCGGTGTATGACGCCGCCATCGGCGATCTGAGGCGGGCATAAAAACGTGAGTGCGCAAGTCATATCGCCTCAAATCTCCAGGCGAGATTGTGGCGTGTGACGGTACCTTAAGGGTTGTCCTGGAATGTTTCTTTGTGTTATCTTGGTGGCTTACATACATGTTTGTGTGCCCTCACATGTGTGTGGACATATGGTTGTGTATTTGTCATCATGTCACCATGTTCTGTGAGGTCTAACCTTTGATCCCTGTTTTATTTCCCTCTCCTAAACTTCTGTTCGGTGCAAAAAAGCCACAAAAGGGCTAAGCAGACCCACAAAAAAAAGGAACCAGCGACGGCGAGAACTTCAGGCCTATGCCATAAGGTATGTGATTCTTCAAAATATGTGTAGCCATGTGTTGAGTGGGTGCGTACATGTGTTTATTTGTTGATTGCTACAACATATGTTTATTTTTGGGCCCTCACAGGACATGGATGCGGCACATAGCCGACCCAAAGGCCATGGTTGAAAAAGTCAAGATGCCTCCATGGCAGCTCCTCTGGTAAACAACCTTATGTTGAATGTAGTTATGGCCATGACTATCCTTAATTCATTTTGTAAACTGTGTATTTTTAACTTCTGTAAAGGACATTGTTTAGCTTTTATTTGGCCAAGCTTGTCAGCTACATTTTAGCCTCTGTGTGCAAGCACATGTGTTTGCTTTCCGTGATGTTATGATTATTTTTCTTTTTCATTACCCTAGGCCACTGGCACACATGGGCTCCGTAAAGACACCAAGGATTTTGGCAAAGTGTGTATTGACAGTGAGGTCCTGGTACATCTCCTTGAACCTCATGAGTCCATCTGGGACCAGGGCCATCCAGGCCACAAGAATGCAGTCAAAAACCGTAAAATTTGGACATGCATTTTCACGGCGATGTTCTCCAATTTTAAGAACCTGTCCCTGCAAAAAAACAACACATTGGTAAGTCTTAATTCTGCAGTACCTAAATCTGAGTGTACACACTAACATGTGTTGGATTATATTTGCTCAAACATGGTGTCTGAATTTTGCTTGCACACTTTTCACACCATGTACAACAAAGTGCACACTCGGTGGAGGTCGGTTAGAGACCATTATGTTGGTGATGTCCGGGACATAAACAAATACCAGAGTGGTGCTACTTCTCGTCCGCCTACCCTCTACAAGCATCACAAGCAGCTTGGATTCCTACAAAAGACCATTGAAGGGCGAGCGTACGTTGTCAAATAAATTACTCACGCGTCAATGTGTTACACTGCAACTTGACGAGTCAATATTACTTATGTTGGTATTTTTGGTACTCTACAGGACTTTCAGGAATACACCAATGGAAGCTGCAGAGATAACAGACAGCAGCAGAGATGGCCAAGCAAACCTTGATGATGGGGTTGATAGTACACCATGTGAGGCCACGCAAGCACATAGAGAAACAATGCTCACCACCCCACCACAAACATCAGCCCGAGTGACTCGCCAAAGAAGGCGGAATGTCTTGCGTGACGAAGCCGACACGATCATAATCGAAGGGCTTCATCACCTCCAGGACACTGTGCGGAACAACAATAATACCCCTAAGAAGAAAATTGATGACATGCGGGACAGGGACACAGTTAGCCAGCTTAGTGAGTGGCAACAATTCATGGGCGCCTATATTCACGGACCTTATGACCCTCGACACACATGACAAGTACTTATTCCGCAGCGATGATGAATACGTTGGTGGCAAAATATTGCATTAAAATACCCCTCAACATAACTGTGGTCTGCGACGAGGAGTCTACAGACCCCGATTAGGTGACAGTTGCCCTTTTCTTTCCCCGGGTGCAATAGGTGCCTGTTTTGAGACACATTATGGCACAGTTGCCTAAAATCATTTGATAGCCATTTTTACATGTGTTGTCACACATTATTATCCAAACAGGATTTTTTCTTTTGTGTTTTATTTGATGCTCATGTTGAGCGAGTGATGTTTTGGTTTCAGTCCAGCTTGGATGTTAAATGATGTTTTCCTCAAAAACAGTATGCGTGTGCATTATTTTGGGAAAATGGTGACTCAGACATTCCAAACTCACCATCACAATTATGGCGTATCTGGTTCCTAGTCACATTATTATGCTTACATACTCAAACGTTAGTGTGAACATTGTTAACACACAACATACCAAAACTACATAATTAATGCTGTTGTGTTTGAGTTAGTGTTCAAAACCACACTGTGTGTTGTGCACATGAGGCATTTGTGGGTGGCCAAGCAAAGGGCATGTGAAAGTAGTTTGTGTGATTTTGTGGGTGGATGGGACATAGTGCAGACATTGATGACCACATGAGGCTGGGGTCACACATAAGCCCTTGGTCCGTTTTTGGCTTCATTTTTGGCATTTTTTTTTTCTAAGTCCAAAAACTGATAGAAAAACGGATTGGATGTAATAAACACCCTGTCCGTTTTTTTCTGCACTTAAAAACATTGCTATGTCCGTTTTTGAGCCACAAACGTTGCTAGCAACGTTTTTGGGGTCCGTTTTTCAAAATAAAAATTTTTTTAACATGGGCCCTATGGAAAAACGGATCCGTTTTTTTGAGAATTTTGGTCAAAAAATTACTAAGTCCAAAAACGTTCAGGGGTGCAGGAGGCTCAAAAAGCACCCAAAAAAAACGGATTGGTCAGGGAAATCACTTCTAAAAACGGATTTCTATGTGTGACCCCAGCCTGAGTCTGACAAACCCAAACACCAGCATGTCATCAAGCTGTGACAGCAATGAGAATTATGTTTAACATGTAATTGGTTGATGACTGAGTATGTATACTGTAAATGTGCCAGCCTGCGTCCTTGTGGGCAAAAACGAACAAACATGTGTATGTGTTACAGGTTTGAAAATCAAAAGACAAATACAACTACAACTGCATCCAAGCGGTTTAATTTCAAATTTAGAAAACAGCAAACCACTAAGTAACATGTGGTATCAAATTAAACACTGAATTCAAAACCAAAGGAGGTAGTTAGGCAACTCAGAGCCACAGCTGAAACAAAAATGCCATTAATGAGCAATAAGGCACCCCACCTAGGCCTAAAGTGGTGGGCATATTTGTTGCTCATCTCCATTGCTGCTAAGGGGGCCAGAACATTTGCCTGTTGTAGGCCTAATAAAGGGCAGTCCCAGTCATATGGGTCCAGGTTAATGGGCTCTTGCCTACATACATAATTATGAAGAAAGACGCAGGTCTTGACCAAGCTGTCCACATTGTGAGGGTGTAACTGTATGGTGGTCATCAGCACCCGCCACTTTGCAGCCAATATGCCAAATGCACACTCTACATATTGCCGTGCCCGGCTTAACTGCATGTTAAAGTTACGCCAGGCAGACGTGAGTGTGCGGCTGGTATATGGCTTCATGAGATTAACATTAAGCTAAAAGGCCTCATCAGCCACCAAAACATAAGGTAAAGTGGGAGCAGTGGTGCCAGGCAAAGGGCACGGTGGGGGGATATGAAAGCGGCCATTATACAGTGCTTGTCCCATGGCACTGTCCTTAAAGACTCTGGAGTCGTTGGAACGGCCAAATGCCCCTATATCCACCGCGATGAACCCGCCCTTGGAATTAGCTATGACCATTAGCACAATAGAATAGAAGCATTTATTGTTGAAAAAATTCAATCCACTATCTGGTTGTTTACGGATTCGAATATGCTTCCTGTCCAGGGCGCCGATGGAGTTGGGGAACTGTGCAAGCTGATGGAATCTGTCTGCATTTTTGTGCCATGTTTGGCCAGTTGGTGCTGGCATCACCATGGGCTGGAGCTTGGACCACAACACCTCACAAGTTTCCGAGGCAATGGTGCTGATGGTCGTCCTACAAACAGACTTTCCATAAAATTATTCACATACACATATTAAAAGCTAATCAGCCATGGGTCTCGCCCAGTGGACCCTTCTCCACCCTCTGTCAGCACAGAAGCCAGCCCTCAGTCCAGCAGTTGTAGTCACATACAAGATTATTTCCTCCTAGGCTAGGGTCACGCTTGCGTTTTTTTTTTTTTAATAACCAGATCCGGTTTTGAGCTTTTAAAAAGCTCAAAACCGAAGCAGGAAACACTCCTCATAGCAGCCTATTATAGGCCTCCGGCTTTGCAGCCTGCGTGAAAAATCATGCAGGCTGCAGTTTTCGGAGTGGTTCTGTGACCCGCAATGCAGTAACCGGATTGCTCAGGTTGTGTAATCCTGAGCAATGCGGTTACCGTATATACTTTGCTTATCCCGGCTGCTGCCAGGATAAGCAAAGTGTTATCACTGTTTAAAAATAATAAAGATTATTAATAATTGTGGCCATATTGTCTCTAGGGGGTGCCCACCCCCCCTAGAGACATACCACCCACTCAGCTGCGCATATAATGAGTTAATTGCTGATGTACAGTAAGCTGACTCCTGTCAGCTGTGCACATTTTTATGAATGAAGCCGCCGGCGCATACTATACATAATGTACGTATAGTATGTGCGCTGTCCGAGGTCCTGTAGCCATTTACAGTAGACCTAGAGACATTATGGCCATAATTATTAATAATATTTATTATTTTTAAACAGTGATAACAGTTTGCTCATCCCTGCGGCAACCGGTTATCGCATTCCCTCCACACACTTTTGTTAAAAATGTGTGGGAACGGAATTGCGTTCACCGCATCCGGATGTGGATGCGGTGAACGCAATTCTATGAAAAAGTGTGACCCTAGCCCTACACATCCCAAAGCAAAGAGCTAGATCTTTACTATGGCTAGGGTCACACATGCCAATCAGTTTTTTTCCACTGGTTTCAATAACAAATCCATTTTTTTGGACTTTGCCAAAAAATGCTAGCAAAAACAGATTCATTTGGATCCGTTTTCCCATGGGGCCCCAGGTTAAAAAAAAACATATCCGTTTTTTTACTGCACCCAAAATGGTTGTTTGCAGCGTTTTTGAGTCCAGTAAAAAAAACAAATAGCTTTTGTTAACAATGCAGTCACACTTGATCCCAGCATCCAGCTTTAGCATCAGTTTTTGGACTTAGAAAAATAAAGTTAAAAAAACTGATGCCAATAACAGATCCAGGGCTTATGTGTGACCCTAGGCTATCTCCAATTTGTTGGCCACAGAAAGGCCAGGGTCACACATGCCCATGCGCTTTTTTTATGCCCTTAGAAAAACGCATCTGTTTTTTAAAGGGTGCCAATAGTGTCCCCTGAGGTCTTGGATGTTTTTTGGAAATGTTTGGACTTTTTCACCAGTGCACCGCCACAGACCTAATGAATGGTGGATGAATGCGGTTATTAATCGCATTCATCAGTGTTTGGACTACTCATTATTGTTTGGAGACCTAATGAGAATGCCTACAGGACCTTGGACAGCGGTAGATACTATACGTACATTATGTACAGTATCTGCTCCACTGTCAGGCGAGCCGCGGCTTCATTCATAAATTACTACAAAGCCGACAATAGCCAGCTTACTGTAAATGCCGTATTAACCCCTAACATGCTGAGTGGAGTGGACAGCATGTCTCTAGGAGGGGTGGGCACCCCCTAGAGACATGTTGCCCACAGCTAATATTAATAATTAATGCTTTAATACACAGTTAACACATCCTGAGCAATCCGGTTACCACCTTGCGGTTGCCAGAAGTGCTCCGAAAACTGCAGCCTGCATGATTTTTCCCGCAGGCTGCAGATCCGGAGCCAGTAACCGGATTGCATGTAAAGCAATCCGGTTACCATAATGGGCTCCTATGGGGAGCATTTCCTGATGCGGTTTTGAGCTTTTTGAAAGCTCAAAACCGGATCAGGATTTAGAAATAGAAATGCATATTTGACCCTAGGCTTAGCGATGACTACTGGGTTGCCACTGAGTAAATTTAGCCAGATGCTTCCCACCCTGGACAGGGACACGCGCATGCTGGAATTTCAAAAAACATTTGTAGACACTATTAGAACTGGTTTTCCCTAACACAGCAGTGAGGGACATAGTACGCATCACAGATCTACATTTACAACTCCAGGGAACATTGAGTCATCAGCGTAGAAACATTAGCAGCAGCAGTTTAAGTGTCCTAAGCAATTTCTGGGAGTCATTCAACCAATTTATTAAACCAGCCAATCCATCAGCAGAACTGAGTACAAGCTTGGCACATAGTGAACGACTGGAGATGATGCTGCAGGAGTATCTATAGCTATATCCGTATTATCGGGGGGGTTTGATCCTATTGCTTTTTGGGCTTGAAAAATGGAGGAGCCTTTGTCATGTGCGGCAGCCAGCGTACTCAGAACGTGTCTTCTGCGCTGCTGGTGGTGTCATAAGCACATCTGGCTGTCCCCTGAAAGTGTAGACTGCCCAATTTTCATCAAGATGAACAAGTCATGGATTTCCAAGGGACATTTCCATCCAGTCGCAAACTGGGCAGACTAGGCAATGTTATACTTTTCAGTGTGCTGCATGGATCTCAACTTTAAACAATTTTTATTGTGGGTCAATTGATGTTGTGGTATCGGTCCCTAATTTTTTTTAAATGTAGAGACTTTTTTGGGGGGACTCGTCTGTTTCCAGAATTTAGCAAGGTTCTGTGAGCATCATGCCTACAGCTGTAACTGATTCTTCATAATATTTCTTAAGTCAGTACTCTCTAAAGCTGATATTTATGCCACCTGAGTGTAACTGAACAGAAAAACTTTTTAAGTTGTTGCATAAGGTGTGAGGGCCCCCAGGGCACCAGGCCGGCACCAGTCACTGACCCACATGAATATTTCTCGGTAGTAGACATTGAAGACATTTGTGGCATCTGAGTTTGGCAGAGCATAACATTTAATGGAGCTGGTGCATAAGGTATGCGGGCCCTCAGCCCACTAGGTCTACATCTGTCACTGACCCACTTGAAAAATTATTTTCGTAGTAGTCATTGAAGCTTGTATTTGTAGCAAAGCATAAAATCTATTGGAGCAGTTACATGAGGGATGAGGGACCCAAGCCCACAAGGCCTACATATAATTATTTCAGTAGTAGCTATTGAACCTTATATTTGTGGCATCTGAATGTTGCAGAGTATAAAATATATTGGAGCTGTTGCATGAGGTATGAGGGCCCCCAGCCCACTAGGCCTACATCTGTCCCTGACTCACCTGAATATTTCTCAGTAGTAATTATTGAAGCTGTGATTTGTAACACTTGAGTGTGGTGTAGCATAATATTTATTGGAGTTGTTACATTAGGTATGAAGGCACCCAGTTCATGAGGTCTACACCTTTCACTGAACCACATTAAATCTGATATTTATGCCACCTGAGTGTGGTGGGGCATAAAATTTATTGGAGCTATTGCATGTGGTATGAGTGCCCCCAGCCCACTAGGTCTATACTTGTCAATGACCCACCTAAATAATTATTTCTGTAATAGACATTAAAGCTTATATTTCTTTCACCTGAGTGTTGTGGAGCAAACAATGTATTGGAGCTTAATTAAAACTTTGTATTATGGCCCCCAATAAACCACGTAGGCATTGTTTAGTTAACCCTCCTTTGGGATATTTATTCAAACTAGATGAATACTTGACATAATATCCACCCTGTTTAAGAGTGGTTGGTATTAATTAAACAAGATTTTTTTTGTTAAAACCGTACATAAAAAATGTAATAAAAATATTTACTTTTTAATTTAATCACAGTGGTTGTTGTTTAATGACCACTTATTGTATTTTAGATCATATGATTAAAATTACTAAAAAATGATGAATGCAACGTGTATAGGGTAATCTTGAGTTTTCTAGAAGAAGAGAAGTGGTTATTTTTCTCCCCCTCTTTGTGTGGGTGTCCTTATGGTTATACATAGATGATATAATGAGGTCTTGCTTCAGGTTTTTTCTTGATTAGTCGTTTATGGCTTGTTTCTGGTTTAAGATGGAGATATGTGGCTCATCTAGAAAGAAGAGGTGTATAGCTCAGTACGCAATCCTCCGTATGGTTGTATTGTTTAGTTATTTTCTATTTTCCTTTTTGTGCTGCTGTGTGTGATATCCCCTTGGAGATGTTGTGACTGGTTCTGTTAAGTTCTTCTAAATGTTTCAGGCTTTTTTCAACCACAACACGTTCCTTTTAAAATATGTTATGTACCAAGTACTCACTTACAGTACTTGTTCATGTTTATAGCCTTCAGGTGTAATGGAGCTCATATGGTGATAGGTTCCTCTCTTTGTGATGTGCTGTGAATGAGTGACCTTGTTTTAGGCTTGTTTTAGGCTTGTTTTAGGCTTTTTATATCACAATAAGTTCCCTTCGAAATTTGTTATACACCAAGTTGTCACTGACTTGTTCATATTTACAGGCTCCAGGTGTAACGGTGCTTCTATGGTGATGGGTTCCATTCTTTGTGATGTGCTATAAATAAGTGAATATACTACTGTTTATACTTTGGACAATAAGGGGTGGACAGTGTAATAATAGTGGAGATATTTCCTATATATTGTAACAGATACGTTTGTCTGAATATTAATAATCAGATATTTGTGGTAAACCTTAATGTGTACTGTACTATTTTGTTTTTTAGGGCCTAGTTACTCGGATGTGTTGTACTTATAGTGATGTTCGGTGTCAAATCTTGGGTGTGAGGGATCGTGCTGTGACTGTGTAGTTATACTTCTTGCAGGATATTATAGGTCTATGTGTGATGGTTTTTCTTCTACTGTATATACTAGTTTGTTGTCTAATGCTTCTTGTTGTATGATCTGTTGCCGATATACCTGATACTGCTCTACTGTTTAGCAAAACCTTTCCTTGTAGGGGCGTCTTTACCCTGTTATCTAAATAACCTCTTCTGTGGAGCAGTGTGTATATATATATATATATATATATATATATATATATATATATAAAATATCTCTATTTATAGGAACTTTGCTAGAAATATGTGTAACACCACAATTGGTATTCACTCTACCTTAAGTGGTGCGCTCCTAGTCCTGGTCGGTTCCTCCTGCTGCTTTTGCTTTTAGTTCTCCAGCTCAGTCTGTTACCCCTGTCCTGTGAGGTGAAGTTGCGGTGGTTGGCTGTTACTAAGCACTGTTGCCGGGCGTCGGCAAGTTGCTGTCCCTGTTCCATGTCAGCTGACTAGCGTGTCATCAGTCACATGATCGGGTGGGTGGAGAGCTGTTACTGTCCACGTAGTGTCAGCGGGGAGTGTCAATGAGAGGGAGGTCTGGGCTGTTAGGGTGCACCAATGCATCTTGGAGGTCACGGCCTCCTTCCTTGGGTGGGCCATATGTTGCATTCATCATTTTTTAGTAATTTTAATCATGTGATCTCAAATACAACAAGTGGTCATTAAACAGCAACCACTGTGATCAAATTAAAAAGTAAAGATAATTTTTATTAAATTTTTTCTTAAGTTTTTATTAAAGTTTTTTATATAATGTTTTATAAAAAAAATTCTTGTTTAATTAACACCAACCACTCTAAAACCGGGTGGATATTATGTAAAGTATTTATCTAGTTTGAATAAATATCCCAAAGGAGGGTTAAATAAACAGTGCCTATGTGGTTTATTGAGAGTCATAATGCAAAGTGTAGCGCATAACTTACTACCTTTAATTAATATCCAAAACACCCTAAAGGTGTAACACACGCGGTGACACCTTAAGGTACCTTCACACGCCGCTACAGAAGGTTGAAAACAACCGGGTTACAGAGACAAATGTATCTTGCACCGTCAAATCAACCCGAGGTAGCGGAGTGTAAAGTAGGTTGTTGCCACCCGTCACTTTCGGCACCTGTTTCAGAGCAGTGCTCTAAAACAGGTTGATTTCAACCCGATGGTAGCGGCGTCTAAATAAGGTATGGGAAGGTTTTTTCGCCACCTAGTTAACTCCCTGGGGCGTGACACGGCCTCCGGGTAACCGCCCCCCTTCAGCGATCATTGGTGGAAGCTCCTGCGTTACGATTGGTTGTCGCTGCATAGGGCGGCATATTTAAGGAGCTGACCAGTCACACTACACAATTGCAATAGCATCATGTATTAGCCAGCCTTCCTGCGCTGGCTGGCCAATCATGATGTTATTGCTTTGTCCAATCACCGTACGAGCGTCTCGTAATCCACAATTCTGGCACGCCTATGTGTTGTCCCTGCTGCCCCAGGTCCTCCCATATTACCTTCTGTAGCGGCGTGTAAATGAGGGAAGGTGCTCTACAGAAGGTAACTTGAGGCACTCGGCGGTGCATCCAGAGATAGATTAAACCTTCTGTAGAGCACCTTGTAGCGGCGTGTAAAGGCGGTATCGGGTTCCGTTTGCAACCGTTGGTACGTGCTCGTGCACGTGAAACACCCGGATGTTTCTAACCTTCTGTAGCGGCGTGTAAAGGTACCTTTATGGCCACTTTACACACGGCTACATTTCTAGCTTATCCACAGGTAACTTACTGGCTGCAGTGAATTCATGGAGACATGGTTCAATCTTGTTGCTGTATACAAAGTGAATAATGTCTCCATGATTTCACTGCAGCCAGTAAGTTACCTGTGGATAAGCTAGAAATGTAGCCGTGTGTAAAGTGGCCATTAGAGTTACTGCAGCCACACAAATATATAAGCTAGCTCCGGTGTAACATCATGTTTTCAACAATATATTGGAACTGTTGAATGAGCTATGAGTGGTCCCAGCCCACTAAGTCCTATACCTCTAACTGACCCACCTGAATATTTTTCGGAATTAGTCATTAAAGCTTATATTTGTGACACCTGAGTGTGGTGGAGTTTAAAATCTATTGGAGTTTCTGCATGAGGTATGAAGAACCCAGTCCATGAGTCTTGCACGTGTCACTGATAAATATTTAACCTTCCAATGGTAGACCAGGCCATGTTCCAGACCCTGTACCATGTAAGCAGGCTGCACCATTGTACCCATTTTATTCTTGTTCAATTGATACCACTTTCGTGATGTCTGGTCCTAATTTTTTGCAATGCCGAGACTATTCTTTAGGTCTCCTTGTTGTGTGTTTCCTGAATTTAATACATTTCTCTGAGCACCATGCCTACATCTGTCACTCATCTTCTTCCTGATCAATGCTGAAGTTTGAAATGCTGAGCTAGGCCTTGTCCCATGCATCCATAATGCATCATGGTAATAATTTTAACTCTGGGTAAAAGATTACACTTTTTCTGGAGTCTGCTCCTAGTTTGATCTATTTTGGCAGCTTTTGGGACCCCTGAGGATGTTTTCTATGCCTTTGGTTTTGCATCCCATTGAATCCAACAAAGTTCAGGAGGCTCAGCAAACTGTTTGGCGAACCGAACTTCAAGAGGTTCGCTCAACCTCAGTTGGAAGCACCCACTTCTACAATAAAGACATGTTCCGGATTGAGATGAATCAGTATAGGAGGTTTAGTGAAATTTGTCTTTAAGCAACAAAAAGCATCATGTGCTTAAAGAGACCAAACAATCAGTATGCCTTTGATTGATAACTGGGTTATGGGTGCAATTATCCTTGAAAAATTCTAATCGAAATATCTATAAAATTGGCAAAAGCCACAAATTGTTGAACCTCTTTCACATTTTTCAGGTTTGGCGATGATAATAGCTTGAATGTTGCTAGGGTCCATTTGTAATCACTGAGTAGAGATTATACTGTATAGCCCAGGAACTGGATATCTGGTGGAATTTACATTTTTCCATCTCTTAGGGTACATTTACATGCCGCAACCGCGGCGATAAATTCTAACGGCGATATGTCGCCCTGGAACTATCGCTGTCAAAATTCCTCTCAATTGCAGCGTGTATTTTGGGAATTTGGCTGCGATATGTCACCTCGCCCTGGTTGCCTGATTTTGGAGCAGTGCTCTGAAATCAGGCAACCGTGGCGAGGCGACATATCGCCGCCAAATTCCCAAAATACACGCAGCAATTGGGGGGCAATTGGGAGGCAATCTGGCGGCGATAATTCCAGGGTGACATATCGCCATCAATAATTATCGCCGCGGTTGCGGCGTGTAAAGGTACCCTTAGACGCTCCAACATAGTTTTCACATGGTCCTGATTGCCCTTCTCTAGAATTCGAAAAAATTAGTATATCATTTAGATAAATGACCACAAATTGATTGAGCAGGTCTGTAAAAATATGTTTCACAAAATATTGGAATTTTGCAGCAGCATTGCACAGTCCAAATAACATAACTAAATATTCGTAATGTCCATAAGGTGATCTAAATGCTGTCTTTCATTCATCCACTGTTCTAATATAAACCAAATTGTATGCCCTTTGAAGATCAAGTTTCAAGAAAATTTTTGCATGACGAGCTCTGTCCAGCAACTCGGGGATCAAAGGCAGAGAGTAAGGATTCTTTACAGTAATTTTATTCAATTCTCTGCAATGCAAGCTATCAAGGAACTGTCATTCTTTTTGACAAAATATACAGGCATTCCTGCTGGTAATAAGGATGGCCAAATAAACCCTTTAGCTACATTTTCATTGATGAAATCTTTGAGCAGCTTTAATTGCTGTTCTGCCAGTTGGTAAAGCTATATTTATACAGGTAAGGTTTTGCTGCATTTTTGCTGCGTATTTGGGGTCATGTTTGCCTTGGTTTTATGTAAATCTATGCTAATCTAATCCTTTGTTTTTTTGGTTTCCAGCAAAACCTATGTGATTCAGAGACAGGCTTTCCACACACATTGGTTTTTGTTCTCTGCAGAAAGTATCAACACCACAGGTTTTAGGCTGAGTTCAGATTTGCGTTCGGCACAGCAGCGTATGCTGCGCATACACATACGCAGTGCCGAACGCAAAGACTTTCATGTGAATGCAGCGGAGATTGTCCGCATGCGTTCACATCAAGTGGCACTGTGAGTATGCCCGGCCACCCAAACAGCAACGGTGGCCGGGAGGCGGAGATCGGTGGCGGAGATCTCTTCCTCCCTGCCACCACCGCCACCACTGCTGGTTTAAAATAGCCGGCAGGAAAGCCAGTGGTAAAAACACTTCACCGCTGACTTTCCCGACCCGCTAATTCAAATGATCAGCTGATGCTGATTGTTTGAATTAGCGGGGCGGGAAAGCCGGCGGTGAAGTGTATTTACCGCTAGCTTTCCCACCGACAATTTTAAACCAGCGGCAGTGGTGGCGGCAGGGAGAAAGAAAGAAGAAGAACGAATAAGAAAGAAGAGGAAAGAAGAAGAAGAAAGAAGAGGAAAGAAGAAGAGTAAAGAAGAGGAAAGAAAAATAAGAAGAGGAAAGAAGAAGAAGAGAACGACAGGAAAGGATGCACCTGCAGATGCCCTCAGAGGAGGTCTTCTTTTGCTGTGTCTGTGCGCTTACCAGCATATGGCAATGCGCACAGATGCACTTCCATTCATTTTCTGTGCGCAGCTGTCTGCTTGTGCATAAAACAAGCACACAGCTATGCACAAAAAATGCAACATTTTGTGTTCGGCATACGCATAAATTATGCACAGCTGAACGCAAATGCAGCTGTGCACAGGTGCACACAGGCCGTATGCGTTTCCATGTTAAACATAGGAGTGCATAGTGCCTGCGTCTAGCTGCGCTCAGATACGCTGCGTTCACAGCACACATCATGCGCAAATGTGAACCCAGCCTTACAGCATTTTTGCAAGAATGAGCATGTTAATTCTTTTCTGTGTTTTTGCTATGGTTTCTGTAGCAAATCTGCAGCAAAAAAAGACACCAAAAATGCAGCAAATCCACAGGAAAAAAACTGCAGCAAACCTCCTGCCATGAAAACAGAAGAAAAAAGCAACCTAGGATTTGCTGCAGATTTGCTGCAGATCTGTTTTCACTAAAAACCAGTGTGTCTGGATGTAGCCTAAATGTTTCCAAAAGGTATCTCTGCTCAAGGCAAAAGGTCTTTTGGACAGTCATATGCGATGAGGAGGGAGTTTGTCTGCATTTTTCTTGTGACATACATCAGCAAATTCTTTGTGTACATGTGTTAATTCAGAAGATTTTTCAGGATCCTCTATAACTTCTTCACTTGGTGAAGTCTGAGGATTGTACATCTGGTGGAAAAGACACTTCCTTAAGGCCTCGTTACACATAACGATGTTCCCGCCATCCCGATAATGATCCGACCTGCCCAGGATCGCTGGAACATCGCTGTGTGGTCGCTGGTCAGATGCCATACAGGCAGACTTACCATAGATTACCTAGTGATGCGGTGACATCCGACGGTCGTTGGGATCTGTTTGGTTCTCGGCCAAGCATGGAGCTCGCTAGTCATTGCCCCTATCACACACAGCGATCTAGCATGCCCAGCGGGAGACCGCCGTGCAAAAAATGGTCTAGGCCATTCATTAATGATCAGAGATCTCCCAGCGGGGGGCCGATCGCTGCTAAGTGTCACACACAGCGATATTGCTGGCGAGGTCACTGCTACGTCACAAAACCTGTGACGTTGCAGCGATATCTTTAGCGATATCGCTACATATAACGGGGCCTTTAGTTTACCAGTTGATTATGGGATTTTGAGTTTTAAGCCATGGCAATTCCAGTATTATTGGAAAATTTGGAGATGAGTTTTACAAGAAGGATAAAACCTTAGTGATTAGGTTCCATGACTATCTTCAGAGGTTCATTATCTTGATTCACTGGGCCTGAGCTTAATGGAAATCCATCAACATTTTCCATAGTATTAGATAGAGAGGTCTGTTTGAATTTTACAACCTGTTTTTTGACAAAAGAAATGTCCATAAAATTCTGTTTGCTTTCAGATCAACCGGTAACACATTGAAAGACAACATGAAACTTCATAAGAATAAAACAATGAGAGTTTATGTTTTCTTTTTAATGTTGGGTGATTAGAAGAGATTGAATGGATGATGACATTCTCTGGAGGCGCTGGTTTAGATGAGACTGATTCTTATTCAGAAAAGTTGAGATCCACTATCGCTGCCACAGTTTTGCAAAGTCAAGAAGGAAAATTGATGAGAAAGTGATCAGACTTACCACAATAGAGACACTGATTTTCCTGAAGTCTCCATTTTCTTCTCTTGGCACTTTACAATTTAAAAAGGACCTGTCACCCCCCTGCTGTATGGCAAACTAAATGCAGCACTGAATGCAGCATGTCTGCTGCATTCAGGGAAGGGCTCTACCATGTCTCTAGCCCCTCTGAAAGTTTTAAAAAAGATATTAGAAAACTTACAGATAAGAGGTCTAATGGGTGGGATCTTATTAAGAGGTCTTCACTGCTGGCACAGCCCTCCCTGCCTCCTCCTTGTGTATTCTGCCCTCTTATTTGTCTCTGCGCAGCCTCCTGCTATGCTGGCTCTGCCCTCCTCCTTGTGTATTCTGCCCTCTTATTTGTCTCTGCACCACCTCCTGTTATGCTGCCCTCCTCCTCTTCGTCACTCAACCTGCCGCACAGAGCTTGGTCAGAGCGGCTGCAAAGCATTTGGCCTGATGTCAGTGCCAGATTCCTGTTCTGCTGTCTGAATAAAGCATAAACTCAGCACTTTCGACCTATCTGTAGTAAAGTGAGCAGGATGTGCACTAAGGCTGTGGTCACAGTAGCATTTTTCACATGCATTTTTGGAGACCTGCGTTTTCAAAAACGCATGTCAAAAACGCACCCATAGGCCCCCATGTTAAAAAACGCATGTCCTAATAGCCAAAAAGCATGTGTGACTGTCCCATGCGTTTTTGGAGCATATCCAAAAACACATGCGTTTTTTAATAAGGGGCCTTATGGAAAACGCATGCAAAAACGCATGTACAATTAGTGCCATTCAAAAACGCATGCGTTTCCCATAGGAGCTCATGTTAAAAAAACGCATGCGTTTCCGGAAACGCATGCGTTTTTTTTAACATGGGCTCCTATGGGAAACGCATGCGTTTTTGAATGGCACTAAAAGGTACTAACTGTACATGCGTTTTTGCATGCGTTTCCCATAGGAACCCATGTTATAAAAACGCATGCGTTTTCTACAAAAACGCATGCGTTTTTTCAAAACGCTCCAAAAAATACTACAAGCACTATTTTTAGGTGCAGATTCAAAAACGCAGCCAAAAACGCAGGGAGCCATCACACACCTTACAAAAGTCATGCTGACATGAAAAAAAGCATGAGTTTTGTAAAATCACTAAAAAAAAACGCATGGCAACTGTGACCACAGCCTAAAGTATAATTTGCATTGGTTGATAAATCTGCAGTATTTGTCATGGTTTCCACCAAACCTGAAAGGTGAGAGTGAGAGGGTGGATGGAGGGTCCAAAAAGATAGGTTCTGTAGAACTTGTACAGCTTGTCCAATCTCTTGAACACTATACACTATGGGATGTCTGTGATTCAAATGCTGCATATTTTTACTTACATTTTTTCATGTCTGCATAAATGTTAGTAAGCAGTTTATTTTGCTTAAACAAACCTCCACACTTGTTCCTTTGGCAGACTCCATTGTAAGGCTTGAGTATCCAGTTACGATACTGGTGGAACATGGTTGGAATCCAATGGCTAGAGGGGCAAGAGCAGGAAACAGCAGGCAATGGTAGAAGTCCTTGGATACAAGAATGGGAGTAGAGGAGAAAATCCGGAAATTGCTGGGAACATTCTAGTTAAGACAGTTCTGGAGATGGAGACATAAACTAAAATTAACAACTTAACATAATACTCAATAAGTGAAACTTCCATGTAGTTTTATGTAGGCCCAAACAGGTAATAAGATGGTTTTCACAGGTTCAACATTGGCCATCGTTCTAAAGAGCGATTGCACAACACAATAGCAGCCTCCAGTGGTAAAGAGTGGAAATGTAGCACAATTTAACAAAGTAGATAATAGCAGCCACTAGTGGTCAATCTGCAGAAAGACAACAGAATCTTGACACTGCAATTCATGCTACCTGTGGTTTGGGCAGCATGAATTGCGTAACCAATTCCCTTTAGAAATAATTTATAGTAATACTAATGGACAGCCAGTTTTCTACTTTGTTTGGGAGGCACAATGTATTATGGCACTGTAAGAGACTGCATTTGTTGTGGCGAACTTCTGCATACAAAAACGTCCTATACATGGGTCCTTGTGTGTGTGCGCATATGTTAGGTTGAATTTCTGTTGCTCTCAGAATGCATATTGCCGCATCCTGGGACTATTCTATGGGCCGCAAGGGTCAATGTGTTGACAACTGATTCTCCCTACTGATGGGTCCCAGCCTGGTGGATTCTATATTCCATCTCTAAGATCTCCAGGTCTGACAAGCACTACAATACCACTTAAAAGTCACTTTCTGCAGGTGCCCAATTTATCTATTCTATAAAACACTCGATCGGAGCTACAGTGAACATCTTGGAAAAAGCAATAATGCTGTGCTTAGGTTCCTCCTCCTGGTCAACCAACTGAAGTCTCTGTAGAGTCCATCTGCCTTGAGATTCTTTTCGAATGGCCAGAAATGAAGAACAAAGTCAAATCAGGCAAAGAACAGTGACCATCATGCTTGGCATGGATTCAGTCTTTGGGCTTAATGTAGATAGGCCAGGTTGTTGTGGGCAGTGTAGATGACAATGGGATACACCCGTTCAGGAGGTATTGCCTCTCCTCCATCATTATCTTAATTCCCAACATTTCTTGGTCACAAATCAAGTAGTTATGTTTACCTGCAGAAAATATCTTGGAAATGTAGCCATAGGTCACAAACCGGCTGGTAGCAGACTTTTGAATGAGAACTGCATCAGCCGCAGAAGAAGAAGCATCTACTCGTAAAAAGAATTGCTTGATGATCTCCGACTTCTGCAGCCAAGAAGCCGACGAGAAGGACTGTGGACAGAAGCACTCTTCACTTCTGCGGTCAGCAACTTAGGATTCATCCCCTTGCGGGTTATGGCCATAATGGGCCATAACACAGGTAACCACAGACTCGCCTACAGCATGGATGGGTTTCCACAGTGGGTACATGGACACAAACAACACCTTCCACCCCTGCACACTAGGGGGAGCCCAACCTGCTGCTCTTAGGCAGGATCCCCTATAAATACTGGTGCTGGGGGCAGAGTTAGTTGGAGTGTGCAGACGCTAAAAGAGCTGTGAAGACGTACTGGTGGTCAGTGCTGCATTAGGCACGAGCCAGTTATTCCGAACAGCCTTCGAGTAGTAATGCAAGGCCCAAGAGTGGGGATGGAAGGCAAGGAGAAGAGAAAGGACAGTGGGAACTGAGGAGCCAGCGATAGGCTCACCCCCGAGCAATGCACCAGACACCAGAGTTCGCGTCTACTGGAGAATACCAAGCCCAGTAGAAAATACCGGTACAACGTGGAGACTCTAGTCTCCAAGGCATCTGCGCAGTCACATACCAGGGAGCCAGGCACTGCAGAGAGAGAGGAGCAGCGGTAGTCGAGCGAGGGTATCCCGATGACAGAACAGGTGAACAGAGAGGGCAGAGGAGGCCAGCCAAGTTCTACACAGGCGGGGGCTTCACACACACTGGGAAAGCAACAAGAAGGCCATATACCCACTCGCTGTGGAGACCCAGATGTGCACCCTGAACACCCGGCAGTGCTCTGGACAGCTACCTGCAACTACAACAGTAAACGTTAAAAGAACAACCAGCTGTGTGTGTCAATTCCTTACCCACGTCCCTGTCAGCCCTAGAGACTGTCCTGTTTTCCAGCAGCCCGGCCAACTCCCTGCTCCATTCCTCATCAGCACCCCCATTACCACCGGTACATCCCTGCCCCGGAGGGCCAGCTCCACCTGCAGGGAGCTGTACCATCTTTGCCGCTAAACCACCACCCTCCGGAGGTCTGAAGCGGCGCTGGTGCTCAATCACCAGAAGCTGCGGGTGGCGTCACGAGAACTATATAAAATCCATTTCAACTACCCCTTTTCAAAAGCATACCACCAGGGCCACGAGTCTGGGCAGGCCACCAGTGACAACCCCAACAGTAGCAGAGGCCCATACACCTGAGTCCCCATACCCTGGGTGACTCAGAAGTATCTGGTAAGGGAAATGTGGGACAAAATCGTGGTAGTAGGAGGCAAAACCGAAGGATTGCCTTCACTCTATTAGGACCAGGCTACTTGAGAACCACCAAAACTTTCCCTTGATTCATTTTGAGGCCAGTGTCAGAGATAGAAAGAAACAGAAGTTTTTTCAAAGAGACACTTCTCAAATTTGTCTGTGGAGCCTCGGTTAGGAGTCTCAAACACAGGACTAGCCAGATCTCCTTCCAGGGAAGGACCTAGTCAAGGGGTGGCTCCTTGCGGAGAACACCATAACCACCATGTTAAGTGGCCCTTTTAGTCAATATCCAGCTCTTTTACAAGCTTAGAGATATGACAAGGGAATACCAAGACCAGGTATCCATCCACAGACAGCTGTTTCGGGGTGTTGCCCCTCATCAGTGTGGAGTAGGATTCTGGCTAGGTGGAAGCAAGGCCTAGAAGACCAACATCACAAAGTATTCACTGATCTCAGGGAGACCAGTCCAAGAAAACCCCGAAACAGCTGTCTGTGGATGGATACCTGGTCTTGGTATTCCCTTGTCATATCTCTAAGCTTGTAAAAGAGCTGGATATTGACTAAAAGGGCCACTTAACATGGTGGTTATGGTGTTCTCCGCAAGGAGCCACCCCTTGACTAGGTCCTTCCCTGGAAGGAGATCTGGCTAGTCCTGTGTTTGAGACTCCTAACCGAGGCTCCACAGACTTATTTGCATATTCATAATTCCCAGGAGGCAATGTGCCTAGGAATTCACTGTGTTGAGCGCTTTAGCCAGCTGCCCGCAGTGTTTTCTTGGACTGGTCTCCCTGAGATCAGTGAATACTTTGTGATGTTGGTCTTCTAGGCCTTGCTTCCACCTAGCCAGAATCCTACTCCACACTGATGAGGGGCAACACCCCGAAACAGCTGTCTGTGGATGGATACCTGGTCTTGGTATTCCCTTGTCATATCTCTAAGCTTGTAAAAGAGCTGGATATTGACTAAAAGGGCCACTTAACATGGTGGTTATGGTGTTCTCCGCAAGGAGCCACCCCTTGACTAGGTTCTTCCCTGGAAGGAGATCTGGCTAGTCCTGTGTTTGAGACTCCTAACCGAGGCTCCACAGACTTATTTGCATATTCATAATTCCCAGGAGGCAATGTGCCTAGGAATTCACTGTGTTGAGCGCTTTAGCCAGCTGCCCGCAGTGTTTTCTTGGACTGGTCTCCCTGAGATCAGTGAATACTTTGTGATGTACTTCTCAAATTTATCACCTCAACCTCTGCAGGACCTGGCAGACATTTCTTCTGTGTGTTGGCAGATCAGTAAAGTATTTGTAGAGAAGGAATTGACAAATCAAATAGCAGCACACCACCACAAAATGTATGAAAAAATGAAAAGGCTTTTATTTAAGGACAAAACTTGAAAAATACATAAAAACAATTAAAACCAATCAACAGACCACAGTCCGTAAGGAAATGGGGTCCCTGCACATATAGGAGGTGAATGCACAAACCAAATTTTCCTCCAATACAACAGACCAAATGCACAGTATTAATAATGAAAGACATTCAAAGTCATTTCAATAACAATATGAAGAAATTCACATGAAACTGACAATAAATGCTGTTCTATGTCTCAAGAAGTCAGAGAAAGCACATAGCTGTAAATAAACACAATGGTTTGTGATTCCCTTGGCAACAAGTCAGGACAACCAGCACTAGTACATATATGGCGATGTCAGGATAAGCATCCAGCTAGGTGGACAGGCATAGTCCTAATGAAGTATGTGGATGCCCCATATAAGGTCCATAGTGAAACAAGTCCACTGGTTGGTCCCTAGTATCCTGTGCCCCTAGTCTGGGCCAATGTTATAGCTGACAATTCTGTACCTGTATGAGTGTCGTGGAGTCCGGTGCCAAGGGTTAATAGGCACGAGGCAGGGACGCCCGGATCCCACGCGTATCGCCGCTGTAAAGCGGCTTCGTTAGGGAGGCGTGGCTACATATCCGGCGTTCTGCCCTTAAATAATCACACCAATCAGACGGCTACCCCTGCCGTGTTGTGTGTTGGCATGGCTCCCCCCAAAACCGGAAGTGACGTTCCGGGAGCTGCAGGGAAGCATGTGTGCGGTCACATGATTAGGCCAGACAAATTACAAGCAAATAATCAGAATAATAATAAAAATAATGAAAAACCTAGCGCATTATGATACATATGGAATATATTGATTGTACAAATGGTGCATATATCAAATTAATACAAAATGTCCAATCATATGAAGGTGGAGTGTAATAAGCATAGAGTTTATACAGAAAGCAAGCAAGACACTTGTCTAATACATGCCTCTAAGTACAAACAAATTACCTATATGTTATAGGACCCCTGCTAAGTTACCTTCTACAAAATAACATTTTTATATTGTGCCAAGAACAGATGTTATATAGGGGGGGAAGGGGGCTTTCTTGGAAACCCGGAAACAGGGAGGAGTGTGGGAAAAAACAAAAAAACAAAACAAGGGATGTGGGTCCATTATAATCTATGGTGCCCCAACTTCTGTTCCACCATTGTTTTAAAAAGTGTAAATTGTTTATATGGGTCAATGACTGACGCAGCGTACCGTGGGACAAAATATTTGTCTCGAAGGTCCGCAAAACAAGCCTGTTTTGTAATGTCATTATGGTCGATCTCCGTATTGATTTTATATAATAGACTTAGTACCATAATATGGATTTACCGAACAGGGATAACCTCCCAAAAACAACCTCCTTAACCTGCATAGACAAACCCCCGCCCGAAAGAGTATCCCCTCACTATACCAAATAGAAATGGCACAAATCCTTTGATGCTGCACAGAATTTGATATACAGGGGTTTTGAATATACATTTATATATACCTGCGAAGAAAAATACATATATGAACACCTATAAAGAAAACAGACCGCACACATGTCTCCAATCGAGCACGTATGAATAGTAAAAGGTCATGCATGACCAAGGAAAGCAAGGGTATGATAAATTGCCACAAAGCTGGGATTGTATATATAGGGGATCGCACGAGACCCTCCAAACCTTTGGGTAGATGGAACCCAAATATCGAGCCAAATCTAAAAAGTCTTACTGCCAGAGACGTTATAAATATGTAGCAGCGTATGTGTAAGCTAGACAAGAAGGAGAGAGGAAACTAGACAAGAAAACAGAAGAAAATAAACACCTAAATAAACACTGTTTACAATTCAAATGAGTCAATTTCTCTGGTGGTCCGCATATTCCAAAAATGAAGAGAATGTCTCACGACGAAAAGGCAATATTTCTTGTAGCAAATATGATCTTGGTCATGAAATCCAACCACGAATTTTGTTTGGATGAGGATAATGACTGTCCAACATAAGGATCGGATTGAAAAAAAGTCATCATAAATTGTTGACCTAAGGAAAGAAATGAAAAAATGAAAAAATGAATGAAAAGGGGAGGGAATTGGGGAAAAGGAATGGAATTAGTATATCACTGATGTCATATATCATTACACCCCCAAGAAGCCGAAGAAGAGGAGTTCCTCGTTGATTCCCCGAGGGGAAATCGAATCGAGGGTATAAATCCACCTCGACTCAAGTCTCAAAAGGGGTTTCCTCCTATCTCCTCCCCTGATGTTATCTGTAAGCCGCTCTAAACCGACTACTCTACTGCCCGTGGGCCGACCCTGATGGTGTAACAGATAATGCGAAGCCACAGAAGTTAACGTGATTCCTTTATCCATATGGTCAGCAGCCAGCTGGATTGTGGATACGTGTTTCTGTATGCGCTTTCGCAATTCCTGCCCGGTCATCCCAACGTACACTTTATTGCAAGGACATATACCGTATATACTCGTGTATAAGCCGACCCGTGTATAAGCCGACCCCCCTACTTTTGCCCCCAAAAACTGGGAAAACTTATTGACTCGCGTATAAGCCGAGGGTGGACTCCAGCACAGGTATACAGCCCCCAGCAGTGTGCTATACAGGCCCCAGTAGTATGGTATACAGCCACCAGGACAGGTATACAGCCCCCAGCAGTGAGGTATACAGGCCCCCCCAGTGGAATACAGGCCCCATCAGTATGGTATACAGCAGGCCCCCAGGGGTATTCAGCAGGCCCCAGGGGTATCAGCAGGCCCCCAGGGGTATACAGCAGGCCCCCAGGGGTATACAGCAGGCCCCAGGGGTACACAGCAGCCCCCAGGGGTAAACAGCAGGCCCCAGGGGTACACAGCAGCCCCCAGGGGTACACAGCAGCCCCCAGGGGTATCAGCAGGCCCAGGGTATCACAGCCCAGGGGTATCAGCAGGCCCCCAGGGGTATCAGCAGGCCCCCAGGGGTATCATCAGCAGCCCCCAGGGTATCAGCAGGCCCCCAGGGTATCAGCAGGCCCCAGGGTATCAGAGCCCAGGGTATCACAGCCCCAGGTCGCAGGGCCCCCAGGGGTATCAGCAGCCCCCAGGGGTATCAGCAGGCCCCCAGGGGTATTCAGCAGGGCCCCCAGGGGTATCAGCAGCCCCCAGGGTATACAGCCCCCAGGGTACGCAGCCCCCAGGGGTATCAGCAGGCCCCCAGGAGGTACAGCAGCCGTTCAGCAGGCCGGTATTCAGCAGCCCCCCCCCAGGGGTATCAGCAGGGCCCCCAGGGTTATTCAGCAGGGCCCCCAGGGGTATCAGCAGCCCCCAGGGGTATCAGAAGGCTCCCAGGGGTATCAGCAGGCCCCAGGGGTATTCAGCAGGCCCCAGGGTATCAGCTGCCCCCAGGGTAACAGCAGCCACCAGGGTAACAGCAGCCTCAGGGTAAACAGCAGCCCCAATGCGGTACTCGCCCCCCTGCTGCTTATGCTACCAGTCCGGTCTTCTGATCAGTGCCGGTCTTCTGTGCTCCGTCCTCGCTGCATCCAGGATCCCCGGCCGTCGCACGATGACGTCATATGCCTGTGACGGCTGGAGATCCCGGATGTAGCAGGACGGAGCACCGAGGACCGGCGCTGATCAGAAGACCGGATGGTAAGATCAGCAGCGGGGGGGGGGGGCCTTACACAGCGGGGAGGGGGGCCCTTACACAGGGGGGGCGAGTGCAGCATTTTGGGGGCCAGATATGCACTGCTTCCCCCTGCCGCTGATTGACAGGGGGAAGCAGTGCATATATAATGAGCGGCCCCACGTGACGGGGCCGCTCATACAGCAGCCTCCCCCCGCCTCCTCCAGCCTCGGACACAGCCCCCACCACAGCCACCACACCATGTACCGTTTTGACCCGTGTATAAGCCGAGGGGGAGACTTTTCATCCCAATTTTTGGGCTGAAAAACTCGGCTTATACACGAGTATATACGGTAATTGCATACACAACAAATTTTGTTCTGCAATTAATATAATGTCTTAAATGATGTCTCCTGTTGTCCCCTGGATTCACAAAGCTATCTCTAGTTGGGTTCCTGAGAGGGCATACACTACAGGAACCACACGGGAATGACCCTTTTAATCTCAAGCCACATCCCAGACACGAGGCATTCAGATGGAGACACAGAGGCAATGGACGACCTCCGCGTGGTCCTAAACCTGCACCGAAACCAGCTCCAAAACCTACCCCAAATCTTCCTCCCAAGAATATTCCAAAGTCAGTTCCAAATACTGATATGGATACAGAACCATCAAGTGATAGTGATTTTTTAGGACAAAGAGAAAGCGATTCCGAAGAAGAACCAGGCGGGGCGGCCGGAGGGGCCCGTGGAGGGCACAGGCCCAATACAACCCAAACGTCCGAAGGGGAAACCCCGAGGACGATACCCTCGCTACTAACTGACCTACCGGACAACGACAGGAACGAGGGATCGCCACAAGTTACACATACAGGTACTTTACAAATTATTAACTTGTCTGATCGTATACTGACTCCAGACGAGGTATCAGTCCTACAAAGGGGATTAACATTCTCCCCAGAACATAGGCCTGATAAATTCACCATCACAAAAGATGTCTACCTGTTTTGACGTAAACTTGTATTTTCTGCTATCCATAGAAATCCGTCGATATTGGAGAATCCCGCTCTTATTGAACAAAGGACACTGCAGGATATGTTGGATCTCTTGGAGGAAGAGTTCTCGGATACAGGTAGGCGTCCTTGTCCCTTGAGAAATAAGTCCTCCACGGCACCACCTTTATCCCTGTTCCCCTCGGTCCAAACCTTTTTTGATTTAGTGAAAAGAGACATCTCACAATTGCCGGACCAACATGGTTGGGGTGGAAACCTCAGCATCAGGGAAAAAAAGCACTTCTTGAATTAAAAAATGATTCCACCATCATTATCAAAGAGGCAGACAAGGGAGGGAACGTAGTCATTTGGCCATGGGAGATGTACGTGGAGGAAGCTAGGAGACAATTAGGTGACAGTAAATTCTATTCTAAGTTACCCTCGGACCCCACTACCTTTTTCCAAAGAAAATTTGCAGGGTTTTTGGAGGCAGGATTGGGATGCGGGGCTATCACTAAAAGGGAGAAAGATTATTTATGGATTGCGGAACCTGTTATACCAACTTTATACTTTCTTCCGAAGGTCCATAAAAGCCTTGTTCGACCGCCAGGGAGACCAATCGTTTCCTGTATCGGGAGCATCTGCGAGAAGGCCGGTTCCTATATAGATTACTACCTACAACCGATGGCACAAGAATTGACTTCATATATCCAGGACTCTACGGATTTCATCAAAAAAACACGGACGCTTCGGATTCCCACAGGTAACCTGATTGTTACATGCAATGTGGAATCGCTTTATACTAACATTGCACACAATCATGTAATAGAAGCAGTCACTTATTTCTTGGACAAAAAAATGAACAGCGACCGACTCCACGACTCTTTCCTCATAGATTTGCTTGGCTTTCTATTGTCACATAGCTACTTTACATTTGACAGAAGTTATTACAAACAGATTTCTGGAGTAGCTATGGGGGCCAAGTGCGCACCAGCCTTTGCAAATTTATTTTTGGGCTGGTGGGAGGAGCGAATTGTTTACAAAATGTCGGCCTATAGATTTCATGTCCAAGGATGGTATAGGTATATCGATGATATCGTGTTTCTATGGAGTGGGGATGAAGAATCATGTAAATCTTTCTTGGACGAATTGAATTCCAACTCGTTAAACATCTTCTTAACTTTTGATTCATCTCCCACAGAAGGCACTTTCTTGGACCTCAGAATTACTATCAAGAACGAACGACTGTATACAAACCTCTATAGGAAACCGACGGCAACGAACTGCCTCTTGCATTATACAAGTTTCCATCCCAATCATGTGAAGAGAAGTGTACCTATTGGCCAATTTCTAAGAGTCCGACGAAATTGTGCGGATGATTTTGACTTCCAGACCCAAGCAAAAGCCTTAACCGAGAGATTCTCTGCTCGACAATATCCCAAACGTATCATTTCAAATGCATTTAGGAGAGCCAAGTCAAACACACAGGAAGTGTTATTACAACATCGTATTAAACCTTTGGACCACAGGCCAAGGATCATCATGGATTACCACAACCAGTGGAACAAGGTTAGTAATATTTTACAAAAGCACTGGGACATTTTGTCTATGGACCCTAAGATTGGACTGGACATTGGGACGGGACCATTGATAACAGCAATACGGGCACCGACCTTGAGAGACACATTGGTATGGAGCCATTTCAGGAGACCTACTCACAATCTGGGACGTGGCTTGAGATTAAAAGGGTCATTCCCGTGTGGTTCCTGCAGTGTATGCCCTCTCATGAACCCAACTAGAGATAGCTTTGTGAATCCAGGGGACAACAGGAGACATCATTTAAGACATTATATTAATTGCAGAACAAAATTTGTTGTGTATGCAATTATATGTCCTTGCAATAAAGTGTACGTTGGGATGACCGGGCAGGAATTGCGAAAGCACATACAGAAACACGTATCCACAATCCAGCTGGCTGCCGACCATATGGATAAAGGAATCACGTTAACTTCTGTGGCTTCGCATTATCTGTTACACCATCAGGGTCGGCCCACGGGCAGTAGAGTAGTCAGTTTAGAGCGGCTTACAGATAACATCAGGGGAGGAGATAGGAGGAAACCCATTTTGAGACTTGAGTCGAGGTGGATTTATACCCTCGATTCGATTTCCCCTCGGGGAATCAACGAGGAACTCCTCTTCTCCGGCTTCTTGGGGGTGTAATGATATATGACATCAGTGATATTCTAATTCCATTCCTTTTCCCCAATTCCCTCCCCTTTTCATTCATTTTTTCATTTTTTCATTTGTTTCCTTAGGTCAACAATTTATGATGACTTTTTTTAAATCCGATCCTTATGTTGGACAGTCATTATCCTCATCCAAACAAAATTCGTGGTTGGATTTCATGACCAAGATCATATTTGCTACAAGAAATATTGCCTTTTCGTCGTGAGACATTCTCTTCATTTTTGGAATATGCGGACCACCAGAGAAATTGACTCATTTGAATTGTAAACAGTGTTTATTTAGGTGTTTATTTTCTTCTGTTTTCTTGTCTAGTTTCCTCTCTCCTTCTTGTCTAGCTTACACATACGCTGCTACATATTTATAACGTCTCTGGCAGTAAGACTTTTTAGATTTGGCTCGATATTTGGGTTCCATCTACCCAAAGGTTTGGAGGGTCTCGTGCGATCCCCTATATATACAATCCCAGCTTTGTGGCAATTTATCATACCCTTGCTTTCCTTGGTCATGCATGACCTTTTACTATTCATACGTGCTCGATTGGAGACATGTGTGCGGTCTGTTTTCTTTATAGGTGTTCATATATGTATTTTTCTTCGCAGGTATATATAAATGTATATTCAAAACCCCTGTATATCAAATTCTTTGCAGCATCAAAGGATTTGTGCCATTTCTATTTGGTATAGTGAGGGGATACTCTTTCGGGCGGGGGTTTGTCTATGCAGGTTAAGGAGGTTGTTTTTGGGAGGTTATCCCTGTTCGGTAAATCCATATTATGGTACTAAATCTATTATATAAAATCAATACGGAGATCGACCATAATGACATTACAAAACAGGCCTGTTTTGCGGACCTTCGAGACAAATATTTTGTCCCACGGTACGCTGGGTCAGTCATTGACCCATATAAACAATTTACACTTTTTAAAACAATGGTGGAACAGAAGTTGGGGCACCATAGATTATAATGGACCCACATCCCTTGTTTTTATTTTTTTTTTTTCCCACACTCCTCCCTGCTTTCCGGGTTTCCAAGAAAGCCCCCTCCCCGGCCATTTCCCCCACCCCCTTCCCCCCCTTTATAACATCTGTTCTTGGCACAATATAAAAATGTTATTTTGTAGAAGGTAACTTAGCAGGGGTCCTATAACATATAGGTAATTTGTTTGTACTTAGAGGCATGTATTAGACAAGTGTCTTGCTTGCTTTCTGTATAAACTCTATGCTTATTACACTCCACCTTCATATGATTGGACATTTTGTATTAATTTGATATATGCACCATTTGTACAATCAATATATTCCATATGTATCATAATGCGCTAGGTTTTTCATTATTTTTATTATTATTCTGATTATTTGCTTGTAATTTGTCTGGCCTAATCATGTGACCGCACACATGCTTCCCTGCAGCTCCCGGAACGTCACTTCTGGTTTCGGGGGGAGCCATGCCAACACACAACACGGCAGGGGTAGCCGTCTGATTGGTGTGATTATTTAAGGGCAGAACGCCGGATATGTAGCCACGCCTCCCTGACGAAGCCGCTTTACAGCGGCGATACGCGTGGGATCCGGGCGTCCCTGCCTCGTGCCTATTAACCCTTGGCACCGGACTCCACGACACTCATACAGGTACAGAATTGTCAGCTATAACATTGGCCCAGACTAGGGGCACAGGATACTAGGGACCAACCAGTGGACTTGTTTCACTATGGACCTTATATGGGGCATCCACATACTTCATTAGGACTATGCCTGTCCACCTAGCTGGATGCTTATCCTGACATCGCCATATATGTACTAGTGCTGGTTGTCCTGACTTGTTGCCAAGGGAATCACAAACCATTGTGTTTATTTACAGCTATGTGCTTTCTCTGACTTCTTGAGACATAGAACAGCATTTATTGTCAGTTTCATGTGAATTTCTTCATATTGTTATTGAAATGACTTTGAATGTCTTTCATTATTAATACTGTGCATTTGGTCTGTTGTATTGGAGGAAAATTTGGTTTGTGCATTCACCTCCTATATGTGCAGGGACCCCATTTCCTTACGGACTGTGGTCTGTTGATTGGTTTTAATTGCTTTTATGTATTTTTCAAGTTTTGTCCTTAAATAAAAGCCTTTTCATTTTTTCATACATTTTGTGGTGGTGTGCTGCTATTTGATTTGTCAATTCCTTCTCTACAAATACGGTTTCTTGTTGGCAAAGCAGCACCCCCGACCCTTATTGGGATATTTATTCCTTAGTGGTGCACCTTAGCTTTTTGTAGGCAGATCAGTAAAGAACATCAATATGTTTTCCAAGTAAAAGACCACAAATGAGTAGAGTAGGTCCCGGGAGATGTTATTTACAAATTCTTGGCAGACCGCTGGGGCATTACTTAACAGTATATGGCTGAAGAGAACCATCCTTCTTTACAAGAAGAACACAGCTCCGACTGGGGAGGAAAATTTCCAGATAAATCCCTATGCCACATTTTCTTTGATGTATTTGGAGATTTCTTGGGTCTTTGCCTAGAACAGAGGGTAGATTCAACCAAGGGGAGATGAGGCACCAGGAAGTAGGTCAATAGGACAATCATGCAATCTATGTGGCGACAGAGTTTCCACCTCCTTTTGTCTACTTTTGGTCCACGTAGGACCAGTAAGCAAACGGTAGGCATGGACAATTCTGACAGTGTGGAGTCATTTGTGCAGGAAGCACAGTGAGGGCAATTATTTATTCAGGGCCATAGGATAGGGCTTACTTAAGGAGGTTATTCTTTAGTCAGAAACATTACAATGACATTGTTTTGATAAGTGCTGCAGTAGGCCAGACAAGAGGATAGTCTTGGGAGATACAGGACAATGTGTTGCTAAGATTGATGATATTTTAAAGGAGACTTTTACTCCCAAAATGGCAATTAATCAGTATACTCATATATAGGGAAGATGGTGTGTCACGGTCCACGCTGCTGTCTCAATGGAATCACAAGGAATGGATGTCTCCAAGAAGTTACAAGGAAGGCAAGGTTCCAAAGCAACAATCTCCTTTATTCACCAACGCGTTTCGGTATCTATCCTGGCATCTTCATCAGGAACCCTGTGGGTCACACAACTGGACCAGATGAGTGTACACCTATTGATATACTCACACAAACAGTGTCACTAGTGATAGGGCACTATTGCGCCTCTTGTCTCCCCCCTTTTTGTATTTATACAATTAATCTGTATACACATATACAGTGCCTTGTGAAAGTATTTGGTCCCCTTGAACTTTTCAACCTCTAGCCATATTTCAGGCTTCAAAGATAAAGATATAAATTTGAATATTTTTGTGAAGAATCAACAAGTGGGACACAATTGTGAAGTGGAACGAAATTTATGGGGTATTTTAAACTTTTTTAACAAATAAAAAACGGAAAAGTGGGGTGTGCAATATTATTCGGCCCCTTTACATTCACTGTAGCAAACTCACTCCAGAAGTTCAGTGTGGATTTCTGAATGATCCAATGTTGTCCTAAATGACTGGTAATAATTAGGGATGAGCGAGTATGCTTGTCACTACTCGGTACTCGCACAAATATCTCGGTACTCGGGGTACTCGGCGAGTACCGAGTAATCTCGCAATACTCTTGCTATGCTCGGGGTCCACTTCCCTGCATGTTGGCGCTCTTTACAGAGCCAGCCAGCATGCAGGGATTGGCTAACAGCCACTGTAAAGCCAGAGCCCTGTTGGTTGAGGCTTTAAAGTGATTGGCTGGCCGCACACCATGATCAGGTCTTTATAAGATCTGACCACGCTATGCTCATCACTCTGCTCCACAGGCAGTCAGTGTACAGAGAGGTACTGCTGATTGAGGGACAGATTTGTGGCCTTTTAACTAGTGTTGGCGCAGGGCTGCCAATCTAACTACCACAACAGTCCTTCTGAGGACTAATACAGCTGTATACAGGCAAGCAGGGAAGCAGGGTATAAAGCAAACTTCGTTGTGCCAGTATATCAGCCTGCATCACATCTGGGGCTGGTGGACAGGCTGGAAATCTCATCCATCCCAAAACAGTGCTTTTAGGGATTAATTTAGCTCTCTATAGGTAGGAGTGGGTTGTAGCGTAAATTAGGACACACCAAAACACTCGGTATTCTCGTCAGCATTTGTGTCTGACCGGTCCACCTGCTGGAATTTAACCTCTAATCTCTAATCTCTCTGTCCAGCTGAAAACTAACTCTTGTCTGCATTCATTTACCAT
Organism: Allobates femoralis; assembly: GCA_033576535.1. Taxonomy (NCBI): domain Eukaryota; kingdom Metazoa; phylum Chordata; class Amphibia; order Anura; family Aromobatidae; genus Allobates; species Allobates femoralis. The sequence goes on from JARQOC010000001.1 coordinate 186,915,958, forward strand.
TTGTGTGCGCCAGGAGTGGGTTGTAGCGGAAATTAGGATACGCCAAAACACTCTGTATTCTCGTCAGCATTTGTGTCTGACCGGTCCACCTGCTGGGATTTAACCTCAAATCTGTAATCTCAGTGTCCAGCTAAAAACCAACTCTTGTCTGCATTTATTTACCATTTGTGTGCACCAGGAGGGGGTTGTAGCTCCAAATGGAATACGCCAAAACACTCAGTATACTTGTGTCAGCTTTTGTGTCTGACCGGTATAGCTGCTGTAATTTAATCTCTAATCTCAGTATCCATCTCAAAAACAACTGGTCAGCATTTTCAGTTGCAGGCGAGTGTGTTTACCAGTAATGATTCCACCTGTGGCAATAAAAACACGCTCTGACAAAACGCTAGCGACAGGGCAGGCCAGGACTTCCAAGGTGTAGAGAGACAATTCCTGCCACGTGTCCAGCTTGGATACTCAATAATTATAAGGTACAGAGCAATCTAGGAACACGTTCATACAATCGGCAAGGTACTCCTTCAGCATCTTTACAAACTTTGCAGTCCTAGCGACACTACCCCGCATCTGAGGGCCTGTGCTATGGGAGGGGCTGAGAAAACTCTCCCAGATCTTTGAAAGTGTTCCCCTACCTCTGCTGAATTGGATTTGTGCCTCTCTCAGCCGGACACCTTGGTTGTCCACTGAACTGTGACCGCAAGCGTTTTCAGAAGGGAATTTTTTGATTAATTCCGCAACTAGGGCCTTCTGGTACTACAGCATTTTTGTAGACCTCTCCGCCTTGGGAATAAGAAAAATAAAGTTTTCCTTGTAGCGTGGGTCTAAAAGTGTCATCAACCAGTAATGAGTGTGCGCCAAGATGTTGATAACGCGAGGGTCACAAGACAGGCAGCATCACATAAACTCAGCCATGTGCGCCAGACTGTTAACAGGCAAGACTTCAGGTCGTAATCAACAGGATGATTGACCATGCTGTCTTTATCATCCTCCTCCTCCTCTCCCCTGTCCTCTGGCCATCCACGCTGAACAGACGGTATGACGGTTGTGCATGTATTACCGTCAATTCCGCATGAAAGTGGCTCCACTTCTTTGTCCTCCTCCTAGTCATAGTCCTCCAATGTACGTTGGGATGAGATGAGGCTGGGCTGTGTGTAATCACCCAGTACGATTTATTGCTCCAACTTATCGTGCTCTGCCTGCAATGAATCGTCTTTGATTTTGAGCAGACAGCGTTTTAGAAGACAGAGAAGTGGGATGGTGACGCTAATGATAGTGTCATCGCCCCTCACCATCTTGGTGGAGTCCTCAAAGTTTTGGAGGATGGTACATATGTCGGACATCCATATCCACTCCTGAGGTCATATGAAAAAGTTTGGCACCCCTCTTAATCTTACTCATTTTTATTTGTTTAAAATTGGGTTTTTGCAACAGCTATTTCAGTGTGATATATGTAATAACTGATGGACACATTAATATTTCAGGATTGAAATGAGGTTTATTGTACTAACCAAAAATGTGAAATATGCATTATTTCAAAATTTGACAGGTGCAAAAGTATGGGCACCTCAACAGAAAAGTGACATTAATATTTAGTAGATCCACCTTTTGCAAAAATAATAGCCTCTAGTCGCTTCCTGTAGCTGTTAATGAGTTCCTGGATCCTGGATGAAGGTATTTTTGACCATTCCTCTTTACAAAACAATTCCAGTTCAGTTAAGTTTGATGGTCGCCGAGCATGGACAGCCCGCTTCAAAACATCCCACAGATGTTCAATGATATTCAGGTCTGGGGACTGGGATGGCCATTCCAGAACATTGTAATTGTTCCTCTGCATGAATACCTGAGTAGATTTGGAGCGGTGTTTTGGATCATTGTCTTGCTGAAAGATCCATCCCCGGCGTAACTTCAACTTTGACACTGATTCTTGAACATTATTCTCAAGAATCTGCTGATACTGAGTGGAATCAATGCGACCCTCAACTTTAACAAGATTCCCGGTGCCGTCATTGGCCACCCAGCCCCAAAGCATGATGGACCCTCCCCAAAATTTGACAGTGGGTAGGAAGTGTTTTTCTTGGAATGCTGTGTTTTTGTGGCGCCATGCATAACGCCTTGTTGTATGACCAAACAACTCAATCTTTGTTTCATCAGTCCACAGGACCTTCTTCCAAAATGAAACTGGCTTGTCCAAATGTGCTTTTGCATACCTCAGGAGACACTGTTTGTGGCTTACATGCAGAAACGGCATCTTTCGCATCACTCTCCCATACTTCTCCTTGTGCAGTGTGCGCTGTATTGTTGACCGATGCACAGTGACACCATCTGCAGCAAGATGATGCTGCAGGTCTTTGGAGGTGGTCTGTGGATTGTTCTTGACTGTTCTCACCATTCTTCTTCTCTGCCTTTCTGATATTTTTGTTGGCCTGCCACTTCTGGCCTTTACAAGAACTGTCCCTGTGGTCTTCCATTTCCTTACTATGTTCCTCACAGTGGAAACTGACAGGTTAAATCTCTGAGACAACTTTTTGTATCCTTCCCCTGAACAACTATGTTGAACAATCTTTTTTTTAAGATCATTTGAGATCTGTTTTGAGGAGCCCATGATGCCACTCCTCAGAGAAGATGCAAATAGGAGAACAACTTGCAAGTGGAAACCTGAAATAGCTTTTCTCATGATTGGATACACCGGACTATGAAGTACAAATCTCAATGAGGTTACCAACCCAATATAGTGCTTCAGTAAGTCAGTAAAAAGTAGTTAGGAGTATTCAAATCATGAAAATCAGAAGGGTGCCCATACTTTTGCACCTGTCAAATATTGAAATAATGCATATTTCACATTTTTGGTTAGTGCAATAAACCTCATTCCAATCCTGAAATATTACTGTGTCCATCAGTTATTACATATATCACACTGAAATAGCTGTTGCAAAAACCCAATTTTAAACAAAAAAAAAAATTAGTAAGATTAAGAGAGGTGCCCAAACTTTTTCATATGACTGAATGTGTGGAGTTTGAACTGTATACCAACGGCCTAGTTGATGCAGGTAGTCAACAACTGCCCTCTTCTGCTAACAAATCCTGACCAACATGTGCAGTGTGGAATTCCAATGCGTGGCGACATCACACACCAGTCTGTGATACGAATTCTGCAAACGCTGCTGAAAGCTGGCAAGGGCGGCTGAAGCAGTAAGTAACTTTCTAAAATGGTCACACAGGTGGTGTATTTTTACGAGCAGATACAACAGCAGCTCCGGGTAGGATTTAAGAAACCGCTAAACCACAAGGTTGAGCACATGGGCCACGAATGGAACATGTGTCAGCTCGCCTCGCCTCAGAGCCGCCACCAGGTTCTGTCCATTGTCACACATGACCATGCCTAGCTGTAGGTTCAGCGGTGTGAGCCAGTGATCTGCCTGCTGTTTCAGAGCTGTCCACAACTCTTCAGCATTGTGGGGTTTGTCACCTACGCATATTAGCTTCTTCACAGCCTGTTGCCGCATATCCAAGGCCATGCTGCAGTGCTTCCAGCTTGGGACTGGTGTAGAGGGTGAAGTGGAGGAGGAGGAGGAGGCTGAGGATCATGACATTCCGGAGCTGTACACTGTGGGTGAAACCCTGACTGAGTTAGGGCCTGCAATCCTTGGTGTTAGAAGGACGTGTTCCGTCCCAAGCTCAGACTGGGTCCTGGTTTCCAGAATATTAACCCAGTGTGTCAACAGCGAGATGTACTGCCCCTGCCCACAAGCACTTGTCCACGTGTCCGTGGTTAGGTGGACTCTTCCAGAAACTACATTGTTAAGAGCACGTGTAATGTTTTGTGACACGTGCTTATGTAATGCAGGGACAACACACCGGGAGAAATAGTGGTGGCTGGGGACCAAGTTAAGTGGACGGCCGCCACCAACAGGTCCCGGAATGCTTCCGTCTCCAGTAGCCTAAAAGGTAACATTTCCAGCGCAAGCAGTCGCGACATGTTCGAAATTAGAAGTGTGGCATGTGGGGCGTTGGCAGCGTATTTGCACTTGCATTCCAAAGATTGGTGTATGGATAACTGAACGCTGCGCTGGGACAAGGATGTGGTTGATGATGGTGGTATTTCTGCTTGTGCAACTACAGATGCAGGACAGGAGGCATCTGCGCATGCAGTATGGACAGGGGATTGGCTTGCACGCACAACAGTGGAAGATGCAGTGGTGCCACACGCAGACACTGCTCCTGGACTCTGGTGTACATACCACAAAGTTGGGTGCTTTGCTGACATGTGCCTGATCATGCTGGTCATGGTCAGGCTGCTAGTTTTGCTACGCCTGCTGATGCTGGCATGGTGTTGCAAATGGCCTTTTTGGAATTATCTGCAGACACCTTAAAAAACAGCCAGACTCGGGAAGACCTAACAGTTGTACTGGCAACTTCTGTTGTGTTGTTGTTCCGGGGAACGGTTGCCTGCCTTCTGCCTGCGGCCACCACCCTGCTTCTTCCGGCCTGTTGTGATGCTACTCCTCCCTCCCCCTGTGCACAGCTGTCCTCACTCTGCATGTCCTCCTGCCAGGTTGGGTCAGTTATTGGATCATCCACCACGTCGTCTTCCACTTCCGCACCCTAGTCCTCTTCCTGACTTTCTGGCAATTGTGTCTCATCATCGTCCACCTCTTGTTGAGACACGTTCCCACCGTTGCCTTCGTGACACCGCGGCTGCTCAGATATTTGGGCACTGGTACATATGATCTCCTCATGACCCACTTCAAGTGGAGCTGGCGAGAGGCCAGAAAACAAGAATGGATAAGTGAACAGCTCTTCAGAGTGTCCAAGTGTGGGATCAGTTATGTCCGGGGCCGGGCAGTCGGCATGGTGGGAGGAAGGAGGATCAGGGTGTGGAATGTGCGGTCCAGTCTCATGGCTACTGACACTTGACTGTGTAGAAGACAGGGTGTTTGTGGTGGTGCCAAACTGACTGGAAGCATTATCCGCTATCCAACTAACAACCTGTTGACACTGGTCTTGGTTTAATAGTGGTGTACTGCTGCAGTCCCCTACAAATTGGGACAGGAAGGTCGAGCGAGGTGATGTGGGCATTTGTCGTGGCATAATTCGAGCTTGCACATGGCCTCAGCCTCTGCATGCACCACTATCACGTCCAGTTCCTTGTCCCTTGCCACCGGCCTTGCGCATTTTCAATGGTGTGCTGCCTTTATACAGGTAAATGAAGGCGTCCAAAAGATGGTTTTTAGCTGGACACTGAGATGACAGATTAGAAATTAAATTACAGCAGGTATACTGGTCAGTCACAAATGTTGAGATGGGTATACTGAGTGTTTTGGCGTATACAAATTGGAGCTACAACCCCCTCCTGCCTCAAAAAATGGTAAATGAAGGCGGACAGGCTAACTCTGTGCCAGTAAATTGTCATGCCCCTCCTCACACCCACACATGGGTACACACTTCATGACTTTGGCTACTTGCTGTACTGTTCTTCCTTCTCCTCATCCACCACCATCATATGATTAGTGCGACCGTGGTCCATGATGCCACGAAAACATAATTTATTTACATCAGATTTATGATGATGATGACCCTAACCGTTAAAAAGTTAAACAGTAATTTCATGTATACCCCCCAGGGGTAAATGTTTTAGTCCATACTTAGAGAATGGGCATTACAAGTACAGGAGACCCACTCCTTTGTAATGACAACAATATTTAGAGGCTCTCCTCCATATTTCTTCCCATGGGCATCGCAATGCCTCCCAATTTTTTGCAGCCCTTCCTAGGGAAAACTATGGAAGACCCACTTCCTAATAATGGGAACCATATATAAGTAGACCCTCATCCACGTCTCTATCCAGGGGCATTAAAGTGCCTCCCAACTTTTGGCAGGCCTGCCTAGGGCAATACTACAAAAGACAAAGTTCCTTAAAATGGGCACAATATTTAAAGAGGCCCTCATGCACGTCTCTATCCAGGGGCATTGAAGTGCCATCCAATTTTTGGCAGCCCTGCCTAGGGCAATACTACAAAAAACAAAGTTCCTTAAAATGGGCACATTAGTTAAAGAGGCCCTCATGCACGTCTCTATCCAGGGGCCTTTGGGTGCCTCCCAATGTTTAGCAGCCCTGCCTAGGGCAATACTACAAAAGACAAAGTTCCTTAACATGGGCACATTATTTAAAGAGGCCCTCATGCATATCTCTATCCAGGGGCATTGAAGTGCCTCCCAATTTTTGGCAGCCCTGCCTAGGGCAATACTAAAAAAGACCCACTTCCTTATAATGGGCACATTATTTAAAGAGGCCCTCATGCATGTCTCTATCCAGGGGCATTGGGGTGCCTCCCAATGTTTAGCAGCCCTGCCTAGGGCAATATTACAAAAGATCCACTTCCTTAAAATGGGCACAATATTTCAAGAAGCCCTCATGCACGTCTCTTTCCAGGGGCATTGGGGTGCCTCCCAATTTTTGGCTGCAATGCCAAAGGGCAATACTACAAAAGAACCACTTCCTTAAAATGGGCACATTATTTAAAGAGGCCCTCATGTACGTCTCTTCCCAGGGCCATGGGAGTGCCACACAATTTTTTTTTTTTAAATCTTTCATTTAATCCAAAAAACTAACATACACGAACTCTATCTCACAAGTGGGTATGAGCCCTTAATATTTTCTCCAGGAAAATCCATTTTGGTTTCATATTGTAACGTTTTCTTGACAGTCCGTAAAAGTGGCGTAATACTTTGACAACATTGTTCACAGCAGTGACCTTGGAGTCTGAAATGCTTACAGGGGTCTTCCCCATGCTGTTCCCATATCATTTGAGCACTGTTCTAATACTTTTGTGACATTTTTAGGGTTTATCCATGCTGACAGGGGTCATGCCAGAAAAATACTCGGGTCTCCCATAGGATAACATTGGGCTCGGTGCTCGGCCCGAGTACATGAGTATCTTGGGATGCTCGACCCGAGCTTCGAGCAACCGAGCATTTTAGTACTCGCTCACCTCTACTATTAAACCCTCATTCAGTTGGATTTCTGATAGGTTAAAAATCCCTATTTTCTCTTTTATGTTTATCTGTGTTATTGAGGTGTCTTTTTCATTTATTTCTGAATTCATTTTTCTTGTTCTTGACCCTTTGGAAGAAAGTCTCCTTCCTCCTCTAACCCTTCTCCCTCGCTTTTTCTTTTTGGGAGTAACCCAAAAAAAGTGGGTGATCTTTGTATCTTTGAGGGGATTGTTAAAGGGAACCAACCACCCCAAATGACCCCCCTGGACTATTAATATCGTTCCCTACACCCAGCACATACATGTGCTGCAAGGTTTTTTGCTAAAAAAACTGCTTTTTAAAAGTGAAGATAATGCTTTATAAAGTATTTAACGAAGGGACGGGTGGGCGGTACTTAGCTGGGGCTAAAGCCGGGTTGCAGCTGCCAGTCATCATCCTGTCTCCCCTCGCAGCAGTAACGGCCAGCCCTTTCTAGTCGTCACAGCCTGGTGCACGGGCTCGCATGCCCGTGCACACGTCATCAGCTACAGCCGGGTCGCGAGCGCGCGCTCTGACTTCCACAGCCGAGCGCAGGAAGTCAGAGCGCGCGCTCGCTACCCGGCTGTAGCTGATGACGTGTGCACGGGCATGCGAGCCCGTGCACCAGGCTGTGACGACAAGAAAGGGCTGGCCGTTACTGCTGCGAGGGGAGACAGGATGATGACTGGCAGCTGCAACCCGGCTTTAGCCCCAGCTAAGTAACGCCCACCCGTCCCTTCGTTAAATACTTTATAAAGCATTATCTTCACTTTTAAAAAGCAGTTTTTTTAGCAAAAAACCTTGCAGCACATGTATGTGCTGGGTGTAGGGAACGATATTAATAGTCCGGGGGGGTCATTTGGGGTGGTTGGTTCCCTTTAAGGGACATTCTTTTTTCTTCTACGCCTTCCGGTATTAATCTCTCCACTTTATTCAGTTCTTCCTGTATTGGTACCAATATTCGGCAGCTATTGAAATTACTTAATATAGACGAATCATCTTCAGTATCTATCTATCTATTTTTCAAATCCTGATTTACCTGGGTGTTCAATGGCTGCTCACTCTCATTATTAGTTATAATATTTTGCGTTAGCCGAGTTGGAGTAACATCCTTATTAGTGTATTCGTTCTTATTGATTACTAGCTGGGTGCCCGACGCACATGCATCGGGATTCTAGCAGAGCGAGTCTCTGACTCGCAATGGCCGCTTCGCGGCCAATGCTTCGCGCTGCTAAGGCGACTCGCCATGCCCGCAGCGCGGGCATAGCGAGTCGCCTTAGAACTGCTCGCAATGGCCGCTGCGCGGCCAATGCTTCGGGCGTATCCACATGACCACGCTGACTCGCAGCGTGAGCGGACTCAAAAGGGGCAAAAAACCCATTCGTGATTATATAATAGATAGGACTTTTTCTCAAGGTTAAATTCTGTGTATTGGTTTTATTCGTAATGTTATTTGGTAAATAACCAGATGACACATCCAATGTGTTTTCATCCTGGTTATTCAATACTTGAATCTCTATCTGTTGTGATGTCAAAATATTACCATTATTCTCCATCTCTTGTGAATCTACATTAGTTAAACGTGATGTTTGCGATGATTTAGTGATTGTATATTAGTTCTGTCAGTGTCCTTCTATTTTGTATCTACAGTAGTTGAGGATGATTTTTGTGGTGATTTAAGTGGTTGTACATCGATTGCATCAGTATCCTTTTTATGACTATCCATAGTTAAATTAATTTCTACATTAATAATTTTCTGTGAATTTGGTGATTTTTGCGTGACCAAGTCCAACGCAAGAGTATTTAAGCCCTCCTGATGACAGCATCCCAACCTAAAGTCACCCAAAATGTTATTTTAGGCAACTAGTTATTGTGGCGCCCTGCATCTACAGGTACCCACAGGCCTTCCTAGAACACGGATGAAAATCCACAGCAGCTACACCAGTACATCCAACACCTTCTACCCCAGCACAGTTGAGGGAGCCCAACTTGCTGCCCTTAGGCAAGATCCCCTATAAAACTGATGCTGGGGAGGAGTTAGTCAGAGTGTGCAGATGCTAGGAGAGCTGCAAATACGTCCTGGTGATCGGTGCCATTTTAGGCCCAAACCGGTGACCCTGAACAGCCTCTGAGAAGTCTTGCCAAGCCAAGAATGGGTATGGAAGGCAAGGAAAGGAAAGAGGAGGAATAGTGGGGACCAAGGAGCCAAAATAGGTTTGCCCAAATAGCCCACCGGACATCGGGGTCCGCGTCCGTAGGAGAGTTACACGCCCAGCAGAGAACCCGGTAAACTGCGATCACCCGGTCACCTGCAAATCACCGTTCAGGGAGCCAGATACCTTGGGAAGAAAAGCAGCAGTAGTCATCAAAGGTTGCCCGTTGACAGCGCATGTGGAGAGAGAGCGAGTAGTGGAGGCCAGCCAAGTTCTACACGAGGAAGGGGTTTCAACAAGGGGACAACAGAACACGGAGGCCTTACACCCACTTTCTGTGGAGATTCAACTCTGTTTCCTGGTCACCCGACAGTGTTCCGGACTTTTACCTGATATACCACCAGTAAAAGGTAAAGAGACATTCAACAGCGTGTGTGTGCGTTCTTCAACCCCTGTTCCCGTTACCACAGACTTACCCGTAAATCCACCACCTGGTCAAACCCCTGCTCCATTCCTCACAATCATCACTGCCACAGAGGTTTAGCTCTACCACAGTCAGAGAGGATGAAGAGGCCGCAGATGAACTTGATGGGGCAGACGGTGATTGGCCAGGCCCGCTAGGCCGCATTGTAGCACAGTGAGCTTCCCACTGTAACTTATGCTTCATGTCCATGTGATGGTTCATGTATGAGGTACTCAAACTATTGATTATTTGACCTCTACTCAGTTTTTGTTTACAAATTTGGCAGATAACATGAGTTGGGTCATCTTTTGCGATCTGAGAAAAGGCCCAGGCTAGGCAAGGCTTAGCACCCATGCAACCTGCAGAGCCACCACGACTTCTGAACAGAGGCAGAGCTGTGGTTGAGGATGCAGTTGTTGACGTGCTTCCAGGACTCCGTCTCTGTTCAGGAAGCTGCAACCTAACCTTGTTACTAGCATCCTCCTCCTCTGATGAGCTCATCAACTGCCTGCCTGTGGGTTGACAATAAGTGGGATCTCCAACCTCATCATCACCCTGTGTGTTCTCACACTCGTCGTCCTCAGAGCCAACCTCTTCCTGCTCTGAGCGCAAAGTCAAGTTGTCAGTACAATGAGGTATCTGAGTCTCATCATCATCTGCCTCATTGTCTCCACCAACAGGGGTTAAGGTACTGTCACACGCCGCAATCTCATCTGGAAATCTGAAAGGTGATGTGTTGCCCCGTTGAAATCGGCGTGAAATTGCTTCACGGTTGCGGCGTGCGATTGGGCGATTTCGCAGCGATAGATCGCCCTTTGGCCGACGCCTGATTCCTGAACAGTGCTCAGTAATCAGGCGCAATGGGCAAGGCGATAATTTCGTGTTTTGGCGTGTGACAGGGCAATAGTGATGGAAAGAGCGTTTATTGTGCTTTCCCATATGCATGCCTCAGCGTGCTGTAGTCCGCGCCCCGTCTGAGACGATTGGTGTTGGCTACTGTGTTCCCATTGGCTGTCAGTTGACACCGTGCCATATTTGAACAGTTGTCCATTCAGCACCACACACATCTTCAGCTACACGACTATCCGCAAACTCAGTGCAATTACATGTGCCATAGAATAGCGCAAGCTTCGTTGTCAACGTGTATTAACTTGCGCTGTGTCGAGTATAGTGCCACACATGACAGCTCAGAAGTTGGGCTACTCATCGTAGCACTACTATCACCCTCGGTGTGTGAATTTGGTGACGCTGCAGGGTACATTCTACTGCTCCCACTCTGCGGATGTCTACCTTGTTAGCGCCCTCAACCTTGTTTGGCGGTGCCAGTGTGTGTGGTGACATCACCACATTTCTGCTTGTTCCTCCCTGCCTGCCAGGTGCCTGCTCCTCCCCTGCACATAGTAGAAGAGTCATGGCGGACGCACAGTGCGCTGCCAAATCGGGTGTGGCAGAACTTGTCATCCTGATAGACCTATGTGACCGGCATGACTACTGGTGCCACCAGCGTCATCGCCACCCACAGCTGCGCAAGCAGAGCATCCTGAGGAAGTTCCAGCGGGCCCTGCTCTGGAAAGTGGGTGTGGAGAGGACCCGCAAGCAGATCCAAAAAAAGTTGGCGGACCTGAAACACAAGTCCCCAGGGCAGACTGTGGACATTTGTGCCCGGAGTGCCAGGCTGCGTGGTGAGTATGTGGCAATGCCAAACACACACATGCCAATCATCCTACTCCAAATACTACACAACCATCATGTGGTATTGTGCCATGGCACATAGTGTGACATAAACCAGCATGTGGACCTGTCACCAATGTGCATTTGCATGTTGTTCACACTGCAACATGACGGTGCAGAACACACTCATATGTTTTGTTAATGCTGATGGCTATAGTGGTCATTAACCTGTATGTGGCTGAACATAGGTGTGTAATGACAGCAAAAGTTGACCAGAACATATTAATGCTAATTTGAAGGACCACATCACACCTCGCAGCACATATGTGCGCACTCTGACACATAGCATTTCACAAGACATTGATCACAATCCGCAAAAGTGACGACAAGCTGACAGCTATGTGTTTGCCCCCATGGTGCCACCACCAGATGCTTACTGTCTGCTCTTGTGTTTTGTGCAAAAATCCTTCCTCTGCTAATCCAAGGGTGTTTTACATCCCAAATATGTGCTCACTGGTGTTGTGGTCATGTCCAAAAACAGACTGGCCCCTAACCATAGAGTGCCTCAAGACCCAAACCTTTTAGGCTAGGCTTCATGCCCTAATGACATTGATACACACACAGTACGTGTTTGCCCTATGTCGTGTTCCCTTTCTAAAATCGGTGTCTTGTCAATTTTGATATTACAAATGAGGAGGACTCCCGTCTGGGGTGGGCCGACGGTCCCCTACACCACCCGGGACCCCACCCTCACCTTCACTAGAGGGCCCAGGAAGTCCTGCACCCCCCGGGACCCCACCCTCACCTTCCCTGGAGGGCCCAGGAAGTTCCGTACCCCCTGGGACCCTACCCTCACCTTCCCTGGAGGGTCCAGGAAGTCCCGTACCCCCAGGACCCTACCCTCACCTTCCCTGGAGGGAACAGGAAGCCCGGTCCTCTTGCTCCCTAACCCCAGGCCAGGATCAAATCCCCCCCCAAGCATCTCCAGCTCCCGGGCCCCACACAGTGACATGGAGCCTGCTGGAGATGGGATTGGTGGTAAGTGTTGGCAATGGGCTCCAAGCTTTGTAATATACATGTTGGTGTGTGTCCCTGACATCAGGATGTGAGTCATGATGTTTTTTTTTTTTCCTTTCTTTGTCAAGGGGCAAGAGCTCGCGCTGCAGGATGGGCTGTCAGCGCATCACCATCTTCTGAAGATGGAAATCGGGATGGGGCTATGCAACGTAAGGGAAATCTTGACAAACAACGTCACCCACACACCTACACATGTCACTGAGTAATGGCCGTTATTTCCCATACAGGTGTACCAACTATTGCTGACCTGCTGCAGGCACACAAGGAGGCACAGCAGCACCTGGAGCATGCCCACCGAGAAGGCCAGCAACATCTGGACTGGTTGGGTGCGATGATCCTGTGCCTCCAGGCAGCCCAGTCCACTATTGCCCCAACTCCACCAAATCCCCCCCCAATAACGTGGCCAATGGCCCTTGTTTCTTGTTGTCCATGTTGGACCTGTTGGTTTACACTTTTACCATGTTGGCACCCTTGTTTTTTAGGCCCCATTGGCCTCTTTTCTTATAGTATCCCACATTGGGAAAGTGGGTAGTATGGTTTGCCTACAAGTAATCTGAAAAAACATCATTTTTAAAAAAAGATAAGGAAACAATAAATGTGAGTGCAAACCAAAATACTGTCTGATCCCTTGTCTCAACATACACAGGGACACCTTTGGGAGGTGAAATTTGAAAACACAACACATGGCTAAAGAATTTGCGTAGGTGTGCAGTGTGACATGATAAAGATCTGACCAGACAGTACCATTTCTACACAGATGAAGCCCTATTTTACATCAATGTCTCCAATATCACACCCACATTAACAAACACACAGACCCAAACATACTCGCCAATGTCAGCCACAATAGACTTGCAATCTCTCAATACTCACACATGTCATCTAGGGATAGGCTCCTGTCACCTACTACCGTATCACCCAACTATGTTATTGTGGACATGATGCCTTTCCTTGTGCCACACAAACATCACCATTACACCGACAACACACTACACACACAACCATACTACTGAACCTGACACATAAGTGGACGTAGGTATTGGAAATCAAAGTATGGTTTATTACACTGAATAAAATTAAAAAAACACTAGGTTTTAGTGATAAATTTTTTTAAAAAGTCCATCACGCAATATAGTTAATTGCCTAGTAGCGTCTTGGTTCTTCGTACTCTGCTGGATCAGACAATGGCTCCTCCCCCTCATTCTCGTACTCCCACACATTGGGGGCCCTTCTGTGCTGGAGTCTTTGTGGGGGACGTGGGGGATCCTGATTTTGGCGACCTCTAGCCATGGGATCTTGGGGCGCAGGGGGCACTGGAGGTGTTTTCTTGGGGATGGCAATATAACCACCCCATCTCAGTGCTTCATCAACGCCCGCTTCCAGGACCCAAATGATGGCCCTCTCGGCGATTGCACGTTGTTCCGGCTCCATGGACACACCCACTCACTGGCTTTGTGCCCGATTGAAGTAGCGGTGGTCCTCTCTCTTTCCAATAGGACACGTTTTGCCCAGGTACCCAGCTCAGTGTTGGGTGGTGCCGGTGTGCGACACCTTTGCATTCCTGAGCTGGGCCCTGGGCACGGCCCCTACCACTGGGATCAGGCACCTGCTCCACCAAAGATGTTGAGGGTGGAGCCTGGCCAGCGGGTGGGTCCTCTGCACTTGAGCCAGACTCCCGAGGGGCCTGTAAATCAAACATAGAAAAAACAAAAGTTAACAAGAGTAGCAATGTACTGACATCAATTACCACAACCAACCACCCAGCACCAGATGGCCCATATCTGAGCATGCCAAACACCAAAATCGGCAATGGAATTAGGCAAGATTGGTTCCGCTGTAGGTGAGGCGATTTCCGGAGCGACACATCGCCTTAGCTTCAGGGCGAAATTGCGGCGTGTGACGCCGCCATCGGCGATCTGAGGTGACCACGAAAAACATGAGCACGCACATCAGATCACCACACATCGCCAGCCGAGATTGCGGCGTGTGACGGTACCTTTATAGTTTGGGAATGAGGGTCTACCTTATGCTTGGACCCTTCTTCATCAGGCCCTGGATCCGACTCACAAAAATTTTGGGCATCAGTGCAGATCATTTCTTAATCTTGACTCAATGAAGCTTTGGAGCAGACCTCTGATTCCCAGGCTATAGCATGAGTGAACACCTCTGCAGACTCACGAATCTGTGTTTCCCCATAGTCAATAAAGCGGCTGGAGACTTGTGAGCTGTGAGAAAGTAAGTGCGATTGGGGTAACACCTCTGAGGACTGGAGTGCTTGTGATGTTGAAGTTAAGGTGGAGGAGAGCCCACTTAATGGAGCGTTTGATATCCATTCAAGTACCTGCTGTTTTTGGGCCACATCTACAAGTTTTAGCGATTCTCTGCTGCGTAACAAAGGGATGATATCAGATCATTCACGAAAAGAAGTAGACATTTTTGTTCGTCATGAAGATGGTATTTGTTCACCAACAAATGTTTGTGTTACTTTAGCACCTACCCCACAGACACAAATATTTTTATTCTTTTCAACACGCCTATTCCCCTTTCCACCATCAGCAGACCTCTTACCACTCATTTTGGAGGGTAAATAATTGGGAACTCTGTAGTTGTTGGCACAAAAAACAATGGATGCAAAACTAGCAGAGCTGAGTGGCCAAACAGTGGTACTGGCCTAAACAGGTTTTAGTAAGTAGTTTTTTGCAGATGTAAAACAGTATTACTAGCGTAAATAGTTTTGGTAACTAGTTTTGTGCAGATATACACCATAGAACATAGAATGATATTAGTAAACCTAAATTGAAACAGCTATCTAAAGGTAAACTTATTAAAATGTAACTTTTATTTAATAATTAAAATAGGGAGATATGCCCTTTAAGTCAAAACGGTATGATGCTTTTCTAAAAAGAGGGGGAAAGAGGGGAAGGTCACCCTGTTCTCTCCCTGGTACTTTCCCTGCCTGACAACGGAGTTTTAAACACCTAAAAAACCCCTAGTTGGTGTCCCCGTACCACGACGGCTAACCCTTCTGGTCCTGAACCTGATGGGGTGAGTAAGTATCCTTGCAAGACCTCCCCTTCTTATAATATACCCGGGTGTCCTGCTCACTATTGTCAGCCCCGGGAGTCCGGGTCAATCCCCTTGGACTCGGTGGCAAAAAAAGAAAAATGTATAGTGCCACCTAGTAGGGTCCGTAATTGATCAACAATATGGTGGTGCTATTCTATAATAAAGACTCGTCTATGCGGGAGGAGAGCTAGATGCGAGTAAGAGGTGCTGTCGCTATCGATATAGTACAAGGGACGCACTTCACTCCTCACATGCGACCGTAATCGAGGTACAGCAGCCCCAATCCCACAAATACACACACCATACACTAAAATAAAACGGACCCGTGCGAATATGGCAGACTCACCGTGCTAAAAAAACATACTACAACCCCAAACATAGTATCGGTACCAGGGGTACCAACCGACAGACAGGTAAATGGATAAGCTTTTTAGACAGTGTTAGTATTGCTTATACTCATCTTATCCTGTAGAGGATGGCTCACTCGACGCATTTCCCCAGCCAAATGATGTCCTGGTGGGTTCCTCAGGAGTAAAATGCCTTTCCCATGAGGCCTCCAATGTAGCCTCTGGTCGCCCAGGGTGGGGTCCTGATACGTCCCCTTCTCCACCCCTCAGAATCTCACAATAGATGGAGGTCATTATCTCCCTCCATCTCCTCCTTATATCCCCTCTGCTGTGAGGCACGAGACAAAAGGGGCGGCATCAGAGTGCGTTCCAAATCGCGGCACTATACTTCCGGTTTGCGTTCCAACAAACCGGAAGTGCGTCACTATGAGCGGTCACGTGACCTCCCGGGTCCATTATGATAAAGCGTCCCATAGGAGGTAGTGTGCACCCTCTAAAATTATCCCCTGGGAACCGCGGCTCACCAAGTAAGGTTCCAGTCCGGTCGTTTTTTATAAATATCTACACCATTCATTGCACAAGATGCAAATCACTTTAGCAGCAACCAGTGTCCACATCAATGACCAGGATAGTGCAGGGGGGACACCACATCAAGGGTGATGGATTAAAGAGGGACACAACTGAGGAGAGCCAGAATTGGAAAGGGGGAAAGTTCTCCCCCTCCAGCACTCCAACATGATCACTTAATCATGCACACATTGAGCCACATACCCCCAGGGGAATAATAGGAGATTTATGTCATGGAGAAAAATTGATTGGAACAACATTTTGTGATATGGTGAGTGTATCATACCTCACCCAGCGTCCATACCGTCAATAATTTCATCAAGATATAGTAGCCATACAATGCTGACTGCTTGATAGTTATAAGTCCTTGATCCATTCACGGATTAATAGACATATGGGGGTCTTACCTAGATATACAGAACCTGCAAAATCTGTTATAGAGAAAGAATAGGCCACCAGGAAATCCCATACGGAGAGAGTAGACAATGTTAAAGGAAGGGCATAAATGTAAGTTGTTCATTCAGACCACCACTCCCTGACGACTCCATACGGTAGATCCACCTGGTCTCTTTTTGGAGGATCATTTTATCCCAGTCGCCACCCCTAGACGGTTTGTTTACCACTTCCACAATCCGAAAATTTAAACATTTCAGGTCCCCACCATGTACCTCTCTGATGTGGCGTGCAATGGGGGTGGCCCTCTCATTTCGAATGTCCCCCAAGTGATCCCAATGCGTTTTTTGAAAGGTCTCTTGGCCTTCCCGATGTAGTCCTTCGGGCATGTGCATTTAAACAGATACACGACCCCCTCCGTTTTGCAATTGCCAAAATGTCTCATCTCGTACTCCTTCCTGGTGGTACTACTTTTAAAGGAGCATGACTTTTTGACAAAACTGCAAAAAATGCATTTGCCACATTTAAATGTTCCATTCTTACGGTTGTCCAGCCACGTCCCCTGTTTTGTTGGTTGAGAATAGTGGCTGTGGACCAAATGGTCCCTAAGTGATCTCCCCCATCTATATGTAATGGCTGGTGTCCTGGGAATAAAGGGGGCAACCTCCTTATCCGCCAGGAGTACCCCCCAATGTTTCTCAAGGATATTTCTCACATCACTTGCTCGGTCGTCATAAGTCCCAATGATCCTCACGGTATCGTTCGATACCAAACTTCCCCTTGGTCTGAGAAGGGTTTTCCGATCACTAGCCATCGCATTTTTAAAGCATCCTTTAAGATTGAAGAGGGATAGCCCTTCTCCAGGAAGTGTTTTTGCATCTCCCTTGCTTCCAAATGGAATTTTCCAGTGTCTGAGCAGTTGCGTCTTGCTCGCAGGTACTGGCCTTTCGGGATTCCCCTTTTCATACTATTGGGGTTGTGGCTATCCCACCTGAAGAGGTCGTTGGTAGCCGTAGGTTTCCTAAACATCGTGGTCTGCAAAGTACCGCCCTCATCCTTATATATCGTGACGTCTAAGAAGTTGATCGACCTCTCCTGGAACTCCGATGTGAACCTCAGACCCACCTGATTTACATTCAATTCCATCAGGAAGCTCTCAAAGGTATTTTTTCCTCCCCTCCAAAGGATCATAACGTCATCGATGTAACGTCCCCAGAATAATATCCGGGGAGCCCACCAAGCCGTCCCGTCTTCAGGGAAGATGACAGTGTCCTCCCACCAGCCCAGGAGCAAATTAGCATAGCTAGGGGCGCACGAACTCCCCATAGCCGTGCCCCTGAGCTGGTGGTAGAACCTCCCATTAAAGAGAAAGAAGTTGTGGGTCAGTAGGTAGGATAACAAGGAGAGGACAAACCCGCTGTGCTCTTTAAATTGCACTCCCCTAGTTTTAAGATAGTAACTCACGGCCTCCAAACCCTTCTCATGGGGAATACTACTGTACAGGGCCTCTACATCAATGGAGGCCAACTGTACATCTACCCCCACTGATATCCCATCGAGCTTACCAATTAGATCAAGGGTGTCTCTAATATATGAGGGTAAGCTGGTCACAAATTCCCTCAATATCTTATCCACATAGATCCCACAGTTCTGGGTGATGGAGTTTATCCCAGACACTATGGGTCTACCCTTGAGTGGGTTGAGGCCCTTGTGGATTTTTGGGAGTGCATAAAACACAGTGGTAACCGGAAATTTGTTAAAAATAAATTTCCTCTCTCTGTCAGAGATCACACCAGAGTGTGCATTGAATGGTGTAGATATTTATAAAAAACGACCGGACTGGAACTTTACTTGGTGAGCCGCGGTTCCCATGGGATGATTTTAGAGGGTGCACACTACCTCCTATGGGACGCTTTATCATAATGGACCCGGGAGGTCACGTGACCGCTCATAGTGACGCACTTCTGGTTTGTTGGAACGCAAACCGGAAGTATAGTGCCGCGATTTGGAACGCACGCTGATGCCGCCCCTTTTGTCTCGTGCCTCACAGCAGAGGGGATATAAGGAGGAGATGGAAGGAGATAATGGCCGCCATCTATTGTGAGATACTGAGGGGTAGAGAAGGGGACGTATCAGGACCCCACCCTGGGCGACCAGAGGCTACATTGGAGGCCTCATGGGAAAGGCATTTTACTCCTGAGGAACCCACCAGGACATCATTTGGCTGGGGAAAACGCGTCGAGTGAGCCATCCTCTACAGGATAAGATGACTATAAGCAATACTAACACTGTCTAAAAAGCTTATCCATTTACCTGTCTGTCGGTTGGTACCCCTGGTACCGATACTATGTTTGGGGTTGTAGTATGTTTTGTTAGCACGGTGAGTCTGGCATATTCGCACGGGTCCGTTTTATTTCAGTGTATGGTGTGTGTATTTGTGGGATTGGGGCTGCTGTACCTCGATTACGGTCGCATGTAAGGAGTGAAGTGCGTCCCTTGTACTATATCGATAGCGACAGCACCTCTTACTCGCATCTAGCTCTCCTCCCGCATAGACGAATCTTTATTATAGAATAGCACCACCATATTGTTGATCAATTACAGACCCTACTAGGTGGCACTATACATTTTTCTTTTTTTGCCACCGAGTCCAAGGGGATTGACCCGGACTCCCGGGGCTGACAATAGTGAGCAGGACACCCAGGTATATTATAAGAAGGGGAGGTCTTGCAAGGATACTTACTCACCCCATCAGGTTCAGGACCAGAAGGGTTAGCCGTCGTGGTACAGGGACACCAACTAGGGGTTGTTTAGGTGTTTAAAACTCCGTTGTCAGGCAGGGAGAGTACCAGGGAGAGAACAGGGTGACCTTCCCCTCTTTCCCCCTCTTTTTAGAAAAGCATCATACCGTTTTGACTTAAAGGGCATATCTCCCTATTTTAATTATTAAATAAAAGTTACATTTTAACAAGTTTACCTTCAGATAGCTGTAGTTTTGTGCAGATGCAGTACATAGGTGTTGTCTGCGCTGTGTGGCGGTACTTTTCAAAAGAACACTGAAGTACAACTACATAGTCAAAGAGTGTAAAAGCGTATATAGTTTTGGTAACTAGTTTTGTTCAGATGCAATACAAAAATGTTGTCTGCGCTGAGTGGCGGTACTTTTCAAAAAAACACTGAAGTACTGCTACTACTAAAAAATGGCAATTACAGACAGGCGGTGTAGCTTTCTTCACAACAGTGCTACACCAATGCCTGCCACACACTGCTGCTAGCCAAAATGAATTTGCTTGGCTAGATGCAGTAAAATATGGTTATTACTGACAGGCGGTGTAGCTTTCTTCACAACAGTGCTACACCAATGCCTGGCATACACTGCTACTAGCCAAAATGGATTTGCTTGGCTGGATGCAGTAAAAAATGGCTATTACTGACAGGCGGTGTAGGTTTCTTCACAACAGTGCTTCACCAATGCCTGCCACACACTGCTGCTAGCCAAAATGAATTTGCTTGGCTGGATGCAGTAAAAAATGGCTATTACTGACAGGCGGTGTAGCTTTCTTCACAACAGTGCTTCACCAATGCCTGGCATACACTGCTACTAGCCAAACTGGATTTGCTTTGCTAGATGCAGTAAAATATGGCTATTACTGACAGGCAGTGTAGCTTTCTTCACAACAGCGCTACACCAATGCCTGGCATACACTGCTACTAGCCAAAAATGATTTACTGGGCTAGATTTGGCCAGATGCTGTGAAAAATGCTTGCACAGCACTGGAACAGACCTGCCTGGCAAAAACTGCTTTTAAGCCCTGAAAAGGGCTGCTTTTGGAAGTAGTCCCTAAAGCTATCAACTATGCAACTTGCAATTGAATCGCTGTCTAACTAGCTTTTTCTGTAGAGACCTGCCTGGCAAAAACTGCTTTTTAAGCCCTCAAAAGGGCTGTTCTTCAAAGTAGTCCCTAAACCTATCAACTCTCTCTCTATCTAACGTGCAATTGAATCGCTATCTATCTAACTAGCTTGGTCTGTATTTCACACAGCAGCACCAGCAGCGGTGCCGTATGACACTGAGCTGCAGCACTGAGAAAATGGTGAGCAGGGTAAAATGGCTGGGTTTTATATGGCAAGGGCATGTGACATGGCCAGCTAATGACACAGATCCTTGTGTGAAAAAAGTGCACTTTCCTCTATGCGTGCTGATAGGCTGACACACCGGACCACCCACAGTAAGTAAGCAGCAAAGAAAAAAAATGGAGATCTGCATTATTTCAGCATACACGTCTCCACAGCCCCCCTCCCCGCCCACTATTCATTCCTAGACACTAAAACTCATAATTACGTTCACAAAAAGCATTACTGTGAAAAGTCAGTAACACTTTTGGTGAATGAAGTGTTATCGAACAGAAACTCCAATTACCGGATTTTTAGCAAATTGTTCGAATTCGTCGAATGACTCGAACATAGCCCAAAACAGGTCGAATTTGAAATTGGTGAACAATTCTAATCGAACATCACTCACCTCTACTCTCAAGATCTCCTTCTCTAATCCCCTCTTAGCTCTTCTTCCCACAATTGCATACAAGATTTCTCCCATGCATCCACCATACTCTTGAACTCTTTGATGCAACACATCAGACTCTCACCTAAACTGGAACCCTTCAAAAAGAACCTGAAAACCCACCTCTTCTGACAAGCCTACAACCTGCTGCGGTCCTCAGTCCACCAAATGCTGCATGACAAGCTCTTCCCTCTCCTATTGTACCCTCACCCATCCCTTGCAGACTATGAGTCCTCGCAGGCAGGGTCCTCTCTTCTCCTGTACCTGTGTGTGCCTTGTATTGTTTATGATTATTGTACTTGTCTATGTATGCTCCTTTTTCACATGTAAAGCGCCATGGAATAAATGGTGCTATAATAATAAATAATAATATTAATAGTAGTACTATTATGCAACATATCTACACTGTTTATACTCATGGTTGACACTATTTGCAAACAATAAAAGGACGAAGGTTGTAGAGTTGCATTTTTCTTACCCATTTCCTTTACACTCCGCACTTTTCAGAGATCCTAAGCTTGGGTAAATGGAATAATTGGTCAAAGGCTTTACCAGAAGACTTTATCCATTATACATTCATGCTAAAACCTACAACTCTGCCCTTGACCTTGCCACACAAACCTACTTCACTACTCTGATTTCCTCACTATACAACAATCCAACAAAACTCTTTGACACCTTTCACTCTCTCCTCAGTCCTAAAGTGCAGGCTCCCATCACTGACCTCTGTGCTGATGATCTGGCTTCTTACTTTATGGAGAAAATAGACAACATCCGCCAGGAAATCAGCCCCCAGCCTCCAAGAGCTGCCATTCTTCCCACATCTGCTCCGGCTCACTCTCCACATTTGACCCAGTTACAGAAGAAGAAGCTGCCAGGCTCCTCTCTTCCTCTCGTCCCACTACATGCACCACTGACCCCATTCCCTCACACCTACTCCAGTCTCTCTGTCCGGTCGTCACCACTCACCTAACCAATATCTTTAACCACTCCCTTTCTTCTGGCATCTTCCTCTCCTCCTTTAAACACTCGATCATTACTCTATCATTAAAGCAAGCATCTCTCGACCCATCCTGAGCAAAATAACTACAGACCAGTCTCCAATCTCCCCTTCATCTCTAAACTCCTGCAGTGCCTGGTCTACTCCCGCCTCACCCATTACCTCTCCACTCACTCTCTTCTAGATCCATTACAGTCTGGCTTCCACACCCTTCACTCTATAGAAACTGCCCTCATCAAAGTGACCAATGAGCTACTGACAGCAAAACGTAATGGTGACAACTCTCTGCTTATTCTTCTTGATCTCTCTACAGCTTTTGACACTGTTGACCACCATCTCCTACTATCTATGTTGCACTCCATTGGAATAAAAGACACCACTCTCTCCTGGCTCTCTTCCTATTTTTCTGACCACTCTTTCAGTGTATCATTTGCTGGCTTTACTTCCTCCCTCTTCCTCTCACTATTGGGGTCCCTCAGGGTTCAGTCCTTGGACCTCTTCTCTTTCTACACAGTTCCGATTGGACACACCATCAGCAGACTTGGCTTCCAGTACCATCTCTATGCTGACAACACACCATTATACACTTCAGCCCCTGACCTTACCCCTGAGGTTTTAAAGAACACCAATTACTGTATAGCTGCAGTTTTCAACATCATCTCTGCTCTCTATTTAAAATTCAACCTTTCCAAAACTGAACTTCTTTTGCTCCCGCCCTCCACTAACCTCCCTAAATCTGTCTGGGTGTCACGTTTGACACTGATCTCTCCTTCACCTCCTACATTCAATCTCTCTTCTGTTCTTGTCGCTTACAGCTGAAGAACATCTCTAGAGTCGGCCCCTTTCTCACCATGGAAACAACTAATACCCTTACTGTGGCCCTAATCCACTCCCACCTTGATTATTTAATTCTCTATTAATTGGCCTCCCCCTCTCTAAACTATCCCCTCTACAGTCCATCCTTAATGCAGCAGCCAGGATCTCCTACCTGGCCAATCGTTACTCAGATGCCTCCGCTCTGTGCCAGTCATTGCACTAGCTGCCTATACAGTATTATTATTATTTATATAGCGCCATTAGGTTCCATGGCGCTTTACATGAGGATGAGGGAGACAAGAACAAGTACACTAAATCTAGGCGATCAGGACGTAGAGGTACAGGAGGGGCAGGGACCCTGTCCACGAGGGCTCACAGTCTATGAGGGGTGGGTTAGGAGTTCAAATTGCTTGTTATCACCCACAAAGCTCTTCACAATGCAGCACCCCCCTACATCTCGTCCCTCATCCCTGTCTATCACCCCACTCATTGTCTACATTCTACAAATGACCTTCGACTAACATCTGCACTAATCCGATCCTCCCACTCCCGGCTCTAAGACTTCTCCTGAGCTGCATCAATTCTCTGGAATGCTCTACCCCAAGAAATCAGGACCATCCACAACTTGCATGGCTTCAGACGCTCATTAAAAACACATATTTACAAGGCGGCCTACCATGCTCCCTAACAAAATTCTTTTGTACTGTATATAGCCCATTCACTATCTCCCTCGGCATAACTCTTACATTGATTCTATGCTTATTGCATTGTTTCCTATTATTGTACTGTATTCTTTCTCTACTGGAATTACTGTATTATACTATGTATTTTCATTTATTAACCACTGTATTGTAAAGCGCTGCAGAATATGTTGGCACTATATAAAGATTTATTATTATTAATATTATTATTATTATTATTAAAGGCTGGCCTTTTTGCTTTCATGACATAGTAGACCCTCTTGCAAAAAAAAATAAAACTTTTAATGAACTAACAAAATTACACAACTTACCCTCACTGGCACACTTTTCATACCAGCAAATATTACACCATGTTTCAGCAACTATGAGATCAGTGCCCTGGCCCTTCCCGATTTGAATACCTGCTCCGATGGCTCAACTACCAGAGGTCTAATATCAGATATCTATACATTTTTAACTAACCTTAAACCAGTAGATACCTATAAGCACTTTAACATGTGGAGATGGGAAGACTGGTTGGGGAGGAAGATATTCCATCAGTTATGGTCTAGGTCGTTCTGGTCTTTTATCAACACATTATATAAGGAGAACCAAATAAAAATATTGGTGACCTTATACCGTACTCCTGATCCTCTCCATAAATTTAATCCTGCGTTACTGAATACCTGCAAGATGTGTAATTCAAGTGGAGCACCCATATACCATATATTCTGGATCTGTCTTCTGATTGCTATCTTTTGTAAAGTAACAAATAAAAAAAATCCCCTTGGACCCTGTTACTTATCTGTTAAATATGGTACCAGTAGGTTTGGATAGATCAGTCTCTAGGCTTCTACTTCATCTTTTAAGCTAATTTCACATTAGCGTTCCCCTCTGCAGCGTTCTGCAGAGGGGAGCCGCAATGTAAACGCAGCCCCGCTGGTCCCTATCTTTAGAATGGAACATGCTGCATTTCTTGTGTGGACGAGACTGGGTGATTTGTGCGCGGGCATCCGCCTGCGCACAGATCACATATGGGAGTGAATGGGTGCGCACGGTCATGCGCAGTCAAGCACAGCACCGTGCGCTCCCATTCTAAAGATAGGGACCTGCGGTGCTGCGTTTACATTGCGGCTCCCCTCCGCAGAACGCTGCGGAGGAGAACGCTAATGTAAAAGCACCCTAAACTGCAGCAAAATGTTTAATCCCTCTGTTTTGGAAAAATGTTGCTCTTCCCCTATACTTCAGACCTATATACACAAGTAAAAGACATTTGCCTAATAGAGCAAATGACAATTGCTTTTAAAAGTTCTATGAACTATTTAAATCAAATATGGAATAAGTGGGATATGTTCAAAGTCACTACAGCAACGAAGAATCAGAGTACCATAAATTTAGCATTAATCAGTACACTAATGTAAATTACCCAAGCATTCCATGAATCGGAGAACGCAAAGATCACAAGGATATTTTGTTTTAAATACTGTGTACAGTACTTAAACTATCAACATATGTCATGCTGAGACTTAAAGCTGTAAGTAATTTTCTACTTTCTGTATTTCTTTTTCTTTTTTAAATTAAAATAAAAATTAAGTTTGAAAAAAAAGAAAGTGCTAGATGGCCGATATAATGTCTTCTCCCACCATGCCGTTTTTAGATTAGCCAGAGATCGTGAGAACATGACACCCATAGGACAGGAATATAGGAGTATAGTGAAATAACATCATTAGTAACCCAATTAAATTTGGAAGACCAATACATGTGGCACCCCAGAATCCGGTTGCCACAATAGCATTGCCTCCCTCGGGGGTTGATGTCATGCTGGGAAGCAAGAAGGGATATCAACACCAGGTAAGTCCACTGCATACAAAACCTTCCTGACTTCAGACCAGAAGGGGAAGCTGTAACCCAGGTTCAGGAAAGCTTCTTTATAAATTCTGGCTTGGGACGGGGTTAGTCAGTTCAGCTCCTAGGAGGGCTGTGAAGACCTTCTGCAGACTGGAGCAATGTAAGGCTCATGCCAAGACTGAGACTAGCCAGCTTGAGGAACCCGTAGGAGAGGGTCTGAGGAGGGAGAGAAAAAGACCTGGGAGTGGAGCCAGAGATCTGGCTCACCCCAGTGCAGAGTCACAATGGACACTGGAGTCTGAGGTTGTGAGGGATTCGAAACCCAGCAGCCAAATTCGAAGGATGGGAGATACCAAGTCTCCCAGCCACCACATCTGGAGACACAGCAGCACCAGAGAGTTCACGGCCAGTGCCAGAGGAATGGAGCCCAAGAAGAGCTCAAGTTACCTGCCATACAGGTGAAAGACTTAACAGCAAAGAGAGAGGGTCGCAGCTTAGCTACAGGCAGCTCAGACCAGCACAGAGACGTGCAGCACGGAGGCCTCAGAACTCACCGGGTAAGGAGATCCCCAACTTGTTTCAAAGCCACCTGGATTCCTAACATCTCATGTGGACAGTACCCTGGTCTGGACTTGCTAACATCAGTAAAAAGTAAAGGAGGCTACGTACTGTGTGTGTCTGTCAGTTATTCTGCATCCTTAGTCCTGCACCCCAATGCCCTCTCATCGCCATAGACTTTACCGGTTGCCCTGGGGAGCCGTTCCACCCGTGGAGAGCGATACCACCATAGCTGCAAGCCCATAATCCCCAGAGATCCAGCACCGCATCATCGGCCCCAATAACCCAACACCACAGGTGGCATCACGTCCACATTCCTGAACTTTTAAATTGATACCCAGGGTCACTGAGACAGGTCTTGACCCCTGTAACTCCCCAGAAGCATCAAAAGCCCAGTTCTGAGTACCCCACAGCCCTGGGGTGCATCATATGCATTGTCCATAACCTGTAATAGTTGTTTGGAGTCACTTATATGAGTGGTAGTTTGAAGTACAAGAGGCTGTACTATGTTCTTCCACCCGATAGATAAATGTTCTATTAGGGATTAATATGAGCCACAATTAGGCATAGAGGTGGTTGGAATATTTGTTTATTGACTTTTGGAAATGTATGACAGACAGGGCAAAAAAGATTTGTGTTCTTTTGTTTTGATGAAGTATTCCATCTTAAAGTAATTTAGCCATGTCAATCAAAATGTGATTAGTAGGAGCACATGAAATATTTTGATAAGTGGAGGCATCTGATAACATACTGACGTGGATGCGGGACAAAGGTCCTTTGAAGTGATTCTCTCATTATTAATCCACACATTCTAACAGCAGCAAAAAGACAGGCTTGTAATTTTCAAAAATTTCAACAAAAGCTTTGAAGTTTCACTATGAAAAAGTAGAGGAAAAAAGTTCACTATGGCAGCAACACGTGAATGCAGCAACACGTGAATGCAGCCTCAGTACAATGTAGAATTTAATCAATCTAATTTGTGCCAAAACAATTGGTCTAAATTTAAAACATAACTGCTGTTTAAATCTTTATTTAATAATAATGTAGAGCAAGTGATTATGATAAACTTTCAAATATACTTTATTAATAAAATCTGAATGAAAACAATTCATAAACCTTCCACAAGATGTCCCCACTAGATTGTGTGTGAAGCTCATTCTCACTGAGAACCATCTTCAAGGTCCACACAGACTTAAAGCAGCCACTAAAGGGAGGGCACATGGCCTACATTGTGTTCCAACAGCCGATCAATGTATCATATTCCCTTTAGCACAGGAAGCTCAGCTTATCAGCTAACAACTGTTGCGATGTTATCTTCTGCATACACATGGCTCTGCTCTGTGTGAGGAGGTGTAACTTATCAGTGAGGAACTGTGAGAAGACAGCATGGAAGAACATGATCTGAATGAAGGAGGAAAATCACAGGAGCTGTGAGCTGACAGCCTGATGAACTCTTTGTGTAAGGTAAACTGTTAACACACTGACCTCCTGTACCAAGCTGTGGAGACTCCGCCCCTCACTCTTTTATGTGAGGTTTATGAACACCCTAGTGGGGACATCTTCTCAAAGGTTTTTGAAAGGTTTTCTTTCAGATTTCTCTTATATAGTATATGTGAATGTTTCATAAAATCACTTGCTCTACATTATTACTAGATAAAAATTTAAACGGCGGTTACACTTTAAGTAAAGCAAAAATAGCAAAAACTTTGACCAACTACTATTCTATTTCCACACTGTCTACATTAAAGATAGTAGTAATGGCTCATGTAGAAATGTTGTTCTGACATCCTCAATGATTTTACACCAATGTGTTTTATGAATGCATGAGTGAAATAATAAGTCTTATTATTATTAGGTATTTATATAGCGCTATTAGGATACATGGCGCTTTACAATTTAGAGAGTAGACAAAGACAGGTGGTCAGAGACGACCACAGACGACGACAAATCCACAATAAATCATACGGGTACAATAGGGGCAGGGATCCTGTCCGCGAGGGCTCACAGTCTAGAGATTTATTTTTGCTATTAAATTGTTTTAGCAATACAACCATAGTATTGATTGTTAATCATTGTCTTGGTAAGTTTGTGCGTACTTTGTATGTATTTTTATAGTAAAATTCCTTTATGCTATTCCATTTTTCCCTAAGCACGTACAGTATCTCACAATCAACCCTGAAAAACCTGAGCTGCAATCTCAAGGTGGAGCTGAAAGGGATGAAAGGAGAGGGTGTGCTCTAAGATACTAAATGCTGTTGAACAAGTGAAAAACCCTCAGTAACTTGGAGGAGAGGAACATCAGCGTATTCTACAATGGCCACACAGGGCATACTCAACGAAGGGCAGGAAAATGAAATGGTAAATAACTATCTTCTATTATGTAGACAACGATTACATAGTAATGCATGTTATATGTACTCATATATTTTTGTGTTTAGTTACATTAATAATATGACACCTGTGCTGTCACTTATTACTGTACATGAAATTGAATCATAGAGACTTCAAGTTTTCTTCTTCTTCGTTCTTGACATTTTTGCTGATTTAGTATGTATGAATAATCTATAGCCCAGTGAGTACTTGGTGCTACAATCTGTTTTATGAATTCCAACGTGGTAATCTGATTACAGTAGCATGTGAAAATCCCAGTTAGTTTAGTTACTCACCCTTTTAGTACATGGTTGGTATGAACTTAGTACATAGGCTATTACCTGAGTCATTCTTCTTCAGAAGAGCTAAAGGAATGTGCACTGACAGTTCTTTCTGTCTGATTTGCATTGTCTAAAGTAGTTTTTATGGTTAATCTCTTTTTATTAATTTTTGAGAAATATTACAAAGGTGTACAAATACATACACAACACAAAGAAATATAATAAAAAAATTAAAAAAAATCACAATAATAACAATGAGTAAAGGAGTAGTTCACAGCAAACTCTCTCTGTCAAATAGTCCCCTCCCCTGATATAGCGTCTTCCAAATCTTAATTTGCAATTCCATGCAAGAATAAATAACCCCCTTTTTTTTTGTTAGGAATTAGAGTAATCTGTCCAGGAGGCGGTAGGAGGCCTCACCAAAGTTTCATGTCCATTTCCCCAATTCCATCATGTTTTCCGAGTGCAGTATGCAATGTACCAGATTGTCTCCTATTGTCTTATTACTGCAACCGGAAAGTCCAGCATTGACGAGGTCAAAATATACTCGCCTAAAATCTGGGGCTCCAAGAGGAGACCCTATTATCTGAAAAGTTGTCTCAACTATATATAAATAGTCCTATTTAGAAGTCCCCTAAAGCTCAGGGAAGGCGAGCTAAGGCTGCCTTCAGATTTGCAGATGCCTCCGCAGCGTTTTGCGGAGGCATCTGCAAGCATCTGCATGCAGACGGCAGCCCCTATGTTTATAATGGAGCGCACGGCGGTCTGCAGATGCTTGCAGACCGCCGTGCGCTCCCATTGCCCGCCATATGTGATCTGTGCGCAGGCGGATGCATGTTGCGTCCCAGCTGCGGGCGGGGAGTGTGTGATTTGTGCGCAGGCGTCTGCCTGCGCACAGATCACATATGGCGGGCAATGGGAGCGCACGGCGGTCTGCAAGCATCTGCAGACCGCCGTGCGCTCCATTATAAACATAGGGGCTGCCGTCTGCATGCAGATGCTTGCAGATGCCTCCGCAAAACGCTGCGGAGGCATCTGCAAATCTGAAGGCAGCCTAAGGGTACCTTTACACGCGGCTACATTTCTAGGGTGGCTATAGGTAACTTACTGGTTGCAGCGAAATCATGGAGAGATTATTCCATTTGTACACAGCAACAAGATAGAACCTTGTCTCCATGATTTCACTGCAACCAGTAAGTTACCTGTAGCCACCCTAGAAATGTAGCCGCGTGTAAAGGTACCCTTAGAGAGGTAATACTACAACTGAAAAAGTAAGGAGGGAAGGAGAAAAAGAGAAAGCAGGGAAGGAAGAGATGAGACAAAGGAAGTAAGAATGAGACTATACTAGGATAATTAGATAATTGGAACCAGATACTGGGAAGGATATCGCTGAGGAAAGGGAGAGGACATGGGTTACCCTAACTCCCCGTCGGCCAGGGGACTTTCTACTTCGTCTACGCCAGCGAAGATACTCTTAAAGTCGTCTAAAGTAGTTTTTGAACAATATAGACCCAAATGAAAATTTGTAAATAAAAATTAGGTATATTAACCTGATAGCAATCATGGTTCAAAATGTTTTTGTGCTTGGACATGGGTATTAATCCCATGGCATTCCAAATTTATGGAGCTTGGTTTAGGCTCCAACAATCCAGGAGAAGCAGATTGGGTTTCTGGCTGTAATACATAAGTGGGGATTCTGGAGAATAGACAAAAGGGGTTTGCTACCACTATTGTCTTTACTTTTGCCTGATAGACAGCACTCAGGATTTATGCTTCTGTAGGGTCTGGCAATCACTACATATGAGCAAATATGAGGGGGATTGAATTTTACAAAGAATCACATTTGCTAATGAGTATATTTATTTATTCGCTTCTACACAGATTTAGAAGGATGGTGACCAGTGACTGTAATTTTTTGAACCTTAAAGGGCCATCAAAATATAATTTAAAAAAAAAACCTTATACTCACTTTCCTTTTTACCATTTTGGTCTATCCGCTTGTCACTACCACCCGTCCATCTGGAAAAAACAAGCAACGTGTCAATTCTTTCAGCGTTTTTCATGTAGACTTCATTATTGAAGTCTAGGTGAAAAATGAACTGCAAAGGTCGGGGTCCTTATCAGATACCTAAGGTCCATGCACGGACCCCAAACACAAGTTCGGCCATCTGGATAAAGCTTGTTGAAAACCTGCAGCCTAGCCTATCAGCAAGTTTTATCTATGCAAAATAGGGATAAAAGTATTAAATCACACTTACTATTCTCTGTTCTCTTGCCTGGGCTGTTCTCACACAACTACTAGGTTTGCTCATTAAACTTCATGAATATTCACTGCATGCCCTGCACACTCTCTGTGACAGTGTCTTTGATTGGTTGGCCAACCTTACAGTAGCTGTTGGTATCCCCAGAGTGTAAAAATAAATAAATATTGAAAAAAAAATGGCATTGTGTACTCCCTCCCCAATTTTTTTACTCAGCCCAGATAAAGCACAAGGCTGGGGGATGGTATTCTCCCCCTTGGGAGGCCCATAGGTATTGGGTCTCCCCAGGATAAAAATTAGTGATGAGCGAACTTTGCGAACATGTTCGCCAATCTCAAACCAAATTTGGTAATGTTCGTTTGGCACCACAAATTCAAACGTAATGCTTTGGATGTGTGTGTAGCTTAAAGGAGGACAGAAGCATTTGTGCAAATGCACTAATGCTTCTGCTCTATGATACCCTACACACACAGACACCCACACAAACAGATAATCTTCCCAGGCATGCTGCTTGATTGCTCTCGGTCTGCTTTGGCTGGCTTCACACTGCGGTCAGGTCAGGTCAGGTTTTGTGTTCCAAAACCAGGAGAGGAACTTGCAGACAAAAAGTATAATTGAAAGATTGACACCTGTTCTAGGGTTTGGAGTCACTCCTGGTTTTGGAACACAAAACCTGACCTGATCTGACCTGACCGCAGTGTGAAGCCAGCCTTTCCCATATTCCCTCTCACTTCTGCATCCGAGGTGGCAGTGTAGATGAGCATCATTGCTCATATCACGCAGATTGACAGCTGGCTCCCCAATCAAGTAGCAAGGAACTGGCTGTCAATCACCATGAGGTCAGCTGTCCCACTCCTTCAACAGAGCA
This sequence comes from Allobates femoralis, assembly GCA_033576535.1. Classification (NCBI taxonomy): domain Eukaryota; kingdom Metazoa; phylum Chordata; class Amphibia; order Anura; family Aromobatidae; genus Allobates; species Allobates femoralis. Next base: position 186,947,946 of record JARQOC010000001.1, read on the forward strand.
GAACAGAAAAGAAGCTAATGCACTGTTTAACCTGCTATGCTGTCCACGGTAGAAGTGGTCTGTGTTCACTCTCTGGCAGGGGTGAATGGCGGTGAACAGTGCCAGGCACAACAGTCAGGTAGTTAGCAGCTACCTGCCTGTTAGTGCTTGGGTACATTTTTTTTTGCTATATCCCGGATAACCCTTTTAAGAAAAACACTGACACAGAGAAAAATCTTTATTTGAAATAAAAAAACAGAGATACTCTCTTTTCCCCTAATTTTAACCCCAAGTATACCCTTGAACCTCCAACAATAATTCACAACAGGATGTCCCTCGAAGCTTCTCATTTCTGCTACAAGAAAATATCACGCTGAGCGGTAATACTAAAGTGACCACTCACTGTCAGGTCTGGCACACAATGACGGCACTGTGAGCTGCATGGGAGAACCAAATAACTTGAGCCTGGATAAGAATACCAACCCCCGCTGTGTGCTTTATCTTGGCTGAGAATCAAAAATGGGGGGACTCCCACACCATTTTCTTAAAAATATATTAGTTTTACACTCCAGGGACACAGACAGCTACTGTGAGGCTGACCAACCTATCACAGATGCTGTCACAGAGTGTGGGATGCAGTGAATATTCATAAGGTTTAATCAATGTACCCGAAAGTAGTGTGAGAGCAGAACAGACAGCACCGTGGAGACTAGTATAATTTAACAATTTAATCCCATTTTCATTCTCTTTGTAGCCCCCAAGCACCAATTAGTTTGGGTTCCCATGCAATTTGGGATTCAGGTTCCAATCTAAAGTCCGCGTAAAGTCTGTGCAAAACTTGGTCTTTTTTTTTGCGTATTTATAGACTATATTTAAAAAAAGAAAACTACAGGCAAAAAATGCAGCAAAAACTGCACTAAATTGTGGCAAAAATGCACATTTGTGCTGCTGCAGTTTTCCTGCCAGAATATGCAGACTGGGTGTAGAAATATCTGCAACCAAATCTGCTAGATAGGAACATAAGCATTACAGCAAAAATCAGTTTTCTATTAATAATATGAAACAAAATAAGGGTATGTTGACATCAATGGTTTCCTTCGAGTTTTGGAGTTTTGCATTTTGAGGATGATTTAGCAAGTTTCCGCTTAGTTCCTGCTCAAGAAACATAGTGTGCTCATATTATAACATAATACATATCGCTGATGTAAATGCTGTCAAAAGGTACATAGAGTCTTTTGAGGATTTTTTTGAGCAGACACTTTGCCAAAAAAAATCTCTCCAAACCTCAAAAACTCAAAACTCATCAGAAACATGGAATTTCCACTCAGTTTTCACTCCAAAAACTCAGAAAAAAGAATGAGTCTGCACATATTCTCAGAGTAAGTGGAACACAGGGAAAAACTATAATGAAACCACTTGCTCCAAAAATAATGCAGATTTTGGTGATCATTTTCCACACTTTTAGTAAGTTTGTTTTATGGGTCCTTTATATTTTTTCTTTAAAATGTGGACAGATTTGACCGCTGTAAGTGACCTCACTTTTAAGCATACAACCACCAAATATCTTGCTGTCTCTCCGGTACACTCCTGTGTTCTCTTTGAGAGAGCCAACAGCCTATCTCTGGAAGGAAAATGTGACTGGCAGTCCAAAATTAGACAAACACGATCAACATCTTAGTAAAATTTTAAACAAAACAAACCTATGCCTGTGCACTGAGTAAACATAAGGGAGGGAGTAGAGGAAAAGTCAAGAGCCCCAAGGAAAGGAAGATAAAACATGCACAAAGCAACAAAAAAACAGAGCAATTAAACCAATTAGCATCGGTGGATAAATAAGTATTATGAGTACAATATTTGTGGCATAAAATAAGGGCACATAAGGGCTCTGACAAAGAAAACTGTCATTTCTGAAACGCGTGAGAAGATTATTGGATAACGTTCTTATACACATTTTGATCAAACCCATTGATATCTTGGGGTTGATTTAGGGCCGGTTTACACACACCAACTTCTGTTCCAACTTCTGAACAGATCTCTGGTTGCAGTGAAATCATGGATACATTGCTCCAGTTGTACACAGCCACAAAATGAAGAATGTATCATGATTTTACTGCAACTAGAGATCTGTTCAGAAGTTGGACACAGAAGTTGGTGTGTGTAAGCGGCCCTTTGACAACATTAGTGTAATATGTGTGGATTTTAACTTATTAAATTTAGTAGATGTAAAGCATGTGTGCAGACAGCAATTAAATACTGGTGAATTAGAATTGTTTATTAGACACAGGTATCATCATTCTGCACAATAAAACTCTGCTGATTCTGATGGCTAGAATATTGTAGGAGAAAAAAGTGTGTAGCTTCATTAGGATTCACTGATAAGTATATGGTAGATCATGTCTAAGGCTGTATTAACACACAGCGGGGAGCTTTAGAAAGGTATATACACCAACATTTGTGACATAATTTGCACCAAAATACTGTTTCTTGATTTGAACCATACTTATTAGTTACTAGATGGTGGCCCAATTCTAACGCATCGGGTATTCTAGAATATGTGCGTGTACGGCGGTGCAGGTGTGTGGCAGTGGCCCCCCTATGTTCTCACCCGCTCCAGGCTTCTGTCCAGCTGCCTCTCACCCTAGCATGTCTTCTTCTCCTTTCTCCTGCATAGACGTCAACAATTCCAAGGCCTCGGGGGGCCAAATTAACAGGGGGTGTCATAATAGGCATGTCCAAGCACATAGCCCTGATGTGGTGGGTGTGCCTTGTTCATGGCCATTACAACTCCCCTTTGGTAGCTCCACCCCACCCCCACGGCCTTTGAATTTCTGGAGTCTATGCCACGGAAAGAAGAAGAAGAATGGCGGGGTGAGCGGCGGAGCAGATGGAGCATGGAGCAGCGGCTGGGAGGGAGTGTGGAGCGGGTGAGCAGCGGGCAGGAGACCGAGGGAGGGGGGCTGGGAGACCAGGCAAACTGTGCCTGTTTTGCTATAACGAAATCCCGCTTTGCGCCCAGCCATGATCATGTATCACATGACCATGAGCGGCCAATCAGAGTTTGGAACGCCCTTCTGAGTTACTCTGACATCACAACAGGTCCTAGCAGGTCAATTCCTGCTGGGGCTCCCGGACACCCATCGGAGGGTAAGTATTTATTCTTTATTATTTTTCATACATTTGCCTTTTGTTAACTCTGATTTGCAGTGTATATTAATACACTGCGAAATCAAATTGGGGCAGTCATGCATATCACAGAGGGAGGAGGAACCAGGATTCTTACTCCCCTCTATGACATCACGGGGCTGGGAAAGCTGACAGTGAAGTCGGATTTCCTGCCAGCAATGTGACTGCAAGGCTGTCACGGCAATCCTGCGTCGCTAATGCGCAAGGCTGCTTTGCATACGCTACGCTCATTGGTTACTGCGGCTGGCGGCGACCAATGAGTGCTGGCGCGCGATTTTCGTGACAGACAAAGAACCTTAGACGATTATATAGTAGATGTGTTTAAGACACTTTCATCGCCTTGCCAGACAAGAGGGCATACAATGCACACTATATAATTAAACATGTTGTTTAACATATAGTACATTACATCATACTTCATGTTACACTGACATTACTTCATACAATTCAGAAAACTAAGTATTCCACATAGCATTTTATTTGTTAAAGTCAAGACTGTCAAAACAAAATGGTCTATGAGCAGGCCATGGATCAACCTGCAGCAGTCCAACAAGGACATCAATTTTCAAAATGAAGTAAATCCTGGTTAGCCATATAAAGTTTTTTAAACACTTCATAAGCTTTTGGTCTCCTGAATTACCCCAGCAATGTAAGTCCTGAGAAATACTCCTGATATAGACCCTTTGAGTTCGTGTGACAGGGCATATATCAGACCCTGTGTATAGGGGCATTCCAAAAAGCAATGCAAAGACTTGTCCTCTGTGACTGAGTATCTTTGGTAGTTTCCACAGTTTAGGGTATGCATTCATTATTTCAGATTCATACCCCCCAAAGAAAACCATCCATGACACATATTTTTGCACATTTTTTAGCCTGCCGTAGCCCAGCAACACTATTTATGGTGGTAGCCGTGATCCCTAGAATAATCTCTACTTTGTCCTTAACTCTAATTGTATAATTTTTGGTTCTACAATCATGCCTGATGGTGGGTTTACACGTCCTGATATCGGCGTCCAACTCCGACAAAAGTCACGTGGTTCGTGCGTTGGACCCGATATCGTTTGTGCGTTGTATGGTGTAAATGTCCAATACGATGCACGAACGATGTCAAACCGATATTGGGGATCTAATTAGCCTGTCTCCAATGGCGCGATATCGGATGCCGGTTGGAGCCGGATCGTGCTGTGTGACAGCCCAACTCCGATGTGCAGGACAACGTCCCCCATTCACTCCCATGTTAAATGGTTGTTCCTGGGTTGGGGGGCGTAGACATCGTAGGAATGTTGTATCCCGATATCCGCTGTGTAAACCGCCGATGCGATTCTTGGAAAACCAGGCACAAAAAGCGTGCGCCCGCGCCGTCGGATCCAATATCGGACGACGTTGGAGCGTGTAAACCCACCATGAGACTCTCCAGTTAGTTTTCTCTTACAGAATAAACAAAATCTTCATAAGACGGTCATGTTATTGATGCCCAGTCCACGTGTAGTATCTCTCAATTCTGCAGGAAAGGTTAGCTCTGTAAGGCTAGGGTCACACTAGCGCCATAGAAGCCTAAAACCTAGCATTTTTTACAAGTGGAAATTGTGAAAAATGCTAGCTTAACACTTCCATAGGCTCCCATGCAAAAAACACATGGTCAAATGGTATGCGTTTAACACTAGGTGTTTTTGTTAGCGCATCAAAAAACAACACAAGCGTTTTTTTAACATGAGACTCTATGAAAAAATACTGCTTCCCAAGTGTGACCCTAGCCTAACATAATTAAGTCTTCCATTTAGAACACTGTTCAATTTAAGCCTGTGCAGTACATTCCCCTTCAATTCATGAAGCACCAATGCCAGTCCTAATTTAAGAATGGCACACTACACATTATATTAGCAGAGCTATACAGTACAAATGATGTATTATATGCAGATAGTCAGTATCCAAGAACCAGGAACAAATGTATTTATTTTTTCAATTCTAAACTTTTAATTCCTTGCTCCATGGCAAATTATAACTTCCAGCATGCCATGATAACTGCAGACCTTCTGGACCTCAAGGAGTTGTAGTTTCTTTTAACTGATGGCTTTCTATAAAAGAAGTACAACTGCAGTGCAGCTATAATTTCAGGAACCTGCACTTTCACAGTAAAACATATATTTTCAAATAGATTACACAGGTTTGCAAAATTTGGGTTTATTAAACTTTTTCCAAATCCAAAGACTGAGGTGGCTTCACACCACGGCAGATCCGGTCCGAGGCTGACAGGATGAACCTGACACCCCCATGAAACGATCAGCAAATGTGCCCTCCGGTTCGGTGTGCGGCCGGACGCAGCTGCCGCTGATGAATCGGGACCGCAGCCCGCGGGGAGCTAGCCGCTGCCCTGAATTAACAGCGGCGTGCAGCCACCGGCATCTGGTTCCCGGATCCTCCGGACTGAGGAGATCCGGCCCCATAGGCTCCCCATGTTATGGAGCGCCGGATTGCCCCGGATCCGGGGAAATCCGGGAGAATTCGGGATACGGCAATTTGGGGAGATTTTTCTCCCCGGACACAAAAACGTTGCAAGCAACGTTTTTATGTACAGTGAGAAAAATCCGATTTCTCCAGGATTCTTCCAGAGAGATGGAAACCGGATGGCAGAGAGCTGCCATCTGGCTAAATCCGGCCCCATAGGATATTATGGGGTCAAAATTCGGTCTGGGGCTGTCTGGTTTACACCGGACAGCCCCGGACTGGACTCTATGGTGTGAAGCCAGCCTGATTCTTATGTTTTCTTATGTCCCGATTTAAAAATAACACTTATTTTTAGCATTTTGCACAAAATGCACGTAGAATTAGGGCCCTTTCACATCAGCGTTTTTCGTAATTCGCGGCAGATGCGGTGAAAAAACCGCATCTGCCGCGTTTGCCGCATAACGGTTCCACTTGCGGCGCGGTTGCGTTTTTTTCCATAGGAAGTATAGGGGGACTTGCGGCAGATGCGGCAAGTGCGGTATTGCACTTGCGGCAGGTGCGGCAGAGAAAAAAACCGCGGCTTACTGCGGTTTTTTTCTCTGCCGCACCTGCCGCAAGTGCAATACCGCACTTGCCGCATCTGCCGCAAGTCCCCCTATACTTCCTATGGAAAAAACCGCAACCGCGCCGCAAGTGGAACCGTTATGCGGCAAACGCGGCAGATGCGGTTTTTTCACCGCATCTGCCGCGAATTACGAAAAACGCAGATGTGAAAGCACCCTAACAAACAAGCGAGATGACCAAGAAAAATCTTTATTGTAGCCACAAATGGTGATAATATTACATATAAAAATGTTTTGAACATTCATTTTGCAACTTTATTGGAAATTAATTTCACACCTTTTCCTTCTCTCTTCAAAGCTTCACTTAATACATTTACTCTTATAGCAGGCCTGCGGATCTTCTCTGTGAAACATCCAGCAGTAGTCCTCCAAAATTTTTATGATAGCACCCCATCCACCCCCCTCCCCCCTTGGTCGGCAGGAAAACGGAAAAAAAAATTCCTTTAGCAAAAACACAAATTTTTATGCCATGAGTTTTTGGTTACTTGGGTGTTTGGTGAAAAAATGACTAATTGCAAAAACGTTTTGAAAGCTTTCACACACACAAGGCACATTTTTTGGCACTCTTAAAAAAACGCAAGTGGTTTTAGGAGTGCTAAAAAAACGCAAATTGTGTGTGAACATGGCCAATATTTGGTGATTTGAAAGTTCTCTCTGTATTAAAAAATATCTAGCTATTTTTTTCTTTTGTTGCCCATGAAAGTTCTGTCCTTGAGCAGAAAGGAGGATACATGATGTGCTCATGCTTTATGTGTGAATGGGAGAGCTGGGCTAGGACTCATTAATGGAGGAAAAAGAGTTGGACAATGAGAACATCTTTGCAACCTGGACTTGAAAACATAGGCCCCTTTCACATCTATGGCCATGTTCACACACATGCGTCTTTATGCCCATCCCTGCGTTTTTTGGGCTTTTAAAAAAAAACGCAGGTGCGTTAACGCAGGGTACATTTGAGTGTACATGCGTTTTTCAGCCCCACTTGCGTTTTTTTCCTCCAGTCCAAAAAACGCTGCATGCAGCGTTTTCGGGTGCTGTGAAAAAATGTACCCTGCGTTAACGCACCTGCGTTTTTTTTAACAGCCCAAAAACGCAGGGATGGGCAAAAAAAACGCATGTGTGTGAACATGGCCAAGGGCCAGGGTCACATCTCCGTTTTTTAAAAAGAATCCTGATCCGGTTTTGAGCTTTCAAAAAGCTCAAAACCGGACCAGGAAACGCTCCTCATAGGAGCCAATGCAAAACACCGGATGGCTTCACAAGCCATCCGGTGTCCGTCTCCGGCACTGCAGCCTGCGTTCAAAATCATGCAGGCTGCAGTTTTCAGAGCGGTTGTCTGTACCGCACTGCAGTAACCGGATGGCTCAGGATGTGTAATCCTGAGCCATCCGGCAACTGCATAGTTTGCTGATCACGGCTATTGCCGGGATGAGCAAACTGTCCTATGAATATTAAAGAGTTAAATTTACTAACTAAAGGAATGTTTGAGGTCTCTAGGGGGGGCTTAGCCCCCCCTAGAGACCGGCCGCCCACTCTGGTGGTCTTCTTCTACAATTGGCCCCATGCCACGGGCTCCTGCGAGCTCTGTGCATGTCCCCCAAACTCCCGCCCCCCCGTATCACTATAGAGGGGTGCATACACCCCGCTTGTAAAGTTATTCTTGTATGTGCCCAAAACGAAGTATTAAAGTATACATGTAAGCTCATAATTACGTGGGGTCGTAGGCAGGGTCCTGTGAAATCCATGGGCGGGGCTGTGTGCTGCAGCCTCCGCCCGCTCACTCATTATGGCCGCCCCCTCTGGGCTTCATCCAGTGTTGTGCGGGCGGCCGCGTCATGAAAGGGGCGGGGCTAACGGTATGACGTGGTTAGCCCCGCCCCTTTCATGACGCGGCCGCCCTCACAACACTGGATGAAGCCCAGAGGGGGCGGCCATAATGAATGAGCGGGCGGAGGCTGCAGCACACAGCCCCGCCCATGGATTTCTCAGGACCCTGCCTACGACCCCACGTAATTATGAGCTTACATGTATACTTTAATACTTCGTTTTGGGCACATACAAGAATAACTTTACAAGAGGGTTTCCATTAAAGTCAATGGGGACAAAAACGCATGCGTTTTGATGCGTTTTTGCGGTAAAAACGCATGAAAACGCAAATGAAGCAAAATGCAGCAGACGCATAGATGTGAAAGGGGCCATAGTTGTGGAATGTTTTGTTGATCTTACTAAAAGTTCTGCCACTCTTCCATAGTAAGCTATGACTGATGATCACGTTTGTTATTGCTCTTCTGAAAGAAGGGATTGACTACCCTTGATCCTCATCAAGTGTCACGAGTGTATCCCCCTCTAGGGAGACTGTTGATGTGTCTGGGACCTAAAGGTTATGTTGTATGGATCACAGATCTATAACTTGAATTTAAATGTATACTTTCCTTTGGTGCTGCAGGAGTTAAGGACTTATACCTACCTGGTTGTTCTTTGTTAGCCTTAATCTCAGGTGAAAAATTATAGTGACCACTCCCCTCTAAGAGTGGTCTAAGAGTCACATGTCTTGTCAGTCAAGGCCAGTCATAGAATCTCTTTCTATGCTGTCCACCAGTCTCTCGAGGAAGCTGAGGTGTCGTTACAATTGCCACTGCGGTGCTTTCCTCCATTTGGCAAATTTTGTGTTATATCCATTTGTGCTTAATTTCCTTTTGTCCATGTCCCTTCACTTGTCTCATATTATTGTAGAGGTGAGACTAGTATCCTTGCCAACCTGAACACCAACCAGGGTGAGTCCATGTATAGCGAGGGCTTAGTAATGTGACAGTGATGGGGAAAGGACCCATATAGGAATGTTAGGCAGAGTATAGTTCAACCTCAAGGGAGTCAGGAGGGGACCCCTCTCCCTATCTCCCAGGCCTTCCTTCGTTTCTATCTCCGCATGTTGGGCATCCGTATGCAGCAGTGTGATTTCAAGTTTCTAAAGAATAAAGTCTAAATTCTCATAGCTTTCCTTCAAGTGTACATATGCCCTACAGACACTGAAGCATACTTGCTGCTATACTGCATAGCACATTTTTCAGACTTTTTTTTAGGATGAATCAATAAAGAGTCACCACTTGCTCACATTGTAAGCAGTATTATTTTTTTCATCAGCCCAGGAATATCACTGCAATACACTAGAGAACCATCTTAGAAAAGTATGGAAATAATTACTTTTTTCTGATTTTGTACCATGAAAACCATGTATCAGGTGCTAGGAGGTTCTTTTCCTTTAACTTAAAGCCTAAAAGTTCAGAATGTTAAGATAGGAATTTTGCTCTTCTTGTTCTGGATCTTCTGCATCAGGTGTATTTTTAAGTTTCTCCAGATCAGAAGGGACAAGGTAGATAGCGAGTTCCCCAGACCTAGTCTATAGCCTCTCATACAGCCAGATCAGAATATTCCACACACTACACTGATGAGAGGCAGTTACCCCGAAAAGCAGCGTTTGTAGTTTGGGGTTCTGATCTGGCACAAATCCTTAGTCATATTAAAAGGCTTGTCAGAAAGTCGACTATAACTTTGAGGAGCTACCTAAAGGTGGCGCTAGAGTTTGTCCACTTTCTCACTGAAGTGAAAATTTGCATATTCCTGGACTGAAAGACACAGGGTGAAGTGCGGTCCAGGTACAACATTTACCTTCTTAGTTTTAAGGTAGCAAGTTGCATATAAAAAAGCAGTAGTCATCACTATGATTTTGCAGATCCCTCCAGATCATATGCATGCCAAAATGCAAAATGAAAGCTTTCTTTCTTCTCTTTAGTCCATTGTCATAGTTCTACACAAACATAACATACAACATGTGGAACCCATGATGTGTCCTGATCACCCAGTTTTACACCTTACACCAAAGTATGCAAAATACACTTTTCTATGAAATCTGTTCCTTCATTGTTTCACTATGAAACAACCAGAAATGTTGCAAAAATTGTGGTGTGAATTATGACACCCCCATTTTGATTACATTGTTAGAAACAGAAGCTTAATCCACAACAACCATTAAATACGGAAAAGAATCATGGTAAGCACTACCACACTCTTATGAACAATGTCTAAAAGAAAATCTGTCTTGACTGCCCATAACAACCAATCACAGCTTTCATTTCTTATACTGCGGAAGTAAAATAAAAATATGCTATGAACATCACCACACTCTTTGGAAACTGGATTAAGATAATCTAATCTCCCCACAGCAGCCAATTGCAGCACAGCATCCCTTAATTTCTAATAATTGTAATGACACAAATAGTGTCCACCAAGTGGTCAAAGCAAGGTGCAAGAAAAAGCCTATGGAGTCAGTGTCTGTGAAAAAACTTTATGTGATGAAATTGTTTTAACTTTCTTACTGGGTTTAGTGATCAAAAGTATAAAAAAATCACCTCTTACTTTTCAAACTACAGTGCTGTGCAAATTAATTGGGACAAAGCAAGTCTTTACTTGTTTTTCTTGCATTAGTTCTTGCATTAGTTCTTCTATTGCTGATAAGTGTTTTATCAGTTCTTGGAGTTGTTTTCCTTTTTCTTCCACATTTCCCTTTTCGTTTCAGAGAAAACGATCCAGATTCATTGTGTGTGAATTATTCTTGAAACGGTAGATTTTCCAATACCAACAGTTTCTGGTAGAAGGGAAGGAAAGGAAGAAAGCGCACCGATCTAAATGTAAATGTATAATCAGATCGTAGGTGGATGTGGATGGCACTCACCTTTTTTAGGTCTTGTTCACTTGCGTATCGGTCACTAGGGACCATTAGGTATCCAGGAGTAGATTTCCTCAGTAGTCGGTATGCTGCAAATCCCTGGTAGCTAGTAAGTAGCTCAGACCGAGTTACTATAGGAATATGGATCCAATAGAGTTTTTTACCAGGCTATTTGCGCTCCCAGAGGTCTGTGATCCAAAGCTTCTTATAATTTCATAAAGAGTTTTTTTATTATTTCATAAGAATAGCACATACAACGCGTTTCGACAGTAAAATATGTCTTCCTCAGGTATATTGTTAAAAGTGTTCCAAAATTGTGGATAGCTTTATAGGAAATAGTATTATGCTAAATAGGGTGTGGACCACTAAGGTTAGTTACTGACACACCTGCTGTATAGCTGCTATACAAGTTTGGTATATTCAGAAGCACATACTAATAATAAAAACAAAAAACAAACACATTACATGTATATATAGAGCATAGTAAAATTTGATTATGACAGATAAAATGTGAAATATAATTTGATCATAAATAGCATAAAATGTTCACTATAGTTATATAACAAATTTAAAATTGTTGTATGTGGCTGAAATCCATTTAAAATACACATACAAAAAAAAAAAAAAAAAAAACAGTGCTCATTAGAATTGTGAGAAAACACACAGTATCCAGGAAAGGATTAATATTATATTCCCTCAATCACCTCATTTAATCCGTCCGGGTGTAGAGAACCCATTTTAAAAATCCAATAGGATTCTTTACGATTTAATTTTTCAGTGCGGTTTGGGCAGTTCTCCGGAATTTGCTCAACTGGTGTAACTCTTATATTAAATTGTTTATTATGCTTCAAACACAAGTGCCGGGACAAACTATGTTTCATGAAGCCATTTTTCGCATTGTGTCTGTGGCCATTCATACGTGTTCTCAGGGACTGGATAGTACGTCCCACGTACTGAATGCCACAGGCACATGTGATGACATACACCACAAATTGGCTGTCACAGGAAAGTCTCTGTGTAATTGGGAATGTTTCTCCTGTGCTGCTGCAGTGAATTCCTGTCGCATTGTGATCTATGATTGCACAGCAGCAGCACTTTTTTGAATTGCATCGCATTACACCAGTTTTTTTGTTGTCATTTTTATTAGTTTTACCTGTATTATTTTTTGTTTGATTAGTTTTCTGGTTTCCCTGTGATAATTGTTTTAAATGACTGGGGGCAATAATACCTCTTATTGTTTGTGCCCTGCGGAAAGTGATACTAGGTTTTTCTGGTAGGATTTTTTTCAGATATGCATCTCTTTTCAGTAGATACCAATATTTATTAAGTATCCTCCTAATATCATCGTTGTTTCGATTATATGCTGTTATAAAATTGTATTGCCATCTGTTATTTTTCTTTATTTCATCACCGTTTTGATCCTTTTTATCCTTCCGGTTTAATAGACATACATCTTGAGTTTTTTTCAAAATTGTTTGATAGGCACTCACAATTAATTTTTTCGGATATTTTTTATCATAAAATTTTTTGAATAAAATTTGAGACTGTTTGATGTAATCATCTGTATTTGTATTATTTTTTCTGATTCTATGAAATTGACTAAAAGGAATATTTGTTTTCCACTTTTTGTAGTGCGCACTGTTATAATGTAGGAATCCATTACTGTCAGTTTTTTTAAAAAAATTTTTACTAACAATTTCTTTGTTTTTATGTGACAATTCCAGATCTAGGAAGTCTATTTTTTCATTGTTTATCTTGGCAGTGAATGTTATTCCCCACTGATTAGCATTCATATCGCTGATGAATTGCTCTGCTTTCTCCTGACTTCCCCTCCAAATAAAGATTAGATCATCTATAAAACGACGGTATAGGATTATATGGTTAGTATAATCCTGTTGGGTAATCGGCGATGAGGACTCGAGTAGCCCCATAAATAAGTTTGCGAAACTTGGGGCCACTCGCGTCCCCATCGCGGTCCCAAGCAGCTGTATGTATAGCTGTTCCTGAAATTTAAAAACATTGTGTTCAAGAATAAATTTTAGACCTTTCAGTAGAAATTCTCTTTGGGAGTCTGGCATATCCTTAATACCTTTTAGGTAGTGCTCCACTGCTTGTATTCCCAGATCATGCTGTATATTAGAATACAAGGCGTTTACATCCATGGTAATGAAAAGAAAATCTTCCTCCCATGTAATATTTCTGATTTCATTTAGAAGCTGATTAGAGTCCTTTAGGTATGAGGGCAAGGTTTTTACTAGTTCTTGTAGAAACAAGTCGATGTAATGAGACAGCTGACTTGTGAGGGAACCAATGCCTGCTATTATAGGTCGACCTGGTGGACTTTTCAGGCATTTGTGCACCTTAGGAAGGTGATAAAATATAGCAGTATTGGGATTCTTATTCGTCAAAAATCTCTTTTCTTTTTTATTTATAATATTTTTTCCAAAAGCTTCATGAATTAAATCATGATATTCATCTATGTGGTTTTTGGACGGGTCCAAGTATAATTTTTTATAATATTTTTCATCACCAAGTATATTTTCTGCTTCTTTCAGATATATTTCCCTATCCTGAAGTACTATCCCTCCCCCTTTATCAGCCTCCCTTATTACTATTTTAGTGTTATCCTTTAGATTTTTTATGGCACTTCTTTCTTCCCTAGAGATGTTATTTTTGTAACCTTTTATTTTTCTATTTTCGACCTTTTTATAGATCTAAATAAATATGTACGTAAATTGACAATAGCACGTCATTTTTCCATTGAGGAAAATTTGGGAAAGAAAGATTTAGAACAGAAAATGGAAAAAAGTACTGATAAAAAAGAAAATTGTCTGCACAAGGAAGTATGTCCACAGTCTAAATTCAATCCTATCCATCATCGGGGTAGTAACCTCGAAACATTTTTTTCTATGGTAAACGAAGAATTTAGACATATGAGTGAGGAAAAAAACAATACTTTTAAAAAATCCAATTTTTCTAAAAATAAAAATGTCAAAAATAGAAAAATAAAAGGTTACAAAAATAACATCTCTAGGGAAGAAAGAAGTGCCATAAAAAATCTAAAGGATAACACTAAAATAGTAATAAGGGAGGCTGATAAAGGGGGAGGGATAGTACTTCAGGATAGGGAAATATATCTGAAAGAAGCAGAAAATATACTTGGTGATGAAAAATATTATAAAAAATTATACTTGGACCCGTCCAAAAACCACATAGATGAATATCATGATTTAATTCATGAAGCTTTTGGAAAAAATATTATAAATAAAAAAGAAAAGAGATTTTTGACGAATAAGAATCCCAATACTGCTATATTTTATCACCTTCCTAAGGTGCACAAATGCCTGAAAAGTCCACCAGGTCGACCTATAATAGCAGGCATTGGTTCCCTCACAAGTCAGCTGTCTCATTACATCGACTTGTTTCTACAAGAACTAGTAAAAACCTTGCCCTCATACCTAAAGGACTCTAATCAGCTTCTAAATGAAATCAGAAATATTACATGGGAGGAAGATTTTCTTTTCATTACCATGGATGTAAACGCCTTGTATTCTAATATACAGCATGATCTGGGAATACAAGCAGTGGAGCACTACCTAAAAGGTATTAAGGATATGCCAGACTCCCAAAGAGAATTCTACTGAAAGGTCTAAAATTTATTCTTGAACACAATGTTTTTAAATTTCAGGAACAGCTATACATACAGCTGCTTGGGACCGCGATGGGGACGCGAGTGGCCCCAAGTTTCGCAAACTTATTTATGGGGCTACTCGAGTCCTCATCGCCGATTACCCAACAGGATTATACTAACCATATAATCCTATACCGTCGTTTTATAGATGATCTAATCTTTATTTGGAGGGGAAGTCAGGAGAAAGCAGAGCAATTCATCAGCGATATGAATGCTAATCAGTGGGGAATAACATTCACTGCCAAGATAAACAATGAAAAAATAGACTTCCTAGATCTGGAATTGTCACATAAAAACAAAGAAATTGTCAGTAAAACTTTTTTTAAAAAAACTGACAGTAATGGATTCCTACATTATAACAGTGCGCACTACAAAAAGTGGAAAACAAATATTCCTTTTAGTCAATTTCATAGAATCAGAAAAAATAATACAAATACAGATGATTACATCAAACAGTCTCAAATTTTATTCAAAAAATTTTATGATAAAAAATATCCGAAAAAATTAATTGTGAGTGCCTATCAAACAATTTTGAAAAAAACTCAAGATGTATGTCTATTAAACCGGAAGGATAAAAAGGATCAAAACGGTGATGAAATAAAGAAAAATAACAGATGGCAATACAATTTTATAACAGCATATAATCGAAACAACGATGATATTAGGAGGATACTTAATAAATATTGGTATCTACTGAAAAGAGATGCATATCTGAAAAAAATCCTACCAGAAAAACCTAGTATCACTTTCCGCAGGGCACAAACAATAAGAGGTATTATTGCCCCCAGTCATTTAAAACAATTATCACAGGGAAACCAGAAAACTAATCAAACAAAAAATAATACAGGTAAAACTAATAAAAATGACAACAAAAAAACTGGTGTAATGCGATGCAATTCAAAAAAGTGCTGCTGCTGTGCAATCATAGATCACAATGCGACAGGAATTCACTGCAGCAGCACAGGAGAAACATTCCCAATTACACAGAGACTTTCCTGTGACAGCCAATTTGTGGTGTATGTCATCACATGTGCCTGTGGCATTCAGTACGTGGGACGTACTATCCAGTCCCTGAGAACACGTATGAATGGCCACAGACACAATGCGAAAAATGGCTTCATGAAACATAGTTTGTCCCGGCACTTGTGTTTGAAGCATAATAAACAATTTAATATAAGAGTTACACCAGTTGAGCAAATTCCGGAGAACTGCCCAAACCGCACTGAAAAATTAAATCGTAAAGAATCCTATTGGATTTTTAAAATGGGTTCTCTACACCCGGACGGATTAAATGAGGTGATTGAGGGAATATAATATTAATCCTTTCCTGGATACTGTGTGTTTTCTCACAATTCTAATGAGCACTGTTTTTTTTTTTTTTTTTTTTGTATGTGTATTTTAAAAGATTTCAGCCACATACAACAATTTTAAATTTGTTATATAACTATAGTGAACATTTTATGCTATTTATGATCAAATTATATTTCACATTTTATCTGTCATAATCAAATTTTACTATGCTCTATATATACATGTAATGTGTTTGTTTTTTGTTTTTATTATTAGTATGTGCTTCTGAATATACCAAACTTGTATAGCAGCTATACAGCAGGTGTGTCAGTAACTAACCTTAGTGGTCCACACCCTATTTAGCATAATACTATTTCCTATAAAGCTATCCACAATTTTGGAACACTTTTAACAATATACCTGAGGAAGACATATTTTACTGTCGAAACGCGTTGTATGTGCTATTCTTATGAAATAATAAAAAAACTCTTTATGAAATTATAAGAAGCTTTGGATCACAGACCTCTGGGAGCGCAAATAGCCTGGTAAAAAACTCTATTGGACCAATACCAACAGTGGAAGCGATTTCTCTTACAGTCAGACTTGTATGTTCATTAAGAGTAATAATTCCAAGCCTCTTCTGTGGAGTAACATCCATTTATACAGGCATGAATCACACAGAGAAAAAGTACACTAAACCACTCCTCACAGAAACAAGCTCTCAACTGAAGCTGAGGGGCAGATAGCTGTTATTTTCTGACTAAAACCAGTCAAACCACATTTTGTTACTCAAGGTTGTACACTCACACCTGTTCAAAGCAGTTAAAACTGGTTTGAATCACTGACTGGTAACCCCAACTTACGATTTTACTTAAAAAAATTTTTTGGCCCAATTAATTTGCACAGCACTGTATTTAACCCTGCAGACCCTTGAATTAATTTGCATGAATTGTTATGGGCAAATCACGAGACAGCTACTTGTACGAATGCTGATCTCATTGAGGTTATCTCAAGTTACAATGCAAGGAATCCTGCTGTTTAACCTGAGTCAACCTCAGGGAAGTCATGAGGATGTCTGCAGTTCATGAATCGTGAGCGGGCCCGACAGCATGGTAACAGCCATGCTGAAGCTTACTAAGTAATAGTGTCGGAAGATAATATCTGCTCCAGAACTGTAGAGATGTACTGTAAGATGGCTTGAGCTGAGTTTGGCAGCTTTTGCGCCCCTTTAAAGGTGTTTGCTAGGCCCTTAATTTTGCATGTTCACTCATCTCTACTTGACACCAATTCATCTGGAATGCTGAATAAGGCAAGTGTGCAGCTATACATGGACAAGTCCAATAGTAATGATACATAAAACACACTTATGCACATGCCAATAATCTGTGTTCTAAACATATGGAATGAAATGAAATAAAATGATTGCACATTTTCAAGAAATAGCAGACCTATAAGACCAATGTATGCAAAGTATATAATATCTGTATGCTATTTTTATATGAATTGCTATCACATAAATTTAGAAGAGTTGACCTCACATGCTGCTGACCCTCTCCAATAATAAAGGTTTCCTCTCCAAAAAAAAAAATAATATTAATAATAATGAAAAAATAGTAAAAAAAATATTAAGCTTTCCTAAATAGATGTTTTAAAGACTTTGTAAGGTTCCCGGACTTTACAGCTGCTGGCACTTTTTCCAAAATTCATACCCTGCAGGTCTCAAAAACACCTGCGAACTCCAGAAAGCTTAAAAAAATAATTTGAAGCTCTAAAAAATTCTACAAATTAAAATGAAACGGTTGGCTGGGAACACTGATAACTGTAAGTTTAGGTGTTGGTCCCAGCCAGCGGGTTTTTTGGCCAGTGTTTTGGCCACAATCAGTGAAAGTTTTAAGCCATTTAAAATTTAGAGCTTTTAACCCATACAACTTTTTGATAAGTTGCTCGGGTGTCCGATCAAATCTGCAATGTTCATGCCAAATTTGAACATGTTTGTGGAAAGTTTGCTCATCTCCAATTTCAAGTAATTTAACATTGAAAACTTGATGTAGTGAATGGGTTCTCAAGTCTATGTTCTCTGTTCTGAAGTCTAAAGCTCTTAAAAGTCTGTAATGGCAAATCACTCACAGTTTTCTCTGGCCAGCTAGAACACCCCACTCACTCCCAACACTTTCTTGTCTTGCTTACTCAGCCAAATAGTCTTTCTTGGGTTGCTCCTCTTCCAGGTTACAAAGATGATCAAAAGTGGCTAGGAACTGCAGTCCAAAGCACTTCAGTAAAAGAGGTAAGGCCCCGTTACACCTATCGATGTCCCAGCGATCCCACCAACGATGTGGATCGCTGGGACATCGTGATCTGATCGCTGGTGAGCTGTCAAACAGGCAGACTCACCAGTGATCAGGACCAGCGAGAACGCTAGTAACCAGAGTAAACAGTGGATAACTAAGCGCCGCGCTGTGCTTAGTTACCCACTGTTTACTCTGGTTACCAGCTACCAGCGCTTGCTCTGCAGCGCTGAGAGGTAGTTCATCTTTGGTCTACTGCTGTCACATGCGCCGATGCTGGGCACCCAGTGGGAGACCAACGATAAATTTATGGTCCAGGTCATTTACCAATGACCAACGATGAACGACCTCATCATTGGTCATTGGGAAATGTCACACGCAACAATGTCATTTTGACATTGCTGCAACGTCACCAAACCGGTGACATTGCAACGATATCGTTAACTATATCATAGTGAGTGACGGGGCCTTTGCTAATGCCTCTAAAGTTAATCTTTGCCCACCATCAACTGTGTCATCCTCAGTACGCATTGTTCCCCATTCAGGGATTAGCCTTATCACTTTGAATAGGAGTTAACTGTAGGTCTTGTAATAGAAGTTTTGAGTTTTTAGAGACTTCTGTGGAGGGGTTGTCGTCTGTGCTAGGGCTGTACTTTCTGATGTAGGCTGGCATAAGTAAGATGGCAGTTACAGGGGACCTCGCAGCTTTCCTGACATACGTGTTTTAATATATCATTTTGGACCATATGTTCTAACAATTCTAGTTTCTTAGGACTCTGTGTTGTTCCAAATTTAAATTAAATGTACATCTAGGTTTCACTCAATTGTCAATTTTGTTCCAAAAAAGAATAATTGCATAATGACCTAACATAGAGTTCATTAATTTTTTTCCACAATTATTGTTTCTTTTAAAATAAAGCTTTATTAAAATATATGTATCACGACAGCTGATTTATGATATATTTTCCATTAATTTTGTAGATGAGTGAATGATAGTCCAAAATTCTAAACTGCAGCATTTTTATTAGAAAAATATATTTAAATTGCTTTAAAATGTTTTTAAGGGATTGCAACAATGAAAACAACCCAAAACATGGAATACGCCTTAGGTTTCTAAAACCTAAATATTCTCCATGGCATACTCTAAATTTCACATATTATAATATAACTTTATACAACAGACTATTAGGCATGATGTACCGTAGATTTTTTTATATTGCAAAGAAAAACAGTTGCAAAGCAATTCTATGAAGATTTATAAAATTAATACAGTGGGACTCTGGGAGTGTAAGTAAACATAGGATCCTACAGAAAAAATTGGTATAGACCCTACTCACATGACAACAACTGTCTTCATGGGCTTCTTATTTCTTCACTAAGATCACATTCTTCATAAGCGTACCAACATAACAGAGACAAAGGCATTCAGCAGGCCCCAAACTACAATAACCACCACCATTGAAAGCCACACAATCATGAGAGCAATGGGGGAAAGAAGGGGTCCCCACATATATTTAATTTTTGCTGCCACAAGCCAAATAGTCCATTTTTTCATGTTCTTATGGGGAGGGGATGGGGGATTACAGAAATTATGTTCTATGATTTATTGCAATTCTTAATTAAATGAAATTCAATTTGAAACTCTCACCAAAATAGTGAAAAAATTGACGGTGGTGGAAAACTGTGAAAAGCATAAAAATTGATTTTTAATACTGAAATCATCTATTCTACTACATATTTCACGTTTGATATTTCAAAGGGTGACTACCTGGGTAAGTCTGCTCAAAATGTTGCAGCGCTTTACATGTGTGGATTGGCTGGTTTGTTCAAGGCTGAAATAGAGCAGATGTTCAAGCCACCAATCAGATTTAAGTGCTACCTTTCAAGATGACCTTTGGAAATTGAAAACTGCAACTGATCGGTCCCTGAGGGCACATTGTTGTTTTTGTACCACTTTTTTATCATAGACCTGCTAAACAAAAATGTAAAAATCCCTGACTTCACAACACTATTATTAGTAGCCTGAGTGATATTACTACATAAATACTGAATATTTACTATGCTTTATGAATACTTTCAAAAATCTAAATCCTGTTTATTTTACTAGGAACTGTTTGGTTATAAGAAAGAACGGTGTCGAAACATCCTTTGCATTATCGGATATATCTTTACCTTGGGGCTCCTTAAAATTATTTTCCATTGGAAACCGGAACTGGATGTCTGGTGTCACTGTGTAACCTGCTGCTTAGCTGATGCCAATGTCATTCTTCTCAGAACCACTGTAAGTAACCAAGTTGTCAAATAATTTCCATCCATTTCAGATTCAGGGGTTGGCATGTGTCAGACAACTGATTACATTTCTGAGTCACTACCATCTCCTGATAAGCACTGATATGTCATTGGAGCTTTCCATTCCAGTACAACTTACTGCCCCATTTTGGGGAAATATAGCAGATACAAAAATGACAAGTCTGCTGGAGCTCATAAAAGTAATACCCTGCTTTAGTATGGCCATATGCCCCAATACACTGTCTAAAAGTGATTACTTGGATGGATGAATGCCTTTAATTTAAAGGGACTCAGTCAAGTCATTTTTCAGTATAATACTTATAGTACCCTCAAATAGTGCTTGGGCAGCCCATTCAGAATATGTAAATATCATTAATGTACCCCATGTAGTTTTCTTGCTATAAACATCTTTATACCCTGCGGACAGCAGTAAAAGTAATTATCATTACTCCTGAGCAGTCTGAGAGTCACAGTCTGTGTTATTTAAATATCAATGCCTATCCAGGTTGGCATTCTGTCCCTCCACTCAGTGCAGACTTCTACAGGCTGCTGGGTAACATCTCTATAGTTTGTGCTATCTGTAAAAGATTTCATTTCTGTTTATATGAACACTTGTTTTCCTGCATACATGTAATGTGTGTATCTGCTGAGCGAATGATCAAATGTTCATATAAACACAAAGAAATATCTTGGAGCACTCCCTACATACATGCTCAATACACACAATGAAGATCTGCTAAGAGCACACACCTCCTCCCCTCCTTTATCCTCTGCCTTCAATGTGTCACACAGCATAAAACCCAGATAGGAGCAGGGCAATGTAGTGTTACATGAATATTCATTCCTTGGGGAGTGGACAGCAGAGAACACACTGTAATTTACAAGTGGAATGACTCTTTTATTTTGAAGTTTACTCAGGATAGGAGGAAGCATAAATAATAGAAATACATGAATAGAGAGAGTTTAGAGAAAGGAATTAGAAAATGATATCAGTTACATATGGAAGTTACATATGGATTTTTGACCTGACAGATTCTCTTTAAACTCCTCATCAGAGATGTTGGTAACAACATTTCTTTTAGATTTTATCTGTCATTCAAACCCCATCCCTCACTTGAGCTGAGCTGCACTAACTGACAGTCTATTTACAAATGTGGCTCTATTTCTGTAAAGAAAAAACATTTTTTTTCTTCATTTCATGCAATGTTTTAAAATAAATATGTACTATATATTTTTGAAGAGTTGATTTTCAAAAAGTTTGCTTATCTTTACTACTAAATATAAACAGGGATGCTTGACTTGCATGCCTCATGATAGCTAAGTAGTTCATGAAAGTGTACAGCTACCCTGTAATACCGGCAATGCTCCATTCTAACCTCAAAGCCACATTATCAGAAGACCTAATAGTTGGGAAAACCATTTGAGGCCTTGTTCATGCAATGTGTTGTTAAAGGCCGGTTTACATGTAGCGACATCGCTAACAATGTCATGGCAACTTGTGACGTTGCAGCGACCTCGTAGCGATGTCGATACATGTGACATACTGCAATGATCGCTAATCGCTGATTGTTGGTATTATGGCCAGGGCCATTTTTCGATCGTTGGTCTCCCGCTGGGCGACCAGCTTCGCTGTGTGTGACAGTGGGAGACCAACGATCAATGTGGTAACCATGGTAAACACCGGGTTACTAAGCACAGCGCTCTGCTTAGTTACCCGCTGTTTACCCTGGTTACCAAGCACAGTGCGCTGGTAACCACGGTAAACACCGGGTGCAGCGCTCTGCTTAGTTATCCGATGTTTACCGTGGTTACCAGCGCGCTGTGCTTGGTAACCAGGGTAAACAGTGGGTAACTAAGCAGAGCACTGCGCTTAGTAACCCGGTCTTTACCGTGGTTACCAGCGTTCTCCCGCTTACCCCAGCATAGCGGGACCTCCACATTGTGGAAAAGAATATTCTGTATTCTTTTCCACGATGTCGAGGTTGTTGTAGAGGTCGCTGATCGCTGGTGAGTCTGCTTGTGTGACAGCTCACCAGTGATCAGATAACAATGTCAAAGCGATCCACATTATTCATGGGGTTGCTGGGACATCGTTATGTGTAAACCGGCCTTAACTCTTTAAAGATGGTGCAATTTGTTGTGCTTTTGTTTCTTCCTCCTTTATTTCCAAGAGCCATAACCTTTTAATTGTCCCATTGACGTAGCTATGTGCATGCTTGTTTTTTTGCTTGATAAGTTCTATTTCTGAATGATGCTATCCATTTTATCATGTGGTTTACTGGAAAGCAAGAAAAAAGAATTAAAGGCTTGAGACCACGCTATGTAATTGCTACGGATTTACTGCAGATTTGTGTCAAATTGGCAACCTAGCAAAGCCCCAGCAAAGTATTGGTTTTTGGAAGTGTTATGCCCATGGTGTGTTTTTTTGACCTGCGGATATGGTGCAGATTTTGCTATGGGAAAATGTGCAGCATGCTAATCATTACTGTGGGGTATCAGTGTATTTCCAGCCCTTCAGACATTTTTTTAAAGGGAAACATCCACCAGGATTTAAACACCTGTAAATCAGTGCAGCAGGTGATTGACAAGTGCAGCATGAAATCACTATTTTTTTTATTCCTTCCCTGTGGGCTTGCCTCTCTGCTGTACGCCGACCCCCCTTCTTGGTTGAGTCTGGACGGGAGGGAGGGGCGACTGTATTAGGCTTGCAGCAGAAAGACAAGTCCATAGGGGAGGAAAAAAAAATAAATAATGATATAATGCTGCTCACATCAATCACCTGCTGCACTGATTTACAGGTGGTTAAATTCTGGTGCTTGGTTCCATTTACAGTATGTCCAAATATGCAGAACAAAAATTTGCACCACTTTAGCTGCAAGTACACACTAAATACGCAGGATCGGCATTAGCCCTTTTTTGGTATATATTTTTGCCTGAAGGTGCAAATTTATGTCTACAAACCTCCGCACCAACATTTTAGCTTGTGCATATAGTTTAAGTTTACTGAAACAGCAAAAAAAAAATCAATTCTGCAATAGTTTTTTTTTAATAATATTATTATTTACAGTATCTATTTTATGGTAAAATATACCATGCAATCTATGGTTTTATGGTTCTCCATGTCAGCACAATCAGGAAGTTACTAAACAGGAATACCTTTTGTTTTATCCAAGTCGTGAAAAAAATGTGTATTTTTTAAAGATTATATTAGTTTAATCGTGGAAAAGGGTGGTGATTTGAACTTTTATATATTTTTTATTTCTTTCATATTTAAAGAAAAAAAAATCACCTTTCACTATATTTCTTAGTCTTCCTAGAGGACTTATACCTGTAATCATTGGATTGCTTGTGTTGTATAAATCATTGTCATAGTATTGCTGTATATAGCAAAAATGACTTCCTCCTATGAACGCTAGCCAAGGTCTGGTTTTCACAGGAGAACCATTATGACAAGCATTTTTTTTCCTCAGGAGATCCCTGGCTGTCATGGCAACCCATCAGCATTCTCTTATCAGGTCGAGGGTGCACAGATAACTGATTAGAAAGATGCAGCCCACTGCTGGTGTCTAAGGGTGGTTTCACACTGGTGTTTGCTTGTGTTGCATCACAGTCTGGCCACCTACAGATCTGCACTGCCGCCCTATCTTTAACATGTGTTCGAAGGGTGAATGCACTGGCATCAGTTTGCATCCGTCTGCATTCGGCTGCACATTTTTTATGTACACGTAAAACGCAACATGTTTTGATTTTGGCCCGCATCAGGGCACATGAAATCACTGCACAACTTCTGACAAACAACAAATGGAGTTTAATGGCGCCGCATCCTTATGGCAGTGGACGGTGCCAGGCGCCTCAACATCTCTCTCACTCCCTCTCTCCCTTTCTCTTCTCGACTATCAATTCCTATTATTTTTCATGCTTTCAACCAAGATTCACTGTGATGCTGATCAGGATAAAAAAAAATGCTGCACTAGCATGCGTTTGCATCAGTTTGCACATGCGGCTGCACGTCTTTTCTCATCCTTATCAGTATCAAACGCCTAAGTCAGGCTTTAAAGAGCCTGGCGAAATGGCAGCCACCCTGGTCTCACCGGCTGGTAGGCCATCGTCAGCTATGTAAAAAGGGGTGAAAGTTGTGGATAGAGTGCAGCATCAGCCTGTTTTAATAAGCAATGTTAAAACAAATGTTAAGGTGCTGCAGAAAAAAATCCCAAATTTACTGGGGCAGTCATTAATGATATTTACAGGTCTCCACAGTTAAGTACACAGAGTCGACAGTCTTTCATGATGTGATGAATCCAGCTATTTTCCCAGCAATATGTAGAAACCCTCCCCACTCCTTCTGGTTATAGTACTCTCTTATGTAATAAAACCTCTCCTCTCAGCCTGCACCTTTGCATTCATGGCAACTCAGGCACACATCACGGTCCACATCACGGCCAGGTTCACATCACGTTCTGGCTTTCCTCTCTGGAGGGATGCGTGCTGGCAGCGGATTTTTCAGGATACTCTCCAGGCGTGTGACAACAAAGCTTCTTTACTCAGCAACAAACAGGAACAAATATGATAAGCTTAATAGATCAGGAATAGAACATATGGTATCTTATGTGTCTCAGTCTCTGTACAGCAGTTGTGTGAGCCTCTGGGAGTTTTTTTTTTATTTGTTCTAACTTTATCTACAACATAGAAACCTAGCAACTAAACACTCATATACAGGAATGAAGTTATTGCACTAAACATATTCCAACAATGTGCTTACCAGCAGGGTTAACGCATTGTAACATTCGCATTCGCTTGCATTAATGCTGCCATAAAGATGCATTGCTGAACGCATTTAAACGCAAGCCAAACACAAGCCAAAATATGCTTGTGTTTGAAAGTATGAATTTTTTAAATGCACAGGTTAACACTGCACTCAGCGTTATCCTGTGCATTTACTCATACTTTCAATCACAAGCATATTTTTGCTTGCGTATGGCTTGCATTTGGATGCATTCAGCAATGCATCAATGCATTAACGTTGCTGTTAAGCACATCTGTCCAGACGGAAAGCCAGGACGAGATGTGGACCTGGCCTTACAGGAGATTTACCTCAGCTCTCTTCACACAGCTGAAAACTCAGGATCGTAACAGGACATCACTCTTCTGATCCCTATCTATTGTTGTTTGGCAGTTGGGCACTTCTTGGACTACGCAGGACACTATGTCCTATGTGGTTGCAAAAATTTTGTGACATTAAAACAGCAACCGCAGAGATGGCATTAGTTGGCCTCCTTTATCTCATGGGGAGCACTGTTGCCTCTCCTTTGTTATGCAGTTCTCCTGTAGGGCCTGCTACCCACCAGACTTCACAGCAGTCTTTACACCAATTACATCTTTGTGCGTAAAAATTCCTAAAGATCTGGTTTCTTTGCAGAGCGTCACTCTCCTTCCTTATTAAATTTAGCTCATACTCGAATCCAATTTGTAACATAGACAAATCATAAATTATAAACATTGAACACATGAGAAACATGTTAATTTATATTTATGGTAAACATGCAATAAAGCAATCATGGGAACTACAACACTTACCTTAATGAAAGCCTTGGTAGAGGGAGGCCAGCTTAGAGTCCATGGCTCCTGGGTGTGGTTTGGGGTGACCTCTAAAGGGGAAAATCCATAGGTAAAGGTGTTTATTTGTACAGTTCATGCTCATGTGGCGCTCCTGCATCTTGATCGCCACAGTGGTACTGCACCTACTCCATCCACAGGTGTGGTGCTGTGCTCTCAGGTAAGATGGGAACACAAAGCTAAGACACAACACCACACACACCCAACACCTATTCAAACTCCAGGCCAGGGAAATTCTGGGCAGAATAGGCTCATACTTGAGCAGCCAATTCTTTGGCTGGAGGAAGGAGTAGGTCTAGGGGGTGGGAGGAGTTAGTTAGTTTGTTAGTCAGAGTGAGAGAGAAGATGGAGCAGAAAGATGGAGTTCTAGGAGATGCTGGGGCCTAGCAGGACCTGTGAGTGGTCAGCAGCGAACCCCTTGTCCAGAGCACCCCAAATCTACAGCTGACTTTCAGTTCGTGGTAGAAGAACTGGCTGCCCGAGGGGTGCTGGCCCCAATTTGGCATGGAACTTTAAGACCAAGCCAAGATATCGGAGGTCACTGACTTGCAGGTACAGTGGCCATCACTGTGTACTCTCCCAGGCATAGTGGCTACAGAGGGTCAAGAGGACATGCCAGTCCATCGTTCGACAGGACCCACAGTCGCCTGCCTTGGGATCAGTAGCATGAAGGCGCAGAAGGGAGAGAGGAGAACAGCGCATGAAGGAAAGAGCAGCATGGGAAGGCTTATGAATTGTGTCTCAGTGGAGAGGACCCGGTCTGCTTGACACCTGTTCAAGCTGCAATATGAGAGAGCACAGTACCCCGGCTGGGTTGGCACCGAACTAAGCTACAGTAAAGAGACAGGTAAAAACAGCAACCCCTGTGTCTGTCAACTTCTTCAGTGTGTTCCTGTATTCACCACACCACCATCATCCACCACCTACTCCCTGGGGTGAGGACCTGTTCTGTCTGTGGGGAGTATTACACCTAACTGCCACAGCACCTATTCCACAGGGTCACTACAAGCAGCATTGGTCATTCTGATCAGAAACCACCGATGGCATCATGATCATCTTTATAAACTTTATTCCACTGTAAATATCCCTTTTTCGATAACCAGTCACGGCCACGACTTCCATGGACAGCCACCCCCTGAATTGTTGAACCCCTGGAAGCCAAGTACTCTGGTCCCATGACCGCTGCACTCACCCCTTAGTACCCTACATAGAAAGAGCACGTCAGGTTCTTCCTAAGTTTCAGACAGTAAAATATTTACGTTTCAAATATAATGGACAGGAAGCTGGCTATGAAATGCTCTTTTATGATTTTATCAACCTCTCAGATGCTTGCAGGGTCTTCTGTAGATTTAGTGCATAGTCCCTTATAGTCTCTTCAGGTCTTTGTTTGCGCTGAAGAACTGCATTTTAATTTTTGCTGTAGTTTGGATATCAAAGATGTTTCTTAACTCAGTGAGCACAGCTTCTAGTGGTCTTTTGATAGCATCAGACCTAGACTTGGCCTCTTTCTGTGCAGCACCATTGAGCTGACCGATTAGAATAGTAACGTTTTGTGCCACTGTCATAAGGTATAGCTCTAAGAATTTCTTTAGCTTGTTTTTAAATTATTGCAGAGCATGCTGCCTACCACGGGTATATGGCAAGGTGAATGGCAAGATAGAAGTGGCGGTATCATTACTATGAAAACTAGCCGCTCCAGCTTGGAAA
Organism: Allobates femoralis; assembly: GCA_033576535.1. Lineage (NCBI taxonomy): Eukaryota > Metazoa > Chordata > Amphibia > Anura > Aromobatidae > Allobates > Allobates femoralis. Next base: position 186,975,771 of record JARQOC010000001.1, read on the forward strand.
TACTCTCTTTTCTCACAGTCCTATTGTTGCAGACTCTCACTAACCTTTGTGTCCCAATTCTGAGGCAGGTTTTCAGGCAGATGACACAGCAGGCTGTGATCCTGTTTGTGATGTAGTTTTCTGTCTGGGTCGACCCTCAACAAGCCAGATGAAATGTCACCAATGGTCATAGTGGTCTCACTGGCTAACAGATCATCTTCAGCAGAACAAAAAGTGGTGAATGTTGTGGATGGAGTACAGGATCTGTCTGTCACAATAAGCAATGTCCAGACCTCAGGTGCAACATAAAAAAACTCACCTTTACTGGAGCACGATGATAACAGCTCTCCATGTTTATTATGGTTAATGGAATCTGTCAGGTCAGAAATCTATATGTACGGTAACTCATATCATTATCTAATTATTCTAATTAAGCATTTCCTATTCATGTTTTCTTTCATTTATACCCACCCCTATTTTCTGTAAACTTCAAAAAAAGAGATTCATTCCATCTGTCAATTACAGTAAGGGATCACTTCTCTGCTGCCCACTCCCCTGAAAATAAATATTCATGTAGCAACATCACTGCACTGCCATAATATGTAAGTACAGAACTAAAGGGCTCTGTATCCTCCTGTCTGTCCTGGACGCTCACTACAGCGAAGAGAAGAGTGGGAAGATGTGTGCTCTTAGCAGATAGAGCAACTGCAGCTCTGACATCTTCGTATTTCCCTCTAGCAGTGTCATTATGTGTATCTGAAGCATATAGTTGTTTCCAAAGGTATTGACACCCCTGCAATTCTGTCAGATAATACTAAGTTTCTTCCTGAAAATGATTACAATCACAAATTCTTTGGTATTATTATCTTCATTTAATTTGTCTTCAATGAAAAAACACAAAAATAATTGTCCTAAAGCCAAATTGGATCTAATTCCACACCAAACATAAAAAGGGGGCGGACAAAAGTATTGGCACTGTTACACAAATTAGAGAAGCATCACATGATTTTTCTAATTAACACCACCTGTAACTTACCTGTGACACCTAACAGGTGTTGGCAATAGCTAAATCACACTTACAGCCAGTTGACATGGATTAAAGTTGACTCAACCTCTGTTCTGTGTCCTTGTGTGTACCACATTGAGCATGGAGAAAAGAAAGAAGACCAAAGAACTGTCTGAGGACTTGAGAAACCAAATTGTGAGGAAGCATGAGCAATATGAAGGCTACAAGTCTCCAAAGATCTGAATGTTCCTGTGTCTACCGTGCGCAGTGTCATCAAGAAGTTTAAAGCTCATGGCACTGTGGTGTGGCACCCCAAGGGGTAATGTGCCACAGAAACAGCAACACAGGTTCATTCCCCACACAACACTACACTAGAAAGTGGGAGGAGCTTAGGTGGCACCTGTACTAGTGGGAGGAGCTAAAGTTGTTTACCTCAGAGTGACAGTGACAGTCATTTTAAGTTGAGTTTGGAGCAGAGTCAAGTAGAAGTGGAGGTCCTGAGAGGTCTGAGGAGAGGAGACAGAGGAACAGAGGAACATCCCCGGGAGAAGAAGTTACCCTAAACTTAACCCCGGAGAGGCGCTTAGGACAGATACCGGATCCGAGGCTGTGCCTGAGACAGACAGGACACTAAATACCGGGATTGTGAAGGTCCACCATCTTCACTGTACCATAGCAAAGCAACACGGAGGGGTCAGTGACACAGAGGACTCAAGTTGCCTAGCAGATTGGTACCCGTGGGAAGAGACAGGGCCAGCAGTTCAGCTACAAGCGGCAGCAGGGCCACACACAGCGCACAAGTAGGAAGCCAAGGACCCGGTCAGGGTGGGAGTAACCCGGTACAGACTCCGTGGACAATACTGTGTTATGCCATCTGCAAGTAAAGACTTGGAAAACTACAGAAACCATGAGTGTGTGTGATCCTTATACTGAAGCCTCATTTTCCCTCATAAACTGACATTGCCTCCACTCTCATCATCTCTACTGCTACCCCTACTCTCCTGCAGCATCAATAACTACCATCACAGACTTTTGCCACTACTATCATCCCTGCCCCGGGGAACCCAGTTCTACCCACTGGAACTATTTCATCCAAGCTGCTATCCCATCATCCCCGGAGGTTCTGCTGCAGCGGCGGCCCCATCACTGGCCGCATATAGTGGGTGGCGTCACGACTGACAAATCCCCTGTAAATAACCCCCATTTTATTGTGCGGGCCCGGGACACGGTCCGGACCAGGACCACCGTGACATCCCCTAGCAGCACCCTGGTCCGGCACCGAGTACCCCGTCCCAGTGGGCTCCAAAGATCTGAATGTTCCTGCGGCACCTAACAGGTGTTGGCAATAACTAAATCACACTTGCAGCCAGTTGACATGGATTAAAGTTGACTCAACCTCTGTCCTGTGTCCTTGTGTGTACCACATTGAGCATGGAGAAAAGAAAGAAGACCAAAGAACTGTCTGAGGACTTGAGAAACCAAATTGTGAAGAAGCATGAGCAATTTCAAGGCTACAAGTCCATCTCCAAAGACCTGAATGTTCCTGTGTCTACCGTGCACAGTGTCATCAAGAAGTTTAAAGCTCATGGCACTGTGGCTAAACTCCCTAGATGGTGACGGAAAGGAAAAATTGACAAGAGATTTCACCGCAAGATTGTGCGGATGGTGGATAAAGAACCTCGACTAACATCCCAACGTCTTACCCCGAGACATAAACAAGCCAGGCTGGAGTTTGCCAAAACTTACCTGAGAAAGCTTAAAACGTTTTGGAAGAATGTTCTCTGGTCAGATGAGACAAAAGTAGAGCTTTTTGGGCAAAGGCATCAACATAGAGTTTACAGGAGAAAAAAAGAGGCATTCAAAGAAAAGAACACGGTCCCTACAGTCAAACCTCCCCTGATGTTTTGGGGTTGCTATGCTGCCTCTGGCACTGGACTGCTTGACCGTGTGCCTGGCATTATGAAGTCTGAAGACTACCAACAAATTTTGCAGCATAATGTAGGGCCCAGTGTGAGAAAGCTGGGTCTCCCTCAGAGGTCATGGGTCTTCCAGCAGGACAATGACCCAAAACACACTTCAAAAAGCACTAGAAAATGGTTTGAGATAAAGCACTGGAGACTTGTAAGGTGGCCAGCAATGAGTCCAGACCTGAATCCCATAGAACACCTGTGGAGAGATCTAAAAATGGCAGTTTGGAGAAGGCACCCTTCAAATATCAGGGACCTGGAGCAGTTTGCCAAAGAAGAATGGTCTAAAATTCCAGCAGAGCATTGTAAGAAACTCATTGATGGTTACCAGAAGTGGTTGATCGCAGTTATTTTGGGTAAAGGTTGTGCAACCAAGTATTAGGCTGAGGGTGCCAATACTTTTGACTGGCCTATTTTTGGAGTTTTGTGTGAAATGATCAATGTTTTGCTTTTTGCTTCATTCTCTTTTGTGTTTTTTCATTGAAGACAAATTAAATGAAGATAATAATACCAAAGAATTTGTGATTGAAAGCATTTTCAGGAAGAAACTGAGTATTATGTGACAGAATTGCAGGGGTGTCAATACTTTTGGCCACAACTGTATGTGTAGTGTGTACTGTGTGAGATATTTCTATGTGGTTTCATGAATATTTTTTCATTTGCCCAGAAGATACACATATTTCATGTATACAAGAAAACAAATGTTTATATACCCATAGAAATCTCTCACAGACACCACAAACTGCAATATTCTTACAAGACCTTCAGCACAAACACTTCCCCCTCAAAAGCAGTTTGCACAAGATTTTCAGTGACTGACTTCAAGCACAGAGGAAGGGACAGCTTGGGTGTGGATATTTAAATAATATTTACATACATTGGACTACTCGGCAGTGAAAGTAATGAACTAGACTAGTGCACCAGCTGCCTGCAGGATGTGAAGATGCATTCTGCAAGAAAACTACAGAGGGTACAGTAATGATTTTTACATGTTTTAACCCCTTCACCACCAAGACTGTTTAGACCTTCCTGACCTAGCCATTTTTTGCAATTCTGAACAGTGTCACTTTATGAGGTTATAACTCTGCAACGCTTCAACAGATCTTAGTAATTCTGAGACTGTTTTATCGTGACATATTGGGCTTCATGATAGTTGTTAAATTAGGCTGATAATTTTTTTGTGCTTCTTTTTGAAAAAAAAATAAAATTTGGCAAAAATCTGGAAAATCTCAAACTTTTCATTTTTTTACTGCTAAACTATAGAGTTAAACCACACAAAATAGTAAATAAATAACATTTCCCATATGTCTACTTTACTTCAGCACAATTTTTTGGAAACAACATTTTTCTTTGTTAGGAAATTAGAAGGTTTCAAAGTCCATCTGCAATTTCTCATTTTTCCAACAAAATTTACAAAACCATTTTTTTAGTGACCACATCACGTTTGAAGTGACTTTGAGGGGTCTATGACAGAATGACAGAAAACACCCAAAAGTGACACCAATCCAAAAACTGCACCCCTCAAGCTACTTAAAACCACATTCAAGAACACTTATTAACCCTTCAGATGCTTCATATTAACTAAAGTAACATGGAATGAAAAAATGAACATTTGACTTTTTCCAATAAAAGTGTTACTTTACACAACGTGGTGTTTGCAGAGCCCCTAATGGGCCTAAACAGTGAAAACCCCCACAAATGATCCAATGTTGTAAAGTGGACCACCAAGGAATTTATCTAGATGTGTGGTGAGCACTTTGAACCCCCAGGTGCTTCACAGAATTTTATAACTTTGAGCTGTGAAAATGAAAAAATACTTTTCTTCCACGAAAATGTTCTTTTAGCCTCAATTTTTTAAATTTCACAAGGGCAACAGGATAAAATGGATCCTAAAATATGTTAAACAATTTTTCCTTTGTACACCGATACCTCATATGTGACAGTAAACCACTGTTTGGGCGCCCGGCAGGCTTAGAAGGGAAGAAGCTACATTTGACGTTTCAAGTGGAAAATTAGCTGCAATCATTAGCGGACACCATGTCACATATGGAAAACCCCTGTGTGCCTACACACTAGAGCTTCCCCACAAATGACCCCATTTTGGAAATTAGACCCCCACAATTAACTTATGTAGATGCATGGTGAGCACTTTGAAGCCCCAGTTGCTTCATACATTGAGTTGTAAAAATGAAAAAGTACCTTTTTTCCACAAAAATGTTATTTTAGCTTAATTTTTTTCATTTTCACAAGGGCAACAGGATAAAATAGATCCTAAAATTTGTTGGGCAATTTCTCCTGAGTACAGCAATACCTCACACTAAATCACCACTTGGGTGCAGAGCAGAGCTCAGAAGGGAGGGAGTTACACATTGGAACACAGATATTGAAGGTATGGTCTCTGAGTGTCATGTCCTGTTTGGAGTGCCCCTGATGTGCCTAAACAGTTGAAACCCCCCTTAAGTGACAAATTTTGAGTTCACTGCCATGGGTAGCCCTGGTGAGTTAGCGAGTGTCATCTCCACTCCCCTGTGGCAGTCTCTGACTGTTGTGGCTGAGATCAATCACAAAGTCCCTGTGGCTAGTGTGATTGCAGACTCTGCAAGGAGACAATGCTTGCTCTCTCCCTGCAGACTCTGGATGAAGGATCGTGGAGGGTTAGGTTGGAGTAAGGAATATGGAGTTGACATATGTTTGTTTTTTGTTCTAATAAAATTATTTTTCTCTGAGTATTGTGTATTATTTAGTGTTTACTAGAGATTTCTAATGGTGAGGTCTAACATTGGCCCGACATTATGAATCTTGGGCTTAGTGCCAGCTGCCAATACAAAGCTGGCATTAACCCCTTTATTACACAATTTTTCACCAGCACCAGGGCAACTGGAATAGTTGGTGTAAAGCACCAGAAAATGATGCCTAAATACACCATTTTCTGGGGTAGCAGTGGGGGCCAGAGAAAGTTTGGGCCTCTCCACACTGAGGATTTCAGCTCCCAACTGCCAAGTTGTACTTGGCTGGCAACTAAAAATACGGCAAAGCTCCATGCTGTTTTTGTTATTTGTAGGAATACTTTTTTAAAAAAATCTGTGGGGCTTTGCCGTATTTTTGATTGCCAGCCAGGTACAACTTGGTAGCTACGGACTTCCACCCATCTCCAGCTGCTTAGTTGTACCTGGCTGGCAACCAAAAATACAGTAAAGCACGACATTTTTTTTTAATTTATAGAAATAATTTGGAAAAGAAACAACATGGAACGCTGCTGTATTTTGGTTGCCAACCAGGTACAACTAGGCAGCTGTGGGCTGGAATGCTCAGTATGGAAAGGCCCAAGCATTCTGGGTCCCCCATGCTTTAAATTGCAGCCTGCAGCCATCCCAGAAAATGGCACGTTCATGGAAGCGCCAATTTCACAGACACTTCCAGTTGCCCTGGTGCCGGTGGCAAACTGGGTAATAAAGGGGTTAATGCCAGCTTTTTTATTGGCAGCATTAGATAGTTACTGGAAGCGGTCAATCGCAGTTGTTTTGGCTAAAAGTTGTGCAACCAAGTATTAGGCTGAGGGTGCCAATACTTTTGTCTGGCCCATTTTTGCAGTTTTGTGTGAAATGATCAGTGTTTTGCTTTTTGCTTCATTCTCTTTTGTGTTTTTTCATTGAAGACAAATTGAATGAAGATAATAATACGAAAGAATTTGTGATTGCAATCATTTTCAGGAAGAAGCTGAGTATTATCTGACAGAATTGCAGAGGTGTCAATACTTTTGGCCACAACTGTAGCAAGCATGATTTCCCCGAGTATTTTTAACAGTGAAACATCAAAAAAACTGACATCGTTAAATTAAAATAAAACTAGATGCCCGCAATCAGAATGGTCTTTCATATTGTTATTGAGAGTGTACCTGAAATATAAGAATATTCAGCCATTACATTTATTGCTCGTGTTCATATTAATATCATATCAATATTGTTCCCCAAAATATCTTTATAGATCATGCTCTAATAGGTATATGATTATGCTCTACGGGCATGTGGTAACAATGGGCTTAAAAGCTGTTAGTATGATTTGTATATATATATATATATATATATATATATATATATATATATATATATGTGTGTTAACTTTTTATATGGTCACCAATGACTAAGGGTGCAATCCCGAAACGCTACTGGTGTGTCAGCCCCCTGTGTGGGTCAATGATGATTTTATCGTTTTAACACCAATAAAGCAACCACAAATTTGAGAAGTGGCTCCAGCAACCATAATTTGATTTTGTAAGGGTGTAAGCCAATCCACGACGCCCTGGATGCCTGGGAGTCCGGTGAGTCATCTGTGGTAGAAGCCGTCCCCTATCTTATTCCATGGAGTTGCATACAGTGCACCATCAGTGAGACCCCAGAGACTGCAGCAAGGGTTTAGAATCACAGAATATTGGAGCATGATGGTGGTTACCATGGCACCAGTGCCACATTCCCACCATGATGTTGTGGGACATCACAGGTCGGGATGTCACCGAAACCTATGATGTTCCACAACGTCAAGTTTCGGTCTGCCAAGGCACTATTAGTATCATACTGAAAAATTACCTAACAGAGCCTCTTTAGGTACACAGAGTCAAAAGTCCCTCATGATGTGATGAACCCAGCTCTTTTCTCAGCAATGTGTAGCAGCTCTCCTCACTCCCATTGGTTATAGCACTGTATTAAGCACTAAAATTTCTCTCATGTGGTTGCACAGATTTCATCGAGTCCTGACAGCAACCACAGTGAAGGCACTGGCTGGCCTCCTTTTATCTCCAGCACCACTCAAATCCAACTAACTAGTCCTGTTGCTCCTCCTGAGTTCAGTAGTTCTCCTGCTACACATCAGACTTCACAGTGGCTTTTACAACAATTACGGTACATCTATGTATGCAAAAATTCCTGAAAAGCTGGTTTTTCACACCATCAAAATACACAGATAATTGTGATGCCTGACTATGCAAGTCGCCACTCTGGGATGCTGTAATTACTACTGTCACAGATTGACAGGTGCTTTTAACAGGTGTGCAGCCACAGATGGGACTCAGCTCTATCTGCAGATTATCTAAGGCTGCCTTCACATTTGCGGACCCCTCCGCAGCATTCTGCGGAGGGGATCCGCAATGTGAGTGCAGCACCGCAAGCCCCTATCTTTATAATGGGAGCGCACGGTGCTGCACTTGACAGCGCATGACCGTGCTCACCCACTCACTGCAATATGTGATCTGTGCGCAGGCGGACGCCTGCGAACAAATCACCCAGTCTCGTCCGCACCAGGAACGCGACTTGTTGCATTTCTGGTGTGGACGAGAGTGGGTGATTTGTGCGCAGGCATCCGCCTGCGCACAGATCACATATGGGAGTGAATGGGTCACGCGCTGTTAATCATCATCTGCTGGAAATGATGTGGGTTTGGCTTGCTCAGCAAGGTGCCGGCATATAATATACCCAGTATGTCATAATGTTATTGATGTGTGAATGCATTTTTTTGCCATTATTACATACTAAAATGATAGTTTTTACAGTGTGTTTGCAAAGCTAAGGCAAATAACACATTGGTGATACATTACATGAGCACGTTTTTAATCTCCCTTGCTTTCACTATAGAATTCTGTATGTCTATGATGACTACATAAAACAAGTTTTTCTATATTTCAAATTATTGTTAACAGCTTTTTACAGTTTTCAATAAACCCTACTGTGCTTCCTTTTATTACTCTTTATTTTTTATGTTTTTAGATAATACTGCAAAGTTATTATTTTTTTATATGGCTTTTCAGGATGAATTCAAGGTATACACTAAGAAGGAAGTAAAATTGATCCATACAGATTTTACTTGTGCTATAGCTAATGTTGAATCAACGATGGAGCCATCAGACCTACATAAGTTATTAGTTAGCTCTAAAAGCACTAAAAGCAAGGTAAGTTGTAAAAAACTGTGTACTGTTAGATTATATATTGATCAAATAAAAACATTTCAGCCATTTATACAATGTATTTTTGGTATAATCTACTATAAATGTAAAGGAGAACCTGTCACTTGCTCAAACAAATTGAGTTAAACACCTTGTAGAAATCCCTAACCTCCACTGATTCCACCACTCTTTTGCAGTTTTCACTGCGCGGACATATTCACATTTATTGCTTTTGCAGTGCAATATGGAAAATGATTGCTTCTGGGAGTTTCTTCTGAGTCTTACATGAGAAATGCTGTGATTGATGGCATGGGAGGGGTGAAAGCACATGCCCCTGGAGAAGATTGTAGAAACACCCAAAATCAATATACGGTATGTGAATATTTCTGCACAGGAGTGATGCAGCACAAAACAGAAATAGTAAAAGAATCAGGGAATCTCTGTAATTATTACAATATACAGTTGAAACCAGAAGTTTACATTCACTATATAAAAAGACACATATGTACATTTTTCTTACTATTTGACATGAAATCAGAATAAACCTTTCCTGTTTTAGGGCAATTCGGATTACCATAATTATTAATATTTGCCAAATGCCAGCATAATGAGAGAGAAACTGTTTTAAGGCATTTTTTATCACTTTCCGCAAAGTCACAAGCTGACATGCACTAAGATTATTATACCTTTATACAATTTGGGATAGCCCATATGATAATGTGCTGTCATGTGTTTGGAAGCTTCTGGTTTATTGGCAACATCTGAGTTAGAGACACACCTGTGAATGTATTATAATGCACTCCTGAAACACTGTGCTGGCCTACTTCTGGCCAGCGACTGCTCCTTCTCCCCTCTTACTCCACCCCCCCTCCCCTCCTTCAAGGCACACTCCGTCCACATCTACTCCCCCTGCAACCTCCAACTAGCCGTTGTCTACCGCCCCCCTGGATCCCCCTCTACCTTCTTTGACCACTTCACAACCTGGCTCCTCCACCTCCTCTCCTCCGACATCCCTACCATTGTCATGGGTGACTTCAACATCCCCATCGACACCCCCACAGCCGCTGCCTCCAGACTCCTATCCCTCACCTCCTCTTTTGGCCTCTCCCAATGGATCTCCTCCGCCACGCACACTGGTGGCCACACACTTGACCTAGTCTTCAGCCGCCTCTGCTCCCTCTCCGACCTCGCACACTCAACCCTCACCCACTCTGACCACAACTTACTGACCTTCTCGTCCCTCTTCCCCCCCTACCACGCACCCCCCCACCCGCACACTCCCCCACCCCCGCAGAAACCTTAAGCTCATAGACTTCCATTCACTCTCAGAATCCCTCCTCCCCCTCTCTGACTTGGCCTCTTCTCACAACACTGACTCAGCCGCCTCTCTCTACAACTCCACTCTCACCACAGCCCTTGACCAGGCTGCTCCGCTCACATTTAACACAACACGACTACAACGACGACAATGGCTCACGACCCTCACCAAAAAACTCCGACGGCCAACTAGGGCAGCCGAGCGGAAATGGAAGAAGTCCCACTCTGCAGAACACTTTGCCATATACAAGCGTTCCCTCAATACCTTCAAGACTGCCCTCGACTCCGCAAAACAAGCCTACTTCTCCTGCCTAATTACCGGCCCGTCTCACAACCCCAAACAACTTTTCAAAACCTTCAACTCCTTACTACACCCCCCTGCACCTCCTCCCTCACCTCTCATCTCCGCCGACGACTTCGCCACCTTCTTCAAAGACAAAATTGACAAACTCAGACAAAGCTTCGACCCACACTCCCCTTGCCCCATCCCACCTCCAGCCCATACCCCCCACCCAAACGCAGTTTCACCCCCATGACTGAGGACCACCTCTCCTCCCTTCTATCACGCTCACACCTCACCACCTGTGCCCTTGACCCACTCCCCTCCCACCTCATCCCTAACCTTACAACAGTCCTCATCCCTGCCCTAACACACCTCTTCAACATATCACTCAAATCCGGCACATTCCCCTCACCCTTCAAGCATGCCCTAATCACGCCCATCCTAAAAAAAAACATCCCTCGACCCTACAACAGTCTCCAACTATCGCCCCATATCTCTTCTCCCGTTTGCCTCAAAACTTCTTGAACAACACGTCTATTCCGAACTGTCCTCCCACCTCTCTTCCTATGCTCTCTTTGATCGCCTTCAATCCGGCTTCCAACCGCACCACCGAAACAGCACTAACCAAAGTCACTAATGACCTTCTGATCGCCAAGAGCAAACGACACTACTCTGTCCTCATCCTTCTCGACCTCTCTGCTGCCTTCAACACTGTTGACCACTCTCTCTTACTCCAAATCCTTGAATCTCTTGGCATCACTGACCTCGCCCTCTCCTGGATCTCCTCCTACCTGACGGACAGGACCTTCAGCGTCACCCACTCCCACACCTCCTCCTCACCCCACCCCCTTTCCGTAGGCATCCCCCAAGACTCGGTCCTGGGACCACTACTCTTCTCTATTTACACCCTCGGCAACCTCATCGAGTCACACGGCCTCCAATACCACCTCTACGCCGACGACACCCAGCTCTACCTGTCTGGCCCCGACATCTCCTCTCTTCTATCCAAAATTCCTCACTGCCTATCCGCCATTGCATCCTTCTTTTCCGCCCGCTTCCTCAAACTCAACATGGACAAGACAGAATTCATCGTCTTTCCCCCTCTCAACCCTCCCCCACTTCCTGACCTATCCATCACCGTCAACGACTGCACCCTCTCACCTGTCCCCCATGCCAAATGTCTCGAGGTAACCCTCGACTCCTCCCTCTCCTTCAAGCCCCATATCCAAGCCCTCGCCACCGCCTGCCGACTCCAACTAAAAAACATTGCCCGCATCCGCTCCTTCCTTGACCACAACACAGCTAAGACACTTGTCCATGCCCTCATCATCTCCCGCCTGGACTACTGCAACCTCCTATTCACCGGCCTCCCTGCCTCCTCCCTTGCACCTCTCCACACCATCCTCAACTCTGCTGCCCGACTCATCCACCTATCTTCCCGCTACTCCCCCGCCTCCCCTCTCCACCAAGCCCTCCACTGGCTCCCCATCCCCCAGCGATCTCGCTTCAAAACCCTAACCCTGACATACAAGGCCATACACAACCTGTCCCCTCCCTACATCTCCGACCTGGTCTCCCGCTACCTCCCGTCGCGCAACCTGCGCTCCTCCCAAGAACTCCTCCTCTCAACCCCCCGCATCTCCACCTCCCATAACCACACGCAAGACTTCTCTCGTGCTTCTGCCAGACTCTGGAACTCCCTCCCCCACCACATCAGACACTCTCCGACCCTGGGAACCTTCAAGAAAAACCTGAAGATCCACCTCTTCCTACAAGCCTACAACATACACTGAGACCCTATCCACTGCACAATCTCACCTCTCCCCCTCCTACTGTCTCCCTCCCCACCCCCTTTAGACTGTGAGCCCTCGCGGACAGGATCCCCGACCCTGTTGTACCCGTATGACTAATTGTGATATGTCATTGTTTGTTGTCGTTTGTGGTCGTCTTCGGCCTCCTGTTTCTGTCTACCCTCTAAATTGTAAAGCGCCATGTATCCTAATGGCGCTATATAAATACCTAATAATAATAATAATAATTATTTGTGTTTCTTCATTTTGAAAGTCTAAAAAAATCAGCAAAGATATCAGGAAGAGAATTGTGGTCTTGCATAAGTCGTGTTTATCCTTGGGTGCAATTTCCAGATATGTGATTGTGCCTCATTCATCTGTACAAAAAATTATATGCAAGTACAAACAAAATTGGAATATCAAGCAATAATATCACTCAGGAAGGAGACAGGATCTGTGTCCAGATATGAAGGTGCTTTGGTCTAACATGTGCATATAAACCCAAGAACAAACGCAACAGACCTTGTGAAGATGATGGCAGAAGCTGGTAAGATTGTGTCATTATCCACAGTGAAACGAGTACTTTATCAACCTGAAAGGCCACTCTACCAGGAAGCCATTATTCCAAAAGAAACACAAAAAAGCCAGATTAATTTTTGCAAATGCACGCAGGAAAAAAAGACCTACGCTTTTGGAGACATGTCCTGTGGTTTGATGAAGCTAAAATTGAACTGTTTGTCCTTAATGACCATTGTTACGTTTGGAGGAAGAAGAGAGAAGCTTGGAAGGCTAAGAAAACCATCCAAACTGTGAAACATGGGGGTGGCAGCATCATGTTGTGGAGTTGTTTTGCTGCAGGAGGGACTGGTGCACCTTACAAAGAGATGGCATCATGAGGAAAGAAGATTGTTTGGAAATACAGAAGTAACATCTCAAGACATCAGTCAGGAAGTTAAAGCCTAGACGGAAATGGGTCTTCCAAATGGATGATGACTCGAAGCATACTGTCAAACTGGTTATAAAGTGTCTTAAAGATAACAAAGTCAATGTTTTGGAATGGCTATCACAAAGCCCTTATCTCAATCCTATTGAACATTTATGGGCAAAGCTGAAAAGGCAGGTGCGAGCAAGGCGACTTACAAACATGGCTCAGTTACACATGTTCTGTCAGTGGAATGGGCCCAAATTCCTACCAAGTATTTGTGAGAAGCTTATGGAAGGATATCCAAAATGTTTGACCCAAGTCATGCAGTTTAAGTGCAATGTTACCAAATACTAATGAAATGTATGTAAACTTGTGACTTTGCAGAAAGTAATAAAAATGCTTTAAAACATTCTCTCTCATTATTCTGGCATTTGGCAAATATTATTAATTATAGTAATCCTAATTAACCTGAAGTAGGAAAGGTTCATTCTGATTTCATGTCAGATAGTGAGAAAAATAGGCATATGTGACTTTTTATATAGTGCATGTAAACTTCTGCTTTCAATTGTATGTATCTCATTTTTTTGAGCAACTGAAAGGTTCTATTTATCAGTGAGTGTGACCTACGGTAATTCTGTTTACTTCCTCAGGTGAGCTCCTCTGAAATTAATTAAAAATTTAACGAACCTTAAAATTATCTTAGCTCAGTATTTGTCATGAAACATCCCACCTGCCACCTCGAATTCATCATAAACACCACTTTCTAGCAACGCATGTGCCTCAGATGCTATAGTAAAGGGAAACTGCACTTCCCACGCTCCCTCGTCCACTCACCTATCAGAGTCAACTGATAGCAATGAGGTAACTGTACCTCACATCTACATTACACTTTTCACTGTCGACATTTTGATAGGCCAGTGAAATACCTGCCCAAGATCAAACACTTGAACGTCACTCAGCTTCAGTGTTTGTGGGTATGTTTAGAGCAGCAAGGAACAAATATGTTCAATATTATATTTACTATACAAAAAAAGTACAGTGTTTAAAAAAATTACAAAAGATGGAATAATAAAAAGACATTTATACAGTAAAAACATAAAAAAAAGGGATACATCTTAAGTACTCGATTTGGGAGAGCTTCTGGTGGGGGAGGACGTTACAGGAAATAAGGACAGATATGCAATACTAATTGCTTCTCCTCCTGTCTTAGGGTACTTTCACATCAGCGGTTTTTGCCGTTCGCGGCAGATGCGGTGAAAAAAACGCATCTGCCGCGATTACCCCATAACCGCTGCACTTGCGGCACAGTTGCGGCAAGCCCCATAGAATGTCTATGCGGGCTTGCGGCAAGTGCGGTATCGGCACTTGCGGCAGGTGCGGCCGCAAAAAAAACGCGGCTGACCGCGTTTTTTTTCGCGGCCGCACCTGCCGCAAGTGCCGAAACCGCACTTGCCGCATCTGCTGCACACTTACCGCAAGCGCCATAGACATTGCATGGGGCTTGCCGCAACTGTGCCACAAGTGCAGCGGTTATGCGATAATCGCGGCAGATGCGTTTTTTTCACCGCATCTGCCGCGATCGGCAAAAAACGCTGATGTGAAAGCAGCCTTAGGCACAGTTGCGGCAAGCCCCATGCAATGTCTATGGGGCTTGCGGTAAGTGTGCTGCAGGTGCGGCAAGTGCGGTTTCGGCACTTGCAGCAGGTGCGGCGCGCGAAAAAACCCGCGGTCAGCCGGATACCGCACTTGCCGCAAGCCCGCATAGACATTCTATGGGGCTTGCCGCAACTGTGCCGCAAGTGTAGCGGTTATGTGGTAATCGTGGCAGATGCATTTTTTTCACCGCATCTGCCACGATCGTCAAAAACCGCTAATGTGAAAGTACCCTACACTGATATTTCCTGGATAATATGTTATAAGGGGTCTTACCGAAACTCTTACTCCTCCCTCTATTGAATTCAGCGGAGGACTGCTGATTAGATTTGACTTGAATCCAGTTTTCAGCCATATTTACACCATCTGTCACATTTTCCCATAGGAACCCCCTGGAGAACTAATATGGTTGTCATCTCACTTCATCCTTCAAGCATTCAATACATACCACACATGAATATAATATATCCATATCCCAGGGAGATATTGCATTCCTGTAGGTTTCCTGCTACCAAATATTTTGTGATTTTACCCACAAATGCAAATATGTTCCCTCATCTTGGATATATCGATTAGTTGTGTGAAACTAAGATTTTATAAATATTGCATTAAAAATATTGTACTACCATTGTTAGATGGCACATCTGATATGGAGCTGTACTGTCTGCCTTCTAAACAAATATCTTCACCTAGCATTGATTCACACAAAAAACTGTTAGCTACTTGTTAATTACTCAATATTTACACTCCATGTCTGCTCTCCATGGAATAAACTTCTTCAATTACCTGTTCTCAGAAATCAAATGCCTTCTGGGGTTGAACTTTATAACTATAATTCCATTAATACACAACAAAAAGAGACCCGTCAAGGATAATTTGGATGAAGTGGTCAATTAAACATAATTATACACAGAAGCAGAGTACAACATTCTAGCATTTAAAGATATATTTGGTTATTGATAACAGTATGTTAAAACAGGGAGTTTAAAACATTTTAGTCAGCATATAAAAGTGTACATAAGTAGTGATGGGCAAAATCTTCCCCCCAATACTCAGGATTGGCGCGGTCGCCCGAATTCTTTGTAATGTTCGAGCTCGGGGCCGGGGATGACGCAAACTTGCGTCCGAACCCCCTGAGCTTGAACTTTACTGACATGGGATGGAGGGGGTGGGGCTGTAAAAAAACCATAAAATCATTAATAAACATTATAATCATACTTACCACTCCCGCCATGCGTCCTCCCGTCTCACTGGCTCCCGGCCGCTACTGCCTCCAGGCAGATCATTAACTTCCGGGTTATTCACTGCACTGCCAGCGCTCGGATTGTTCTGGCGTCGGCAGTGTTCAGGCAGGACGGCAGGGTTCACCCGCGGTCATGGTCCGGGCTATGACCACGGTTGAACCCTGACTCACTGACAATTCTCAGCCTGTTCTTGCGCTGGATAGATGTGTGTCTATGCAGAGCGATGTAGCAGTGCTGACATCATTTTTTTGGACTACGTTGGACTTAAGATTGTTTTTTATAATAAAATACAACAAGCAGATTACACCGGGCACTCCACGTAACAACTAAATCGGGCTGTCACTCCTGTGACTCATGCAGCTTTCTCTGGCGGTGCTGGCATACAAAGCAAATCCAATCCAAACATATAGAAATTAGAGCACTCACCAGTAGTTGATCTTGCAACCTCTAGAGGACCCGTCGAAGCGGTACACGACCGCGAAATGGCAGGCCGTCGTCCTCCGTCCCCGCACCCCCTCCCCTGCTAATGTTCATATCTATGGACTGAACCGAGAATAAAAGCTTGCAAGATCAACTACTGGTGAGTGCGGCTCTAATTTCTATAGGTTTGGATTTTTTATAATAAAGATGGAGTCTCTAAATTTTTTTTTCGTTTTATTTCTAATAAAAAAAACACACAGCAGAGAAAAATATTTTAACACTTTACTAGAAATTCATGGTGGTCATGTTTAATATTGGCATTACCCCATGAAATTCGGGCTTAGGGCCAGCTGATAATACAAAGCTGGCCCAAGCCCCATTATTACCCAGTGAGCCACCGCACCAGGGCCCTGGATGAGTCGGGTACAGCACCAGAAGATTGCGCTTCCATGAATGCGCCGTTTTCTGGGTCGGCTGCGCACTGCAATTCTTAGCGGGGGGCCCAGAAAGCTTGGGCCACCCTGCGCTGTGGATTCCAGCTCCCAGCTGCCTAGTTATACCTGGCTTGACCCAAAAATAGGGCGAAGCCCACGTCATTTCTTTTAAATTATTTCATGAAATTCATGAAATAATTAAAAAAAGGGCTTCCCTAAATTTTTGTTCCCAGCCAGGTACAAATAGGCAGCTAGGGGTTGGGGGAGCCCGCACCTGTTGGCTGTGCCTTGCTGGCATGCAAAAATAGGGCGAAGCCCATGTCAAATTTTTTTTTATGGTTCATTAAAAAACAAAAAAACACAAGTACATTTAGGGAGATGAGATGAGGATCGAGGGGTTAATAAAAATGCAGTCCCTAAATGTACTTGTGCTTTTTTTTTTTTTTTAATGAACTATTAAATAAAAATTTGACGTGGACTTCGCCATATTTTTGTATGCCAAATATAGGGAAGCCCTTTTTTTAATTACTTCATGAATTTCAAGAAATAATTTAAAAAATTGATGTGGGCTTTTCCCTATTTTTGGGTCCCGCCAGGTACAACTAAGCAGCTGTGGGCTGGAATCCACAGGCGGGGTGGCCTTTCTGGGCGCCCCTGCTGCGGATTGCAGTCCGCAGCTGCCCCAGAAAATGGCACGTTCATAGAAGCGCTATATTCTGGCGCTGTACCTGACTCATCCAGGGCCCTGGTGCGGTGGCTCACTGGGTAATAAAGGGGTTAGGTCCAGCTTTGTATTATCAGCTGGCCCTAAGCCCGAATTTCATGGGGTCACGCCAATATTAGACATGATCACCATGAATTTCTAGTAAGATGTTAAAAAACAGAGAAAAAATATTTTATTACAAATAAAACAAAAAAACACTCAGAGACTCCATCTTTATTATAAAATACAATCTTCAGTCCGACATAGTCCAAAAGAGCAATGTCAGCACTGAACAAAAGAGAGATGTCAGCGAGAACAGGGTAAAACTGACTGACATTCAGAGTTCACCTGAGGTCATAGCTCGGGCCATGACCGCGGATGAACCCTGACATCAACGCATGAACACTGCCAACGGCGGCCAGAAAAAGCAGAGCGCCGACATTGCAGTGAATAATCCTGGAAGTTAATGAGCAGCCCTGGAAGTAGAAGTGGCTGCGATAGGAGACAGGAGGACGCGTCGCTGGGCAGGTAAGTATAATTCTGTTTTTTATTTTATTCTTTTACAGCCCCTGGCCCCAAATTGGCCCGAACTGTAACACAGGTTTCCCATGGAAACTCATGTTCGGGACCTTGTGACCGAATAGTATGTATTCGGTACGGGTCCTGAACTTTGTAGCTCGGGTTCGCCCATCCCTATACATAAGTATATGTTGGAGACTAACAAAATAATATATGTATAAGTCTAAATAGATTTTGTATAATATAATAACAATTTAAATAGGAGTAGGAACTGGGAGTATATATGGGATAGCAGATGGTCAAAATTAAATATGTAAGGTAATAAGTACTGACAAAGTATAAGAAAAGACTATAATAGATTAACCAATATGGTACAGATTAAATAAAAAAAGAGACTGGTCAGGCAAATATTTTTATTTAAGTAGAAAGGAAAAAATATCATTGGTAACACCAAAAAAGTAAAGTCTTCCCCAAAAGTGTTAAGGACCAAATGCTGCAGATTAAAACCTCTCTATCAAGGACCCTTGATCTCCAATGTACGGTTAGCGGCTTTATCAAGGAGTGAGTCAAAGTCCTATCTAAGTTGTTATTATATTATACTAGCAGAAGAGCCTGCGTTGCCTGAGCATAGTAACTATTTTTAGTTATAAGCTGAGTGTATGTCTGTGTGAGTATGTATGTCCACTATACGCATCAAACCTGCCCCGCACACCAATATTCCAAACCCGTAACACCCACCCCCATTCCACCCAAACCTTCCCCTCATACTCCAACCCCACCCTAAAACTTCCTCTACCCCAAACATGCCCCCTGCACACTCCCCAAACCTGCACCCCCCAAAAATGCTGCCCCTCACCCTCTTTAACCTGCACTCCTCCAAACCCACTACCCCAAAAAAAGTCTTCCCCCCAAACCTGCACTCCTCTCACACAAAAATGACAAACCTGCACCCCCACCTAAAAAACACCCCCAAACCCAACCCCTCCCAAAAACAATGCCTTCTCAAATCAGCACCACCCTGCCCCCCTAAACCAGTACCTTCCCCTTCCCCAAAAAACACCCCCGCTGCATCTGCACGCCAATCCGTTAAACCTGCCTCTCCATAACCGCAACCCCCCACAGACCCTGAGTCAAATAGGGTACATGTGCAAAATATTTTGATTGTAGGTGCGACAGTGCAAATTCCTTTAGTGGACAAACATACATACATTGTGAAGTAGCAGGGCCATAAAGGTGGTGGAGCTATGAAGGGGTATGGCTATGTGGAGCAGGCATGGCTAAGTGGAGTGGGTGTGAATATGTGGAGTGGGTGGGGCTTGTGCAGTGGATGGGGCTTATACCACATACACATCCACACACATATACTCAGATTTATATATTAGATGTTCAAAGATAGGACATAATTGTGCTGAGGTATTATTTCATCTGCCGTTGCCTGGGCATAATACCCATACAGTTATATGAAAAAGTTTGGGCACCGCTCTTAATCTTACTCTTTTTTTTTAGTTTAAAATTGTTTTTTTCCAACAGCTATTTCAGTGTAATATATGTAATAACTGATGGACACAGTAATATTTCAGGTTTGAAATGAGGTTTATTGTAGTAACCAAAAATCTGAAATATGCATTATTTCAAAATATGACAGGTGCCAAAGTATGGGCTCCCTTCTGATTTTCATGATTTGAAAACTCCTAACTACTTTTTACTGAAGCACTAAATTGGCTTGGTAACCTCATTGAGCTTTGTACTTCATAGCCCGGTGTATCCAATCATGAGAAAAGCTATTTCAGGTGTCCACTTGCAAGTTGTTCTCCTAGTTGCATCTTCTCTGAGGAGTGGCATCATGGGCTCCTCAAAACAGCTCTCAAATGATCTGAAAAACAAGATTGTTCAACATAGTTGTTCAGAGGAAGGATACAAAAAGTTGTCTCAGAGATTTAACCTGTCAGTTTCCACATAGGAACATAGTAAGGAAATGGAAGACCACAGGGACAGTTCTTGTAAAGGTCAGAAGTGGCAGGCCAACAAAAATATCAGAAAGGCAGAGAAGAAGAATGGTGAGAAAAGTCAAGAACAATCCACAGACCACCTCCACAGACCTGCAGCATCATCTTGCTGCAGATGGTCTCACTGTGCATCGGTCAACAATACAGCGCACACTGCACAAGGAGAAGTTGTATGGGAGAGTAATGCGAAAGAAGCCGTTTCTGCATGCACGCCACAAACAGAGTCGCCTGAGCTATGCAAAAGCACATTTGGACAAGCCAGTTTCATTTTGGAAGAAGGTCCTGTGGACTGATGAAACAAAGATTGAGTTGTTTGGTCATACAACAAGGCGTTATGCATGGCGCCACAAAAACACAGCATTCCAAGAAAAACACTTGCTACCCACTGTCAAATGTGGGGGAGGGTCCATCATGCTTTGGAGCTGTGTGGCCAATGACGGCATCGGGAATCTTTTTAAAGTTGAGGGTCGCATGGATTCCACTCAGTATCAGCAGATTCTTGAGAATAATGTTCAAGAATCAGTGTCAAAGTTGAAGTTATGCCGGGGATGGATCTTTCAGCAAGACAATGATCCAAAACACTGCTCCAAATCTTCTCAGGCATTCATGCAGAGGAACAATTACAATGTTCTGGAATGGCCATCCCAGTCCCAGACTGAATATCATTGAACATCTGTGGATATTTTGAAGCGGGCTGTCCATGCTCGGCGACCATCAAACTTAACTGAACTGGAATTGTTTTGTAAAGAGGAATGGTCAAAAATACCTTCATCCAGGATCCAGGAACTCATTAACAGCTACAGGAAGAGACTAGAGCAGTGATGGCGAACTCCAGGCCTCGAGTGCCACACAGAGTCCAGGTTTTCAGGATTTCCATTGCATTTGACAGTTGGCAATCAAATTACCAACTGTCAAACTCTAAGGAAATCCTGAAAACCTGCACTGTGTGCGGCACTCGAGGCCTGGAGTTCGCCATCACTGGACTAGAGGCTGTTATTTTTGCAAAAGGTGGATCTACTAAATATTATTGTCACTTTTCTGTTGAGGTGCCCATACTTTTGCACCTGTCAATTTTTGAAATAGTGCATATTTAACATTTTCAGTTAGTACCATAAACCTCATTTCAATCCTGAAATATTACTCTGTCCATCAGTTATTACATATATCACACTGAAATAGCTGTTGCAAAAAAACAATTTTAAACAAAAAAAAAGAGTAAGGTGTGCTCAAACTTTTTCATATGACTGTATATGGTTGTATGGTTTTTATGTATCATAGTCCCACCCCTCCCAGTAGTCCCAACTCTTCATAGCACTGCCCATACACATAGCCCCACCCCTCCCAGTAGCCCTGCACTTTTCATAGTGCCGCCCCAATGTATAGCCTCACCCCTTCTTAGCTCCACCCCTCCACATAGTCCCAGGAGTGGATATGTGGAGATGCAGGCTGTGAAGCGTGTATGTCTATGTGGAGTGTGCTTGTCTACGTGGAGTGTGTGGGGCTATGCACATACACTCAGCTTTGTGAGGAGGGCATGGCTTTGGTGAGTGGGTGGGGCTATGTGGAGTAGCTGTGACTATGTGTAGTAGGCAGGGCTTGATACATACACACATATGCACAGCCTTGTGGAGTGGGCATGGCTATGTGGAGTGAGTGGGGAGTGGCTATTTGGAGTGGGTGGGGATTGATATATACACTCATC
Source organism: Allobates femoralis (assembly GCA_033576535.1). NCBI lineage: Eukaryota > Metazoa > Chordata > Amphibia > Anura > Aromobatidae > Allobates > Allobates femoralis. Next base: position 186,997,651 of record JARQOC010000001.1, read on the forward strand.
TTTGTGGAGTGAGCATGGGTATGTGGATTAGGCGGGCTTGTGGAGTGGGCAGAGCTTATACACTCAGCTTTATATATTAAAGATAACATCTATTGTTGAAACAAGAAGGTTACATACGCTATATAGAAATACACATATGCATGTTTTTCTCACTATCTGACATGAAGTCAGAATGAACCTTTCCCATTTTAGGTCATTTAGGATTACCATGATTATTAATATTTGTCAAATGGCAGAGGAATGAGAAAGCATATTAAAAGGCATTTTTACTACTTTTGCAAAGTTACAAGTTTACATATATTTCATTAGCATTTTGTACTATTGCCTTTAAACTGTATGACTTAGATCAATATTTTGGATATCCTTCTACAAGCCTCTCACAATAGATAACAGGAATTTGGGCCCATTCCTCCACATCCAGCTACTGCCCCATATCACTGCTATTGTTCGCCACCAAACCTCTTAAAAAGCAAGTCCACACTGTACTTTTCTCCCACCTCTCATTTAACTCTCTCTTTGACAACCTTCAATCTGGCTTACGCCCCCACCGAAACTGCCTTGACCAAAAATACTAATGACCTACTTACCACCAAAGCTAATGGACACTTCTTCATCCTCCACCTTCTTGACCTGTCCTCTGCATTCGACACAATCGACCACTGCCTCCTATTACAGATCCTCTCTTCCATTGGTATCACTGACCTTGCCCTCTCCTGGATCTCTTCCTACCTTTCCAACTGCACATTTAGTGTCTCCCACTCGCACACTTCCTCCTCACCCCATCCCCTCTCTGTTGGGGTCCCTCAAGGCTCTGTCCTGGGACCCCTTCTTTTTTCCATCTATACCCTTGGCCTAGGACAACTCATAAAGTCTCATGGCTTCTAGTACCACCTGTATGCTGACCACACTCAGATCTACCTCTCTGGCCCAGACGTCACCTCTCTGATGTTCAGAATCAAAGAGTGTCTATCAGCCATATCCTCCTTCTCCTCTTGATGTCTTAAACTAAACGTAAACAAAACTGAACTCATCATCTTTTCCTTATCTCGTGCGCCTCCCTTACCTGATCTATCTATCACAATAAATTACATCACACTTTGCCCTGTACCTGAAGTCTGCTGCCTCGGCGTAACTCCTGACTCTGCCTTATCCCTCAAACCACATATCCAAGCTCTCGCCATCTCCAACTCAAATATATTTCAGAATCCATCCCCTCCTCAACCTACTGTACTACTAGTGCATGCTCTCATCATGTCCCATCTCGATTACTGCAACCTCCTCCTCTGTGGCTTCCCTGCTAACACTCTTAAACCTCTCCAATCTGTTCTTAACTCTGCTGCACCTCTCTCCACACTGCTTCCTCCACATCTCCCCTCTGCAAATCCCTCCACTGGCTACCAATTACATAGTGTATCCAATTCAAACTACTAACATAGACTTACAAAGAAATCTACAATCTGTCTGCCCATATATCACTTAACTTATCTCCCAATATCATCCAACTCGTGATCTTTGATCCTCCCAAGACCTCCTTCTTTCCTTCACACTTGTACGTTCCTCATCTAACCGCCTGCGCTCCTCATGTGACCACTGAGCTCTTGTGTTTCAATCTTTTAGAGTAATGGCATCTTCCTGCAGAGTGGCGTTTCAGGCCATGTTGATACAGTACTCGTTTCAATATGGATAATGACACAATCTTTCCTGATTCCGCCTTCATCTTTATAAGTTGGTATGCACATGTTGAACCAAAACAACTTCATCTCTGGGGTACAGATCAGGCCTCTTTCCTAACCGGCATGATGGCTGGACATTCTCATCTTGTTTGTACTTGCATATAATTGTTTGTACAGATGAACTGGGCACCTTCAGGTAACTGGAAATTCCACCCGAGAATGAACCAGACTTGTAAAAGTCCATAATTCTCTTCCTGATAAATTGGCTGATTTCTTTAGACTTTCTCATGATGCTACACATAGAAGCATTGTGTTTCAGGTGTGCATTAAAATACATCCACAGGTGTGACTCTAATTAACTTGGATGTTGCAAATAAAACTATCAGAAGCTTCCAAACATATGACATCATCATAGGGGTTGTACTAAACTGTTTAAAGGCATAGTAATCTTAGTGTATATAAACTGTGCAAAAAGTAATAAAAATGCATTAAAACATTCTTTCTCTCATTATTCTGGCATTTGACAAATATTAATAATTATGGTAAGCCTAACTGACCTAAAACGCGAAATGTTTTTTCTGATTTCATGTAAAGGCCACTTCACACACACAGATATCTGAGTCCAATATCTGAACAGATCTCTGGTTGCAGTGAAATCATGGATACATTGCTCCATTTTGTGGCTGTGTACAACATGGAGCAATGTGTCCATGATTTCACTGCAACCAGAGATCTGTTCAGATATTGGACTCAGATATCTGTGTGTGTGAAGTGGCCTTGAGGGCTTGTCTACACACCTGAGCTCTCAGTATTTAGCGCTTCTGCGCTAAATACTTAGATTTTGTGCAAGAAGCGCAGGTGCGTGTTTGCGGCCGCTTTCAGCAGATGCTGTCCCTGGTTACCCGATGTGTATCGTGGTAACCAGTTCATACAGCAGCCTGCATAGTCACCGCTTATTGTGAGCGCACACTATGCAGGCTGCTGTATGAACTGGTTGCCACGATACACATCGAGTAACCAGGGACAGCGTCTGCTGAAAGCGGCCGCAAACACGCACCTGCGCTTCTCGCACAAAATCTAAGTATTTAGCACAGAAGCGCTAAATACTGAGAGCACAGGTGTGTGGACAAGCCCTAAGATAGTAAGAAAAAGATGCATATGTGTCTTTTTATATAGTAAACGTAAACTTCTGGTTTCCTATGTATTTAGACTTGTATGTATACTATTTTGGTTTGTCTCCATCATATACTTACAGTTGTGACCAAAAGTATTGGCACCCCTGCAATTCTGTCATATAATACTCAGTTTCTTCCTGAAAATGATTGCAATCACAAATTCTTTGGTATTATTATCTTCATTTAATTTGTCTTCAATGAAAAAACACAAAAAGAATTGTCCTAAAGCCAAATTGGATCTAATTCCACACCAAACATAAAAAAGGGGGTGGACAAAAGTATTGGCACTGTTAGAAAAATTATGTGATGCTTCTCTAATTTGTGTAATTAACAGCACCTATAACTTACTTGTGGCACCTAACAGGTGTTGGCAATAACTAAATCACACTTGCAGCCAGTTGACATGGATTAAAGTTGACTCAACCTCTGTCCTGTGTCCTTGTGTGTTCCACATTGAGCATGGAGAAAAGAAAGAAGACCAAAGAAATGTATTAGGGCTTGAGAAACCAAATTGTGAGCAATCTCAAGGCTACAAGTCCATCTCCAAATACTTGAATGTTCCAGTGTCATTAAGAGGTTTAAAGCCCATGGCACTGTGGCTAACTTCCCTAGATGTGGGCGGAAAAGAAAAATTGACGAGAGATTTCAACGCAAGATTGTGCGGATGGTGGATAAAGAACCTCAACTAACATCCAAACAAGTTCAAGCTGCCCTGCAGTCCGAGGGTACAACAGGGTCAACTCGTACTATCTGTCGGCGTCTGAATGAAAAGGGACTGTATGGTAGGTTACCCAGGAAGACCCCACTTCTTACCCCGAGACATAAAAAAGCCAGGCTGGAGTTTATCAAAACATACCTGAGAAAGCCTAAAACATTTTGGAAGAATGTTCTCTGGTCAGATGAGACAAAAGTAGAGCTTTATGGGCAAAGGCATCAACATAGAGTTTACAGGAGGAAAAAAGAGGCATTTAAAGAAAAAACACGGTCCCTACAGTCAAACATGGCGGAGGTTCCCTGATGTTTTGGGGTTGCTTTGCTGCCTCTGGCACTGGACTGCTTGACCGTGTGCATGGCATTATGAAGTCTGAAGACTACCAACACATTTTGCAGCATAATGTAGGGCCCAGTGTGAGAAAGCGGGGTCTCCCTCAGAGGTCATGGGTCTTCCAGCAGGACAATGACACAAAACACACTTCAAAAAGCACTAGAAAATGGTTTGAGAGAAAGCACTGGAGACTTCTAAGGTGGCCAGCAATGAGTCCAGACCTGAATCCCATTTAATACCTGTGGAGAGATGTAAAAATAGCAGTTTGGAGAAGGCACCCTTCAAATATCAGGGACCTGGAGCAGTTTGCCAAAGAAGAATGGTCTAAAATTCCAGCAGAGCATTGTAAGAAACTCATTGATGGTTACCGGAAGCGGTTGATCACAGTTATTTTGGCTAAAGGTCGTGCAACCAAGTATTAGGCTGAGGGTGCCAATACTTTTGACTGGCCTATTTTTGGAGTTTTGTGTGAAATGATCAATGTTTTGCTTTTTGCTTCATTCTCTTTTGTGTTTTTTCATTGAAGACAAATTAAATGAAGATAATAATACCAAAGAATTTGTGATTGAAAGCATTTTCAGGAAGAAACATGGCATTATGAAGTCTGAAGACTACCAACAAATTTTGCAGCATAATGTAGGGCCCAGTGTGAGAAAGCTGGGTCTCCCTTAGAGGTCATGGGTCTTCCAGCAGGACAATGACCCAAAACACACTTCAAAAAGCACTAGAAAATGGTTTGAGAGAAAGCACTGGAGACTTCTAAGGTGGCCAGCAATGAGTTTAGACCTGAAAACACCTGTGGAGAGATCTAAAAATGGCAGTTTGGAGAAGGCACCCTACAAATATTAGGGACCTGGAGCAGTTTGCCAAAGAAGAATGGTCTAAAATTCCAGCAATACTTTTGTCTGGCCCATTTTTGGAGTTTTGTGTGAAATGATCAATGTTTTGCTTTTTGCTTCATTCTCTTTTGTGTTTTTTCATTGAAGACAAATTAAATGAAGATAATAATGCCAAAGAATTTGTGATTGCAATCATTTTCAGGAAGAAACTGAGCATTATCTGACTGAATTGCAGGGGTGTCAATACTTTTGGCCACAACTGTATGTACTTATACAATATATATATGCTGATTAAATGGTTTTAAACCCCCCTCTTTTAACTTAACTTTAACAAAAATAATATTTTAAATTCTATAATGTGGTACACTGCCTCTGTGTATAATTATAATTCCATACATGACAATAAAGAACGTGAATCCAGATGATTGTTTCAGATGCTAGTATTTGTCACTAAATTTACAGGTTCGATACATAAGAGTACAGAAGATTCGCTATGTATGGAATCCATCAGAAGGCTTGTTTAAGAAAATTGGGTGAGTGTGGTGCATTGACTTTGCAAAACAGTATTACGGTAATTACTGTTACGTTGTAATATGTATATTTCTGTTTTAAGGGTTTTGGAGGAGAACCACACATGCTCTGAAATACATACAAAGTATGGACTGGGTCTAAGCAGTGAAGAACAAAAAGCAAGGTACTAAGATTGATCATTGCAGCATTCAGTATTTAATTTCAGAAGACTTAACCCAACCTCAATACCACTAACAATTACAATTGAGGTTGGCTTAAGAACATCACCGTGGATTAAACAAAACAAACGCACTATTTGTTACTGTTCTGAATAATACATGATTAACAAAACCAATGCTAGAGAACCAGTGGTAACTTCATGTTTCATAATTTCATCGTTTTTAAAGTCGAAGGCAGATTTAAATCCATCAAGTTCAACCTATAGCCTAACATGCTGATCCAAAGGAAGGCAAAACCACCATGAGACAGAAACTAATAGTTGTAGCTTAATTTTAGGGGAAAAAAATCCTTTTAGACTCCAGATATGGCAATTTGACTTGTACGCTTGATCATTGCTTCACCATAAAATCTACTGCTCGCAACTAGTGTTGAGCGAATCTACTCATCATTATTCAGTACTGGCACGGATATTAGGGTACTCGTGCTATGTGTTCTCACCGAGTATTTGTGTGAAGTGAAGGAGGAAGAAGAGGAGGAGGTGGAAAGCAGATCAATATCTCAAAGGTCCAGACTCTCATCACACACAGGTGGGTGGCATGTCAGGGTGGAATAGATTTCATGGTACCGGACAAACTGGTGGTGAAGGTGCAGAAGCTGAGAAACAAATTGAGGAGGACAAAAGTGAAGAGGTGATGGGTGAATAACAGTCAGGAGATGAGGAACAAATTATTCCCCTTTCTGTTGTTGTTGGCTGGATAAGAAGCAAGCGGGATTGTTACCCTGCCCCTTCAACAAAACAACAAGGATTTGGGCCTCATGAATACATCAGATACATAAGCGCATTTTTGCTGCACAATCTGCAACATAATGCCTGTATAGTTAGGATTCGAATTAGTGATGACTACTGGGTTGCCACACTGTTGGATCCACGGTACATGAGTAAATTTAGCCAGATGCTTCCCACAATGGTCAGGGATACGCACATGCTAGAGTATCAAAAAAAGCTGGTAGACAATCTTAGGACTGGTTTTCCCCAACACATCAGTAAGGAAAACCATATGCATTGCAGATCAACACTTCCAATCCAGGGGATGTTGAGTCATCAGTGTAAAAATAGTAACAGAAGTTTAAATGTCAGAAGCAATTTCTGAGATACATTTGACCAATTTTTTAAACCAGCATGTCCACTTGCAGAACTGAGTACAAGTCTGATATATAGTGAATGAATGGAGAGGATGATGCAGGAATATAAAGAGCTCAATAGGCATGCCATCAATGCGTTTGGACCCTATTGCATTATGGCCTTCAAAATGGAGGAGACACCTGATCTTGCCGCTCATGCCCTGGAGGTTCTGTCATGCCAGGCAGCCAGAGTTCTCTCAGAACGTGTCTTCAGCACTGCTGGGGGTGTCCTGATAGGTAAGCGGTAAGCACATCTGGCTGTCTCCTAAAAGTGTACACTTCCTAACTTTCATCAAGATGAAAAAGTCTTGGATCTCCAAGGACATTTCCATCCAGTGGCAGACTGCTCAGAAAAGGCAACATGCTTTTCAATGTCTGGCCAGTCTCAAATTTATATAGTGAATCAATTCATGCCACTTCGGTGGTATCTCACGCCAATTTTTTGAAATGTGGAGACTCTTCTTGGAGTCTCCTCCTTGTCTGTTTCCTGAATTTAGCAAGGCTAGGTGAGTACGATGTCTACACATGTCACTCACCCCCTGTTACTAATGAATGTTTAACCTTGAAATGCTAGGCCAGGTCTTGTTCCATACCCTGTTCCATGCATGCATGCTGTGCCATTCTCCAATATTTTGTGTGTCAATTGGTGCCATTTTGGTTGTATCTGGCCCTATATTTCTGAAATGTGGAGACTCTTTTTGAGGTGTCCTTGTCTGTTATCTGAATTTAGCAGGGCTCTCTGAGCACCATGCCTTCACCTCAAACTTGAAATACTGGGCAAGGCTTTGTCCCATGCATCCATAATGCACAATGATGAACTTTTAACTGTAGGAAATAGATGGCATTTTTTCTGGTGTCTATCCATAATTTAAGCTGTTTTGGCAACTTTTGGGTCCCTTTGAAAGTGTTTTCTAGGCCCTTGATTTTGCCTTCTAATTGATTTCAATGGGGTTTAGATGTTCAGGGAACATTGCTCTTTTGGTGAACCGAACCAAATTCAAACTTCCAAAGCTTCACTCATTATTAATAATGGCAAAGGGCATGTTGGACTGCCGTACACATCACAAAGTAATCCTGTAATGGTAATTATCTGGTGATAAAACCTTTAGTTCATGCAAAGAATAGCACACTGAATGATGAGTGGCACATTTGATTTTTGATTTTTAACCCCTTGCAGCCTGCTGTTGTCAGCTTACACAGCAAAAACCTGCTGAAAGATTCCCTTTAAACAATGCATATCAGGTACACATATATAAGATAATCTCAGCACAGTTCACACACTGCGTATTTTCTGCCTTTTTTATGTTCACTTTTTTCCTGGTTTTTGAGGATGCATAATTTTGAGCATGTAAAAAATGCACTGTATTCACACACTGCGTTTTTTGCTGCATTTTTTAGGCATGAATTTTTTTTCTGCACTGTTCACTACGACAGTTAAGAAAGATATTTAAAAAAAGGGTCCCTGATGTCATCTCCTGTCACGTGATACTTAAGGCCATGTTACACACACAGATATCTGTGCAGACATTGTTCACAGATCTCTGGTTGCAGTGAAATCATGGACACATTGTTACATTTGTATACAGACACAAAATGGAACAATGTGTCCATGATTTCACTGCAACCAGAGATATGCGAACAATGTCTGCACAGATATGTGTGTGTGACATGGCCTTAACTGCTGAGTTGTGTAAAATACAATCATGTGTGATACTATCTGCTGAACTGTGTATCTAATCCTCCCTTGTGTGATACTCTGTGCTGAGCTGTGTATCTAATGCAATCCTGTGTGATACTATCTGCTGAGCTGTGTATCTAATCTAACCTTGTGTGATAATGTGTGCTGAGCTGTGTATCCAGTACAATCCTGTATGATACTGTGTGCTGAGCTGTGTATCTAATCTAACCTTGTGTGATAATGTGTGCTGAGCTGTGTATCCAGTACAATCCTGTATGATACTGTGTGCTGAGCTGTGTATCTAATCTAACCTTGTGTGATAATGTGTGCTGAGCTGTGTATCCAGTACAATCCTGTATGATACTGTGTGCTGAGCTGTGTATCTAATCCTCCCTTGTGTGATAGTGTGCTGAGCTCTGTATCTAATCTTCCCTTATGTGATACTGTGTGCTGAGCTGTGTATTTAATACAATCCTGATTGTTGAGAAAACCAAAAAAAAAGGGTCCTTGATGTAATTTTCTGTCTTTTCAGATAAGACTTTTTCGGCATTGTAACCAGGGAGAGACTGGGGTCACCCGAGGACAGCTCAGGTGGCATGACCTAAGCTGTCCTCGGGTGACTTGAGTTACCCCCCCCTTATGATGCCGCAGCGCTCCAGGCTCTCATTCAGGGACTAAGGGGATAGAAGCTTTGTTCGTCCCCTTAGTCTCTGATGAAGCAGAGCCGAGAGTGTTAAGCACAGAGATGAGGGTCGAGGGGTTAATAAAGATGTAGTCCCTAAATGTGTTTGTATTTTTATTTATTTATTTTAATGAGTTTTTCCCAAAAAAAATCCATGTGGGTTTCACCTTATTTTTATATGCCAGCCAGGTACAGCAGGCAGGTACGGGTTGCTCCCAACCCCTAGCTGCCTATTTGTACCTGGCTGGGAACCAAAAATATAGGAAAGCCCTTTTTTTTAATTATTTCATGAATTTCATGAAATAATTAAAAAAAACAATGTGGGCTTTGCCCTATTTTTGTGTCCAGCCAGGTACAACTAGGCAGCTGGGGGCTGGAATCCACAGGGCAGGGTAGCCCAAGCTTTCTGGGCCCCCTGCTGCAAATTGGGGTGGCGTGTCTGGTGGAGTCACGACGGCCAGGACTGCAGTAGTTTCAGGCACCGCAGGGCTTGAAGTCTGAGATTCCACCACAATTTTCTTTACCCTCACAGTGTACCACCCTTTTGAGCTGAAGTGCCGATAATACTCGACCCACTCTCCCGAACACAAGTCGCGGCCTCGGGACTCCCTGTGCAAGTGGCCCTCCACGTCTCTACGATTGACAAAGACATGGTTCACCAAGTGGGGCTCTTTGATAAAACCGTAACCATTATGAATATAAAATTCTACCACTGAACCTCTCTTGTGCTCCTCTGGCTCCACGGCCCAGGCTTTATGGACTTTACTCTTTTTATCTAGCTCGGCGAGATGCTCCTTATGCCGCCTGGCCTGGGCCTCCTTCTGTTCCTCCTCCCTCTACTGTTGACGTTGGCAGAGATACTCTTTCTTGGGAACCACCTCCCTTGTCGCCCCTGCACCGACTTCTGGGAACCCCATCATGGCGTCCCCTCTCCGGACCCAACGAAAATAAACCATCTTAGCCACGGTTCCCTCGACTCTGGGGGAGAGTTCTGGCTGTACCGGCCCGGCAATCTAGCATTTGAAATCGCTCTGCTCTCCTAGTCTATTAGCTGAGCGACCCGGCCAGGGTTAATCGATGGAGGGGCATCTACCGGGATCACAGCAGTATCTGCTTTCGTGGCCTCGGGTGCATCGTCGGCTTCTCCCTTGACCTCTGGTTCAATTTTCCAGGGAGGTGGCTGCTGTTTGACCTTCTCTAGCAGACCCTTTTGCCATGTACCAAGGGTAACCACCTGCATGTTGCCCCATCTCATCAACCTCCCCTTCCAGAAGGTGCACTTCCATCACTGTCAGTGGCTCCTGGGACATCCACAGCTGCTCTGGAAAGTCAAACTTTGAGCCTGCAGACGTGGGGACCTCCTTCTCACGTCCCGCCATTGCGGACGCCTCTCTACATAAGCTGTGCTCTCCAGCTCTGTCCTTGACTTCCATTCTGTCGGTCTCAACTTTCTTGTCTCACATCTGGGGGCAGACTTACAGGGTTGACAGACAGGTTCCCTTGGCTCACAGTCAGTGTAGGGGATGGGAATACTTCTTTGCGCCGCTGGCCAGCTTGTCCCATGACGGGAAGATGGAACACGCTCCTTAGCCAGCACATGGCATCATGGTGTGGTAATCATCATTATACCAGCTTCTCAGATACAGTTCACACACAGTCTCTTAGGCTCACGGAACACGGTGTTATCAAGCAGGGGTCTGAATCCTGTTTGTGATGCCAAATGTGACGCCCACCAGGGCCGTGGGGTAATCTAAACCGGGCCGGTCAGCTGACGCTGCAGATTTAGATCACTATGGCAGATGGTACGGCAGCCAGGATGGTATCGCTCCCCACAGGTGGAGCAGGGCCCAAAGGGTGGCGTGGACAGTGAATTGCAGGGATGAGGCTCTGGTGATGTAAAGGGTCGCAGGGCGCAAAAGGAACAGACACACAGCTCGTGAAGTTCTCTACCTTTTACTTGCTGATCGGGCAAGGTTACCCAACTGGGTGCTGTGCTCCTCCAAAGTGCGGCCAGGTTAGTTCCCAGGAGATCAGGATCGCTCTGCCGAGACACCTTGTGTGGGCCTTCCCAGGTTGCTCTCTCCCTGCGCAGGATACTAGGCTCGCCTACCCTGCTTCTTCATGAACAGGGTCCCAGGTTGATGACCTTGTTGGGCGATGAAAGCACGTCCCCTGACCTTAGTTCTAGCCATCTTCCTGTGGATTATCCACACCTTGTGGCCACTGCTCCTGCAGACACAGTGGCTTCCAGTTTCCTGGTAGGGACTTGGAGTACCCACACAAGATCGGGGCCAGTCCCCTCTGGCAACCAGTACCTCCACCCGACTCGGATCGGGTCCAGGTTTGGAGCACACGGGTGGATCCTCTACTCCCGTGTCTCCTAGAGCTCTTTCCATCCTGCGTCCATTGCGGCTGCCTTCCTTCTCTCAGCTCTCTTCTCTCTCTAACCTTTGCTAACCTGTCCTCTTTGCCAGAAGATGGGGCTCTCCCTAATCAGGGTCTGCCAGAATACCATAGCCCGGAATTGGGATGGTATTGAATGCAAACTATGTGTCTCAGGTTTGCAACCCCTCTCACCTGGGAATGGTGACACCACACCTGTGGAGTAGGTGCAGCATCACTTTGACGACCAGTCTGCAGGGGCATCACATGGATGCACCTCAGCTTCAGGCAGGCTACTTGAGCATGATTGGTACTTGTTCACAGTTCCAGTCATGTGCACTACTCTGAAGCCGGGTGCACCTGTCCCAGCTTCAGAAAGGCGTAGTGCACATTACAGAAAGTATGGTGACTTCCTATAATGCACATTGAGCCTCTCTAAAGCCAAGGGGCATACACTGAGCATCAGAGACTCTGAATATGTAGAAGTACATAGGCACACACATTCTCAGCTTTGTATAGAGATGCAGATGATGCTAGCTGTGTAAAGCATGTTATGCCCACAGGGGTGTGATAACATGCAAAGTTGGCCGACTTGTCAAACTAATAACCTCTCAACTAGTCAAAACCCTAATAAGCATCTCATAAACGATCTTTAGAAATACTTTTTCTAAAGATCTGTTTATGTATGATAGTACATGCTGGTACTGCTAGGCAGGCAATATAGATATGTTCACAGAACTGCTCATGGTTCTGGGTGCACCTTTTATTTGAAGTGATGCAAACTGTAGAACGCTAGTGTCAGTCACTGTTTCTATATCCACCCCGTGATGACATCTTCTTTCACATAAATAATGGAGGTGACAGAGATAGAAGCAGAGTGCAGATGCTGCACTCACATTTACCACAGCGTTTATCAATATGGATCCAGGACATCCCCATTGTGAGGTGATGCAAGAAATTGGAGTAATTGCAGCGCTGCTTCCTGGTGATATCCTGTTCCAGGAGTGGCAATGAACACTGTGAGTTCAGCCCCAGCCTCCTGTGACGCCTCTCAAACAAAACGTCATAAAAAGTGCAGTAAAAAAAAATATTTTGTGAATTAGCTAGATGTAAAGAATTGTAAATTATTGTGTAATAAAGCAAATTACAAAAGTGGTTAGGTTATAAGGATAGATATTTAGAAAATACATTTTAGAAACCAGAAAAAAGGTTCCTTGCAAGCGGCTTTCCGGATCAGGTAACCAGAAAGGTCTATCAATATGCACGTAAAGGATAGAGAGAAGACTGACTGACTCCAAGATTACATTCAGCAGAAATAAATAGTCATATTAGAATGATAGCTACTTATGACAATGTCACATCATAAGCAAGAGCTAGCTTTCCAAAGTACTGAGAGAAACTTAAAATGGCTGGGGATATTTGGGAAACCATAGCTCCATTTTCACAGATATCTCTATATATAATCGGGAGTTTGGAATTCGGGCACTGTAGCCGAATCCCAAGCTCCTTTGCGGCACTGCGAGCGATGACGCGCAGCGTCATCGCGAGCCGAAGCCGCACTACAGTTAAAAAAAAAAAATTATGCTCACCTCTCCCCGAGCCCCCGCCGTCTTCCTGCAAGCTGCCGGTGCCTCCCGTTGGCTCCCGCAGGCTCCCGGTCCCTGCAGAGGTCTTCTTCTGCACTACATGACCTGCGGTGATGTCACAGTCACGTGACGCCACGTTACTCCATGGTAACCTGGTGTCACGTGACTGTGACATCACCACAGGTCCTGTACTGCAGTAGAAGACCTCTGCAGAGACTGGGAGCCTGCGGGAGCCACCAGCAGCTTGCAGGAAGACGGCGGGAGACGGTGGGGGCTCGGGGACAGGTGAGCATATATATATATTTTTTTTAACCCCTGCATTCCTCTATACTCCGCCGCACACACCCCTGTATACCCCTGTATACCCCGCACACACCCCTGTATACCCCGTACACACCCCTGTATACCCCGCACACACCCCTGTATACCCCTGTATACCCCGCACACACCCCTGTTTACCCCTGTATACCCCGCACACACCGCTGTATACCCCTGTATACCCCGCTCACACCCCTGTATACCCCGCACACACCCCTGTATACCCCGCACACACCCCTGTATAACCCGCACACACCCCTGTATACCCCTGTATAACCCGCACACACCCCTGTATACCCCGCACACACCCCTGTACACCCCGCACACACCCCTGTATACCCCACACACACCCCTGTATACCCCTGTATACCCCGCACACACCCCTGTATACCCCTGTATACCCCGCACACACCCCTGTATACCCTGTATACCCCACACACACCCCTGTATACCCCGCACACACCCCTGTATACCCGCACACACCCCTGTATACGCCTGTATACCCGCACACACCCCTGTATACCCCGCACACACCCCTGTATACCCCACACACACCCCTGTATACCCCTGTATACCCCGCACCCCCCCTGTATACCCCTGTATACCCCGCACACACCCCTGTATACCCCTGTATACCCCGCACACACCCCTGTATACCCCTGTATACCCCGCACACACCCCTGTATACCCCGCACACACCCCTGTATACCCCTGTATACCTGCACCCCCTGTATACCCCCTGTATAACCCCACACACCCCGTATACCCCGCACACACCCCTGTATACCCCGCACACACCCCTGTATACCCCGCACCACCCTATACCCCTGTATACCCCGACACAACCCCTGTATACCCTGTATCCGCACACACCCCTGTATACCCTGTATACCCCACACACCCTGTAACTCACACCCCTGTATACCGCCAGCAACACCCTGTATACCCCTGTATACCCCGTCACACACCCCTGTATACCCTCACCCAGACACACCCCTGTATACCTAACACCACTCTTACCCTGTATACCCCGCACACACCCCTGTATACCCCTGTATACCCCCACACACCCCTGTATACCCGCACACACCCCTGTATACCCCGCACACCCCTGTATACCCTGTATACCCCGCACACACCCCTGTATACCCCGCACACAAACCCCTGTATACCCCGCACACACCCCTGTATACCCCTGTATACCCGCACCACCCCTGTATACCCCTGTATACCCCGCACACACCCCTGTATACCCTGTATACCCCGCACACACCACCTGTATACCCCTGTTAACCGCACACACCCCTGTATACCCCGCACACCACCCCTGTATACCCCTGTATAACCCGCACACACCCCTGTATACCCCTGTATACCCCGCACACACCCCTGTAAACCCCTGTATACCCCACACACACCCCTGTATACCCCCACACACACCCCTGTATACCCTGCAACCGACACCCCTGTATACCCCATCAACCCGTATACCCCGCACACACCCCTGTATACCCCTGTATACCCCGCACACACCCCTGTATATACCCCCACACACCCCTGTTTACCCCCTGATACCCCACACACACCCTGTATACCCTGTATACCGCACACACCCCTGTATACCCCGCACACACCCCTGTATACCCCCACACACCCTGTATACACCCTGTATACCCTGCACACACCCTGTTACCCCTGTATACCCGCACACAACCCCTGTATACCCGCACACACCCCTGTAACCCCGCACACACCCTGTATACCCCACAACGACACCCCTGTATACCCCTGTATACCCCGCACACACCCTGTATACCCCTGTATACCCCGCACACACCCCTGTATACCCTGTACCCACACACACCCCTGTATACCCCGTCACACACCCCTTATACCTACCCGCACACACCCCTGTATACCCCTGTATACCCGCACACACCCCTGTATACCCCTGTATACCCGCACACAACCCTGTATACCCCTGTATACCCGCACCCCCCCTGTATACCCGTATACCCGCTAACACCCCTGTATACCCCTGTATACCCGCACACCTGTATACCCCTGTATACCCGCACACACCCCTGTATACCCGCACACACCCCTGTATACCCCTGTATACCCCCACACACCTTATACCCCTGTATACCCCGCACACACCCCTGTAACCCCTGTATACCCCGCACACACCCCTGTAACCCCGTACCCACACACCCCTGTATACCGCACACCCCTGTATTACCCCACACCACCCCTGTATACCCCTGTAACCCCGCACACACCCCTGTATACCCGCCAACTGTATACCCACCGCCACACCCCTGTATACCCCGCACACACACCCTGTATACCCCCTGTATACCCGCACACACCCCTGTATACCCTGTATACCCGCACACCACCCCTGTATACCCCGCACACACCCCTGTAACCCCGACACACACCCCTGTAACCCCTGTATACCCCACACCCCCCTGTATACCCCTGTATACCCCGCACACACCCCTGTATACCCTGTATACCCCGCACACACCCCTGTATACCCCGTATAACCCCGCAACCCCTGTATACCCCGCAACACCCCTTATACCCCTGTATACCCCGCACACACCCCTGTATACCCTGTATACCCCGCACACACCCTGTAACCCCTGTATACCCCGCACACACCCCTGTATACAAACCCTGTATACCCCTGTAACCCCGCATACCCCAACCCCTGTATACCCCACACACCGTAACCCCTGTATACCCCGCACACACCCCTGTATACCCCGCACACACCCCTGTATACCCTGTATACCCCGCACACACCCCTGTATACCCCTGCTATACCCCGCACACACACCCCTGTATACCCCTTATACCCCGCACACACCCCTGTATACATACCCCGCACACACCCCTTATACCCCTGTATACCCCGCACACACCCCTGTATACCCCTCTATACCCCACACACACCCCTGTATACCCCTCATACCCCACACACCCTGTATACCCGCACACACCCCTGTATACCCCTGATACCCCGCACACACCCCTGTATACCCCTGATATACCCCGCACACACCCCTGTATACCCCGCACACACCCCGTATACCCTACCCTGCACACACCCTGTATACCCTCACCACACCCCTTTACCCTGTATACCCGCACACACCCCTGTAACCCCTGTATACCCGCACACACCCCTGTATACCCCTGTATACCCCGCACACACCCTGTATACCCGCACACACACCCTGTATAACCCGCACACACCCCTGTATACCCCTGTATAACCCGCACACACCCCTGTATACCCCGCCACACACCCCTGTAACCCCGCACACACCCCTGTATACCCACACACACCCCTGTATACCCTGTATACCCCGACACCCACCCCTGTATAACCCTGTAACCCCGCACACACCCTGTATACCCCTGTATACACCCGACACACACCCCTGTATACCCCTGTATACCCCACAACACCCTGTATACCCCAACCCCACTGATATACCCCTGTATACCCAACACCCCTGTATACCCCACACACCCTGTAACCCCTGTATAACCCGCACACACCCTTTACCTGTATACCCCGCACACCACCCCCTGTAAACCCCTGTATACCCCGCACACACCCCTGTATACCCCGCAAACCACACCCCTGTATACCCTCACACACCCCTCTATACCCCTGTATACCCCGCACACACCCCTGTATACCCCTGTATACCCGCACACACACAACCCCTGTATACCCCGCCACACACCCTGTATACCTCCCGTATACACCCTGTATACCCCGCACACACCCCTGTATACCCCGCACAACACCCCTGTATACCCGTAACGACTGATACCCTGCAACACACCCCTGTATACCCCTCTATACCCCGCACACACCCCTGTATACCCCTCTATAACCCGCACACACACCCTGTATACCCGCACACACCCCTCTATACCCCTGTATACCCGCACACACCCCTGTATACCCCTCTATACCCCACACACACCCCTGTATACCCCTCTAACCCCACTCAAACCCCTGTATACCCCGCCACACACCCCTGTATACCCCTGTATACCCTGCACACACCCCTGTATACCCCTGTATACCCCGCACACACCCCTGTATACCCCGCACACACCCCTGTATACCCCACACACACCCTGTATACCCCTGTATACCCCCGCACACACCCCTGTATACCCCGCTCCCCCCGCACACACCCCTGTATACCCCGCTCCCCCCGCACACACCCCTGTATACCCCGCTCCCCCCGCTCACACCCCTGTATCCTGTATACCCCGCTCCCCCGCATACACCCCTGTATACCCCGCTCCCCCCGCACACACCCCTCTATACTCTGCTCCCCCCGCACACACCCCTCTATACTCTGCTCCTTCCCGCACACACCCCTGTATACACACAATTCATTTCACCGTACTCCCGATGCAATTGCATCGGGCCTTTTTACTAGTCTTTCTATAAAAGGGCGGTCAATAGGTGATCAGTTGCTACATAGTCACTTTCACCTACTACCTGAAAAGCAGATATGGCTACTTATTAAGCCTCATCAATAGCATAGCTACCGGGCGTGGGGGTAGATGGTAGTTAGCCAGGGCCCCGCAATCACAGGAGCCCCCCCCTGGGGCTACTGCTACTGTTAATTATATTGGCAAGCGCAATTTACCAATATTGTTAATCTCTGCAGTAGAGCAGGGAGACATGATCTCCGTGAGCTACCACTGATGACATCTGAGTTTAAGCATGGTGAAATCATCACACAGTGACCCACCAGCATCCTAGATTAGGTGAGTATATGATTTTCTTTTATTTTTATTTACTTTTTAATTGTAAAATGCAGAAGCATTGGCCCAGAATGGGGCATATATACCAGGAACAGGCCATATATACCTGGATAAGCCCAGAATGAGGGGCATATATACCAGGATGGAGACATTGGCCTTGTCCCCACACCTGTGCTGTCAGTATTTAGCGCTTCTGCGCTAAATACTTAGATTTTGTGAGAGAAGCGCAGGTGCGTGTGTGCGGGCGCTTTCTGCAGACGCTGTCCCTCGTTACCCGATGTGTACCGTGGTAACCAGTTCATACAGCAGGCTGCATTGTGTGCACTCGGTGTAAGCGGTCGAGGCAGCCTGCTGTATGAACTGGTTACCACGATACATAAAACTGTAATATCAGTGTTGGTACTTGTATGAATATTTATTTCCAGTAGCAGCTATGCAAAAACTGAAACGTTTGTTTGGGATACAGCGGGCCACAGACAAACACAGAGGAGGTTGTATTTTTTTCACTACACGTTTATTCAAGGTGTGGCAGGAATAAAGAGTTAGTGCATTAATGCAAAACAACTTACGCCCACTCCTCACCAGTTCAAATATATTATATATATATATATATATATATATATATATATATATATATATATATATGTATATATATATATAAAAGGCTTCCTGCTTCCCCCAGCTGAGCCCGCCCCTCCTCTCCTCTGCTGCTGCTTCGGCTCCCAGGGGCTCGCACGATGCAGGTAGGTGCCGGCGGCTGCATCACAACCCCCCCCATCCTCGCCGGCGGCCGCGGTATCGGAAAAGCACCCCCCTGGTCCTCTCCCGCGGCCGCGATCGATAGATAGCACCCCCCCCCCGTCCTCAGTGTCCTCACCGTCTGCACCAGGGCCCCCCGGCGGCACGGTCCGCCACTGGAGAGGCTGGAGGGCAGAGGCTGGAGGGAAGAGGCTGGAGGGAAGAGGCTGGAGGGAAGAGGCTGGAGCGGGAGGACTGGGCCGGAGGAGAGAGGAGGCGCCGGGACAGACGGGAACGTTCCTGGCCGGAACTTCCGAAAGCGGAACGTTCCTCCGCCGGTCCCTGTACCCCGCACTTGTGACGTCACCAGCATGGTCCGGAGGCCATCACGGAAGTAACCTTCGGGTTTTCCAGAAGTGGCCTCCGGGTTTTATATCTCATATATATATATATATATATATATATATATACATATACAGTGTTGGCCAAAAGTATTGACACCCCTGCAATTCTGTCAGATAATACTCAGTTTCTTCCTGAAAATGATTGCAATCACAAATTCTTTGGTGTTATTATCTTCATTTAATTTGTCTTCAATGAAAAAACACAAAAGAGAATGATGCAAAAAGCAAAACATTGATCATTTCACACAAAACTCCAAAAATGTGTCGGACAAAAGTATTGCAGATTCTTAGACAAAGTGCCTCAGTGTCCGCGCTGCTGCTCCGAGACCAAAGAAACACAGACACAGGAATGTCTGGTTCAGCTACAGCCTTTATTTTCCGACGCGTTTCGGAGCCTCCTCTCGAGCTCCTTCCTGAGGAAGGAGCTCGGGAGGAGGCTCCGAAACGCGTCGGAAAATAAAGGCTGTAGCTGAACCAAACATTCCTGTGTCTGTGTTTCTTTGGTCTCGGAGCAGCAGCGCGGACACTGAGGCACTTTGTCCAAGAATCTGCATTACGACCACGGTCACCGTTGGGAGTGCGGTCCCTGCAGCAGCTGCTTGTACGCTATTCTACCAGTTGTGGGTTTCACAACTGACAAAGGTGAGCAATTCCACATCGCTAAGTGAAAGTGTGTTATTGAGATAAGACCCTATATGCGCATTCTTTTTTCACACGGACAAAAGTATTGGCACCCTCAGCCTAATACTTGGTTGCACAACCTTTAGCCAAAATAACTGCGATCAACCGCTTCCAGTAACCATCAATGAGTTTCTTACAATGGTTTGCTGGAATTTTAGACCATTCTTCCTTGGCAAACTGCTCCAGGTCCCTGATATTTGAAAGGTGCCTTCTCCAAACTGCCATTTTTAGATCTCTCCACATGTTTTCTATGGGATTCAGGTCTGGACTCATTGATGACCACCTGAGAAGTCTCCAGTGATTTCTCTCAAACCATTTTCTAGTGCTTTTTGAAGTGTGTTTTGGGTCATTGTCCTGCTGGAAGACCCATAACCTCTGAGGGAGACCCAGCTTTCTCACACTGGGCCCTACATTATGCTGCAAAATTTGTTGGTAGTCTTCAGACTTCATGATGCCATGCACACGGTAAAGCAGTCCAGTGCCAGAGGCAGCAAAGCAACCCCAAAACATCAGGGAACCTCCGCCATGTTTGACTGTAGGGACCGTGTTCTTTTCTTTGAATGCCTCTTTTTTTCTTCTGTAAACTCTATGTTGCCTTTGCCCAAAAAGAGAGAACATTCTTCCAAAACGTTTTAGGCTTTCTCAGGTACGTTTTGGCAAACTCCAGCCTGGCTTTTTTATGTCTCGGGGTAAGAAGTGGGGTCTTCCTGGGTCTCCTACCATACAGTCCCTTTTCATTCAGACGCTGACTGATAGTACGGGTTGACACTGTTGTACCCTCGGACTGCAGGGCAGCTTGAACTTGTTTGGATGTTAGTCAAGGTTCTTTATCTACCATCTGCACAATCTTACGTTGAAATCTCTCATCAATTTTTCTTTTCCCTCCATATCTAGGGAGGTTAGCCACAGTGCCATGGGCTTTAAACTTCTTGATGACACTGCGCACGGTAGACACAGGAGCATTCAGATCTTTGGAGATGGACTTGTAGTCTTGAGATTGCTAATGCTTCCTCACAATTTGGTTTCTCAAGTCCTCAGACAGTTCTTTGGTCTTCTTTCTTTTCTCCATGCTCAATGTGGACACACAAGGACACAGGACAGAGGTTGAGTCAACTTTAATCCATGTCAACTGGCTGCAAGTGTGATTCAGTTTTTGCCAACACATGTTAGGTGCCACAGGTAAGTTACAGGTGCTGTTAATTACACAAATTAGAGAAGCATCACATGATTTTTCTAACAGTACCAATACTTTTGTCCACCCCCTTTTTTATGTTTGGTGTGGAATTATATCCAGTTTGGCTTTAGGACAATTATTTTTGTGTTTTTTTCATTAAAGACAAATTAAATGAAGATAATAATACCAAAGAATTTGTGATTGCAATCATTTTCAGGAAGAAACTGAGTATTATCTGACAGAATCTCAGGGGTGTCAATACTTTTGGCCAACACTGTATATATACAATTGAGCACAGACATAGCATTGGACCGGGATCAAAGTTCCGTGTCAAAGATTCCCTTCTAGGTAACAGGATCCACAGGAATAATTTTACCTACCACAAGATAACAACGAAATAAAACGTGATGCGCTATAAGGACTATTAATATTGATGCATACAAAAAAAGCCAAGTAAGGGCCCTTTCACATCTGCGTTTATTTGAAATCGCGGCAGATGCGGTGAAAAATCCGCATCTGCCGCGATTGCCGCATAACCGCTGCACTTGCGGCGCGGTTGCGGTAATCCCCATAGAAAGTATAGGGGGACTTGCGGCAGATGCGGCAAGTGCGGTTTTGCACTTGAGGCAGGTGCAGCCGCGGAAAAAAACGCGGTCAGCCGCGTTTTTTTTCACGGCCGCACCTGCCGCAAGTGCAAAACCGCACTTGCCGCACCTGCCGCAAGTCCCCCTATACTTTCTATGGGGATTACCGCAACCGCGCCGCAAGTGCAGCGGTTATGCGGCAATCGCGGCAGATGCGGTTTTTTCACCGCATCTGCCGCGATTTCAAATAAACGCTGATGTGAAAGGGCCCTAAGTCTCGAAGATAGCACTTTGACTTAAAAACTTAACTCAGTTTCAATACCCCAAGCTAACAGTACCATAGCAGTCTCCCTCTCAGTTCAACACAGATCTGTAATACTGGTTTCAGCCATTAGCAAACATTGGGTGCCAAACACTGTCCTGACTTTTTCCTGCCAAAAATAAGTGCGTCCCAGGACCCGAGCTTGGGGACTTACAATTATCATTGCAATTCCACGATTAAGGGGAAAAAAGTCCATAACTGTCCTGACAGTCTAAAAACGAAGAACACCACAAACGTCAGTGACCAAGTTGCTACAATTAGCCTCTTTGCAAATACAAACAAATGTATTCGTCCCGACAACCATTGTAACGTTAAGGGAAAGATCCTCCTCACAGCACCCCTTACTCTGGTAGCACACTGCTGGTTCTTTGTGAGGCAGGGAGAGAAAAGTCACGGTCCAATGCTCTTTCAGCACACGATGTCAGATAGTTCCAGCGGCACGATAACTCGCCGCCATCCAACCACATACTTCTGACCTTCTGCTGCTTCTATCTCAAACAAGCTGGGCAGATTCTTTTATACGGTCTGTGCCAGAGCTCCCCCGGTGTCCAGGAGAAATCATTGCAGGCTATATTACTTGTACACCCTTACAGGTCATCTGCTGAGGTTCCCCTGTTCCCTCTATTAGAATGTGAAAACAAAGTTGTTACTATTGCTACTTGGTTAGGGGCCCACTCTGATGTTTTGCTCTCCTCATCTGAACCTCTAGCTATGCCTCTGGGCCTAATGATTGTTAAATGTACGACAAGTGTGTTTGCACTGCCATTACATTGAAAAGGACAAGTCCCTTATAGGTAATTTAAATAAGGAACAGTATCTTGTGAAGAACTATACAAATTACAAAAAGAGTGACCTATAGAGCCACATATACAGGTGCATCTCAATGAATCAGAATATCATCAAAAAGTTCATGTGTTCCAGTAATTTAATACTTAAAGAAAAACGCATATATTTTATAGGGTCGTGACAAACAGAGTGATTGATTTCAAGTGTTTATTTATGTAAATGTTGATGATTATGATTTACAGCCAATGAAAACCCAAAAGTCATTATCTCAGGAATTTAAACTAACTAAATAGGTATCAGAGGCTCCCCTTGTCACAACCACTATAAAAGCTTATCATAGCAGCTGCAGTCCCCAGTGTGGTGCATATAGAGCAGGGAGGATGAAATGTTAACAATCGCGCTACAGTATTCCATAGCACAACAAAGGGTGAATATAATATTGATTTATATTAGACAATTAGCATTTCAGGGCTTCGTGGCCCCTTTCTCAGGGCGTTTCAGAGAGTCTAAACTAATAAACCAATATTATGTTCACCCTTTGATGTCTCTTGGAATATGGCAGCATGGTTTTTAACTTTTCACCCTCCCTACTTTAATTTTCTGAGATAATAATCTTTGCGTTTTCATTGGCTGTAAGCTATAATCATCAACATTAACAGAAATAAAAACTTGAAATAGAGCACTCTCTTTGTAGTGACTCTATATAATATATGCGTTTCACTTTTTATATAGAATTAATGAAAAAATTAACTTTTTATGATATTCTAATTCATTGAGATGCACCTGTATTTGTGGCAAGGAATATGTAGGGAAGTTAGTTTAAAATTTTAGAAGAAGAATAGGTGACAAAGTTGGTGACATTTAACATTTTCAGTACAAACCAATTTTGAAACATGTCACAAACAAACAGAGCGATAAAGTTCATGGGCATAGAAGTGGTGAAATCCCTGTATAGGGAGGGTAACCTTAATAGGAGACCTTTACAAAAAGAAGACTAGTGGAATTTTCTACCTATAGATAAAAGCACCAGCTGTCATCAATGAACAACTAAACTATTGCTGTTTTACATGAGCAGTAAGCTCAAACACTTTCTCCTAGAATACATCAGCTAAACTAGAGCGGGTGCAGAGAAGAGCGGCCGAGGCTATTAGAGGACTGAGGGGTCTGCAATATCAAGACAGGTTATTACACTTGGGGTTATTTAGTTTGGAAAAACAAAGGCTTAGGGGTGATCTATTACAATGTAATGATCTTTTTAAACCCAGGCCTGTGACGGGGACAAGGGGCATCCTCTACGTCTGGAGGACAGAAGGTTTAATCATAATCACAGACGCGGATTCTTTACTGTAAGAGCAGTGAGACTATGGAACTCTCTGCCACATGATGTTGTAATGAGTGACTCACTACTAACATTTAAGATGGGCCTGGATGCCTTTCTTGAAAACTATAATATTACCGTTATATATACTAGATTCTTGATAGTGCATTGATCCAGGGAACTAGGCTGATTGACGTATGTGGAGTCAGGAAGGATTTTTTTTCCCCAAAGTGGAGCTTAACATTTGCTAAATGGATTTTTTATTGCCGTAAAACTCAGCAATAAGCTCTTCTCTTCCTCTGCTCACCCTACCCCTCACTTCAAGTGTCTCTGTATTTACTACATTGGGTGACTTATTCATATAGTGCTGCATACAGGTGGATGAATTTATTGGATTGCAATTGTATTATACTAATATATTTTGAAAGTTAACAATTTTTATAATTTGGTCCACATGAATTTAGTAAAATGGCTTACCACTTTGGTCGCCATTTTGCTGTACTGAAAAGGACTGGCAAATGTTAAAAAAAACAATAATACACACCTCATGGCTGCCCTCTCCCACAACCTTTGCTGGCTACAGTGTCTGCTCCCTGCCTTGATACATAGGTATCAACATATTTAATTACATCTGTCAACATTGTACCCCATACTACAAATGGGAATTCTTTCCTTTTTGCTGCTCATAGGTTTTTTTTCCCACAAACATAATACATTTGAATCAATAGATCTTGGAAAATTAATAAGCTTTACAACTTGATGTTTTAAACAAAATGTTCCTGTCCTGAAATAATCTTATAAATATGCCCCTGCTATGTACGGAATACTGACTGTGTCTGGCCGGGACATACCGTAGTCTGATCATACCACATCTCCTGCGCAGGGAATGAAGTACACCATGGGATCACTGCTGTTTCTTTCTGTGAGAGAACATTTCCATGCCTGTTTTAAATAGATATTACATCACAGATAAATATCATCCATCATCTCATGCTGTAATATCTGTAATATCTGTTTAATTATCTGTATACTCTCTTTTGTTTCCTCTCCTGTCCAGGAGATTTGCTATATTCAGATCATGTTCCTGCATGGTCAGATGTAGACCATTTTTTTAAGGACCACATCACATTTGTAGTTACTTGGAGGGGTCTATGTGATATAAAATACCAAAAAGTGATACAATTTTAAAAAGTGCACCCCTCAAACTGCTCAAAACCTATTCAAGTTCAGTTCAAGCAGTTCATTTCAGCAGTTTATTAACCCTTTAGGTGCTTCACAGGAATTATGGCAATGTGGAAGTAAAAAAAAATCAACATTTTAATTTTTCCATCAAAAATCTTGCTTTAGCCTCTTTTTTTTTTTCACAATCATAACAGAAGAAAGTGTTGTGCATTTTCTCCTCAGTATGCCAATGACCCATATGTGGTGTAAAACTACTGTTTGGTCACACGGTAAGATTAAAAAGGAACGACTCACCTTTAAACTTTTGGTGTCTAAAATTGTCTCGAATCAATAGCGGATACCATGTCACTGTTGCAGAGCCCCTGATATGCCTACACAGTGGAAACCCCCAACAAGTGACCTCATATTGGAAACAACACTTCTCAAGGAGTATATTTAAAGGTCTGGTAAGCACCTTGAAACCCCAAGTGCGTCACAGAATTTTATAACATTGAGCCGCAGAAATTATAAAAGATATTTTTGACACAAACATTTTCTTTAGCCCCAAATTTCACGAGGAGAAAATGGATTGTACAATTTGTTGTGCAATTTCTCCTGAGTACAACAATGCCCCATATGTGGGGGAAAACTACTATTTGGGCACATGTTAGGGCTTGGAAGGGAAGGAACTCTATTTCAATTTACTACATAGCTTGCAAACAACTGGAAAAAGACAAAGGCCATAGTAGGGTTTACCTGTGGATATGAAACAATCAATTAAGTGTGGTATCGCTCACCTGGGTGTGTTGTGAGACAGTGACAACCACTATCATCGCATATGATATCGTTTGATATGCAGTAACCAACAGCTTGCAGAAGTCCCCACTCTATAGGAATCCAGTAAAGATGAGAGTAGAAATGAGGTGTAATTACCGCGCTACCATTTAAAAATCATTCAATAAATTTGATAAAATTATAAGTTATATTGTGATCTTTATTTCTACCATTTCCATGTCACATTGTCCATTCATCAGGACAATCTCAAGATGACTCAGTTTTCTATGTATCTCCTTAGCTATAATGCTAGTCTATATTTGTATATGTTCATGATTGCATAGTTCAGAGTGCAGCTGTTTTTTGTTATCATTTGACCTTCAGTTGCCATGACTATCCTCGGTTCCCCTTTATCCTATCTTGAGGGTGCTGGAGGGGTAAGAGAAGGAGCCTACTCCCTCTCACAAACTTGTCTATGCTGCGATCACTATTGATTGTGGCATATGGAAGATAGCATGAGATTAACATCATCAGGACAGGATCCAGTCCAGTCCCAATGATGTCTCCTGTCAGAACTAGTGTTCTCCATTGCAATCACCACACCTGTGGGACCCGGAGAGTCCTGATCTCATCCCAACCACTGACCATAGTTATAAATCAGCACTGCACAGAGACAAAAGTGCCAACCTTTATCTACAGTGGGGTGTGGGGAACAAGTTAAAATGTAGAAGCTTAGGGAAATAAATGAGCTGCATTGCTCAATATATAAACATGAGTGGACTCTGTCATAAGGTGCTAACTTGCAATCCACCTGCTGACTCACAGCAAGAATAGAAAAAAGTAATGACACAAGATGCTAGATAAAGATGAAAAACTTTCAACATTTATTCCCATCCATGATAAAAGCCACAAAAAATGGACATCTAAGGCTGCGTTCACACGCTGCGTATTTTGCGCGTTTTTTTAATGCGCATAATTGCCCCAAAAACGTATGTGCATCTGCGTTTCCCAGCAAAGTGAATGGACATTTTGTTGGCAACATTTCTGCATCACATCTACATCTATTGGCAGAAAGTGCACCAAAAATGCAATGCGTTTTTGCAGTGTTTCTTTTATGTGTTTTGTCCATGCATTTTTCATGTACCGTATATACTCGTGTATAAGCCGACCCGTGTATAAGCCGACCCCCCTACTTTTGCCCCAAAAATCTGGAAAAACCTATTGACTCGTGTATAAGCCGAGGGTGGACCCCAGCACAGTTATACAGCCCCCAGCAGTGTGGTATACAGGCCCCCCAGTGGTAGTATACAGCAGCCCCAGTGGTAGTATACAGATTCCCCAGCAGCCCCAGTGGTAGTATACAGATTCCCCAGCAGCCCCAGTGGTAGTATACAGGAGCCCCAGCAGCCCCAGTGGTAGTATACAGATTCCCCAGCAGCCCCAGTGGTAGTATACAGGAGCCCCAGCAGCCCCAGTGGTTGTATACAGCAGCCCCAGTGGTAGTATACAGGAGCCCCAGCAGCCCCAGTGGTAGTATACAGGAGCCCCAGCAGCCCCAGTGGTAGTATACAGGAGCCCCAGCAGCCCCAGTGGTAGTATACAGCAGCCCCAGTGGTAGTATACAGGAGCCCCAGCAGCCCCAGTGGTTGTATACAGCAGCCCCAGTGGTAGTATACAGGAGCCCCAGCAGCCCCAGTGGTAGTATACAGGAGCCCCAGCAGCCCCAGTGGTAGTATACAGGAGCCCCAGCAGCCCCAGTGGTAGTATACAGGAGCCCCAGCAGCCCCAGTGGTAGTATACAGGAGCCCCAGCAGCCCCAGTGGTAGTATACAGCAGCCCCAGTGGTAGTATACAGGAGCCCCAGCAGCCCCAGTGGTAGTATACAGGAGCCCCAGCAGCCCCAGTGGTAGTATACAGCAGCCCCAGTGGTATACAGCAGGCCCCCAGGGGTACATATAGCAGCCCCCAGGGGGTACCCAGCAGCCCCCTGGGGGTACCAACAGCCCCATGGGGGTACCAACAGCCCCCAGGGGGGACCAACAGCCCCCAGGGGGTACCCAGCAGCCCCCTGGGGGTACCAGCAGCCCCCTGGGGGTACCAACAGCCCCCAGGGGGTACCAACAGCCCCCAGGGGGTACCCAGCAGCCCCCTGGGGGTACCAACAGCCCCAGGGGGGACCAACAGCCCCCAGGGGGTACCCGCAGCCCCCTGGGGTACCAACAGCCCCCAGGGGGTACCACAGCCCCCAGGGGTACCCAGCAGCCCCCTGGGGTACCAACAGCCCCCAGGGGGGACCACACCCCCTGGGGGTACCAACAGCCCCCTGGGGGGACCAACAGCCCCCAGGGGGTACCCAGCAGCCCCCTGGGGTACCAACAGCCCCCAGGGGGTACCAACAGCCCCCTGGGGGACCAACAGCCCCCAGGGGTACCCAGCAGCCCCCTGGGGGTACCAACAGCCCCCAAAAGCTGGCACTGTCCCCCCTGGTAAGGCCTCCCCCCCGCTACTTATACATTACCCTCCCGGTGTTCTGATCGGCGCCGCTCCTCGGTGTTGCGTCGCCGTCTTCATCCTCCCGCGCTGGCTGCATCCGGGTTCTCCAGCGGTCGCGCGATGACGTCATATCGCTGCGACCGCTGGAGAACCCGGATGGATGCAGCGAGCGCGGACGGGAGGATGAAGACGGCGACGCAGCACCGAGGAGCGGCGCCGATCAGAACACCGGGAGGGTAATGTATAAGCACCAGGGGGGGCCCTTACAAGGGGGGACAGTGCCAGCTTTTGGGGGGCCATATGCACTGCTTCCCCCTGCGCTGATTGACAGGGGGAGCAGTGCATATATAATGAGCGGCCCCACGTGACGGGGCCGCTCATACAGCAGCCCCCCCCGCCTCCTCCAGCCTCCACAGCCCCCACCACACAGCCCCCACCACACGGGTCTACCGTATAGACCCGTGTATAAGCCGAGGGGGGGACTTTTCAGCCCAAATTTTGGGCTGAAAAACTCGGCTTATACACGAGTATATACGGTATTTGGCAATGAAAAAGCTGAAAGAAACGCTGTAATAATTTATATACTGCAGATTTATTTCTGCACCAAATCTGCAAGAGAAAAAAAAGAAACGTGGACAAAACTTCACGATTCTCATTGACTTTGCGGGCAAAGGATTTGCATACAGGTTTGTGAAAAATCTGCACTAAACAATACACTAAAATGGTAGCAAAGGGCCTTAAGGCTATGTGCCTACCTAGCAGATCATATCTGCACCGAATCTGCATCTGCAGGAAGAACGCTGCAGAAAAAATGCTGCATTAGCATTTAGCAGGCGTTTTTCTGTGCATTTATCCCCATGTGTTTCTATCATATAGCCTATGAGAAAAACGCAGGGAGAAATGCAAAAAGAATAAAGGTGCTGCTACTTTTTTCTGCACCAAAATCTGCAAGGAGAAAACCTGAAGGTGGGCACAGCGCTCCAGAATTCTCAGGGTACCGTTACACGTTGCAACACTGCATGCAATTTCACTTGCAATTTGCTGGTTGCAGTGAAATCATGGACGCATTGTTCTATTTTGTTGCCGTGTACAAATGTAACAATGTGTCCATGATTTTGGTGCAACCAGCAAATTGCAAGTGAAATTGCATGCAATGTTGCGACGTGTAACGGTACCCTGAGGGTTTTCCTTATTAAATTGCTCCTTTGTCTGAATTATATGGCTTGAGTGCTGTCGCCATACAAGTAACCATTGCTGTTGATATGTGCACACCCTCTCCAACCTTCACAACTTTCTTTTGTATACTTACTGTTAACATTCAGCAGTGTTCATTAGTTACATAGGGCATATTTACATTTGGTTCTACTTGTTTGCTGTACACTGGAATCTATATATAACAAAGTAATAATAACTTATACTAAACATTTGAAATGTAATTTTTTGCCTAGGTTACAAACATGCTGTATAGTTAAAAAAAAGACTTATCTGACAGGTTTATCAACGACATATATATATATAGGAGGGCGTGGAAAAAAGCGAAGTTTAAAATAAAATCTAACAATAGTTTGAGTTAATAAATAATCAGCCAAGAATTAATCATAGGGAAGTTGAAATCTAATAAATATATAAATGTACTGAATGTATATGGAGCTTATTGCCTACATGAAAGTGTTCTCAATTGTTATTTTTACTTTTGTTATGTTTTCTTATATCTCAATTATAGACAAAAATTATGTGGACCAAATACAATTGAAGTACAAATAACCCCAATATGGAAGCTTCTATTTAAGGAGGTAAATCAATAAAAAGTTTTCAGTACATATGTGTATATTTACAGGACTAGACGGATATGTTAGTAAATTAAAGTTTTGTATTCCACCAACTTCACCTAAGTAAAATATCTAATTCAGGCTAGGGTCACATTTGCATTCCAAAATTCAGATCCTGATCCGGCTTTGAGCTGTTAAAAAGCTAAAACCGGATCAAGAATCGCAGCCCGTAGATGCCCATTATTTAAACTGGATTGAACTACATGCAATCCGATTACCGCATTCGGATTTGCAGCCTGTGGTAAAAATCATGCAGGCTGCAGTTTTCGGAGCGGTTTGCAATCTGCAGCAGGATTGCTATAATGGGCTCCTACGGGAACCCATGCGGCTGCCGGAAGGCACATGTGAATGCCTTCGGCAGCCATGTCCTTTGTTCATCCCTGCTGCCGCAGGGATGAACAAAGGGTTAATGTTAATAATAGATATGGGCAACATGTCTGTAGGTGGTGCCCACCCTCCCTAGAGACATGCTGTATACACAGGTTGGCATGTGAGGGGTTAATATGTGCAATTATAGTATTGCCGGCTAATGTCAGTATTTACAATTTTATGAATGAAACCCAGCAGCTCCTCGCTGTGGAGGAGATGCAGTACGTAATGTACGTACTGTATGAGCCGCTATCCAGGGTCCTGAAAGCTTTAACATTAGTTCTATGGGCAGCGCACCGCCATAGACCTAATGTTACAGCTTTCAGAACCCTGAATAGGGCAGATACAGTACGAAGACTACGTACTGTATCTCCTCCACAGCGAGGAGCCGCCTGGTTTCATTCATAAAATTGTAAATGCCGGCAATACTATAATTGCACATATTAACCCCTCAAATGCCGACCTATGTGGACAGCATGTCTCTAGGGAGGGTGGGCTGTCTGCAGCGTTTCCTGTGTGCTGTTGTAAAGAGCACTCCCTGCAGCTTTGTGTGTCACTGGTTGGCAAGGTAAGCATTTGGTTACTATGGGCTGCGTTCTCTGGCAGCGCCTGGTGTTAACGCTATGCACTGCGAGGAGAAGTTCCAAATTTTAAGCGCATTCGGTTAGGCTAGGGTAATAACGCAAGTGTGACCCTAGCCTAAGGTTAAGGTCACACTTGGAGGATGACCCACACTTGATGAAATGCTTAAAAACTTAGGAATTTCCGCTGCAGCGCATAGAGTTAACGCTATGCGCTGCCAGACAGCAAAGCCCTATAGAAATTCACTGTTCACCTTAGCAGCGTCTCCACACAAAGCTTCAGGAAGTGCGCTTTTTAACAGTTAATGCTGTCTGCAGTATTTTCCGATGCGCTGTCCAAAAGCGCAAGTCCTGGGTCTTTGCGTGTGGCCGGCTGCTAAGGTAAACACCTGGTTACTATGGGGCTCCATTTCCTGGCTATGCGCTATGGGGAAAATTTCTAAGTTTTTAATGCTTGCGTTATGCTAGGGTCATAACGCAAATGTGACCCTAGCCTAAGTTCACATCACATTTTTGAAGCATTTGACTGCAATTCAAAACATGGTTGCCTTTGAATGGCTATGTTCACACACAATTTGCGTTTTTTTTAGCACTCCTAAAAGCACTTGCGTTTTTTTAAGAGTGCCAAAAAATGGCCATGTTCACACACATGCGTTTTTTTGCCCATCCCTGCGTTTTTGGGGTGTTAAAAAAAAACGCAGGTGCGTTAACGCAGGGTACATATGAGTGTACATGCGTTTTTCAGGACCACTTGCGTTTTTTTCCCATACCCCAAAAAACGCAGGTGTGTTTACCCAAAAACGCATTTTAACATGGGCCCCTATGGGAAACGCAGGCAAACGCAAACGGAAACGCATGGCACATGCAGACCCCTGCGTTAACGGTAGCGTTTTTGTAAAAGGTGTCATCAAAAATGAAATTTTTTTTTTTTTCAAATGCACCCGACCCCCCCCCCCAAAAACGCATTTTAACATGGGCCCCTATGGGAAACGCAGGCAAATGCAAACGGAAACGCATGGCACATGCAGACCCCTGCGTTAACGGTAGCGTTTTTGTAAAAGGTGTCATCAAAAATTAAATTTTTTTTTTTTTCAAATGCACCCGACCCCCCCCCTATATAGTAAAGTAAATACAAAAAAAATTTTATGATAGCACCCAACCCCCCAACCCCCTTGGGGTGTTTGGTGAAAAAAATGACTAAGTCCAAAAACGTTTTTGGAGCTTTCACACACAACAAGGCACATTTTTTGGCACTCTTAAAAAAGCGCAAGTGCTTTT
The DNA here is from genome assembly GCA_033576535.1 of Allobates femoralis. Lineage (NCBI taxonomy): Eukaryota > Metazoa > Chordata > Amphibia > Anura > Aromobatidae > Allobates > Allobates femoralis. Next base: position 187,030,205 of record JARQOC010000001.1, read on the forward strand.
AGGAGTGCTAAAAAAAACGCAAATTGTGTGTGAACATGGCCAATGTGCCTTGTGTGTGTGAAAGCTCCAAAAACGTTTTTTGGGGTATGGGAAAAAAACGCAGGTGGTCCTGAAAAACGCATGCACACTCATATGTACCCTGTGTTAACGCACCTGCGTTTTTTTTAACACCCCAAAAACGCAGGGATGGGCACAAAAACCCATGTGTGTGAACATGGCCAATGCATGAATTTTTAATCCAGCACACAGGAAATGTTGCCAGCAACGTTTCCTGTGCGCTGGGTAAAAAGGCATACGATCAAATGCAACCACATTTTGCATTGCATTTTTGCAATGCGTTTACCCATACAAGTCTATGGGTGCATTAACACATGCATTTGACTGCATTTCTACGTATTAATGCAGCACAAAAAATGCATTGCAGTCGCAAACACAGCAAAATTATGATGTGTACTTAGCCAAAGGCATGATGTGATAAAGACTGCATTTAGATGTCCGAGTTGTATGTATGTGTTCTAGCCATGCTTTTCATGGATATAACATGCACCCATTATAATTTATCTTGCTACCCACATGGTCGTATTTTTTGCTCACCATGTGTCTGTACAAAAATGATCGTGACATGTATGTTTTTTCCCAGCAGCACTAAGGCTAGGGTCAGACCTGCGTCTTCCCTCAGCGTGCCGAATCCGTCAGAAACTTAGTTTCTGGCAGGCTGAGCGTATGACATTAATGTCATGTAACGCTATGCGCCACCTGCTTATGCATTGCTATGGTAACCTGAGGCTTCGCACACCCGCCGACTCCACAGAGAATCTGTGGCTGCGGTAAGCATCGGGTTACCAAAGCAATGCATAGGCAGGAGGCGCAAAGCGTTACATGACATTAACACTATGTGCTCTTCCTGTCTGGGACTATGTTTTAAACAGAATCGTCAGACTGAGGGCAGATACAGGTCTGACCCTAGCCTACAGAAAAGCGCCAATTCAAGTCTATGACTAGGGTGACATTTGCACCAAGTATCCGCCAAAAAGATGCATTTTTTTCATCTTAAAATGCATCCATAGACTCCAATACAAAAAATGCATGGCCAAATTGGTATGCTTTCGGCACTGTGCGTGTTTTTAGCGCACATCATAGCGCAGTCTGCAGAATTTTTTGCCACATTTTAGGAAACGGATGCGTTAATTTAACAATGAAGTCTATGGCTAGGGTTAAATTTGAGAGGTTGCATTCGTTTTATAAATGCGTTAAAGTATGCTTTTTTTCATTTTGCATGCACATGACATGTGTTTGCATTTTTGATGCATTTGTTAAGGCTAGGGTCACACTTGCAAGCGCTAAAAACTTAGAAACTTCCCCCGCACCGCATAGCGTTAAAGCTATGCGCTGCCAGACAACGGAGCCCATAGTAACCCGATGTGTACCTTGAAAACCAGCCACACACAGAGCTCCAGGAAGTATACTTTACAACAGCGCACACAAAAACGCTTCAGGACACTTTTCCTGTGCGCTGTTGTAAAGCGCGCTTTCTGGAGCTTTGTGTGTGGCTGGTTAGCAAGGTACACATCGGGTTACTATGGGCTCTGTTGTCTGGCAGCGCATAGCATTGAAACTATGGGCTCTGTTGTCTGGCAGCGCATAGCATTAAAGCTATGCGCTGCGGGGGAAATTTATACGTTTTTAGCGCTTGCATCATGCAAGGGTCACAACGCAAGTGTGACCATAACCTTAATGCATGGTACATACATGTACCATGCGTTAATACATGTGTTTACCATAGACTACCATGTTAAAAAAATGCATCTGTTTTCCATAACAGGAACAAAAATGCTGAAGCCCACATTTTTATGTGCGCTACAAAAAACGCATAGCACCAAATGCATTGCACTTTAGCAATGCGATTTTTGCATTGGAGTCTATGGGTGCGTTAACGCATGCATTTTTACACATGTGCACATCAAAAAAATGCATGCTTTTAGCAGTTGCATGTCGCAAATCTGACCCCAGCCTATGGCAAATGCACCCATTACGCCGGTTTCACATTGCGATTTTGAGGCATCCGAGTGTATCCATTTCAAAACGGATACACTCGGATCCAAAATCAGATCCCATGTATCCCTATGGGGCTCGGGTCGGATCAGATGTGTGCCTCTTGCCATCCGATTTTGGCACCATCCGATCCTGTCCGATTTAAGCACGGACACAAAATCATAGTTTGCTGCGATTTTTGTGTCCGAGAATGAAATTGGACAGCATCGGATCCGAGCCGATCCGAGCGCCGATGACATGGGAGCCTATGGACATCGGATCCGAGTTGACCTCAGATCTGATGTCTGCTCCGTGGTCCCTGTCCTCCCTGTATCTCCCTCACCTCCACTTCTCTATCCTGTCTCCCGCTATTCTATGCTGTCCCCCCGCTATTCTAACCTCTTCCCTGTCTTATTCCCTATCCTTTCCCCTATTCTATTCCCTCTGTTTGTTAAAAAAAAATAAAAAAATCCCTCCATGAGGATACATAACCTTCAGGCACCTCCAGGGACTGTCACCATCTGTGCAGAAGGGCCTGTGGTGATGTCAGAGAGCCGGTCAGCTGACGTAACCGGCTCTACGACATCATCACAGGTCCTTCAGCCACCAGATGATGACTTTGCATGAAGCTGTCGGAAGGTAATGTATCCTCAGGGAGGATTTTTTTTATTTTTTACATACTGGAGGGGGAGAGGACAGGGGGGAGGACAGGGGGGAGTATAGAGGAGAGGGAGAGCAGAGATAGAAGAGGGACAGGCAGGGACAGACAGGGACAGATAGAGAATGAGCAGGGACAGGCAAGGAGAACAGGATCCACATGGATCCTGCATAGAATCGGATCAGATGGCTATTTGCCATCCGATTGCAGGGATCCGTGTGGATCTGTGGCTGTCCGGGGGATCCTCCTTCCAACTTGAATCCCACGAACAGCCAGTAAATCGTAATGTGAAACTGGCATTAACGCATGGTACATACATGTACCATGCGTTAACGCATGCATTAAAAATGTACACACATGTCATGTGAATGCCAGGGGAAAAAAAACATCCTTTTAGTGCATCCTTTTAGCGGATGGCACTACTCAAGTGTTACCCTAGCCTATGGGTCTGTGGAGATCATGGCCAGCACTCAAATGGAATCAGTGTGCAATCCGTTTGCTGTCCATGGTGAACATTGTAATGAATAGCAGAAGGTTCATTATTTATTTATCCATATGTGAAAAACACTAATTACACACTGATGAAACTTTATGCCAAATCACCAATAACAATTTTCACATACAAGCATATCTGAATGAGGCCTTAGCACGAATTACCAGAATTCTGAAGTGCTATCTACTTACATAATTGTGCTGTCCCATCTGTCATCGGCTTCTGATGTCCCCGTATCACGCGCATCTGACTTCCGGTGTGCAGCCATATTTCTACACCCAAGTGTTGGGTGTGAAAATATGGCAGGCAGTAGCAGTGCTGCCGCACATGCCGACTGCAGTCAGTACACACTCCCCTCATCTCTTCCAGAAGTCCACTCGGTCTCCTCTCCGCCCGGTCTCCCCTCTGCTCGCTCACAGCACTCTGCCCGGTCTTCTCTCCACCCAGTCTCCTCCTCTGCACTATCTAAGGCTAGGGCCACATTTGCATCGGGTGTTTAGGATTATGCATCTGGAATATAGCCACATTACCGAAGTGTTACCGTAGTGTAATGTTGTGTTAATGCTGCCATAGTGTAATATGGGTGACGGGATCCAAAGCACATACAAACGCGGGCACAAAAGTGCCAGTGTTTGAACTCTTGTGCTATTTTGTAGCATAAAGCTGAGTGCCACTTGTCGTGTTCAGCTGTCCGCTACAAAATAGCGCAAGATATTAATCACATGCACTTTTTTTTGCCTGCGTTTGCATGCACTTTGGATCCAGTCACCCATATTACAGTATGGCAGCGTTAACACAGCATTACACTATGGAAATGTTGTGCGCTGTGGTAATGTTGCTCTCAACGCAAATGTGGCCCTAGCCTTACTGCTGGCCGCTCCCAACAATTACATGACCCACCGCGCAATGTGACCCCGCCGTGTCACACAGGTTGTTGCAGATGGGAGCGGGCAGAAGTAAGAGCAAATGTGTGTATGTGTATGACGTGACCCGCCCCATGTGTGTCTTTATATGGCTGTAAGTATATATGTGTGTGTGTGTATATGTGTATATGTGTATATATCTTGTGGTGATGCGACCCCGATGTGTCCCATTAACCTGGACACAGCATATGAGAGATTGTATCTTCTGCTTAGTAGCAGCACACACAGGGTTAGGCTGGTTTCACACATCCGTGTCACCACAGACGTGTGAAACAAGGCCGCTTGGGGGTGGGGTGTGCACACATGTGTCACAATGTGTGCAGTCCGTGTGCTATCCGTGGGGCCGTGGATAGCACACGGACAGCCTGTCACCCGCATACTTACCTCGCTCAAGCGCCGCTGCTCCTTTCTCTTCCAGTCCGCTCTTGGACTCATTGAAGCGAATATTCATGAGTCCTAATGAGCGGCACAGGAAGTGAGAGGAGCAGACGCTACTGGAGCAAGGTGAGTATAAAATTCTTTATTTTCAGACTTTTTGGTTGTTTCTGTGGTCCGTGCACACAGATGTCATAGTGTGAACATCCGTGTGCAGGACATTTAGACAAAAAAGCGGTCTGTGTCTCCGCAGAAAAACGGAGAAGTAGCCGTATGGCATGTGCTCCACATGGAGACACGGTCCATGCGGAAACATAGATGTGTGCATGGCTCCATAGGGGATCATGTGTCCCCATATGTCCGTGCCTCTGGCATGTGTCCGCATGGATCGCACACGTGCCGGAAGCACAGATGTGTGAAACCGGCCTTAGGTGCTGCTGGAGCTGAGTGTTGATTGAAAGCACTGATGCCCAGGTGTGCTGGTGAATAGGAGATGATATGAGCTGCCCTGGGCTGTATGGAGGGGGTGGAGTGTGTCAGAACAGCAGCAGGAGCTGCTGTGTGAAGATTTAACACAGCCTGAGAGCTCTCTCAGAGTGGACGTTCATGAGGCTAATGAGCGGACGGTGAAGAGAGAAAGGTTACTGCTGACCTAACACAGCCTACCCGTGAGAAGGTACAGAGCTTCTATATCAGCTGTTGGGATTGTATGAGGTTGTACCCGGCTGCGCCCCAGAACCTGGAGGTCTGTAAAAACCTGAATTGTGCCATAAAACTGTGTGTTGTGTGAGCAAATACCTGAGTCACTGCCTTCTGTCATGCCGATCCTAACCGCTACCTTACAATGTGTATGTCTATGATGTGATCTGCCGCGTATGTGTGTATACACATGTGTATGTGTATATATGTGTGTGTATATGTGTATGTCTATGACATGACCCGCCATGTGACATGATGTGGCAGGTCACGAGATACACATACACATATATATACACACACATACATACACACATATACACCCTCCTGCTCACCGGCCTCCCCAATACCTCCCTTGCACCTCTCCAATCTATCCTGAACTCCGCTGCCCACTTAATCCATCTCTTCCCCCGCTACTCCCCTGTCTCCCCCCTCTGCCAAGCCCTTCACTGGCTCCCCACTTCCCAGAGATCCCGGTTTAAAACATTAACCATGACATACAAAGCCATTCACAACCTGTCCCCTCCATACATCTCTGAAATGGTCTCCCGATACCTACCCTCACGCAACCTGCGATCCTCCCAACAGCTCCTCCTCTACTCCCCCCTCATTTCCTCTTCGCACAACCGCATACAGGATTTCTCCCGTGATTCACCCATACTCTGGAACTCACTGCCCCAACACATCAGACATTCTCCTACCCTGGGAACCTTCAAAAGAAGCCTAAAGACCCACCTGTTCTGCCAAGCCTACCACCTGCAATAAGACCCGGTCCACCACACCACCTCATGACTGGAACTTCCCCCTCCCACTGTATCCCCACCCGCCCCTCGTAGACTGTGAGCCCTCGCGGACAGGATTTCTCCCCTCTTGTATCTGTACGACTGAATTGTCCACATTTATTGTTACTTGTATTGTTACTATGTTACTTGTCCTAGTCTGCCCCTTTTAGCATGTAAAGCGCCATGGAATATAATGGCGCTATATAAATAAATAATAATAATATATACACACGCGGTGGGTCACGTGAAGCAGCGGGTCACGTCTTACACATACACACACATATATATACATAGAAATACACAGATGGTGGGTCATGTCATACACATATACACACATCCACACGTATACACACATATAAATATATACACTTGTGGCGGGTCATGTTATGCAGCGGGTCACGTCATACAAATAAACATATACACACATATATAAACATACATATGTATATACACACACGAGGCAGGTCACATGAAGCAACAGCTAACATCATAAACATATATACACACATACATACACACATGTACACATACATACACATATACACTCATGTGGTGGGTCACGTCACACATATACACATATATATATACATACACACGGGGTGGGTCACACAGTGAGGCAGGTTATACACATATACACACATACAGGCACCCATATCTATACACACACATATACTCACATGGTGTGTCATGTGATGCAGCGGGTCCACATATACGCACACAGATATACACACATATACACACACCATAGGTCACGTGACACAGCAGGAACACACATACACACACATACACAAATATATACATACACATACACACACTCGGCGGGTCATGTGTCGTGGCGGGTCAACACATACACACAGACACGTAAGTACACACACATATGCACACATAATACAAATATATACACACAGACACACATATGGAGTGGGTCACGTGACATGGTAGAGACACACACATTCACACATACACACATGCACACTTACTCATGCAGCTGCCACCTTTGGACACTCGGGTATAAAAAGATGGCGGTGGAAAGATGCATCACACTTACCCTCAGCAAAATTACAGTAATTTCAGGATTACGTGGGAGGGGAACCTGATGGGAGGTAATAAAGTGGACAATGAGGTGTCTCTGTCTATATTGTATGTAATAAAGGATTTCTCTCTGTGTTTTGTGTTTTCATACTGACTGCTGACATTAGCAATATGGCTTGATGTCAACTGCCAAAAAAAAAAGCTAACATCAACTCCTTTATTAACCAGTCTGCCACCGCTACACGGCAGCTGGAAGAGCGGGGTAACTGCCAATTATGGCATCTCTCATGGAGGTGCCAATTCTGCATCAGCTGCTGGCTGCATTTTTCAGTGTGGGGGTCCCAGAATGCTGGGCATTACCACAGTGTGATTTCCAGCCCCCAACTGCCTACATTACCTTCGATGGCAACAGAAAATGCACAACACTCACGCCAATTTTTTTAAAATAATTTATTTAAATAATTTGAAAAAATAGATCTCCCTTGTATTTTTCATTGCTAGAAAAGATAACACCAGGCAGTGGGGGTTGGCAGCCAGTAGCTACTTTGTTTACCCACCCTGGCAACAGAAAATACAGCAAAACCCTACATATTTTTTTACCAGGAAATTAAACACTTTATTAATAAAAATAAACACAGAAATGGGTTTCTAAGTTAAAATACCGTACATTTATTTACATACATTACACACAGAGATTAGAGTGCATAGGTGGAAGACAGCTCGATAGAGAGAGCACATGAGGGGAGAAGACAACACAGGAGGAGAGTGATAGCACACAAGGGGGAGAGACAGGACACAAGGGAGAGAGTGCTCATAGAGAGACAATTCAAAGGAGATCCTATGAGTGTCCTCAGGGAATGCTGGGTGGAAGGAGGAAGGAGCTGGGTGTTAGCTCCGAAACGCGTTGGTAAATAAAACTGAAGATACCTTGTTTCAAAGCACTTCCTATTGAGGATAAGACCCTATGCGCATTCTCATTTTATAGAATTCAAAGGAGGTGAACACAGCTCAAAGGAGAGACCACATGAGGGGAGAGAGAGCAGGCAGGCGGAGAGCACATGGGCGGAGAGAGTGCACAGTGGGGAAGAGATGGCCCCCATCCATAGCGCCACAGAGTTTGCAACTATCATGATGTCACCACCCTTCCGAAGCAATAGCATCGGGCCCACATCTAATTATATGTATTTGCAGTAATAATAATAGTAATAGTAATCTGTAAAGTAAATTCATGTTCCACCCAATATATTAAAGAAAGGTGTAGAGATAGTTATTTCTAGCTAGAAATCTGGCTGTCGTACAATATAATTTTTATTTTCTTTTAACAGATTTTAAACCCATTTTACTGTTTTGAAATTTACTCATTAAGTACCTGGTTCGCAACGGGCTATATTGAATACTCAGGGGCCATATTATTTCTGACAATTTTTTCCGTTCTTGCAACAGTTTATATGTTGAGAATGGTAAGTTTTTTTTAACTTATTTTCCTTCTTTTTATAAAATGTAATAACAAACACTAAATAAAAAATAGTTTAGGAGTTAACGTATGTTCTTGCTTTGCACTTTACTTTTTGCTTGTGTGTTTGTTTTAGCAATCTGTTAAACTACATCACATGGTGGAATCCCACAACAATGTTATGGTTGCTGTGCTTCAAAGAAACGGAGGTAGGAGTTATTTCTTGCTTTTATGTCTAGGTGTTTTATTTCTACATTCTTTGCTATTTGTTGCTTCTAAAGTATGATTCAACTAAAATGAGTATTCATAAGGAGTTAATTCCCCAATACTCATTATAAGCCAAGGCTGAACCCACCAATATTGTCAGGATCAGCAATATGTATGGGGCTAACAGTCTCTGCTCCTGACAGATAATGTAGAGAGGAGAATGATGTGGACTGATGAATTTGTGCAGTTGATACTTATAATACAAGTGTCCTTGACCAAGGAGAGCATTTTTGTGCATTGTGAAATCAAAAAAGATGGCTGGAAGGTGAACAATTCACTTCACATTTATTCACGCTCTTCCAGACCATGCAATTATTCATTTTGAGGTTATGTTGAATACTCCCCTTCTTCCAACAGCCTATTTTTCCATTTTCCATCAACATAGGCATATGGCTTAGTTTTTGTGGAACAAATTGTAGCTTCAAACAAAACTATTAATTTTACTATTCAATGTACTTGGATACTGTAAACAAAATTCTAATTACTATGAAATTGCAAAAAAAAATATCTGCAATCATTGTGTGTATGTACATAATAGCATCTAAATGTATCATCAACCTTTTGGATTACAAACCCAACAAAGTGGAACTTGCTGTGCTTTCTAGGGGACTCTCATTTTGTCCTACTAAAGCTCTGGATAAAATTCAACTGTGCAGCGACATGGAGGATTACTTCAGGAGACTACGCCTAATGGAATTTTACATCGACAAAGAGTACTCCGAACCTAAGTGGGCCGAAGGAAGAGGGATCCTGACAACCAAGAAAAGGTCAGACTGGACACCTGCATCTGATCGTAACTCCCATTTGGAAAAATATATAGACACTTTCAGACATTTGGTAAAATCCACTATTTTAGATACACACACGAGTCAACCATCCAACATCAATGCGCTGGAGACAAGGGCCATACAATCTTTGAAAACCAACAAAGAAATCCTCATTAAACCTGCAGACAAGGGTGTTGCAATAGTCATGATGAGTAAATCTGACTACCTGAAGGAAGCAAACACATGCTACTACAAGAAATTGAAGTTAGACCCCACACAGGACTATCACAAGGAATTAAACAGGCTGTTTCTTGTCTATCTGTCATATCTTTAAGAGCTGATGACCTTATATCAAAATGTCCAAGAACAAACACATTCTACAAGCTTTCCAAGATTCACAAACCAGGAAATCTAGGAAGACCAATCATTTCATGTGTGGGCACCCTCACCGAACAAATTTCTGGTTGGGTAGAGGGTGTTCTTAAACCTCTGGTAAAAGAGACACCCAGCTACATTCAAGACACAAAGGACCTATAGAATAAACTGTCAGCAATAGGTCTTCTACCAGAAGGAATCATCCTCGCCACCATGGATGTGGAATTTCTGTACAGCAACATCTCACACCAGGATGGATTAAAAGCCTGAAAAACCTTCCTGGAAAACACAGGGATTGATCCTGACTCTGTGACAGAGCTTACAAAATTCATTCTCACGCACAACTACTTTACGTTTGACAAGAACATATATTTTACAGGAGACTGGCACAGCAATTAGAAGCAAAATGACACCACAATATGCAAATCTTTTCATGGACAAGTTTGAAGGTGATTTTCTATCCTCTTGTCCTGTCTAGCCTCTGGCCTACTACCGTTGACATTGATGACATTTTAATAATCAGGACGGAGTCTGAGCAACAGCTGAAGATATTCCATGAAAATTTAAATCAGTTTCATCCCACCATCAACTTAACATTCAAATACTCCTGCACTAAAATCCGCTTTTTGGACACCATCATTAAGCTACAGAACAATGAAATAGAGACATCCCTGTACCGGAAGCCAAGTGACCGTCCAACATATCTCCGATGGAACAGTTTTCATCCAAAACACATAAAAAACTCTATTGTGTACAGCCAGGCCATCAAATACAATCAGATATGTTCCAACCCTACAGATAGAGACAATCACCTTGAGAACCTCAGAAAGATCTTTTTGAACCAGAACTACCATCCAAGAGCAATCAAGAACGAGATTACAAGAGCCACCAGAATATCAAGGAGTCATCTCCTACATTACAAAACTAGAGAAGAAAACAACAGAGGTCCTCTCATAGTCACCTACAATCCAAGTCTGGAGGTGCTAAGAGGAGCTGCATGGAAATTACAACCACTACTACAAAAGATGCCCGACTAAAATCAATATTTCCGGATCCCCCACTCTTGTGTTTTAGACAACCTCCAAATTTAAAAAATGTAATTGTCAGAAGCCCCCTGTGCTCTCCAACAGCAACAGTAACCTTTCCCTGCAACCAGAATAAGTGCAAAACCTGTCCATCTATAATGATAATGGACAAGATTAAGAGTCCTGGGACAGATCAGGACTACAAGATCCCAGGCAACTTCAGTTGCATCACAAGCAATGTGGTGTATCTAATTATATGTACCAATTGTCCAACAGGTGGCATGTACGTAGGGGAGATCAGACAAAAATTCAAAACAAGATTGAATTCTCATCACCACTCAATAAAAGAAAAGCGTATGGATCTACCTGTAGCAAAGCATTTTTCCTGCCACAGTGAAACCGATATAAATTTGGGAATAAAAATTGATAATGAACTTTGACACATTCAAAACAGGATTAAATGTTTCACTTGGATTCATGCGTTTCTATATAAAATGAAAGGACATTTCGTGATATTCCAGATTCATGCGTTTTTATATAAAATGAATGGGGATTTGGGGATATCACATCTTTCAACAGACTCCATTTAGAGGACAATGAACTTTTGACTCTTCTTAAGTGAACTGTCTTGTGCCGATTTATGGCTTTCTACAGTCACTGAGGAATCTTCAGGCCTCCACAGGCCACTAATCATAGAACAATAATACAATGAGTTCCTCTTATCTTGGAATTTTGACTTTACCTTACCTTCCCAGCTCTTCTCCCCCTCCCTAGCCTGACTCTGCTTTACGTTACCTGTCCTATTTGCTACATCATCTAACCCTGCTTTTTTTTTTTGCTTATGTATATATGTATATGTCTTCAGAATTTGTGTCACTATCAGCCTGATGAAGGGGACATAGTGTCCCGAAACCTTGCTATACTTACCATCTTTTCAGTTAAAACTTACCATCAATGGCTAGATACAAAACCAACACTGCACTTGGCAGAATGCAGTCAGACCCCCTTATGTAGAGCAAGCCCAGGTGCAGGGAGATAAAATCACCTTTACCTACAATACATGTGGGAGGTGACTTGCCATTGGGCTTGCATAGGAAGCTATTCATACTGATGCACATGATGCGGAGTATCTGATAGCTACCCATTGGTCCTGCCACCTGACCAAACGCGCCACCCAGCACAATGCATCCGCACCTCTATGAACAGCGCCCCAAGGGGCCCAACCGCACCCCGCAGATGATAAAAGAAGTGCAAACAGTTTCTTATGATGAACAAAAAACCTTTTATATGGGGTATTGGTTCATGTATTGGCCAAGACTCTTAAGCTCATGATCATCGTCATGGATCCCCACGCTCATGAGTCCTAACAAAATTTGTATCTGGCTATGGATGGTAAGTTTTTTCTGATGCTACCTTTTATGAGTAGTTTTGTACATCTTTTCAGTTAACCATTAAAAGGTATCAACCACTGAGGACTGTCAGATTCCAATATTTTTCTATCTATTGGCTAAGATGGTATAAACATGCTTTACCTTATCAAAATGGAAGATACCGGAATGTACCGAATCTGTATGGATTTAAAGCCACTTCTGAAGAAATGTGCACAACTGGACAATGACATATTTTCCTAAGCAAATTCATGATAGAGAATCTGATTCTCAAAGGACTCTGGAATACAAATCCATTTCTGCATACCTATAATAATAATTTGCACAAAACCTTTCCCACAGAACCTCTGAGAGCCTAAGGAACCACCTTTTGCATGTCTTCTACAGCATCAAAAGAAACATCCAGGGGGAATTGGAAACATGGAGGAACACGCTTACAGAAGTCATGAAACAGAAATTAGAACAATATTACCAAGAACTGCGCCTGCGCAGGTGACATACATGTCACACGGCTTCAGGGCAGGAACTGCGCGTGGGAAAGTAGCAGTGACATCACATCCCATGCATGTGCAGTAGCAACCATGGCTCACTGCTGGTACTGGCCTGTGTGGGAACAGCGGTGACGTCTTCCCTACTTGCGCACACGCAGTTCCTGCCAGGAAGCCGCATCTGGTACTGTGTCTGTGTACGAATAGCGGTAACGTCTTTGCCACAAAGTGATATATGTCACCACAATTCCCTTACACAGGTACAACTGTACCAGCGCAGGCGCAGTAAGGATTTGGTATTACCTCACGCATAAATACTCTTTGAGGCACTTGTGCGGAGGGATGACATAGAACAGATATGTTGGAAAGTGCAAACGGTGTGACATATGTCCACTGCTCCTGTCAGCCCCATTAAGCATACACAGATGTTAATTTCACCACACTCCTGATGCGATAGAATCGGGCTTATTTCTAGTCTAATATAAATTTCAAGCCTCCTTTGAAGCCCAGGCACAAGTTTGTTTTCATTGGACCACCGTCATGACAAGCACAGAGTTTGAGATATGACTATAGTATGCAGTGCTGGCATCAGCACCAGGGTCTTGTAAACCTGGGAGGGCACTTACCATCAGGCATACCATCTGCCCAGCTTGCAGGATGGTGTCCCCTGTCATTACTGTTGTATACGGCTATATTTTCACATGGCTGTGACAATGACAAGGGCCTGACACCCCACCCATAGCCGCAGCTATGTGAATGTATTGCCGAGTGGCCGGCAGTATCTGACATCTTCATTGTTGTCAGATGCTTCTGGCTTGCTCTCTGCTCTTCTTTGGTTTTGCAAAGTTTGTACTGTGCAGGTACTAAAGATGCTGTCATGGCCAGTGCATCAGGAACGTCCTAGAAGAATGAATTTGCCATGTGGAGAAGAGGATCCTCTAATTACTGCCGATCATGCTAGGACTGGATCTGAATCCTTTTTTCACTGCCTGGGACTGGTGAGTATGATCTATATGTGTCTGTTTTCCGGATACAGTTTTCCGCTCTTAAACAGAACCATACTGTATATACAGGTCCACACTATATCCAGTATTACAGTACGTCTGTCACAAGTCTTGGCAAGTCTTCAAAGAGAACATCATGACACATAACCCCACTCTCTGTGGCAGTGTCTATGATTGGCTGTTGTACCCCTCACCAATTATGCCGGTGTCTGTGATTGGATGAACCTGATGTCATAAGTGTAAAAATAAATAATTAAAAAAATGATGTAGAGCTTTGCCATAATTTTGATTCTCAGCACAGATAAAGCGGACAGCTATGGGCTACCACCCTGATCTGCCTGTTTTTACCTTGCTTGACAATCAAAATACTTTGAAACCCATTATTTTTTTTTTAATTATGTAAGTTAATGATTTAAAAAAAATGTATGGGCTTCACCCTATTTTTGATTGAAATGTTGCACCATGGGGATTAAAGGTTTATTTTTCGTAACACTATCGTTGAGTGTCGCCTTCTTTATATTTATAACCTTTGGACTTTGATGTTTGGAGGGCTTTGCACAATAATTATTGCTTTTTTCTGTTGAGTGCTGTTTCTATTTTTTTCATTATTTATATATCTCTCTATATCTCTCTCTCTCTCTGTATCTCTCTCTCTATATCTCTATGTGAAAGTATTCGGCCCCCTTGAACTTTTCAACCTTTTGCCACAATTCAGGCTTCAAACATGAAGACATAAATTCTAATTTTTTTTAAATTTTTTTGAAGAATCAATAATAAGTGAGACACTATCGTGAAGTGGAACAAAATTTGTTGCATATTTTAAACTTTTTTTATTATTATTATTATTATTATTTATTTATATAGCGCCATTATATTCCATGGCGCTTTACATGCTAAAAGGGCAGACTAGGACAAATAACATAGTAACAATACAAGTAACAATAAATGTTGACAGTTTGGTTGTACAGAAACAAGAGGGGAGAAATCCTGTCCACAAAGGCTCACAGTCTACGAGGGGCGGGTGGGGATACAGTGGGAGGGGGAGGTGTCGGTTGTGAGGCGGTGTGGTGGACCCGGGTCTTATTGCAGGTAGTAGGCTTGGCGGAACAGGTGGGTCTTCAGGTTTCTTTTGAAGGTTCCCAGGGTAGGAGAATGTCTGATGTGTTGGGGCAATGAGTTCCAGAGTCTGGGTGAAGCACGGGAGAAATCCTGTATGCGGTTGTGCGAAGAGGAGATGAGGGGGGAGTAGAGGAGAAGCTCTTGGGAGGATCGCAGGTTGCGTGAGGGTAGGTATCTGGAGACCATGTCAGAGATGTATGGAGGGGACAGGTTGTGGATGGTTTTGTATGTCATGGTTAATGTTTTAAATCGGGATCTCTGGGAAGTAGGGAGCCAGTGAAGGGCTTGGCAGAGGGGAGAGACAGGGGAGTAGCGGGGAGACAGATGGATTAGGCGGGCAGCGGAGTTCAAGATAGATTGGAGAGGTGCAAGGGAGGTATTGGGGAGGCCGGTGAGCAGGAGGTTGCAGTAATCGAGGCGGGAGATGATGAGAGCGTGAATGAGGGTTTTAGCAGTGTCATGGCCAAGGAAAGTGCGAATCCTATAGATGTTTTTGAGCTGGAGTCGGCAGGAGGTGGCGAGGGCCTGGATGTGGGGCTTGAAGGAGAGGGAAGAGTCAAGGATAACCCCGAGGCACTTGGCTTGGGGGACTGGAGAGAGAGAGCAGTCGTTGACGACGATGGATAGGTCAGGTAGTGAGGGGGAGCGTCTTGGGGGGGAAGACTATGAACTCGGTTTTGTCCATGTTCAGCTTAAGGAAGCGAGCAGAGAAGAAGGATGAGATGGCGGACAGGCAGTGTGGAATTTTGGATAGAAGGGAGGCGATGTCAGGACCAGACAAGTACATTTGAGTGTCGTCGGCGTAGAGGTGATATTGGAGGCCATGGGACTCAATGAGTAGCCCTAGGCCGAGAGTGTAGATTGAGAACAGTAAAGGTCCAAGAATCGAGCCCTGGGGGACCCCGACAGATAGGGGGTAGGGCGAGGAGGATGTGTGGGAATGGGTGACGCTGAAGGTGCGGTCCGTTAAGTATGAGGAGATCCAAGAGAGGGCAAGGTCCGTGATGCCAAGAAATTCCAGGATCTGTAATAGAAGGGAGTGGTCAACAGTGTCAAAGGGGGCTGACAGGTCGAGGAGGAGGAGAACAGAATAGTGGCGCTTGCTTTTGGCAGTCAGTAGGTCATTTGTGACTTTGGTCAGGGCTGTTTCAGTGGAGTGGAGGGGTCGGAAGCCAGATTGCAGGCGGTCAAAGAGGGAGCAGGAGGAGAGGTGAGAGGACAGCTCAGAGTGGACATGCTGTTCAAGTAGTTTAGAGGCGAAAGGGAGGAGAGATATAGGGCGGTAGTTGGAGACAGTTGTGGGATCGAGGGAGGGTTTTTTGAGGATGGGTGTGATCAAGGCGTGTTTGAAGGCTGAGGGGAAGGTGCCGGTGGTGAGTGATAGGTTGAAAAGATGAGTTAGGGCTGGGATGATAACGGAGGTGAGGTTGGGAATAAGGTGGGATGGGAGTGGGTCGTGGGCGCTAGTGGTGAGGTGTGATTTTGACAGGAGGGAGGAGAGCTGGTCTTCAGTTATGGGGGGGAAGCAGTTGATGGAAGTAGAGGGCAGTGTAGGTGAAAGGGGAGGCTGTGGGGGACAGTGGATCAAAGCTGTCTCTGATTCTGTCAATCTTTTCTTTGAAGAAGGAGGCAAAGTCTTCTGCAGAGATAAGGGGAGAGGGAAGGGGAGCAGGCGGGCGGAGTAAGGAATTGAAGGTTTTGAAAAGTTGCTTGGGATTGTGGGACAGGGAGATTATTAGGGATAAGAAGAAGGTTTGTTTGGCGGTGGCAAGTGCAGTCTTGAAGGCGATGAGGGACTGTTTGAACAGCGCAAAATGGTGGAACCTGATTTTTTCCATTGCCTCTCGGCGACCCTGGATGCCCGTCTCAGGTCTTTAGTGAGGGTGGTGTGCCAGGGTTGCCTATTAGTGCGTGGAGCGTGGTGTGTGAGGGGGGCGGCTAAGTCGAGTGCCTTGGTTAATGTGGTGTTGTAGAGGGTGGTGGCAGTGTCTGTGTCACATATAGATGTTATGTTGGTGAGAGGTAGAAGGGATTCTGAGAGTGAGTGTTGATCAATGTGTTTTAGGTTTCTGCGGGGATGATCAAGTTTGCAGAGAGGAGGTGATGTAGTAGGGGAGGTGAGGGAGGAGAAGGTCAGCAGATTGTGGTCAGACAGGGCGAGGGTTGAGTTTGTGAGATTAGTAAGGGAGCAAAGACGGGTAAAGATGAGATCCAGCGTGTGGCCATCTTTGTGGGTGGCAGAGGAGGACCATTGGGAGAGCCCGAAGGAGGAGGTCAGGGAAAGAAGTTGAGAGGCGGTTTGGTGGGCAGTGTCAATGGGGATATTGAAATCGCCCATAATGATGGTGGGGATGTCAGTAGAGAGGAAGTGAAGTAGCCAGGTGGTAAAGTGGTCGAGGAAGGTGGGGATGGATCCAGGGGGGCGGTAGATGACTGCTAGCTGGAGGTTACAGGGGGAGAAGATGCGGACAGTGTGGGCTTCAAAAGATGGGTGAGTAACAGAGGGGGATAATGGAATAGGGGCGAAGGAGCAGGTGCCGGATAGGAGTATGCCGACACCTCCACCATGTTTGTCAGAGGGGCGGGGTGTGTGGGAAAGATTGAATCCACCGTAGGATAGTGCAGCAGGGGAGGCCGTGTCGGAGGGGGTGAGCCAGGTCTCTGTGATGCCAAGGAATGAGAGTTTATTAGAAATAAAGAGTTCATGGATGTCTATGAGCTTATT
Source organism: Allobates femoralis (assembly GCA_033576535.1). Classification (NCBI taxonomy): domain Eukaryota; kingdom Metazoa; phylum Chordata; class Amphibia; order Anura; family Aromobatidae; genus Allobates; species Allobates femoralis. The sequence continues at coordinate 187,047,806 of JARQOC010000001.1, forward strand.
ACAGACTGAGCTAGCGTTCCAGAGTGCGCCTGGCAGGGAGATTAGAGGAGCAGGGGCTGGGGGGGATGGGTCTAAGGTTGGTCAGGTTGCGAGGGTGGGTGATGGTGGGGTTATGAGAGTTGGTGATGGGACGTGGGGGTGGGGTGCAGGTGACTGTGGGGATGTGGCGGGGGGGGCTGGGATTAGGGGAAATCTCTCAAGCGAGTAGGAGGAGCAGGGAGAGGGTTAGCAGGTGGGAGCATAAGAGTTTACGTGGTGGCCGTGCCTGATTGGAGATGGAGGATTGAAAATGAAGGAATAGTTCAGAGGAGTGGGTGAGGTGGTTAGGTAGGATGGAGGGTGAGAGAAGTACTTGGTTGCTGGGTGGAGGGATGAGCGGGGGTAGCAGGAAGTGGAGAAGGATGGGAGTGAGAGTGCAAAGGAGGGGATACATTGTGGATGGTGAGCAGGGGATGGGAGTAGTGTGGGTCAGATGCAGCGGGAAGGAGAGCTGTAGTGGTGGGTGAGAGGTCAGTAGTGATGAGTAGTCTGGGGTTTACATAGTGAATACATAATTGCAGTACAAGTGAACTAATAGCAAATATGTTTGTTTGTCTTGCATGACTTACCCGTTTCCTGCCCCGTTTAACTGCCCAGTGTAACTGCACTTCTACAGTTGGCACTGCCCGGTGTAACTGCACTTCTACAGTTGGCACTGCCCGGTGTAACTGCACTTCTACAGTTGGCACTGCCCGGTGTAACTGCACTTCTACAGTTGGCACTGCCCGGTGTAACTGCACTTCTACAGTTGGCACTGCCCGGTGTAACTGCACTTCTACAGTTGGCACTTATGCAGTTGGCATGATTGCAAGACCCCGCATGATTGCACCCCTTTAGGTGGCTCTACATATATAGTGAGTTTCTACTTAGATCAGGGTCTATTACACTTGTTAATCAATCAATCAATCAATCAATCAATCAAAGAAACTCAGCACAGCAGAAGGTAATAAATGCAAGACAAATAAACAAGAGTTTCTGGCCATCCTGGGTCATAAACACTTTTAAACCAAAGATGACCTCTGAACATCCCACATCACACACAGTAAGATGATTTCAGTATATTACATTATTAAAAGACAAGTATATTGTTGATTGAAGTTACAGATTCATATACCTCTCATGTGAGGAGAGACATGCAGGAAAGATGAGTGAATTGAAGTTACAGATTCATATACCTCTCATGTGAGGAGAGACATGCAGGAAAGATGAGTGAATTGAAGTTACAGATTCATATACCTCTCATGTGAGGAGAGACATGCAGGAAAGATGAGTGAATTGAAGTTACAGATTCATATACCTCTCATGTGAGGAGAGACATGCAGGAAAGATGAGTGAATTAAAGTTACAGATTCATATACCTCTCATGTGAGGAGAGACATGCAGGAAAGATGAGTGAATTGAAGTTACAGATTCATATACCTGTATGAAGAGAGAAGAGATGACCATTAGATTCTTGCCCGATGTAACTGCACTTCTACAGTTGGCACTTATGCAATTGGCATGATTGCAAGACCCCGTTTTTTAACAGATATAAAGCTGAAAAGTGGGGTGTGCAATATTATTCGGCCTCCTTTAGTTAATACTTTGTATCGCCACCTTTTGCTGCGATTACAGTTGCAAGTCACTTGGGGTATGTCTCTATCAGTTTAGCACATCGAGAAACTGAAATTCTTGCCCATTCTTCCTTGCAAAACAGCTCGAGCTCAGTGAGGTTGGATGGAGAGCGTTTGTGAACAGCAGTTTTCAGCTCTTTCCACAGACACTCGATTGGATTCAGGTCTGGACTGTGACTTGGCCATTCTAACACCTGGATACATTTATTTTTGAAACATTCCATTGTAGATTTTGCTTTATGTTTGCGATGATTGTCTTGTTGGAAGATAAATCTCTGTCCCAGTCTCGGGTCTTTTGCAGACTCCAACAGGTTTACTTCAAGAATGGTCCTGTATTTGGTTCCGTCCATCTTCCCTGTCCCTGCTCAAGAAAAGCAGGCCCAAACCATGATGCTGCCACCACCATGTTTGACAGTGGGGATGGTGTTTTGAGGGTGATGAGCTGTGTTGCTTTTACGCCAAACATATCGTTTTGCATTTTTTGCCAAAAAGTTCAATTTTGGTTTCATCTGACCAGAGCACCTTATTCCACATGTTTGGTGTGTCTCCCAGGTAGCTTGTGGCAAACTTCAAAAAAGACACTTTATGGATATCTTTCAGAAATGGCTTTCTTCTTGCCACTCTTCCATAAAGGCCAGATTTATGCAGTGTACGACAGATTGTTGTCCTATCGACAGATTCTCCCACCTCAGCTGTAGATCTCTGCAGTTCATCCAGAGTGATCATGGGACTTTTGGCTGCATCTCTGGTCAGTCTTCTCCTTGTTCGAGATGAAAGTTTAGAGGGACGGCCGGGTCTTGGTAGATTTTCAGTGGTTTGATACTTCCTCCATTTCAATATGATCGCTGTCACGCGCTTAGTTGGTGCTGACATTGCTGGATGCTGCTGTGTATGTTTTTCTTTAAAAGCTGCATGGTTGATAGTTGAGAAGGTCCTGGACTCCTATGTTGTTCTCCAGAACTGCATTCAGTATTAGGTTCAACTGCTGGTTGAGGATTTAATGTGTGACTCACCTGAACTCGCCTCCCCCTAGCCTTTAAATAGCCTCTCCTTCCACCTGGTGGTGCTGCAGATAGTTTCACTCTATGCCTGGAAGCCGTGCTGTGCTAACCTGTGTGTTTGTGTTGCTGAAGTCCTTTCCTTTGCTTGTGCCAGTTCTGTGGAGGGAGGTGAGGGGGGAATAGCGCAGTGCTGGTGGAGGAGTTTTAGGGAGAGGCTGGAGGCCCGAACATTCTCACCTTTAGAAATGCCTTTGGGATCAGGGCCATTCAGGGTTCCTAGACTATGTATCTTCCCTGGTCACCCTGCCCATAACTGCCATTCCCTCATCAGCATTCTCACTACGCCGTGACAATCACTTGCACAGTACTCTGGAAGATGTTTAAAACTTGGGAAATCTTTTTGTATCCAAATCTGGCTTTAAACTTTGCCACAACAGTATTTCGAACCTGCCTGGTGTGTTCCTTGGTCTTCATGATTCTCTCTGCACTTGAAACAGAACCCTGAGACTATCACAGAGCAGGTGCATTTATACGAGACTTGATTACACACAGGTGGATTCTCTTTAACATTACCAGTCATTAAGGACAACATTCGATCATTAAGATATCCTCACTGAACTTCTGGAGTGAGTTTACTGCTCTGAAAGTAAAAGGGTCGAATAATATTGCACGCCCCACTTTTCAGTTTTTTATTTGTTAAAAAAGTTTAAACTATCCAATAAATTTCGTTCCACTTCACGACTGTTTCCCACTTGTTGTTGATTCTTCACAAAAAAATGAGAATTGATATCTTTGTTTGAAGTCCGAAATATGGCAAAAGGTTGAAAAGTTCAAGGGGGCTGTGTATATATATTTATATATATATAATATGTGTATATGTGTATATGTGTATATGTGTATGTGTGTGTGTGTATATATATATATATATATATATAAATATGTAGAAAAAAAATAATAGCAGCACTTGATCCCTTATAAGGGTGGTGCAAAATCAGTCCAGGGTTTAGTTCCTTCACCCCCTATACAGACCAATAAACGACTGCAGCACTCCAATAACGATGTGTTATGCCTTTAATGGCCGTCGGGCATCTCTGTGGTGGACGTTTCAGTCCTCAGACCTTCTTCCAGCCTACATAATAAAAAAACACAAAAATCGATGTTAACCATAACCTAAAGTATAGACTGTAACTTATAATCCACGTTTAAACACCCACGTCTTAAAGTGCCTAATCTGTGAATCCACTGGAAGAAGGTCTGTCCACCACAGAGATGCCTGAAGGCCATTAAAGGCATAATACATCGTTATTGGAGTGCTGCAGACTTTTATTGGTCTATATATATATTATATATATATATATCCACGAGCGCCCCCAAAACCACCAGTTCATTCCCATGTGGATACTTCTAGATTAGCGAAAGGGGTATGCACTTCCATGAAAGTATCCTGTGTATATCAAGGAAGCAAAAAATACATGCTAGACAGTCATTAAAAAAAATAACATTTTGAAGCACGTTACCAGATATCACCAGCATATAGGCCCGCTTCCTCATAGAGTTGTGTGTGTATGTGTGTGCGTGTGTATATATATATATATATATATATATATATATATATATGTATATATTATATTATGCATAGCACACTATAGCTCTATGCTAGGAAATTGTTAGTGCTACTGTGCATGTTCATTTATCAAGGATTTGTATAGTCATTTTTTTATTGTACTCACCAGTATTCCAATAACATTGTCTGGTTGTGATATGCTTTTTTATGCCAAGCTTGTCTTTTAAACAAAAATTGTTATCTTTTGAAATAAATTTGTCTAATATTACTTTTTCGATGTGAGTTGTTTGATCCCAGTTCATGGGATATCTTTGGTTATACCCTTAGAGTGTGTGTTCTGCTTCAGTTTACTGGTCTGTAGTCACATACTTCGTGTTCTAATGACTTTCAATTGCCTGTAGTGGGAGCCATGGGAACATAACCATAAGTATGTGATTTGCATATATGTGGTCACATGCCGCCTAGATAGACGCATTCTTGCTTATTGCAAGTGTGTTGAGCGAGACCGGATACAATTTGGTAAAAATGTGCAAATCATATACTTGCAGTCACATACAGTAACTGCCTGTTTTTGGCGCTGGTGCCAGCACTGAAGAATCCCCACAGTCTGCTGTCACTTAGAAAGTGCAGAATTGTAGCCTAAAGCTGGAAAACCCTTTTAAACAAGTGAAATCATATCCAATCTAAACCTCCCATACTACCATCCAGAGTAACTACCAAATAGATTAGAATATGCTATTACTAGAATGTTCAATATTTTTTCATTTACACACATTTGCAACACTATCCCCCATTGGAGCTCACAATCTAAACTTTCAATCAGTATGTCTTTGAAATGTGGGAGGAAACCAGAGTGCTCAGAGGAAACCCATGCAAACACAGGGAGAATATACAAACTCCTTGCAGATGTTGTCTTTGTTGGGATTTGAACCGAAGACCCCAGTGCTACAAGGCTGCAGTGCTAACCACTGAGCCACTGTGCCACCCAATAAACTATTTTTTACATTATGGTTAAATAAATGGTTTAATAAATACTGCAAAATATACAATCATGGAATTAGACTTTATATTCATTAAGTAACTTTATACTCTACTAAAGGTATTGCGCATGATAAGAACAATTGGTCTTAAACAATTACATTTTACAATAATCAAGTTTTTCTTTTCAGAAACTAAAGAGATTGAATCCAAAAATCTGGTACCAGGAGATGTGATCATTTTATCAGAGAAGAGATTTTTCCTACCATGTGATGCTTTATTAATAACTGGGGGATGTGTTATAAATGAGGGCATGTTAACAGGTAAAGTACAGTAAAATCTGATTAATATACATTTCAAATAGTACATCCCAAAGTGTTATATTTTTTCTGCAGTGTAACATGACTAGAGATGAGTAAACTTGTTCGGGGCTGGAGTTTGGGAGAATTCTGTCTTCTAAGTGCTGGAGCCGGGATTACACTGTTCTCTGGTATTCAGGGTGGTTGGGCCAGTGCGAACTGCTGGCACTGTGTGATCGGCTTAAATCCTGCATTACCGTCTGCAGCGTGGATGTAAAATAAAAAAGTTAAAATCCCCGTCCTCCAGTCCAGAGCCAAACATCCAATCAGTGAATTACAAGGATATATGGAGTCACATGCTGGTTAACAACAGGCAGCACCCAAACCCGAACATTCAGATGTTCACTCACCTCTAAAAATCTTGACAAAGGCTGGGGTCGCATTTGGAAGTGCAATTGCGGTGACCGCATCCAGATTCGGATGCGGTAACCGCAATTGCCTTCACACACATTTTTGTTACAAAATGTGTTCTGTAAACCGCAATGCGGTAACCGGATTGCTCAGGATGTGTAATCCGGAGCAATCGGGTTACTGCCTGCTTTGTTCATCCCTGCTGCTGCAGGGATGAACAAAGGGTTAACTGTTAATAATAGCTGTGGGCAACATGTCTCTAGGGGGTGGCCACCCTCCCTAGAGACATGCTGTTCAGTTAAGTGGGCATGAGAGGGGTTAATGCAGTCTGTATAGTATTGCCGGCTATTTTCAGCTTTGTGAATTTTATGAATGAAGGCGGCAGCTCCTCACAGTAGAGGAGATACTGTACATAATGTACATACAGTATGAGCCCCTGTCCTTGGTCCTAAAAGTTGTAACATTAGGTCTATGGCGGTGCGCTGCCCATAGGCCCAATTTTAGAACTTTTAGGACCAAGGACAGGGGCCCATACTGTACGTACATTATGTACAGTATCTCCTCTACTGTGAGGAGCTGCCACCTTCATTCATAAAATTCACAAAGCCGACAATAGCCGGCAATACTATACAGACTACATTAACCCCTCTCATGCCCACTTAACTGGACAGCATGTCTCTAGGGAGGGTGGCCACCCCCTAGAGACATGTTGCCCACAGCTATTATTAACAGTTAACCCTTTGTTCATCCCTGCGGCAGCAGAGATGAACAAAGCATACGGCTGCCGCAGGCATTCACATGTGCCTTGCGGAAGCCTCTTGGGTTCCCTTGGGAGCCCATTATAGCAATCCCCGCTGTGGTTTCCTAACCGCTGCAAAAACTGCAGCCTGCATGATTTTTACCGCAAGTTGCAGATCCTCAAGCGGTAATCGTATTGCATGTAGTGCATTCCGGTTACTATAATGGGCTCCTATGGGGAGCGGTTCCTGATCCGGTTTTGAGCTTTTTGACAGCTCAAAACCGGATCAGGATTTCAAAATTTAGCCGCAAGTGTGACCCCAGCCTAACTTAGATATCACCGATAAAGTATGATGAAAAATTAGCATGCATTAATATGTTTCTATAGTAGACAACACTGACTCAATAGATAAAACATCTGCTTTTATCAAAATAAGTAAGGCTGCTTTTTTTAGTTTTTTTTCCCGATCAGGATTCATTAGGTTTTGTGCGTCAAAAAAAGGAGTGTCTCGAAAACCCAGAACAGGTGTCAATCTTTCAGTTATAGTTTTTCTTTGCAAGTTTCACTCCTGGTTTTGGCACACAAAACCTGATGAATCCTGATCAGGAAAAAAACTGCATTGTGAAAGCAGCCTAAGGCTACGTTCACACATTTGCGTATTTAGTTGCGCTTTTTTGCGCACGCTTTTTGCGAAGTTTTTCAGCCACGCAAAAAAGTGCAACAAAATACGCTAGGGCTTTCACACACTGCACTTTCTTTGCCCCAGAAAGCGCAGGTGATGTCACAGAGGGGAGGAAGAATCCTGCTTCCTCCTCCCCTCTGTGACAGCTGCGACCGCTCCATTAGATTTCGCAGTGTATTAATATACACTGCGAAATCTAAATTAAACAAAGCCAAAATGTATGTAAAATAAAAAGGAATTAAATACTTCACCTCTCCGACGCCTTTCCCGGTGTCTGGTGGCGAGGCCAGGCGATGTGTAGTCCTGCAAGAGCCTGCCGTGATGTCAAAGAGACGTTCCCGGCGCTGATTGGCCGCTCACGGTCATGTGATATGTATCACATGACCGCGAGCGGCCAATCAGCTCCGGGAACGCCCCTCTGACATCACGGCAGGTCCTGGCAGAACACACATCTCCTGGCCTCGCCACCGGACACCGGGAAAAGGCGTCGAAGAGGTAAAGTATTTCATTCTTTTTTATTTTACATACATTTGGCTTTGTTTAATTTAGATTTTGCAGTGTATAGTAATAGAAACAAAACACATCGCGTATTTTGAAAAGCGCGCGTAAAACAGCGCGGCAAAATACGCAATACGCAAGATACGCAATACGCAGCCTAAGAATGCAAATTTCTAAAACAATTTTCTGAAGTCTATATATGGACATTCAAATCTTTGAAATTTAATTTCATTATTATCTGTATATCTTAACATTCATAGTTATTAGCAAATGAGACTTTATGTGCTCTGGATGTGACTAAGTGATTCACCCAGTGGTCTATGGGAACTCAGAACCCAGGCGTTGAGTTGGGGGGATGTCACTGATGGCCTACCCGGACCCGTAGCCCTGGTGGTCAACTGAAAATTGGGGGAAAATAAAAGTGAATAAAAAGAATAAATGTCTTGTGACGCCACCTGCAGTTCTGGTGAGCTCACCAGTGCTGCTGTCAGACCACCGGGGACGATGGTATTGCAACTTAGGTGGTATAGCTCCCTGCAGGCGGAGCGGTGTCCCCGGAGCAGTGAAGCTGCTATGCTGGTTGTTGTGGTAGCAGCTCTGTGAGTTAGCTTGCTGAAATAAGACACTGGAGACTTATGGACTCTGTACAGGTGTTTACTTGTAAAAGTGCACAGATCAGGTTCACAGTTACACAGTTATTTAGAGGGTAGCTGGCAGGGGTAGTCACTGAGGAGAATAACGTCTCTTTGAGGCTCCCAGAGAGTACCTTCTGCTTCCTTTCACTGTACCACACTCTTCCTTGCACCCCCTTACTTCCTTGCGCTGCCCTGCACAGCCCACTTGTCTACCAGGCCAGTCGGGTGCTATAAGGTATCCTTCTTCTCTTCTAAGTGGCTCAACCCTATTTAGTGATCCTGGTGGGGCTGCACATTCTGGATGGGGGAGTCGGGGCTATAGATAGTCCCACAACCTACTGGTGTTGACGCCTCAGGAATAAACTCCTGCACTGCTACTTGGAGCCAGTTCTCTATTGTGGACCAGGATTCCCCCGGACTGTAGCAGATCGAGCACTGGGTCTCCTCTTCCTGTCTAGGTCACGGCTCCTTCTGGGCGCCCTCCCTGTAGTGTTCCCTGAAGGGTCCTTCTGTCTCTTTCCACAGACATTCTGCCTCTCTGCTTCCCTCGCTCACACTGCTCTAGCCTGAAACTCCTCCCACCGGGACTGGGTCTCTCAGCAGAGGATTTAACCCTTTAGTCCCCTGCTCTAGAGTGTTTGTGGATGCAGGATAAGAGCCTCAGGTTGACGCTACACTCCCCAATGACAGGAATATCACACTCTATTGTGGGTGCAGTAACCCTACTGTGGCGCACTGACCAGTGGGGCGCCACATTCCACCTTGGTGAAACACACTTGCCCTCAAGTGTCTCTACCCCTACCCGGTACAGAGCAATTTTTAATATGCAGTATAACAATAAACACTTTTAATAATAACATTAAGCATACTTGGTTTCTTCCCGTCAGGAAGACACATTTCTTGTAAAGTTGCAAACAGTCCTCATGAAAGTCTATGAAGTTACGGCAAAAAGCAGCATATGCACACATTTCCAACTACCGTATATACTCGTGTATAAGCCGAGTTTTTCAGCCCAAAAATTGGGCTGAAAAGTCCCCCCCTCGGCTTATACACGGGTCATACGGTATGCTGTGGGGGGGGGCTGTGACCGGGGGCTGGAGGAGGCAGGAGGGGGCCACGGTGACCGCAGGCGGTCACGTGGGGCCGCCTCATTAGTGCAATGAATATGCACGGCATCCCCCCGTCCATCAGCGGCGGGGGGGGTGCCGTGCATATTGCACAACACAGCCCCCCCTCCTTATTATGGTTCCCCCAGAGTAATAAACAGCCCCCCCTCCTTATCATGTCCCCCCCCCAGGCTGCGGCAGCTGTCAAAATAACAAACACTTTATACATCACCTTCCGGCGCAACTCCTCCGGTCCTCCGCTCCTCCGCTCACCGGCTTCTTCTTCCTGCTTGTGCCGGTGTCATGTGACCGGGCGCAGGAGATGACGTCATTTCCTGCGCGCGGTCACTGAAGCCGGCACCAGAAGGAAGAAGAAGCCGGCGAGCGGAGGAGCGGAGGACCCGAGGAGCTGCGCCGGAAAGTGATGTATAAAGTGTTTGTTATTTTGACAGCTGCCGCAGCCCGGAGGGGGACATGATAAGGAGGATGGGGGGGCTGTATACTACCACTGGGGCTGTATATACCTCTGGGGCTGCCGTATACTACACTGGGGCTGTATATACCTCTGGGGCTGCTGGATACTACCACTGGGGCTGTATATACCTGTGGGGCTGCTGTATACTACCACTGGGGCTGTATATACCTCTGGGGCTGCTGTATACTACACTGGGGCTGTATATACCTCTGGGGCTGCTGTATACTACCACTGGGGCTGTATATACCTGTGGGGCTGCTGTATACTACCACTGGGGCTGTATATACCTCTGGGGCTGCTGTATACTACCACTGGGGCTGTATATACCTGTGGGGCTGCTGTATACTACCACTGGGGCTGTATATACCTCTGGGGCTGCTGGATACTACCACTGGGGCTGTGTATACCTCTGGGGCTGCTGGATACTACCACTGGGGCTGTATATACTTCTGGGGCTGCTGTATACTACCACTGGGGCTGTATATACCTCTGGGGCTGCTGTATACTACCACAGGGGCTGTATAATCCTCTGTCTGGGGCTGCTGGATACTACCACTGGGGCTGTATATACCTCTGGGGCTGCTGGATGCTACCACTGGGGCTGTATATACCTCTGGGGCTGCTGGATACTACCACTGGGGCTGTATATACCTCTGGGACTGCTGTATACTACCACTGGGGCTGTATATACCTCTGGGGCTGCTGGATACTACCACTGGGGCTGTATATACCTCTGGGGCTGCTGTATACTACCACTGGGGCTGTATATACTTCTGGGGCTGCTGTATACTACCGCTGGGGCTGTATATACCTCTGGGGCTGCTGTATACTACACTGGGCTGTATATACCTCTGGGGCTGCTGTATACTACCACTGGGGCTGTATATACCTGTGGGGCTGCTGTATACTACCACTGGGGCTGTATATACCTCTGGGGCTGCTGGATACTACCACTGGGGCTGTATATACCTCTGGGGCTGCTGGATGCTACCACTGGGGCTGTATATACCTCTGGGGCTGCTGTATACTACCACTGGGGCTGTATATACCTCTGAGGCTGCTGTATACTACCTCTGGGGCTGCTGTATACTACCACTGGGGCTGTATACTACCTCTGGGGCTGCTGTATACTACCACTGGGGCTGCTGTATACTACCTCTGGGGCTGCTGTATACTACCTCTGGGGATGCTGTATACTACCACTGGGGCTGCTGTATATACCTCTGGGGCTGCTGTATACTAACTACTGGAGCTGCTGCTGTATATACCACTGGGGCTGCTGCTGTATACTACCACTGGGGCTGCTACTGTATACTACCACTGGGGCTGCTGCTGTATACCTCTGGGGCTGCTGTATACCACACTGCTGGGGGCTGTATACCTGTGCTGGGGTCCACCCTCGGCTTATACACGAGTCAATAGGTTTTCCCAGGTTTTGGGGGCAAAAGTAGGGGGGTCGGCTTATACACGGGTCGGCTTATACACGAGTATATACAGTATTTACAAAACCAGGGTATTACAGATTAATCATCACATTTATGTACCCGCAGGGCGTTCCATCCGCAAAGCCCTGCGTGTCTCTCATAGCTCACACAGTCATTGCGATACAAGTCGCGGTCTGAGTGCTCCGGTGAGTGTTCCGCTCACCTGTGATTGTGGTTACACCGACCTGTCTAGCTGGTCCGTGCAGTTGGGGCTTCTTCTCAGAGCTTAACTGTCTGGACCGCTCCTCAGCTTCTTCGGGGTCCGCTCTGGTCTCGCTGCTGCTGTCATCAGGTAGGGCCTCAGGGTCATCTGGCTCTGCCCCGACTTCTGCGCAGGCTGCGGTTCAACCGGCGGATACTTTCTGGTAACCGGGTGCTCAACCGTGGGCCAGTTTCTTGCTCCCGGTTCAAGCTCCTGGTTGCTGGCCCCCCGTTGTGTAGCTCTGTCCCTGCGGCCATTTTTGGTTTCCGGCAAGGGTGGTTTAGTCTCTGTCCCGTCCCCTTGTTTATTTGGTGGCAATCGGGGCGGGCAAACCGTTTCGCGCCTCTGGTATGGCCCTCCCATGGTAAGGCGTCGAGCCATGCCCCTGGGCCAGCACATTGTCTTTTGACATCTCTAAGCCGCCATCTTGGGATCCCATTGAAATGGCGGGAAACGGTTCTTCAGTGCTGTGTGTATTGACTGTTGAAAGTTCTTTTTGAGCCGAGTGTAAAAGTTTGTAAGGCGCACAGTATCCGGTTACACCGGGCACGGGATCCTGTTCGTGACATGCCAGAAAGCTGATGCAACCGAGGGCCTATGGGGACTCGATACCTGGGCATGGAGTTGCAGGGATGTCACCGGTGTCCTGCCCGGACCCGTGGCCCGAGTGGTAAACCTAAAAATTGGGGGAGTTGTGAAAAAGGGAATAAAGTTTATCATGAAACCACCTGCAGTTCTGGTGAGTTCACCAGCGCCGCTGTCAGACCGCCGGGGACGATGGTATTGCAGCTTAGGTGGTATAGCTCCCTGCAGGCGGAGCCGTGTCCCCGAAGCAGTGTAGCTGCTGTGCTAGTTGTCGTGGAGTCGTGGTAGCAGCTCTGTGAGTTAGCTTGCTGGAATAAGACACTGGAGGCTTATGGACTCTGTACGGGTGTTTACTTGTAAAAGTGCACGGATCAGGTTCACAGTTACAGTTCTTTAGCGGGTAGCTGGCCGGGTAGTCACTGAGGAGAATAACGTCACTTTGAAGCTCCCACAGAGTACCTTCTGCTTCCTTTCACTGTCCCATTCTCTTTCTTGCGCCTCCTTCCTTACTTCCTTGCACTGCCCTGCACAGCCCACCTGTCTACCAGGCCAGTCGGGTGCTATGAGGTAACCTTCTTCTCTTCTAAGGGGCTAAACCCTGTTTACTGATTCTGGTGGGGCTGCACGTTCTGGACAGGGGAGTCAGGGCTATTGATAGTTCCATGACTACCGGTGTTGACGGCTCACGGGATAAACTCCTGCACTGCGATTCGGAGCCGGTTCTCCGTTGTGGACCAGGAATCCCCCGGACTGTAGCAGGTCCGGCACTGTCTCTCCTCTTTCTGTCTAGGTCGCCACTCCTTCTGAGCGCCCTCCCTGGAGTGTTTGTACTGCCCCAGAGTATGGAAACTCGGATGTCTGGGCACTCAGCTTCGGTGGGGGATCTCACTGGTGGCCCTGAGGGGGAGACGGCCTCCAATAAGGGGTTGAAGTCTTTATCACGTGATGCCACCTGTAGTGCCTGGTGACCAGACACCAGCGCCGCCACAGTCCTCCGGAGGGTGGTGGTATTGCGGCTAGGATGGAGCAGCTCCCAATAGGTAGAGCTAATCCTCCGGGGCAGCATTAATTGTAAGGGATGGAGCTGGGGTTTGGCCAGGTTGTGGGTTAACGGGATACTCTCTGCAGGTAGCGAGGACAGGGGGTGAAGAAGGCACACACACGCTGTTGAATGTCTCTTTACCTTTTACTGGTGGTATATCAGGTTAAAGTCCAGAACACTATCGGGTGCCCAGGAAACACAGTTGAATTTCCACAGCAAGTGAGTGTAAGGCTTCTGTGTTCTCTTTTCCCTGTGTTGAAGCCCCTGCCCCGTATAGAACTTGGCTGGCCTCCGCTACTCTCTCTCTCCACCTGCGCTGTCTCTGATGACTACCGCCATTTCCTTCTCCATGGTGTCTGGCTCCCTGAATGGTAATTAGCAGGTGGCTGGGTTCTCTGCTGGGCGTTTAGCTCTCCTGCAGACGTGGACCCTGGTGTCTGGTGTGCTGTTTGGGCGAACCTATTCTGGCTCCTCAGTCCCCACTTTTCCTCCTCTTTCCTCTCCTTGCCTTCCGCACTCCATCTTGGTTTGGCAGGACTCCTCAGAGGCTGTTCAGGGTCACCAGTTCAGGCCTAACACGGCACTGATAACCAGGACTTATCCACAGCTCTCCTAGTGTCTGCACACTCTGACTAACTCCTCCCCAGCATCAATATTTATAGGGAATCTTGCCTAAGGGCAGCAAGTTGGGCTCTCCCTACTGTGCTGGGGTGGAAGGTGCTGATTGCACTGGTGTACCTGCTGTGGATTTCCATCTGTGTTCTTGGAAGGCCTGTGGGCACCTGTGGATGTAGGGCGCCACATGTTCCCTGAAGGGTCCTTCTCTGTTTCTCTCCACAGAAGTTCTGCCTCTCTACTTCCCGCGCTCACACTATTCTAGCCTGAAACTCCTCCTACTGTGGCGCACTGACCAGTGGGACGCCACACTAAGCACCTAATAAGTCTCTGCTTCCCTGGGCTGTCTACTGACTTTGCAGCAAACTTTATAGCTTGATAACTGTATGTGTATATAACTTCAAATGTTAGTCACTGAGGTATGCAGCAGCAGATAGATTTAAAAGTATTGATGGATTTACATGTCATAAACCTGCATGTCCATATACGAGACTTAGGGGGTATATTTTATTGACAGATTTCCTTTGGTTCTACATTTAATCTCAGTGGCAGCAGGCTGAGCTAATCATACACACATGCCATTTATTGTGCACATCACATTGTAATTAGGATACACCATAAGATAAAACCTACTGTAGGCGTGCTATTAGGCTTATTATTCAGTATGTCTGCTATTTAATGTTGATAAATCAAACATGATTTAGCATTGTTAGGCTATGTTCACACAGGTAATGTTTTGCTTCATTTTTGCTGCGCTTTGAGGTCAGTTTTTACCTTCATTTTATGCTAATGTATGCTAATCTAATCCTGCATTTTTCATTTCCCCATTTACAATAATTTGTTGGCCAAACTTATTGAGATCAGTGATGTGGCTAGCATTAGTAATTAAGGTCCCCATTCTCAAATAACAGCCTAAAAAATTGATGTTATTGGATCCATGAAAAAAAACTGATTGGCATGTGTGACACTAGCCTGTCCGTTTCAAATCAGATATGGCTATTGTCACACATGCCAATCAGTTTTTTTTTCATGGATCCAATAACAAATACTTTTTTTTTTAGGCTGTTTTTTGAGCCTCCTGTGCGGCTGTGCATTTTTTGGACTTTGCCATTTTTTGCCAAAAAATGCTAGCAAAAACGGATCCGTTAACGGATGGTGCCTTTTTTTTAACGGATCTGTTTCCCATAGGGCCCCATGTTAAAAAAAACAGATCCGTTTTTTTTACTGCACCCAAAAAATACTGCTTGCATTTTTTGGGTCCTGTTAAAAAACGCATAGCAGAGCAGTCACACTTGAGTCCTGGATCTATTAACAGCATCAGTTTTTGGACTTAGAATTCTAAACTTGAAAAACTGATGCAAATAACGGATCCAGGACTTATGTGTGACCTTAGGCATACCCACAGATCTACAAAAACGTGATGTGAAGGGGGCCTAACACTTCACCTTGTGAATCATGACATGCCAGTGTAAGAAGGCTTATAAGCCATGCAATGCTTTGCTGGGAAAAGAAATAAATAGAAATTGCCCATTAAGAGGTTATGAGAACTTGAACTCCAGTGCCATTATGGAGTTAAAATTCCATGAAATATGTGGTTGTATGAAATATGCATGTAAATTTGAACACTTTCAGACTCAATTAGGTTTTCTCAAAAAAATAGATAGACTAGTTAATGTCTTTGTGTGGCATTGCAGGCTTCTCTATATTTTCATGGACTTTTGACATCTAGAAGATTATATCTGGTACAGTGGTGGTCAGTACCTCAGCCATCACAGATCAGTGGTTTCCAGAAAAGCAAAGTTTTTATGGCAAAGTCAATTTCCATTGCCAGAATCACTTGGTACGTCTCGTAAATTGTAAGCTCCTGTGGTCAGTAGTGTGGCACCCTTGCGGGGGATTGCCACAGACTCCACCGGTGCAAGGAGGTAATTACACCTTGGTCCGCACAGCACACACCACCTTCCACCCCAGACCTGAAGGGGGAGCCCTACTGGCTGCTATAAGCCAGTTCCCCTTTAAGAACATCCAGGCCTGAGGGGAGGAGTTAGTCAGTCCCAAGAGTCACATAACCAAATAAAGAAGGAGGTTTCAGGCTCTTTTGTACAAAATATGTATCAAAAATACCCATGCTATGTTTTTATTATGAATTTATTAAAGTTATTGCAAATACATATAAAATTCATTACATAGCAACTATATAAGAAGATACATATACATCATGACTTTTTATTTCATACAGTGATCAGTGTTCATAAAGAAACGAGACATTTAAAATATTCCTAGTAGGGTAATAGATTCCCTCCTATGTGGGTATTATGTCTATCCTCAGAGGTGGACTATCAGTATCTCCACAATGACTCCGTACATCTTATGTATAGCATGGGAAACAAAATAATACATCAATGTTATCCCCCCATAAGGGAGTGCAGTCTGATTAAAAAGTATACTTCATCCCCATGTGTTGAATCTGTGAGTCAGCATGGAACTGCTGTCCAGAGATTCTGACATCACCCTTCATTCAAACATAGGGGAGAGTAAACACTTCAGACTTTCCCTATATGATCTGCTTATACAATGGAGGTCTCAGAGTCCATCTATAGATCGCCCTCCTCCCCACCTCTGCACTTACCCATGTTATTAGGAGGGAGTAGGTGTCCGGATGCCCCCCATGACGCGTTTCGCCTATGCTTTATCAATGGGGTCCACTGCAAGTTGCCGGCCGGCATCTATTTATATCAATGATGCATCCTCAGCCCATGTGTGCTGTACTTCCGCTCCGCCCCCTCCACGCCGACCCGCGGCCAATCCCAGGCTGGAGAGTCCGTGGCCACCTGACATCATCCTGCCTATAGGGATGCCTATATTTTGTTTCCCATGCTATACATAAGATGTATGGAGTCATTGTGGAGATACTGATAGTCCACCTCTGAGGATAGACATAATACCCACATAGGAGGGAATCTATTACCCTACTAGGAATATTTTAAATGTCTCGTTTCTTTATGAATACTGATCACTGTATGAAATAAAAAGTCATGATGTATATGTATCTTCTTATATAGTTGCTATGTAATGAATTTTATATGTATTTGCAATAACTTTAATAAATTCATAATAAAAACATAGCATGGGTATTTTTGATACATATTTTGTACAAAAGAGCCTGAAACCTCCTTCTTTATTTGGTTATGTGGATTGGTTATATAGGAGGGGCTCACCCTGGCCACAGGCCAAAACACTAATAACACATTGTAAGGACAACCCTTTATATGTTGTTAGTCCCAAGAGTCAGTCTAGAGTCTGCACTGAGAGGAAAGAGAGAGGAGACGGAGGAGCTGGTCGCTGGGAGAGATCCAGACCCAGGACCAGAGACCACTGACCGCTGTGCGCACCCTAGGGAAAGGTCGGAGGCAAGTGGAGAAAGAAGGGAACCAAGAAAAGGGAACCGGTACTACAGCTCTTTAGTACACCCGGACACGAGTCCAACGCTGCCAGCATTTTGTGCTACAGCAAAAGCCCTGAAGACTCAGGAGGAGTTCAGCCCTGAGAAGAACAAAGTAAGAGACACTAAACTGACCAAGTATAGGACCATGGGCCATAGGAGGAACAGGGACCCCGCAGAAAGACCTCAATGCCAGTTTAGGACAAAGCCCAGAGAGAGAGAAGAAGCGGTGGATTCAGGCTCAGGCAGGACTTACCCCACACCACAGAGCACAAAGACAGAGGAGGCCTCATAACATTCTAAGGTGAAAATCCCAAGTTGCATCGGGGACCTGGTTAATCTTCTGAACTGTACCTGTTACATTGTCACCAGTAAAAGGTACCGAAACAACAATCCCTATGTGTCTGTGTGCCTATTTAACCGCCGCAATCCACCGCTGTGTCAGCAAAGACTTAACTACTACTCCCCTCATCCATCCCCGCTGCCCTGAGGTAAAGCTCCACCTGTGGGGAGCTGTACCACACTCTGCTGCACCCACCATCACCTCAGCAGCCGGCTGCAGTGCTGGTATACCCAATACCAGGTACCATAGGTGGTGTCACGTTATCCATATCCCTTATACCCCTCCATTCCCCGCCATTGAGGGTCCAGGGCACAGGATCGTGGATCAACCATCCTTGATTTCCCGTCAGAATCGCCATCAGCCCCGGTATCCGAGTAACCCATACCCTGTCGACAACCTCAGTAGCATCCTCTATCTTTCCCTTATAGAGTGTAAGCTCTTATGGTCAAAGTGGTCCTCGCTTTCCCATATAAAGTAGAGTGTAAGATTTATTGGTTAATGGGGTCCTCTCTTTTTCACGTATAGATTGTAAGCTTATAGGGTCAGTGAGAGTCTCTATCTCTTTCTGTCCTCTCCCCAATGTGTATTTACCAATCAATTGCAAGGTTTCCAGTATTGAAACTGCACTTTTTTTTTTCCCCTGTATATCTTCAGGGATAATTTGGTGAAGCTGGTAAATTTGTATTTTAAAAGATGATCTACTCCTCTCTAGTCACAGCTCATCACATTCCAATTTATGTACACAGTGAGTCTTAAGGCCATTTTACACACACAGATATCTGTGACCAACTTCTGAACAGATCTCTGGTTGCAGTGAAATCATGGACATATTGCTCCATTTTTTACACAGCCACAAAATGTAACTATGTGTCCATGATTTCACTGCAACCAGAGATCTGTTCAGAAGTTGGTCACAGATATCTGTGTATGTAAAGTGGCCTTTACACTTGTAACAGAACATGCCTGAAAATGTCTCCTATAGACTACTGTAACTCTTATGGTACCTTTACACACCACTACCGAAAGGTAGAAACCGGCAGGTATCAGAGACAATTGTACCTTTTACCTTCAAAACACCACGAGGTGGCGGCGTGTAATTCAGGTTGGACCTTCCTGTCTCTTTGGATACCTGTCTTTCAGCCGTGCTCAAAAACAGGTAGGTATAATACGTATGGTAGCGGCGTGTAATCGGAGCACAGGTACAGTATTTGAGTTCCCTGGGGCGTGCTACAGCGTCATGTATACCACGCCCCATCAGCGATCATTGGTGGGGACTACTGTGTACCCATTGGCTGTCCCTGCACAGGGCGGCATATTTAACGAGCTGACCAGTCACACTATACATTTGCTATAGCGTCATGTATTAGCCAGCCTCTCAGCACTGGCTGGCCAATTATGATGTTATTGCATTGTCCAATCACCGTACGATCGTCACGTAATACACAACTCTGTCACGCCTATGTAGTTACGGCGCACAATATGTACGCCCATATTCCCTTGTGGTAGCGGCGTGTAAATCAGAGAAGGTGCTACACAGAAGGTAACCTGCGGCACCCGTCGGCACTTCCGGGGAACGAAAATACCTTCTGTGGAGCACCTTGTGGTGGCGTGTATTTGCGGCAGCAGGTACCATTAGCAACATTGAAAACGCGCACGTGCGGTGCCTACCTGTTGCTACTGTCGGTAGAGGCGTGTAAAGGTACCATAAAGTCTATATGGCTCCAGAAAAGTGTTTTTATTTAGCAGAAGCAAGATAGCTGTTAACATTAATTCTGTACAGTACAAAAAATATACAATAAATACAGTTTAAATCAGAATATCAAAAAATAAATACAAAGAGAATTGTGCTAAAAATGTTTTATTTTCCAAAAAAAATGCTTCCTTCTAATTTTATCTTTCTTAAATTTGATGTTTTATTTCAGGAGAAAGTGTTCCTGTGACAAAGGTTTCTTTACCAAATGTTGATAATGGAATTCCATGGAAACAGCACAGTGGAGAAAATTCTCGATCCCACATACTGTATTGTGGAACAGAAGTTATAAAGACAAAACTCCCTCCTGAGGGCACTGTTAAAGCCCTAGTTTTACAAACAGGTTAGGTGACTGAGGTCTGCACAGGACAATCCATACAGGCAGGGTTCAAACCAACGTATTGAACCTCAGGCCGGTAATGTTGGCAAATTGCATACATAACTTGCTTCGGGCGCAGATCAATTGGCTCTGCAAACTATATATAATACACTTCAGAGCTATTCACCTTTTTTCCTAAACTGCTGCACTAACTGATCCCTTCAGTAGCCAGATCACCAGTTCTGGGACCAAAATACCTTCAGAGTCTCTTTTCTGTCTATATGCCTGCAGCCACTTGCCCATCTTTTCAGACAAGAGGCTGGTTCTCTTACTGCCTTTGGCCACCCTGCTTGAACCCCCTTGTCCCCGACCATCACAGGGGCAACAGCTTGTTCTGCATGGATCCGGCCCAATATAATACATAACTTATTGTTCTCATAAGCACTACTCAGCCTTCACTCCCTGCTCTTTCGGGAAACTCACTTCTCCAGTCACAAGGCACCCATAGCAAGTGACTATGCTGCTCCTCAGAGCTGAGGTCTGTCTCTGTCACATTTTGGGCCCTACTTGATGTTTCCACAGAAACCGTCTGTCTCCCTATGCATTAGCTCCTCTCATATAGGCCTCCCCCAACTGTCAACTGTCTGTCTGCAGATTTAGCTTTTCGACTGAATACCTATAATACTTACACTACCTTATTAGACATCCTACATTATATTCTACATAACATTACACCTTATACCAATACACATACATTACATGTAAGGCTGCCTTCACATTAGCGTATGTGAACGCAGCTTATGCTGCGTTCCCATACGCAGTCAAACGCATGCGCACTGCGTTCCTATGTTTAACATAGGAACGCATAGTGCCTGCGTTTGGCAGCGTTTGCTGCGTTCGGGTGAGGATGCGGAAGATATCTGCTCCCTCCAGGGTCCAGCGTCCGCACCCGGTACGCAGCATGTTGCATTTTTTGTGCGCTCGGGGATCTTGGAAAATCAGCTAGCGTCCCCAAGCGCACAAAACATGCATTGGTGTCAATGGGTCCGCAGTGTTCTGCGCTTGACAGCGCAGGAGAACGCTACGGACCCATTGAAAAATCTCCCGGTGGCCGCCGGTGATGTCACAGTAGATCACCGACGGCCACCGGGAGATCAGCTGAGCCTCATGATCTCCTCCTCCCCGCCGCCGGTAATCTGCTAGCGTTGTCGGTGGGGAGAAACAGCTGATGTGACAGCTGTTTAAATCTTCCCGCGCCGACATCTCCTCTCAGTGTCGGCGCGGGAGATTCAAACAGCTGTCAAATCAGCTGTTTCTCCCCGCTGACATGTCCCGGAGCTTACCGGCGGCGGGGAGGAGGAGATCTCCGGCGCTGATCTCCGCCCCCGGACACCGCTGATTGGCTGCCGGGCTGCACAGTGATGTGTCCGCAGGCGGACATTCTCCGCTGCGGACACATCAAAATGGCACTGCTTTTCACTGCGTTTTTGTCTGCATGCCATCAGCATGCAGACACAAACGCTAATGTGAAGGTAGCCTTACAGGATATTGTATTATGAGAGTGTGGCCTTTGCCTTCAGGGTCAGGAATGCATCAACCTCCTTACATATGGTCTATGAATGGTCTTGAATAGCAGAAGGACTGATTGAAGGCTCCTCTGCATGAACCTGTAATTGGAATATGTCAGTAGGAACACTCTTTCAAAGACATCTGCAATATATGGGCATGTATGTCTTAGAAAGTTGAAGAACATGAAACCTTGATATTTGCCCGATGTCTTATTTCAGAGAGATCCAGGTTTTTCTTTGTGTAAATTAGATGCATAGATCTATGCGTGAGACATGGATCTCCCTGAGAATCTACCTCTAGAGTTTATTTTAAATTAAATATGGCATTAACAGTAATGGTTTAGAAAGGTTGATCCTACTGACAGATTTTCTTAAAGGTGTTGTGGACTCTGTAACTGGTTTATCTAGCTTAAATAATTTTCCAAGGTGTGAAGTCGTATGTTACTTTTTTCCACTTCCTCTTTCAACATTGTGGATTTATTCATTTGCATAGCATAGGAAGCCTATCTTACTGCAGTAAAATGAAAATTCAATATTCAGAGATGCAACATCCTGGATCTGTACTACAGCAATACTTTTTGTATATTTTGGGTTCATTTAATAACACAATTATGGTCAGGTATTAAAAACAAAGTAAAAAAGTAGATAAAAATTGTGAACAAAAAAAGAACCTCTTCACAACTATATTTTTTTAAATTTTATTTGTTGCATGTACATTAATTTTGACTCCATACGGACATTGTGGTCTTTGGGTTGTCAACCATTATGTACGTGAATGCTATAGAATGCTATAAAATATTATTGCTTATTGCAGCAGTACCCTTATAAACAGCAAAACTAGTGCACATCTCATAGACAAAAAACTTGGGGTACAGCAATGATGCTGTCTATTGAGTTTGTAAACTTTGATTTGCAAACAACCTTTAAGGTATGATAACACTCTATGTAGTCACTGGGGCTTTTTAATGTAGATTTGCACGTGGAAATTAGCAATGTAATTAAGTGGTATTTGTCAATTTAACAAAGCCATATTTTTGGGTACATCTTTCCACTGTTGACTACTATAAGTTCAAACTGAGCCCACTGAGCGACCGAAATACCCTTAACGGGAACAAACCAGTAGGTATTAGGACTATAAAGTGAAGCCAGGGCCTTATAAGCACTGGGTTACTTAGTGGAATTTTACCTTAATTTCAATGATTACATGTATAATTGCAGAGAAAACTGTTACCAAACACCTGGAAAACAGTGCAGCAAATTAACATAAGTGCAACAAAGTGTCACTATGAGGGGCTGGGTTTCTTTTATTACTCCTCTGTTGGCTTTAAGCCGAACCCTCCCCCTCCCTCTCCCCCTCCCTCTGTCTCCTGCTTCTCCTGCTCTCCTGGGACTCATAAGCAGGAGAAGACCCAGCCCTCTCCTGTCTCTTCGTGTCCCGAGCTCAGTTCTCTCCTTAGTCACAGATCCAGGAGAGGAGAGACTGGGACAGATTCCTGCTATTGTCATCTGTAATCTGTCCCGGTCTGTGAGTAGAGATAGATTAGGACATGCAGAGATTGCAGGGGGCAAGGTCTTCTCCTGCCTATGACCCACTGGAGGGCAGGAGATGCAGTGAGAAGCAGGAGACAGAGAGAAGAGGGGGGAGGGTTTGGCTTAGAGCTTACAGGGGAGTAATAAAAGAAACTCAACCCCTCATAGTGACGCTGTGGGCACATATGCTAATTTGCTGCACTGTTTTCCTGATGTTTGATTACACTTTTCTCTGCACTCATATATTAATCAATGAAGTAAAGGTATGATTGCACTCAGTATCCCAAAGCCTTATAGCTTTATATGGCTTAATTTTATAACCCTAAATCCTGCTGGTTGGTTCCCTTTAATGAGCAGCATTACCTATTGTGTCTCAGACTCTTATATACTGTAGATGTATAGACAGGAGTGGGGTTTGTAATATTTATGCAGCAGACAGAGACTGAATCATATGTCGGGGACAGATATTTCTGCAACATGTCCTACTTGTGATAACATTCAGTAATTATTCACAAATTACATGAGTAATATTGTATGATCCAGCATGTTCATTGACCAGCACTTATTATCTATATCAGGAATAGGGAACTCCAGGCGTCGAGGGTCACCAACAGATCATGTTTTCAGGACTTCCTTAGCATTGCACAGGGGTTGGAATCATCACCAGTGCAGGTGATTCAATTATAACTTTTGCAATATTAAGAAAATCCTGAAAACAGTAACTGTTGGCGGCCCTCAAGACCTGGCGTTCCTCACCCCTAATCTATACAGTATATGTAACAATTTCATTCAGATTCAGCTATTGAACTACAGTATATTTCTTGATCAAAGATATTTTTATTAAGGTATTTTAATGCAGTATATTTCTAACACACCATTACATTGTTTTAAATCTAGGATTCAACACTGCAAAAGGAGATTTAATACGTTCAATTCTTTACCCAAAACCCATGAATTTTAAACTTCACAGAGAGGTGGTGAAAGTCCTCATTGGACTAATTGTGCTTTCTCTTATTGGAGTTATTTACACTGTGGCTGTTTTTTCATTGAGTGGAGTAAGTATTTTCCATGTTATTGTATTTTATCTATTCTATACACTTTTGTCAGAATAATAAAAAGTGCATAAATCTTTCCAGATTCTATTTCCAATGAGAAGGGCATTCATTTTACTGGCCATAAGAACATTGCAATGATCAATGCATAACATACAGTATAATAGACTATTCACATTTATCACATATCTCCACTTAAGTGTAACATATTCTTTAATTGTAGCATTGTAATTTACAAAGTTTCTAGTAGTAGGAGGAAAGGAGTGGTAGTCTGAGCAGCTGATGACAAACCATGAAACTAGATGTTATGCAGGAATCATCATTTGGTTTATGTTCTCTTTGCATTTTGAAGCTGGACCAACTATGAATTCCGAGTGCAGCTTCGCACACAGAAGAAAGTGTGGTCTTTATTGACAGTGGATACTACTTCCTTGTTACATTAGTGTCACTTTGCTATACTGAAACCACGCACAGCAAGCCCGCATTGTTCAGTCTTACAACGCGGACCTGGATTGAGTGGCTTGAATATAACAAAGTGACACTGAAGTAACTGGGAAGTAGTATCCACTGTCATTAACAACCACACTGGCTTCTGTGAGTGAGTCTGTGCCGGATATACAAAATTTGGATAGATTCAAAATGCATAGAGAGCATAAACCGAATGATTCTGGCACACACATCTGGTTTCCTGGTCTAACGTCAGCAGTGCAGACTTCTACTCCCCTATCCTCCTACTACTAGGTTCACTTGATGGGATCTCCTAACCTGAGGGTTTTGCAACAACTGTCAATTCTTGATTTCTCACTTGTGGGTTACAGAACCTTATAAGGTGAGCACTTATTGTACTCTTCACCTAATCAATTTTGTCTATCTAATAAAAATAACAATTTTAACTTAATTGTCCTTCAGCCTCTCCAAAATAATGGATTTTTGAAGTGAAGCTCATTATCTTGAAATTGGTTGATCACTACTCAGACAACTCCTTCTCAATCTGTATGTTTCCCTTTTTTTAAATAATCAAACTTTTACCTCACCTCAGGTGGCTGCGCTGTCCCAGCAGTGTCAGCACTGTCTTTCTTGGGATTGCTTACCCGTGTGACATCATTCGATCACTGCGGCAAATCAGCAGACACTTCATTCTCCCCATCTTCAGAGAAATTGCTTACATCTTGAGGAAGTGACCACTGGGGCTTTCTCTCTTCATCCAGATGTATGTGATATGTCCAAAGGTGGGAAAAAGGGAAGCAGCCATTGATTGGGCTTGCTTGACATCAAACTGGTAAGCAACCCTGGGAGAGACCATGCCAACACCGCTGGAACAGCACTGGCACCTGAGGTGAGTAAAAGTTTTAATATTTCAAAAAGAAGAAACCTATTGATTGAGGAGGGTTTGTATAAGTAGCGCTTCTCCCAAGCATCATGTTGCATCATTGTTTCCAGATCATGCTCCTTTTAGATGTTCTTTCACCTGCTGCAAGCCTTCGGCTTTCAATCATTGTGGAGGTGGAGGGAGCTATTGTGTTAATCTCTCAGAGCATTGCTCACTATACGGTGGGCAGCTGTCGGCACACGCCTGCACTTTGATTGACAGCCATCTCTGCACAAATATGCTGCAGAGTGCCTTGTGCTAATGTGTGATTACAGCTGTCACTCTTCATATAGTGAGTGGCACATTCCCATTTCTTAAAGCCGGAGGCTGCCAGGAGGATATTGTCTCCTGGTTCCCACACTTTAAGTAAATTAAAAATGCAGCATTGAATTGCCATTTATCTGCAGATTAACCCTATATGTGCAGATAATTAACACTTTTTGACTTGTCAGATTACCTTAAAGCACTATATAGAATGTGGTATATCAATCTTACTGAGTGACTAGCTATTGAAAGCTGCTTCTAAAGCAGCATGAACTAAGCTTTGGAACACACTGAAACAGCGCTAAAGAATAGTAACTCTGGAAACCAAAAAAGATTTATCACCAACTAACCACCCAATACAAACTTTCTGAATAGTTGATAAACAAGCTGTTTTTGTCTAATTATTATTATTGTTATGATTATTATTATTAGTAGTAGTATTATTAGTATTAGTATTATTACCGTATATACTCGTGTATAAGCCGACCCGTGTATAAGCCGACCCCCCTACTTTTGCCCCCAAAACCTGGGAAAGCCTATTGACTCGTGTATAAGCCGAGGGTGGACCCCAGCACAGGTATACAGCCCCCAGCAGTGTGGTATACAGCAGCCCCAGAGGTATATACAGCAGCCCCAGTGGTAGTATAAAGCAGCAGCCCCAGTGGTATATACAGCAGCAGCCCCAGTGGTATATACAGCAGCAGCCCCAGAGGTATACATAGCAGCCCCAGTGGTAGTATACAGCAGCAGCCCCAGTGGTATATACAGCAGCAGCCCCAGTAGTTAGTATACAGCAGCCCCAGAGGTATATACAGCAGCCCCAGTGGTAGTATACAGCAGCAGCCCCAGTGGTATATACAGCAGCAGCCCCAGTGGTATATACAGCAGCAGCCCCAGTAGTTAGTATACAGCAGCCCCAGAGGTATATACAGCAGACCCAGTGGTAGTATACAGCAGCCCCAGAGGTGTATACAGCAGCCCCAGTGGTAGTATACATCAGCCCCAGTGGTAGTATACAGCAGCCCCAGTGGTAGTATACAGCAGCCCCAGTGGTAGTATACAGCAGCCACAGTGGTAGTATACAGCAGCCCCAGTGGTAGTATACAGCAGCCCCAGAGGTATATACAGCCCCAGTGGTAGTATACAGCAGCCCCAGAGGTATATACAGCCCCAGTGGTAGTATACAGCAGCCCCAGAGGTATATACAGCCCCAGTGGTAGTATACAGCAGCCCAAGTGGTATATACAGCCCAGTGGTAGTATACAGCAGCCCCAGTGGTAGTATACAGCAGCCCCAGTGGTAGTATACAGCAGCCCCAGTGGTATATACAGCCCCAGTGGTAGTATACAGCAGCCCCAGTGGTATATACAGCCCCAGAGGTAGTATACAGCCCCCCATCAGTATACAGGCCCCCCCGCCTTGTGCACAATCCTGTAAAGGAAGAGATTAGTATACTTATCACTGTCCCGCTGCTGCTGTCCCGCCGCCACCATCGCGCTCCTCCGTCTTCTTCCGGTTTCCTCCTCGGTCGCGCAGGCATTGACGTCATTGCCTGCGCCGACCGAAGGAAGCCGGAAGAAGACGGATGAAGACGGAGGAGTGTGATGGCGGCGGCAGGACAGCGGCAGCGGGACAGTGATAAGTATACTAATCTCTTCCTTTACAGGATTGTGCACAAGGCAGGGGGCCTGTATACTTATGGGGGCGGGTCTGTATACTGTATACACTGTATACAGTGTATACAGTATACAGTGACTCGCGTATAAGCTGAGGGGGGGACTTTTCAGCCCAATTTTTGGGCTGAAAAACTCGGCTTATACGCGAGTATATACGGTATATGTTTCTAATGATTTTATTATTTGAGTTCACCTACAGTATATTACCAGCTAGCAAATTATCTAATTAATCTTATTAATTATAATAAATAATATTATTTTATTATATTAATATATATTTTTTGTCTTAACATACATTTTATAGGTTACAGCAAGTGAGTTGGTAATCATGGCGTTTATTATGGCCACAGTTGCGATTCCAGTTTCTCTACCTCCAGCTATAACAATCTGCAGTCTTTATTCACAAAATCGCTTAAGAAAGCAAGAGATATTTTGCATCAGCCCTCAGCGAATTGTTGTGTGCGGACAGTTAAACCTTGTCTGTTTCGATAAAGTATGTGGCTATTCATTTACAATATACTTTTATAGTTTGTTAATCATATAGTATTTACATTGTTATGTTTATTTTATTAAATAAAGTTTAGTTTAAAAAATATTTACTAACAATTGAATTAAATTGTTAAAAGATACAGAGTTTACGATATAAGGACAACACTTGTTCCTATTAAGGAATATAGGCACCTTAAGAGCCCGTTCGCATGATGCGCATTTTACTGCTTGTTTGGTGTGTATATGCAGCAGATCTGCACCAAATCTGTAGTAGCTTGTTTTCCTAGCAAAATTTATGGGTTTTGCTATTTCCTGTCTGCATACAAGATTTCTCTCATGCATCCACCATACTCTGGAACTCTCTCCCCCACCACGTCAGGCACTCCCCTACCCTGGGAACCTTCAAGAAAAACCTGAGGACCCACCTCTTCCTTCAAGCCTGCAACCCACACTGACACCTAATCCGCCGCACCATCTTACCCTTACCTCTCCCCCTCCTACTGTCTCCCCGCCCATCCCTCATAGACTGTGAGCCCTCGTGGACAGGATCCTCTGCCCTACTGTACCTGTATTATATGATTGTCGTCATTTTATGTTCTTGTCCTTTTCTGCCCTTACACATGTGAAGCGCCATGGAACCTAATGGCACTATATAAACAGTGTTTCTAATAAAGTAATAGTTTTTAAACAATCAGATAGTACCTTACTAGGTCCCCACAAGCCCTCATTCTGAGGTGTCATTAACATGAAATGACACACGTAGGACAAGAATCTGCACCTTCCTGCACCAAATACACAGCAAAAAAAAAGCATCGTGCGCATGACATCTTTTTTTGTGTGTATTTTGTCGGAAGGTGCAGATTCTTGTCTCCAAACATTTGCACCACTATTCTCCCATGCGAACACACCCTAAAGGGAGCTATTCCACCTCGGTCCTTTATTTCTTCAGGACCTGCCTTATCATTGAATTACATGGTCGGTCATTGTTTGTAATAGAAATATCAGCGATGGCTCCCCTTGCTAAGAACCATTAATTTCCAGTGAGTGGAAAAGTCGGACTAGCACTGAAAAGTTGCTCATCAATTCAACTTCTTTAAAAAGTAGATATATTTTGTTTGTATTATGCAACATGTATTTTTTTTTTAAGCATTAAAATAGTAGTAAAAAAAAAATAAAGAAAGGGTTATAATTAGTGATGAGCGAGTGTGCTTAGCACTGCTGTTTTTTACTCAATAAACATGAAGGAATTGCCAGCCAATTACAGTAATGCTGTAGCCATATTGGCTGCTGGTATTACTGTGATTGACTAGTAGCATCGCATCATCAGTAATGATGGCCTAATAGTGATATATTCAGGTCCAGATTATTCTTATCAAATATCTCATACTGTTCTTGTATTCGTCACAAATAACCAACCTAATGTAAGTCAATGGGAAACTCGAATAATTTTCTCGCTGTAAAAATGCTAGAATGGATGAAAAAGTGCTGAGATTGAATGATAACAGCATAGAGAAGATACATGAATGCATTTCTGATTCACAGCTGGTTTACATTAATACTGTTATCAGAGTATTATGCCAATTTGACTTGAGATCCTCCACATATTTATGATAATAAGCAGAGTTTTTACTTACATGGTTGGTAGTGGGGGGGGTCTCATAGATACATCCCCATTACCAAAGCAGGCCTACATGACAGATGAGATTTTTGACAAATGAAAGCTGACATTAACCCTATATATTACCTTGATTGCCACACCCTAGGGTTATCAGGATGAGCAATTTAAAGCATCCCCATTGGCTCATCTAATGGATGTGCCAATTGTGGGACAGCTGCAGGCTGCTATTTTTAGGCTGGAAAGTGCTTAATAACCATGGACCTTCTCAGTCTGAGAATACCAACTGGGGCTGTCTGCTTTATCTGCGCTAGATATCAAAAATGATCAGGAGCACTTGTCATTTTTTTATTATTCATTTATGTCATTTTTGTATTATTCATTTAAGTAATTAAAATAGAATTGGCATGGTAGAGACTCTATTTTTAATAACCAGCTGTGATAAAGCACACAGCTGGGGCTGTCTACTTTACCTGTGCTGGTTATCAAAAATAGGAGAAAAGCTGGAATGGAAAAGGCACAATCTAGGGTGTTACCAGTATAACAATTGGAAGTGTTCAATAGGTACACACTCACCTGGCAGGGTTGTGTAGTCCACAACCATACAAAAATGTATTAGAAGGTTTGCTGCAGTCATCCCAATAAAATTGTGTCCATAAAATAGAAATAAAAAGAAAGGGAATATTTACCGAGCTACCATATATGACAATCAAAAAATTTGTGGATTGATTGTGATTTTTATTTTCTACGCGCTTCTGGGATCTCTTGCCCCTTAATCAGGAAAAAATCACAGATGTCATCAGTGATTTTTTCCTGATGAAGGGACCAGACAACCCAGAAACACGTAGAAAATAAAAATCTCAATCAATCCACAAATTTTTTGATTGTCATATATGGTAGTGCAGTCAGTATTCCCTTTCTTTTTATTTCTATTTTATTGGTTATCAAAAATAGGTGGGGGACCTAAAGACATTTTTTTTTCACTGCACCTGCCAATCACAGTAATGCCAGTAGAAAAGATGGTTATGGCATTATTGTGATTGGCAGGCAATCCTCACATACTTAGTGGCTGAAAATTAGGTGCTAAACATTCGAAGAGGGGACTTGAAACTCACAAGGCAAATATGAAGATACTCGATGAGTAACGAAAGTCTCAAATACCTTTTTAATATTTATGCGATTTATAAATCGTGCCAAGTATATTAGCTAATCGATAATGATCAGGTATTATTTGAGACTTGGGGGGTGCGGTGCTCGGCACTGTGCAGTTCAGGTAAGGATGATGTAGGAGAGAGAGAGCTTAAAATAGAGCAGGCATATAGGCAGGGTTGTATATCTGCACACCTTTGTGTCTTTTATGTAGCACTAAAGGATTTTTTTAACGTGGTTTATATAATAAATAGATACCGTAATTAAAAAGTAACAATGTTGGGTCCCCCTATTTTTCATAATAAGCCAAAGTAAAGCAGACAGCTGAGAGCTGCAGCCCACAGTTGTCCGCTATACCTTGGCTGGTTATCAAAAATATAGAGGACCACAGGCCTTTTTCTAAATTATGTATATATAAATAAATAACAGAATGTGGGATCTCCCCTATTATTGATGACCAGCCAAGGTAAAGCAGGCAGCTGTGGGCTGGTATTACCAGACTGGTAAGTCCCATGGTTACTGGGCTCTTCCCAGCCTAAAAATGCAAGCTTACAGCCTCCCCAGAACTGCTACTGACTCTTCCAGATTTCCCTGATAAAGTGGTAATCAGGATAATGATTAATGGGCTTGATGTCAGCTGTAAATTGTCAGCTGACATTAAGCTGGCGTTAATAATTACTGATGCAGAGTCTATCAGTTAACCCCATTGCTAACAACAGTAAATATAAAATTAAAAATACACATACACAGGAAAAATTAATTTATTTCTATACACACTTCCTCACACTTTCCCTCATTCACTAATTTATTTAAAAAAACTTTGAAGATCTGATGTATTCCATTGTGTAGTTATCCCCAAATGTACAGTATGCTCCATTCCGCGGAGCCTTGTTCAGAGGAAGAGGCTTCCTGGGTCACTCCTGGTGAGTGCCATACACAGAATTTCCCTAATCTGGTGATGTCACTGCACACGAGAAGCTCCAGTTCTGCTCTGATCGGGAGTGACCTAGGAAGTCTCATTCCCTAAACAAGGCTCCATAGGCTGGAGTATGGATTCGGGGAAAGTCGTTGAACCCACAATGGATTATGTAAGATCATCAAAGTTGTTATTTTTTTAATTAAATTGGTAAATGAGGGATAGTGTAAGGGAATCTTTAATCAAAGAAACACATTTTTCCTGTGTGTGTGTATTTTTAAATTTAAACTTTACTATGGGTTAGTATTGGGGGTGTCTGATTCACCCTGTTCAATTGCTAACCCATGGGCTTGATGACAGCTGCATGCCAGCCACTACACAGTTGACATCAACCCCCAAAAATTATTACCCAGATTTGGATGCGACAATTTTGTTGTGGCTGTTATTTTTAGCCTGGGAATGGTTCAATAAGCATGGACCATCATAGCCTAGTAATAACACTCCATAGCTGTTTGCTTCATTTTGACTAGTTAACAAAAATAGGGGAGAGGCCATGCTTTTTTAAATTATTTATTATTTTACTTACCCGGCAGCAATCTGGGTGTCAAAGATGCATCCTCTTTACCATGCTGTTGCAATTCCATTTTAGCTCTGTTTTCAACCATCTCAGCGATTTTCTTGCCTCATCAGCCATCTTAATGGAGTCTGCAGGAAAAATATTTGATCATAGATTGCCATTATACTCATTACTCAAATTAGATGGGTCCAATTCGAGTAACTAAAAAGAGGGGGGAAAAGGCACAAATAGTGTCTTATCCTTTTAGTATAGTGAGCAAGGAAAACTAATATCGCTGCTCACCTTGTAAGGTTGTGAAACTCATAATCGGTGTATGCGCCTGTTGTAATTGCTGCTGGACCCACACTCCATGCAATCACTGTGGCTACAGTAATGATCCCAAATGGATGGTGCTTCTTGTCCCGCGTACACTGCCGACAAAAAAAACAAGCCAGAACTCCACGAAGTCAAAGTAATGGTGCCTTTAATCTCTACGCGTTTCCATGCTCCTTCATCAGGATCAGTGGTGATTTTCCTGATGAAGGAGCGTGGAAGCGCTCCGAAACGTGTAGGGATTAAAGGCACCATTACTTTGACCTCGTGGAGTTCTGGCATGGTTTGTTGTCGACAGAAGCACCGTCCATTTGGCATCAATTAGAGTAATTAACACTCAAGCACTTTAGTGCTCACTTATTCATAGTTATAATGACTAAAGCTAGTGAAAGTTCTCAAACTCTCACAAATAAAATGTGACCTAGTGGATTATCTATTATATAATCACGAATGGGTTTTTTGCCCCTTTTGAGTCCGCTCACGCTGCGAGTCAGCGTGGTCATGTGGATACGCCCGAAGCATTGGCCACGCAGCGGCCATTGCGAGCAGTTCTAAGGCGAGTCGCCTTAGCAGCGCGAAGCATTGGCCGCGAAGCGGCCATTGCGAGTCAGAGACTCGCTCTGCTAGAATCCCGATGCATGTGCATCGGGCACCCAGCTAGTTATTCATAATAAAATTAATGACAAGAATATGGTATTGCTTCTTAAAGGCACACACTAGTGTATTTTTTATCTAGACAGGTACATTGACAGAAGATGGCTTAGATTTGTGGGGCATTGTTCCTTCTGAAGAAAAAAGGTAGGTTCCTTTATCTTTGTGTAGAAAATTCTGTATTAGAGAAAAGTCTAAAAACAATTTATAATTAAAGATTTGTTAGAAAATGATAAAACCATGTCATAAATCTGCCATTTACTGTGACCTAAGGAGTAAAATCTCAGCCACCCAATAATTGGCAGGGGAGTACTTGGTTGTCAGTATTGTGAATGGGATAACCTAGCTGCCCAAACAGTTACTGAGACATGTTGACTATCATCATGCTATTAAGGATTGTTCTGCAACCCAATCAGGCTGGGACTGCTGGACTTCTTCCAGGTGTTACATATTCGTGGTGCTTGCCTGGTTATTTATGCAGACCATTGCCAATCATATCTTTCCTCGGTGGTATGCATGCTTTGTGCTTTTGTGCTCTGCTGCTCTGATCCCTTGTTGCCTGACCTCAGACCTTGCCTTTGATTATTAATTAGCCTTGCCCCTTTTGTTTCAACCATTTTGGACTTTTTACCTTGGACTGTGACCTGTTTTTTCTTTTGTCTTGCCCCTTTGCCTTTGATGTTCTCTTGGTATTTTACACCAAACTGCTTCACTCCCTGCTTCACGACTTGTCCATGAGTAGTGACTCCTCCAGGGGAATTTTCCCCACCACCTGCCTCCAGCACACCCCATCATGGCCACAGCTGGAGAAGAGGACAGAGTAATTAGGGGGTGGCAACACCCTCTAGGAGACACAGGAGGACCTCAGGCAACCCCAACAGGCACTTGAGGTTCTCTGGCTGCTGTGGGCTTCTCTGCAGCTGGCTGGCTAACAAGATCAGGCCTGGACACCAACCGATGCTCCATCCTCTTTATGTCGACTTCTTTATTCCAGTCTTAGAATTCCTGTGTTGTGGTGACTTGACTTACGCCTACCATGTACCCCCGCTTTTGCCCTTCACCTTCATGAAGGTGACCACATCCCCAACATAAATGGTGTGGGGTCATGAAAGTAGATGGTCATGCCACAGGGTGGACAGGTTTACACACCAGTCTCATCTTTGGCTAGGAACCCAAACCCCCTCTTCTGGAAGATAGTTACCACCTGGCATCAGGTACATTGCTCCTCAAAGGCGTTACACTTAGGCCCCAGCAACCACTCTATGGTAAGCCTAATTTCTTACAGAAATGAAATGGGTCGGGATGGCTCATGCTTATAAGGATACTTGCTGGGAGGGGTCCCTACATGGCATTCTCTCTGTCAAAGTTCTCTGATGTGGGTGGACACAAGGCAGGGAAACAAGGGCTTCTTCTTCTTCCTCCTCCTCGATTTTCTGCATCACCGGCTTCAGATTTAATAAGGCCAGGCATGCTGCAGGATTTTGATTCAGACCTTTAGTGGTCTGAATCCCAGCAGCCATATGGAACAGCTGACCTCCTGATTCTGAACTGCATTTGGGTGGGACTTCTTCAGGCATGCCATAATAGCACTAGATTCTGAGTTTGCTGCATATCAGACCCAATGTGGATAGAACAGTTGTAATACAGCTCACATATGTGGTCGTAGACATCTCCTCTGGGGGCTGCTTTGGTTCTGCTAAATTATTCCTGACCCTGGGGAGGTGCTGAAGATCATGTCTACCAAAGCAGGCATCTCAGGTTGTATCCATCACATCTCCAAAGTCCAGACTGCAGGCAACCTGTGGCACAGTGTTTCTGCATTGTATGGCAATCCCAAGGTAGCACCGCACTCCACAGTGAAGAGTCTTTCCTTTACCTAAGGGTCCACCTCTTCCAGTGCCAGGACCCAATTGCTTACAGGATATTATATTTACACATTAAGCCATCCATGGGCTGGTCTGCAGAAGGCACCTGATTTATAATCCCATTTCCCTTGCTGAAAGTAACACCTGGCCTTGCAGTTAGGGGCAGTGATTATTGAAACTTGACATATTTGGAGGAGAAATAAGAAAAAGAAAATATGTTTTTCAGCTCACCACCAATTTATCTGGAAAGTTGAATAAGGCTAGTGAGCAATTCACAAACAAGTTAAATGCTATAATAACACATTTGTGCACATGCCAAAAATTTGTTCTCCAAATGTATAGAATTAGTAGTACTTAAATTAACTTCACTGGAAGCCTCTAGGGGGGTATAAGAGAGAAAAAGTCCCAGCGCAACTCTAAGTGCAGTTATTAAATTTCAATTTAGAGATGTTATAATTCAATATTGCTCAACTTTTAGGTGTCTTGGTTATATTGCATATAAGATCTCCTTTGGTGTGCAGCTCTCCCACTCCAGATGGATCAGATCTAGGAAACCTGGTTCGTCACATGTAGTAATAAGTATACCGGTCTATTGGTACAACGCTTCCACAGGAGACCCAGAGTTCAAATAAATTTTACTTTATTCTTAAAATGTATATCACAGTGGGCAGTACAATACGTTTTGACCCTTTTAATGGGTCTTCCTCAGGTACAGTTGTATTTTAACATCAAACTGTGACTGTGTGTCTGTAATTGAATTTTTGCATTATAACGATGTCCACTCAATCTTGTCTGTACTTTTTGAGTTGTTCGTCCGACATACTGTAGATTACATTGTCGGACGAACAACTCAAAAAGTACAGACAAGATTGAGTGGACATCGCTATAATGCAAAAATTCAATTACAGACACACAGTCTTTCATGGCATCTCTCCATTTGTCATGGAGGGAAGTTTGATGTTAAAATGACACCTGTTGAACATACTCCTCTTTCTCATCCCAATAGAACTCAAGTATTAAACAGAAAGGAGTCGTTCTGGATGTATTGCGTGTGAAGCATACACCCAGACGGGCTCAATGACAAAATAGAATATATCTAACTCCCTAGGAGACCGAGTGGGATATAACAGCACAAGTTCAAATCTGATCCATGTCTAATGTAAATAATGAATCACCACTCTTGATAACTACTATTGTGGTGGAAATAGATATAATGAAAGAACATGTAAGTTCATATAACTAAAAGTAACAATTATTATATTGAGAGCATAAGCAGTACAATAATAATAAACAAGCACCTTCCTCTTTTATATCAGAAAAGCTAAAAGAGCATTAGAAAATGATGCAAAAATGTAAGATATGAAATAAGAGTCAGAACCTACTACTTTTTTCATATGACTGACTGGCTTTTTATATATATATATATATATATATGTATTTATATATATATATACATATAAGATAATTTTATAAGTAAATTGTATAACAAAGCTTTTAACCATTTTTGACTTTATGAGTATTATAGCTAAACATTTTATACTATTTTTTTTTTACTTATTTAGAGCAGTGTTAATTGATGAACAATGCAGAGCAACTCTATGCTAATGATATGCACACACTTGAAAGCAATCAGCTAATGAGATAACCCTCACTTCCTTGAACTCATGGTGCCGTCACACAGCACGATCTGGCCAGCGATGTCGGAAGCGATGCGCGGGTGCCCGCTCGCTTCCGACATCGCTGGCCAGCTGTCACACAGCATCGCTGCGGCCGGCGATGCCGCAGCGATGCGGGCGGTGATATCGCTCGCTGGGCTGGGCTCAGCCCAGCGAGCGATCCGCAGCAACGCTGCAGTATAGGCTGGATTGCCGCCGACATCGCTCTGGTGATGTCACACGGCGCGATCCAGCCTTATCGCAGGTCGCCGGTTGACAGGTTTACGGTTCTTCCCGTAAACCTGACAACCTGCGACCAGCGATAAAACGCGGTCGCGCCGCTCATTTACACAGCGCGACGTCGCTAGCGACATCGCTGATACGTCGCTTTTTCGGCGATGTCGCTAGCGACGTCGCCAGGTGTGACAGCACCATAAGACACTGCATGAGCTATATAAGGAGACACATGCAAAAAATCAGTGCAAAAAATCCGCACAGGAATCACACAAAAAGCTCTCTGTTTATAATAAATATTTTTTCTTTTTTCCAGTTTGTAGCAAGTGCTATCAAAAAAGTATCAAAAACAGGGCTATTGGTCTGTACGTTTTTTGCAAAAAATATACGTAAGCTGTCTCACCTCGTCACGGTTGCCCTAGCGAGACAGTCCCTAGCTGATGTGTGCATTTAAAACCTGAGTGTGTGAACAATACCTCAATCCAGGCTCCAGCCAGGACTCCACTCTGTGGGCTTTTTACCTGTGAAACAGCTTATGTGTGGACTACTCATAGGGGAAGGGTGGGTCACTTCCCTTTCCTGCGAACAGGAGAAATACATTCACCAAACAATAATGAGTAGTCCAAACACTGATGAATGCGATTAATAACCGCATTCATCCACCACCAGAAAATCTGCAAAAAATCAGTGCAAAAAATCCGCACAGGAATCACACAAAAAGCTCTCTGTTTATAATAAATATTTTTTCTTTTTTCCAGTTTGTAGCAAGTGCTATCAAAAAAGTATCAAAAATAGGGCTATTGGTCTGTACGTTTTTTGCAAAAAATATACGTAAGCTGTCTCACCTCGTCACGGTTGCCCTAGCGAGACAGTCCCTAGCTGATGTGTGCATTTAAAACCTGAGTGTGTGAACAATACCTCAATCCAGGCTCCAGCCAGGACTCCACTCTGTGGGCTTTTTACCTGTGAAACAGCTTATGTGTGGACTACTCATAGGGGAAGGGTGGGTCACTTCCCTTTCCTGCGAACAGGAGAAATACATTCACCAAACAATAATGAGTAGTCCAAGCACTGATGAATGCGATTAATAACCGCATTCATCCACCACCAGAAAATCTGCAAAAAATCAGTGCAAAAAATCCGCACAGGAATCACACAAAAAGCTCTCTGTTTATAATAAATATTTTTTCTTTTTTCCAGTTTGTAGCAAGTGCTATCAAAAAAGTATCAAAAACAGGGCTATTGGTCTGTACGTTTTTTGCAAAAAATATACGTAAGCTGTCTCACCTCGTCACGGTTGCCCTAGCGAGACAGTCCCTAGCTGATGTGTGCATTTAAAAGCTGAGTGTGTGAACAATACCTCAATCCAGGCTCCAGCCAGGACTCCACTCTGTGGGCTTTTTACCTGTGAAACAGCTTATGTGTGGACTACTCATAGGGGAAGGGTGGGTCACAGAGTGGAGTCCTGGCTGGAGCCTGGATTGAGGTATTGTTCACACACTCAGGTTTTAAATGCACACATCAGCTAGGGACTGTCTCGCTAGGGCAACCGTGACGAGGTGAGACAGCTTACGTATATTTTTTGCAAAAAACGTACAGACCAATAGCCCTGTTTTTGATACTTTTTTGATAGCACTTGCTACAAACTGGAAAAAAGAAAAAATATTTATTATAAGCAGAGAGCTTTTGTGTGATTCCTGTGCGGATTTTTTGCACTGATTTTTGCAGATTTTCTGGTGGTGGATGAATGCGGTTATTAATCGCATTCATCAGTGTTTGGACTACTCATTATTGTTTGGTGAATGTATTTCTCCTGTTCGCAGGAAAGGGAAGTGACCCACCCTTCCCCTATGAGTAGTCCACACATAAGCTGTTTCACAGGTAAAAAGCCCACAGAGTGGAGTCCTGGCTGGAGCCTGGATTGAGGTATTGTTCACACACTCAGGTTTTAAATGCACACATCAGCTAGGGACTGTCTCGCTAGGGCAACCGTGACGAGGTGAGACAGCTTACGTATATTTTTTGCAAAAAACGTACAGACCAATAGCCCTGTTTTTGATACTTTTTTGATAGCACTTGCTACAAACTGGAAAAAAGAAAAAATATTTATTATAAACAGAGAGCTTTTTGTGTGATTCCTGTGCGGATTTTTGCACTGATTTTTTGCAGATTTTCTGGTGGTGGATGAATGCGGTTATTAATCGCATTCATCAGTGTTTGGACTACTCATTATTGTTTGGATAAGGAGACACATGTAAGTGTTATGAAATTATACAACTGTACCTGGGGAAGACCCATTAAACGGGTCGAAACGCGTTGTACTGCCCACTGTGATATACATTTTAAGAATAAAGGAAAATTTATTTGAACTCCGGGTCTCCTGTGGAAGCATTGTACCAATAGACCGGTATACTTATTACCAAATGTATAGAATGAAATGAAATAAAGTGATTGCACAATTTCATGAATCAATATCCATATTATGGTGTTCATGACTGTAAATAGACCTATAAGTCCATGTATGTTAAGCATATAATGGACATATGCTATTTTTACCTGAATTGCTAGCAGATAAGTATAGAAGAGATGGTCTCCCATGCTGCTGACCCTCTGCAATAAAAAAGGTTTGCTCTCTAAACAACAAAATAAAAACATTTAAATATTAAAAAATAACAATAATTAAAAAAAAAATGTAAAATTGTAAAAGCTTTTTTAAAAGGACGTTTAAAGAAGATTTTAAGGTTCCTGGATTTCACTGCTGCTTCCCCTGTTTCAAAACTTCACAGCCTACAGGTGTCTCAACACCTGCAAACTAAAGGAAGCTTAAACATTTTCTGTTAAAGCTCCATTAAATTCTACAGAAAGAAAGAAACCAGTAGACCCAATGGCTGTAAACAATACCTAACCTTAAGTTAGGGGTGTTCTCAGCCACCAGGTTTTCTGGTAAGTGTTTTGGAACCAAACCTTCAAGGAAAGTTTTAGTGCCATTTTAAAATTTCTATTTTTTTTCCCATAACAATGCCACATTCAGCAATTTGCTAATTAATTGTTCAGGTTTCTCCATCAGGAACCGAATTGTCAATGTTCCTGCTGAATTTGAAATTGGCGAATGTGTATGGGGAAAGTTTGCTCATCTCTAATCGTGATATATTTGTCATTTTTTGAATAGCTATATGTACTGTGTATAGTCAAAAACTTATTTTTTATTTGTTTCGTTATATGTATTGCTCATTACTCATATTGATCAGTTTTCAGGAAGCAGTGTCCATTACACCTGGTTGTACTTTACCCTGGAGCCCATTGATTGGAGCAATGGCCTGTTGTCATTCACTGGTTCTAATGGATGGAAAAATACAAGGAGATCCACTAGACTTGAAGATGTTTGAAGGAACCGGCTGGGTAATATTGATGCCATGACTGTTTCATGAAATTTGAAATAATAACATATATCCTATGTCTTATTATATTTTGCAAACTTTTTTAGGAGCTTGAAGAATGCAATGCTAATGAAAAATCTAGTTCATATTCTATTGTCACACCAGGAACATCCACACTGAATGTAAGTGTTGTGGAACTAAAATCAAATGAAAATGATTTGACAATGCTATATCCACATATGCACTTGGTGTTTCCATCAAGAGTTACTTGGTTAATAGGGATTGCACCAAGGATTTTGCACATACTATGGATCTGCTTACAACTATAAGCATCCCTATGTAAATCAATGGGGACCCGAACTTCTGTGCTGTAAAATGTCTGTATAACGGTCATACTAAGCACTAACGGGCTTCAATAGGAAACAAAATGGGGCAATGTGGATATGGAATATATATTTTTTTAAAGGCTTGTGCTCCCGCCTATTTTTGATAAATTAGTGCTGGTAAAGCAGACAGCTACGGGCTGCAACCCTCAGCTGTCTGCTTTACCTTGGCTGGTTATCAAAAATATGGCATGGTTTCTGCTCTATTTTTGATAATTAGCCGAGGTAAAGTGGCCAATAGTGATTACACCAAGGATTTTGCACATACTATGGATCTGCTTACAATTATAAGCAACCGCATATAAATCAATGGGGACCCGAACTTCTGTGCTGTAAAATGTTTGTATAACGGTCATACTAAGTACTAGGGCGCTGCAATAGGAAACTAAATGGGGGCAATGTTGACATGGAATATATATATTTTTAAAGGCGTGTGCTCCCGCCTATTTTTGATAAATTAGTGCTTATAAA
This sequence comes from Allobates femoralis, assembly GCA_033576535.1. Lineage (NCBI taxonomy): Eukaryota > Metazoa > Chordata > Amphibia > Anura > Aromobatidae > Allobates > Allobates femoralis. The sequence goes on from JARQOC010000001.1 coordinate 187,088,781, forward strand.
GCAGACAGCTACAGGCTGCAATCATCAGCTGTCTGCTTTACCTTGGCTGGTTATCAAAAATATGGCATGGGTTCTGCTCCATATTTGATAATCAGACGAAGTAAAGCGGATTGCATGGAGCTGGCATTATCAGGGTGGGAAGGGCCCATTCTGATACTTTATCTGGTTCTTCTCCATTGCCCTGTTGAGAAATTCCAGGGCTACCCCTGACTGACTGACTGACTTCTGAAGCCTAATTCTGAGAAAATTCTCAGAACAAAGCTCCAAGGAGTCAATAGATGTCATTGAACTTTACTCTTTTGATTATGTTGGAACTTCCAAGATTTATTTTGAAGTACTAAATTGATGAATGAGGGCATGTGGGAAAGTCTTTATTCAAACAAACTTATGTTTCTCTGTGTATGTGTCTTTTTTAACTCAATACTTGCTGGGTTAGTAATGGAGGTGTCTGATAGATGCCTACCCATTTTTAACACCAGGACTTGATGTCAGCCATCAATTCACAGCTGACTTTAACCCCACAATTATTAACCAAATTATCACCACACCAAGGCAATCCGGAAGAGCTGGGTAAAATGCCAGAATTGGCGCGCCTAATGGATGCACCATTTCTGTGGCTGCTGCAGACTGGTATATTTAGGATTGGAAGGGCCAAATTACTATGGCCCTTCTCACCATGATAATACAAGGCCCAAGCTGTCTGCTTTACCTTGGCTGATTATCAAAAATAGGGCTGGCTATAAAAAAATAGCTTAAAAATTCTTGGGATCCCTCTATTTTAAATACCAGCCAAAGTAAAGCAGATAGCTAAGGGTTGCAGTCTGTAGCTTTCTGTTTCACCTATGCTGGTTATCTAAAATAGGCGGGAGTCCATGTCATTGCTTTAATCTTTACTGTTCACAGCAGCGAACAGTTATCTTCCACATGAAATAAAGCTTGTCGATTGGCTGTAGTTCAGCCTTTCAACAAAGTTTATTAACCTATGAACAGTAGCTGAACACCGAACTCAGACACACTCATATTTTAAGTCCATTTTTCAGTCCGAGTCCTGGACATACAATGTTCGATACTGTTGCCAGTAGAGTAATTTATGTACTATTTAGCTATTCAACAGTGAATATTTATTTGTTCAGGAACAAAGATAATGCAGCTTACAAAACTGGTATTTCTTATAGCTTAGGATCTTAGCATCTACATTGTCTATTTGCAAAAGTGAAAGGAAACTGATTCAGCTATTTACACTGTGAGAGAACAGGAACTTAATTTTTTTTGTAACAAGGCTTTACTTAAAATATTCCACTTTTCCTGATGACAGAAAATCAAATGCTACTAAACAGTAGTAATCAGTACTTGTTGCAATACATACAAGAATAAGCATTGTTGCAACGGGTACAAATTCTGAAGTTTACAGTTTGGGTTTGCTCATCCCTATTTATCACCAATCCATAGGATAGCTAGGGCTGGGATCCCAATGATTATGAGAAAAGGAGCTCCATCTGAATGGAGTGTCAATTAAGCACTTATACTCCATGCAGTCTAGGGGGCTGACTGAAATCGCTTACTTCTGTGCAGGCTATCTCCATCAATCACAAATACATTCATTTGAAGAAATGTTGTTTTATTATTTTACTTTTTTCTGCTTGTTTTATGAAACTCTATCTGCTTTTCTCACAAGTTATCTAATTAGTTTTAGATTTCCATTAAAATAGATAAATATATTTGCTCTTCAAATTATTATTTTCTGTGTATGTAGAATACCCAGGAAGTATTTACAGCATATCTTAACCCCTTCACCCTAGGGTGATTTTCTGTTTTCCGGTTTTCATTTTTCCTTTCCCTTCTTCCAAGAGCCATAACTTGTTTAATTTTTTGTCAACATAGACATATGAAGACTTGTTTTTTTGCAGGACAAGTTGTACTTTCAGAAGAAATAATTCATTTTACCATACAGTGTACAAGAAAGCGGAAAAAAAATTCCAAGTGCAGAAAAATTGAAAAAAATTACACATTTGTGTTTTTTGGGTTTTTAATTTACCATGTTCATTATATAGTAAAATTGAAATATTGGCATGAAGCCTTGGGTCAGTACCTGTTTGTCGATACCAAACATGTATACTTTTACTGTTATCTAAGAGGTGAAAAAAATTCAGAAATTTTCAAAGAAAAATAAGTGCGCTTTTGTACCATTTTCTGTGACCCATAGCATTCTAAGTTTTTGGCATCTGGGGATGTGTGATTGCTTATTTTTTGCGGCTTGAGCTGACATTTCTAATCATACCATTTTTGGGTAGATGTGATGTGTTAATCGCCCATTATTGCATTTTATTGTAATGTTGCGGTGACCAAAAAAATGTAATTTTGGCGTTTGGCCTTTTTTATAATTTGATAAATTGGGCATTTCCGAATGCAGCGATACTAAATGTGTGTATTTTTTTATTTTAATAATAGTTTCATTTTCAATTGCGCAAAAGGGGGGTGATTTAAATGATTGTGTTTTTTTCCTATAGTTTTAAAAACTTTGTTTTTTCCATTGTTTTACTTGGCTTACTAGAGGGTTCCGCACTCTGCAATTGCTTTTGTTGTCTTCAGTTGAGCTGCTGCTCATCTACAGGCAGGAGAAATGATCACTCCCTGCCGATGATGTCACAAGGACATCGCAGGCAGGAAGTGAATCAGGACAGCTTCCGGGGTTATCACAGGACCTTGGGCTATCCAGGTAAAGCATGCAGGTCCTGTGATTGCTTCACGTGACCCCCAATCACGGCAGCAAACAGCGCAATTCCCACCACGGTGCTTTTGATTGTGATGTCAGTCACTGACAGAGCAATCCAAAGGGTTAACAGAGCCATTCAGATTGTGGATCTGATCAGTGCTGTTAGATACACATCTCTGCTGATGGGATAAGCTGGGATGTGGGGGGGAAGACGCGAGCTCACAGCGTGAGTTCGCATGCATGGGTGGGAGGCAGCCTATGATGCACATGTGCGTCATATGTCGGGAAGGGTTAAATATTTCTTATACACAGATTCTCACAGGACAGTTATGGAATCTTTGTTCAGCTCTCAAAAAATTGTCAGCTATGTATCATGATCAATTGTGACTGCTATTGATCATGTTACACCTCAATCTGAAGGCAAGAAAAAAAGATCAAATGCCCATGTCAAACAGTATACAAATAATACATTTATATAATGATTCCAGCCTCAACAGGTGATTTGGCCTGATCCTAGTCTGAAAATTTCTGTTTGTCCATGTAACCCAGTGCAATTCTTACGTATGTCCTTGCTTGGAAATTAATTTATGTGGCAATGAAAAGGGTTGAAGGGTAAAAAACAGCTGCTCCAATCAAGTTGATCTCTCCCAGAATTTTCTGTCACTAAATAAAATCCAAGAAATAAATTAGGAATGCAAGTCTGGTAAATTCTATACATATGTTATTGAATTAAACTTATCAAATCTAATAAAATTGTTGTAACACTGATTATTTTAACAGGTACCAGTCAAAGGATTCTACATTTGTAATCAATTCCCCTTCTCTTCAAGTCTTCAGCGAATGTCTGTTATTACCAATACAGTAGGAGAAGTTAAATTCTCAGTTTTCATGAAAGGAGCTCCTGAAATGATAATTCAGTTTTGCAGGGAAGAAACAGGTACTTTAAATTGCTTTACTAAATTTTGCTTGGTACGAATGACCTTTCATGGAAGAAATTCATATCATTAAAATAATTTTCCTTTCTCAAAAAATTTCTGTCCCTCACCATAGTTGGTTTAAAAAGCAGAGCATTACTCACTCTGCTCAGACTTAGCACTGTGTCTCAAAGTCAATTGCAAACAGTGCACACTCCGTTTTGGTTGATGCAATCGGTGAAACTTTATTAAAGCAATGTGAGCAGGATCAGAGATTCAATGTGACTATCAGAGCTCTGAACCCAATCTCTGATACTTTTCTCAATGCTTTAATAATTTGCTTAAACCAAACCTGTTTGATTGTGCAGTGTTAACAATTGGCTTTGAGCATAGGTTCTTGAAACCTGCATATTGGCTCCTCGGAAATTTCAGTGGTGTGCACACCATTTCTAGAATTTGGCACTGTTTCTTCGCATCTTCTGCTCGTGTCTCTTACTATGATGATAGTCTCTTACATGATTACATTATGTTGACAATGCTACAAACAATAAGGTTCTGGGCTAAGTGAATGGAATGAGCCGTCTCTGGGACAAAAGCATAGATGACAATAACAAACATAGGGAGCACCTATTGAGATAGTGCTAGACCCAGGAAGCCTGAGTAAAGAAGTTTGTTTAAAAAGAAAAAGCAACAGGTGACTGTCACAGGGATGGCAATAGTAATAGTGTAACGGTGGAGTAGTAGCAGGATGGCAGAGGTGGCTTAGAGAAACTGGGAAACTAGTCTGATCATCTAGACTGGGGTTCCCTTGCTTACCCTGTTCCCAGAATTAACTCTGAAAGTGAGGATGTCCAGGCTGCCATCTTTGCCCGGCTCTTAACCAGCCCTGGGCAAACACCCCCTCACCTTCACCCAAGGAAAGAATCAGCAACTCCACCAAGATGTCTCTGAGAGGTAAAGGCTTCTGGAAGATGTTAGCAAACGTCACCACATCCAAACAGCTTAAGGTGAGAGTAGAGTCTGAACTCTTTCCACGACACCTGCTGGTAGGAAATGAAACTACTTAAAGACTAGGGGAGTGCAAAACCACATCACCTGACATACTCAGTAACAGCTCACCTGCAAAGCCACAGATAGCTTATACTGCAACAGTTACTGAAATGAATCCTAACGGTACCAACAAGAATAGACACTTTTAATCACTGCAGAGCAGTTCAAACAAGCCTGCAGCACAGGCTACATGTGGCAGTGACAAGTATTGTCTCAATCCAGATAACTGGTTCTCTTAGACAAGAAATGATGTGGCGTATTCCTAATTCTACATCTGACTCAGTATTTGCAATACTGTGTGTGTTTCCAAATCAAAAGTTATAACTAATTTCAGTCTAGGAAAACACAAAGTAAAATAAAAGATGTGTTTGCGTACAATCAATATACCGTAATCATTTTTTCTTCATGCAGTACCAGACAATTTTTCTTGCATCCTCGATCACTATACAATGCAAGGTTTCCGTGTTATTGGCATTGCATTTAAGGAATTCAAATCAAACGAAATTATTAATGTGAAATCTCTAAAAAGGTAAGTAAAGTGAAATGTTTCTGTAAAATCAGCTTCTTTCTATACAGTCTTTATGCCTTCTTTTGGAAGTAAAACAAAAATAATAATAATTAGATGCAGGAAACTGAATATTGTCTTTATAACAGTTGATAAATTAGTTTGATATATCAAACATTGCAATAAAAAGTTTTATTATTACGTTATAATCGGGGCAATCAGTGTAGATTAGTCGCTTGGCCAATGTTTTAGACTTGAGTAAATCTTTAGAAATTAAAATTTTTCACCAAAAAAGATATGTGTAACACTATAAGGTCTCTTACGGCTTTACTACGGTAAATGAAAACATAAGCTTAGAATGTCCAACTGGACTCAAAACTGATTTTGACCAGTGGTAAAAACCATCTACTTAATAAAAGAATGCACTAACAAACTTTTTTAATTTAAAAAATGCACAAATATTTAAAAAGTATCCATTTTGGAGAAGAATGTATTGTGCCAGTGTTTAAACAGAGATAGTGCATACAAAAAAGATATGGCTTTTTGGGGAGGGAGTAGTTGTACTAAAATTATTCCAGTTTGGCTAGTAGCATCAGGTTTGTTGTTTGTTAAAGCACCACCCTAGAATTTTTATGTTTTTATCTGGTGATTTAAGTCTAAATCCCCTGACCCCTGTCTCATGTACACACCCTGGTATCTTTATTATCTATTAATTAGCTCCTGTCAATCTCCTGTGATTTGTGACCTGCCAGCTGCTCCATTGTTCATGGAGTGCAATGGATGTCCTAAATCAATACATCTGTATGAGAGTCTTGTTCTGGCCATGTTCTGGCTCTCATACAAAAGTATTGAGAGCTTATGACGTAACTAATGACTTTCGGCCAGCAAAAAGATATAGGAACCAAGTAAAGGTGAAGCCATTGGGTGAGAAAGTGCTCAGGGGACTTAGATTTAAAGCACTATTCCAGTGCTGAAATAAGAACAGAGGTTGCTGGAGTTGTACTTTAACCCCTTCCCGGCCCATGACATTACACAAATGTCATGGGTTTTGGTGCCTTCCTGACCCATGACATTGTGTGACCTTGCCCCCCCTATGCTTGCTCTGATTGGCAGTTGAAAGTGAAACTGCCAATCAGAACAATTATAATATTTCATCAATGAAACTTGGTGAAATATTACAATCTAGCCATGGCCGGGGCTGCAGGGTGACCTCAGTGTCAACCCCCCAAGATCTGATTGGAGCTGGCGGCCATGTGACTCTAGCTCTCCAATCAGGTGTGGAAGGGAAATGTGACCGGCGGGTGCCCTCCCCCTCCTCAGCCCCCTCCCGATCCGATCCTGATCTCCCCCCATTCCTTCACTCCGCCCTTCACCTCCGATCCCCGTGTCCCCCTCACCTTCCCCATGCTGCACTCGCTGGTGAACCCGTGGTTGTCAGCCTCCTCTCCTCACTGTGGTGACCCTCCTCCTCTCCCGGGCTCCTCCTCCTCTCCCAATGATCTTTGGAGTGAGGTGAGTATGAATGGATGGATGGATGGGTGCATGGGTGGATGGATAGGTGCATGGATGGATTTATGGATGGATGGGTGCATGGATGGATGGATGGGTGCATGGGTGGATCGATGGGTGCATGGGTGGGTGGATCGGTGACTGTGACTCCAGAGACTACAACAAGGGATCAAATGTCCACTTGTTGTAGTCTCTGGGGCCAGTGGGGTGCACTGTATGGCAATGATCTGCCGTACCGTGCACCATGACTCTGACCTCAGAGACTACAACAAGTGGACACTTGATCCCTTGTTGTAGTCTCTGGGGTCACAGTCATGATGCAATGATCTGCCGTACCATGCACCATGACTCTGACCCCAGAGACTACAACAAGTGGACACTTGATCCCTTGTTGTGTTCTCTGGGGTCAAAGTCATGGTGCAAGCTTGAATCATTAAAATTCATTAGTTTAATAATAATATGTGTGGGTGCTCCCTATATAATTACTTTTACTGATATATCCCAGTGATCCAGTTAGCACTATCTTAGTACTGTACAATACCTTGGTAAAATGTCTATCAACACTTATGGACCTCTATATATCTTTCTATAGGGCCCCCTCCCAGCACACCAGTTTAGGTCACTGCTCCTATTTACCTGTGTATTTGAAGGCTGCACACCAGCAGTGCTGTGGAGTGACACCCACCTAGTCTGCCAAAGCACGTTTCAAGTTTTTCCCTTCGTCAGGGCTGGGTCTAACATTGGCCCGACATTATGAATCTTGGGCTTAGTGCCAGCTGCCAATAAAAAAGCTGGCATTAACCCCTTTATTACCCAATTTGCCATCGGCATCAGGGCATCTGGAAGAGTCTAGGTACAGCGCCAGAAAATGGCTCTTCAATGAATGCACCATTTTCCGGGGTGGCTGTGGGCTGAAATTCGCAGCATAGCGGGCCCAGAATGCTTGGACCTCTTCATGCTGAGGATTCCAGTCCCCAGCTGCCTAGCTGGACCAAAAATATTGTCCACGTCATTTTTTTTTCTCTCAAATTAGGTCCATAAATAAAAAATAAAAATGCTGGGCTTTGCTGTATTTTTAGTTGCCAGCCAGGTACAACGAGACAGCTGAGGGGTGGGTGGCTGTCTGTAGCTGCCATGTTGTACCTGGCTGGACCAAAAATATGGTGAAGCCCCACGTCATTTTTTAAAAATTATTTCTACAAATAAAAAAATATGGAGCTTTGCTGTATTTTTGGTTGCCAGCCAGGTACAACTTGGCAGTTGGGGGGCTGGAATCTTCAGCATGGAGAGACCCAAACGTTGTGGGCCCCCCACGCTGCGAATTGCAACCCACAGCCACCCCAGAAAATAGTGCATTCATTAGAGGTGTCATTTTCTGGTGCTGTACCCCAACTCTTCCAGTTGCCCTTGTGCTGGTGACACACAGGGGCTCTCCATATGCGACATGGTGTCTGCTAACAATTTAAATGGAAAATTAGCTTCAATTGTTAGCGGACACCATGTCGCGAATGGAGAGCACCTGTGTGCCTAAACATTGGAGCTCCCCCACAAGTCACCCCATTTTGGTATTAGACCCCCCCAAGGAACTTATCTAGATGCATAGTGAGCACTTAAAACCCCCAGATGCTTCACAAATTAATCCGTGAAAATGAAAAAAGAAATTGTGAAAAAAAAGTGCTTTTTCATTTTACAGATCAATTTGTGCCTAGGGATTCAAGGTGCTCACTATACATCTGGATACGTTCCTTGGGGGGTCTAGTTTCCAAGATGGGGTCACTTGTGGGGAAGCTCCAATGTTTAGGCACACAGGGGCTCTCCATATATGACATGGTGTCCGCTAACAATTTGAATGGAAAATTGGCTCCAATTGTTAGCGGACACCATATTGCGTATGGAGAGCCCCTGTGTGCCGAAACATTTGAGCTCCCCCACAAGTGACCCCATTTTGGAAACAAGACCCCCCACAGAACTTATATAAATGTATAGTGAGCACTTTGAACCCCCAGCTCCTTTACAAATTGATCCGTAAAATGAAAAAACGAAAAATTTTTTGAAAAATAAAGTACTTTTTCATTTTTACGGATCAATTTGTGAAGCACCTGGGGATTCAAAGTGCTCATTATGTATCTGAATACGTTCCTTGGTGGTCTAGTTTCCAAAATAGGGTCACTTGTGGGGGAGCTCCAATGTTTAGGCACACAGGGGCTCTCCTTACACGACATGGTGTTCACTAACAATTTGAATTGAAAATTAGCTCCAATTGTACTGAACACCATGTTGTGTATGGAGAGCCCCTGTGTGCCTAAACATTCCCCCCAAGGAACTTATCTAGACGCAAAGTGAGCACTTTGAATCCCTAGGTGCTTCACAAATTGATCCGTAAAAATTCAAAAGTATTTTTTTCTTCACAAAAATATTCTTTTAGCCTCAATTTTTTCATTTTCACATGGCCAACAGGATAAAATGGATGGTAAAATGTGTTGGGCAATTTGTCCTGAGTACACCGATACCTCATATGTGGTCATAAACCACTGTTTGGGCGCACAGGACTCAAAAGGGAAGGAGCGCCATTTGACTTTTTGAATGGAAAATTAGCTCCAAAAGTCAAATGGCGCTCCTTCCCTTCCGAGCCCTGCCATGCACCCAAACAGTGGTTTATGACCACATATGAGGCATCGGTGTACTCAGGAGAGATTGCCCAACAAATTTTAGGATCCATTTTATCCTGTTGCCCATGTGAAAATGAAAATAGGCTGGATGGTGAAGGAGTTAAATTAAGAATTTTTAGACTTTAACAAGGCTATCAATAATTATCTCTAATTTGGGACCAGCAACATGTTAGATCATTGATAAATAAAGAAGCAGTAGCTGTTTAATACGCAATTAATTGTTTTCTATGGGAGCAGTAACACATTTTCTGGTTTGAAAGTTGAGTGCCAATGACTTCTTTTAAAGACATGCAAAAAATACCTGGCCAAGACACTTAAGCTCGACTACCAGCAGCCAGATACAAAACCAACACTACACTTGGTAAGTATTTTCTGATGCTGCCTTTATGAGTAGTTTTTGTACAAATTTTGTTAGGACTCGTTAGCGTGGGGATCCATGACGTGGATCCTGACTGCATCCTGCCAAGTGAAGTGTTGGTTTTGTATCTGGCTGCTGATGGTAAGTTTTTTCTCATGCTGCGTTTATGAGTAGTTTTTCACCTACAAACAAGCAAGATTTCTTGCTCTCATAGACCTTTAACTTCTTCTTTAAGAGGCTCCTCTGTTCTCCACTCATTACCTGTTGTACTGGCACCTGTTTGAACTTATTATCAGTATTAAAGACACCTGTTCGCAACCTCAAACAGTCACACTCCAAACTCCACTATGGTAAGGACCAAAGAATTGTAGAAGAACACCAGAAACAAAATTATATCCCTGTACCATGCTGGGAAGACTGAATCTGCAATAGGCAAGCAGCATGGTGTGAAGAAATCAACGGTGGGAGCAATAATTAGAAAATGGAAGACATACAAAACCACTGATAATCTCCCTCGATCTGGGGCTTCATGCAAGATCTCACTCCGTGGGGTCAAAATAATCTCAAGAACGGTGAGCAAAAATCCCAGAACAATACGGGGGACCTAGTGAATGACCTGCAGAGAGCTGGGACCAACATTACACAGGCTACCATCAGTAACACACTATGCCTCCAGGGACTCAGATCCTGCAGTGCCAGACGTATCCCCCTGCTTAAGCCATTACATGTCAGGGCCCATCTGAAGTTTGCTAGAGAGCATTTGGATGATCCAAAAGAATATTGGGAGAATGACATATGGTCAAAGTAGAACTGAATAATTTACTCTAGTGGGACTTAGAGCAATATTGCCAATAATAGATATAGAGTTGCGCTAAGTCCCACTAGAATAAATTATTCAATCTAGTTTCCTAAATAGAAACATGTTTGAGGAGCCATTGCACGGGGCACTTTGGGACTTTTAAGCTGCGACAGGGCACCCAAGATAACATCTAAAAAGGAACCCCTTACTACACAACCAGCTCCAGTGTTAAAAATGTTTTTTAACCAAAGTAGAACTGTTTGGTAGAAACACAACTCATCATGTTTGGAGGAGAAAGAATGCTGAGTTGCATCCAAAGATGCATACCTACTGTGGGTGGCCACATTATGCTTTGGGGCTATTTCTCTGCCAAGGGTCCAGGATGCCAAGGGACCAGGATGACTGATCCATGTACATGAAAGAATGAATGGGGCCATGTATCGTGAGATTTTGTGTACAAACCTCCTTCCATCAGCAAGGGCATTGAAGATGAAATGTGGTTGGGTCTTTCAGCATGACAATGATACCAAGCACACTGCCAGGGCAATAAAGGAGTGTCTTTGTAAGAAGTAATTCAAGGTCCTGGAGTGACCTAGCCAGTCTCCAGATCTAAACCCTATAGAAAACATGTGGCGGGAGTTGAAAGTCTGTGTTGCCCAGTGGCAGCCCCAAAACATCATTGTTGTAGAGGAGATCTGCATGGAGGAATGGGCCAAAATATCAGCAACAGTGTAAGCCAACCTTGTGAAGACTTACAGAACATGTATGATCTCTGTCATTGATAACAAAGGATATATAACAAAGTATTGAGATGAACTTTTGTTATTGACCAAATACTTACTTTCCACCAAAATTAGAAAAACAATTCTTTCCAAATCAGGCAATGTGATTTTCAGGATTTGTTTTTTCATTTGTCCCTCCTAGTTGAGGTCTATGATGTCAATTACAGGCCTCTCTCATCTTTTTAAGTGGGAGAACTTTCACAATTGGTGGCTGACTAAATACTTTTATTCCCACTGTACATTAAATGGAAGTACACTTTGTACTACAGAACAGGAGGACTTGGATATTCTCCCTATAAGTATGCTGAGTAGCAGTACTTAATTTTAAGCAGGCCCAGCAATTGCAAGCAAGATTGTAGAGGATATAAAAGGAGAAAATAAATCCCATGGTTCCAATGTATTGTCACCCCTCTATAAAACACTTATAAGGCCATATCTAGAATAAGGGATCCAGTTTTAGGTTCCGAATTTTAAAAAGGATATTTAAAAGTTAGATTCAGACATGTTCCTCTTCCAATGTGGTGTACTTAATTTTGTGCACTACTGTATATGTCGTATTGGGGGTTTCAATGTTGGAAAAACAGGACAGAGACTGAGAGCAAGGAGGTCCATTCATCACACAATTAGAGATGTAAAAAATCCATCTACATGTAGCCAAACATTTCTGTGATCCAGGACACAACATCGACAATATGTAAATTGTCATATTAAAAAGCAACTTCAAATCACAAAAATATTGAAAGGTCTGGGAATACAAATTCATTACATTATTTAATTCTGTTCACACAGGACTAAATCTGTCAGAAGTTATGACTCACTACAAAATCTGAGCAATCTGTTCCACAGACAGTGAGAGCACCAGGTCTCTGATCTTACATGCATATTGAGACCATAAAATTTTAACACCACTAATTTAAGCTAATTAGGCTTCTCTTTCTAAAGCCCCCATCACACTGAGGGCCACGTCACACACACAGATATCTGTGCAGATATTGTTCGCAGATCTCTGGTTGCAGTGAAATCATGGACACATTGTTCATTTGTACACAGCCACAAAATGGAACAATGTGTCCATGATTTCACTGCAACCAGAGATCTGCGAACAATATCTGCACAGATATCTGTGTGTGTAACGTGGCCCTAAGCGAGATCGCTAGCGAGATTGCTGCTAAGTCACAAATTTAGTGACGCAACAGCGACCTCGCCAGCGATCTCACTATGTTTGACACTTAACAGCGACCAGGCCCCTGCTGTGAGATCGCTGGTCGTATTAGAGTTGCCTGGACTGTTTTTTGATCGTTGGGGTCCTGCTGGACAGCATGCATCAGTGTATTTGACAGGGAAAATGACCAACGACCTCAATACTACAGGTCTGAGAAACAGGGTCCCAACGACCTCCGTATTATTCCGTATTGTTGTTGTGTCGCTGGTGAGATCTGACTGTTTGACCTCTTACCAGCGATCCTGACAGCGACGCACCAGCAATCCCTACCAGTTCGTATGGCTGTCGGGATCGCTGGTGCGTCGCCAAGTGTACCCTTAGTGTTTATTTAAATATATTTATTATACCCTGTCTCTGCTCTGCTTGTGTATATATTTGTGTTTCTTCAAATAATTTGTTATACCATGCCTCATGAAGAGACATAAGTAGTCTCCAAAGCTTGCTGCTTTGTAACATGATATAATTTATTGATGTTAGGCATTCAAAAGTATCACAACTACAAGAGTGTTATTTTGTTTCTTCTACTGGGAGTGATCTACTTTCATTCCTTCCAAAGATAATAGTAAGGACCAGAAGGTACTCATTAGGGGTTGAAGAAAAGCAATTCCAGATACTTAATGGTTCTTTACAATTGGAGCAGTCAGACTGTAGAATGCCCTGCCACAAGAGTTACTAATGACAGATACCATACCAGCTTTTAAAAAAGGGCTGGATGATTTCCTCAGAACACATAACATTGTGTGAGATAATTAGTGATAAAAATGTAAAATTGGTGCAGAAAAGTTGAACTTGATGAACCTAGTTCTATTTTTACCTACGTCATTATGTAATTATTAGCTCTATTGACAATATTACATGCTTCATAAACTTGCAACATTCCAGGAAATGCAGTTCACTGCTAAGTCATCTTAACTATTTTTTTAAGCTATTTCCTCTTTTTTTTTTTAAACAGAAAATGTTAAGTATACAATATGTCATATGCTTTAAAAATCTCCAGAATCTGACCCTTTCATAAAACAGCAAAAAAACTTTATTGCCTGTTGCTGCCGATAAGTCCTCACTTGAGCTGCCAACTTATTTTTTTATTTTTTTTCTGGACAGCTTATTAAAAACTCAGCGACAAATGCATTATAAAAACTAAAAAAATCATTGTGATTTTATGTGATACATTTCTATATACCATAATTCTGATAAAAACATTAGCTGTATTCAATAGTAGCAGTGAAATGCTGATAATTATAGTGAACATAATTTGAATAGTGTATATGGTAGTGTAATAGTAGCTGTACATGAATACCCTTATTTACTATACTGATGGCTGGATCATAAACTGAGGCATGTTTTACCTTTTGTGTCTCCTTTACTTTCTTGTGGATTATATACATTATATATTCTTTTGTTAAACTGTGGAACTAAGTGTTAAGCTGGGTTCACATTAGCGTTCGGCACTGCAGCATATGCTGCGCATAACCATACGCAGTGCCGAACGCAAACACTTTCATGTGAACGCAGCGGAGATTGTTCACATGAAGAGCCAGCCCGGCCACCCAATCAGCAGCGGCGGCCGGGAGGCGGAGATCTCCTCCTCCCGGCTGCCGCCGCTGATCTCTTCCTCCCTGCTGCCTCTGCCGCTGGTTTAAAATAGCCAGTGGGAAAGCCAGCGGTGAAAACACTTCACCGCCAGCTTTTCCGCCTCGCTAATTCAAATGATCAGCTGATGCTGAAGCATCAGATGTTCATTTGAATTAGCAGACGGGAAAGCCAACTTCACCACTGGCTTTCCCGCCCCGCTAATTCAAATGAACAGCTAATGCTGATCCTTCGAATTAGCAGGGCAGGAAAGCTGGCGGTTAAGTGTTTTCACCGCCGGCTTTCCCGCTGGCTATTTTAAACCAGCGGCAGTGGCGGCGGCAGGGAGGAAGAAAAAGATGAAGAAAAAGAAAGAAGAGGAAAGAGAGAACATAGACCACTTGTAGATTACCTCGGAGGAGGTCATCTTCCGCAGCGTCTGTGCACTTGCCAGCAGATGGCAGTGCGCACAGATGCACTTTCATTCATTTTTTGTGCGCAGCTGTCTGCTTGTAAATGAAGCAAGCAAAAAGCTACGCTCAAAACATACAAAATTATGCATTCGGAATGCGCATAAATTATGCACAGCCGAACGTAAACACAACTGAGCTCAGAAACACATAGGCACTATGCGTTCCTATGTCAAACATAGGAGTGCATAGTATCTGCGTCTTGCTGCGCCCAGGTGCGCTGCGTTCACAGCGCACATCGTGCACAAATGTGAACCCAGTCTTACTCTGTATTGTCTCTGATGTTTGTACACGTGTAGAGTGGCATGCAGGTAGTGATGAGTGAACATTGTTTCAACTTGTTCGCCAATTTCAAATTTGGGCCGAATTTAGTATTGTTCGTTCAGCTCCTTCGAACACAAATGTTTTGCTGAAAAGTCTGGAATCCGGGTTTTGTCAGCAATTGTTCGTATAACAAAAAGCATTAGTGCATTTGCTCTAATGCTTCTGTTCTACATATCGCAAGTGTTAGTATCTGAGATAGTAGGCAGGAGGGGAGGTGATGGAGAGAGGTCTCAGGTCAGACAAGCATGGGTCTCCATTTTTTTTCATTCCCACACTTACTGTGGATGGTCCGTTCCGGAAGCATTTCAGCGCGCATTAAGCAAACAGAACTTGCACACACAATGGCTTGTGTCATTAGCTGGGTAAGTCACATGTCCTTGGCATATAAAAAGTGGATATTTTCTGTTGTCGCCATTTTCACAGTGTTAGAGCTTATGGACAGTCCTGCTGCTGCACCGCTGCTTCTACTTTGTCTCTTACAAAGTGAGTTAACCAGCTAGTGACTGAATTCCATTTTAGATAGATATTAGGTTTAGTTACTCCTTCCTAGAATAGCCCTTTCTAGTGACAGTACCAGGGTTTGCTAAATCTGATCTGTTGCTGATAGCTCTTTTCAAATCCCCACAAAATTAGTGCTAAAACATAGTGTTTGCTAGATCTGCCAAAATCTAGCCACCAATCTTTTCGTCTACTACTAGGGTTTGCCAAATTTGCTCTGGTGCAGTGCTCTATTCAAATCCACACATTTTTTGTGCTAAAAAGCAGTCTTTCCTAGAGCTGCCTAAATATAGACATACACCCTTTTTGCGCATAGTGCCAGGATTTGTCAAATCTGCTGTATTCACATGCACAGTATTTTTTGGCTTTAAAGCATTGTTGGCTAAATTTCCCTGCCCACAAAACCTATACAGATCACTGACCCACCAAAATCCTCTTCTCATAGTCTATGAAGCTGATACTCATGCCACCTGAGTGTGGTGGGTCATAAAATTGACTGGAATGGATGCATGAAATTCAAGGGCCCCTGCCCACTGGACCTATCAGATCACATACCCACCTGAATTGTTCTACTTGTACTAATCCGTGAAGTTGATACTCATGCCACCTGATTGTGGCTGTGCATAAAATTAACTGGAGCGGATGCATGAGATTTGAGGGCATCCTGACCACTAGGCCTATATAGATCACTAACCCACCTGAATCCTCTTTGTATAGTAGTCTATGAAGCTGATACTCATGTGACATGAGCGTGGTGGGGCAAAATAATTTCTGGAGCGATTATATGACTTATTTGGGCTCCCTGCCCAATAGACTTGTACATGTGACTGAACTAGCTGTCTAATTGTTGGGTAATAATCAGTGAAACCTATAGTTGTGCCACCTGAGAGTGGCAGGACATAAAATTGACTGGAGTGGTTGCATGAGGTTTGAGGGCTCCCTGCCCCTTGGGCTTATAAAGGGCAATAACACACCTGAATCCTTCCACATGTAGTAATCATGAACATGATACTCATACCATCAGATTGTGGCAAGGCATAGAATTGATTGGAGCAGTTGCATGAGGGTTGAGGGCCCCCTGCCCACTGAGCCTCTAAAGGTCACTGACCTACCTGAATCCAACTTCCTATAGTAATGAGTAAAGCTGATACTTGAGCCAGCTGAGTGTGGTTTAGTGTAAAATTTATTAGAGCTTTTGCATGAGCTTGGGGGCACCCTGCCTAACAGTCCTATACCTTTCACTCATGCCCCTATTCTTGATCAATGTTAAACCTTGAAATGCTAGGCCAGGCTCTGTTCCAGACCCAGTGCCATCCATTCAGGCTGGTCCATTTTACAATTTTTGGTCTTGGGCAATCTATGCCACTTTCCTGTGGTCTTACCCTAATTTTTGGAAAAGTGAATGCTCTCGTTGAGGTCTCCTTGCTTTGTGGTGCATGACTTGAGCAAGGCTCTCTGAGTGACATGCCTAAATGTCACTCATCCACCTTTTACTCCTCAGTCTCTTTTTACTTAATGCAGAAATCTGCTGCCACTTTTCCTATGTGAGTCATCCATTTGTCAATTCTAACTGAAGTTTGAGTTCACCCACCTCTGAAATTTAAATGAATGTTAGTCACCTCCTATTTTTGACTGATTTAAAAACGTTTGCGGGCTGGCACAGACCGTGTCTCCTGCACCCATGCTACACCATGATACTATTTGTACTCTGGCTCAGATATTGTCACTTTTCATGATGTCTGGCACTAATATGAGCAGTTTGGCAGCTTTTGGACACCTTTTGAAGTTGTTTGCTTGGTGTTTCATGTTACCTGCAAATGATTTCAATAGCTGCCCCAGACTCCCTGCCTCAGATGCCACAACCCAGGTGGACTAGAGGTCAGAAACCGCCCTCACCCATGAAGATAACAGACTTCTTCCCCAGGGCCCCTCACACTACAACAGCAGAGAAGATGGAGCCATCCAGGGCCTCCTCATCCCACTCCTCACACAGAAGCTCACAGGTACTAACTAAAGGGAGAGGTGGAGATGCTGGAGAGTCAGAATCTGTAGACATTCCACTTACTAAAAGAACAATAGCGTCTTTACTTGCTTCCCTGAGGAAATCTCTGAAGGCTGACCTGCCTGAGGGTAAGGAAGACCTTAAAGAAGAACTATCATCACTGGGTGAATGCACAGACCACCTTGAATCCAAAATGGCTGAGCTCACTAAATCACATAACAGCCTAATTGATGAACATGAAGACCTGAAAGAGGTGATGGCTGTAATCTGTAATAAAAACTAGGATTTAGAAGATAGATCCCATAGGAACAATGTTAAGATCCAGGGAATCCCAGAGTCCATCTCAGACCGGGATCTGCCTAAGCGCTTTGATAAATTCCTTGGGGAAGTACTACCAGAATTGGAAACCCATGAACTGATAGTTGATCGCATCCATAGAGACCCCAAACCAAAAGCTTTGAACCCCAGTCTCCCAAGAGCTGTTTTGGCAAGAATACATTTTCCTGGCATTAAAGAAGCCTAGATGCAAGCTCTAAGGAAAAGACCTGCTTTATTGGAGGAGTATCAGCATCTCTCTGTTTTCCCTGACCTATCAGTCGGAATACTTACCAAAAGAAGGGAGTTCAAAGCCTACACAACAGCTTTAAGCAATGAGGGAACAGATACAGATGACGTTTCCTAGTGAAACTGGTGATTCATAGAAGAGAAGACACCCACGTCTGCTTATTTCCTCCCCAGGCAGAGGAATTGTTGCTCTCATGGGGAATTACTCCAGTGAAGGATCAGGATCAATGGCAGTCCCCCTTAATAACCAATGACGTCTATACCCTTCATGACTTTGAACTGTCACTGCATGTAAACACTCTCTTTGGTCAAAGAAATGTAGAAAATATAATCCTAAACTTACCACTAACATGAAGTCCAATATGTCATGAAAAACAATCTTAGAATCAGAGTTACTATCTCATAAAGTGATACTGATCAGAATTGCAAAATGAGGCTCGGTTCTTAAGGGGTTAATTACCATCATAAGAAGAAGCTGAACCCAGAATGGAACATGAACTGACTCTTTTGCCCACACATTTAAATGGCATGTGTGTAATTCAAGATTTTTTGTCTATCTTAAGGTACCGTCACACAGGGACATATCGCCGGCGATATTGCCGGGGATCGCGGGAGCGCGCATCCCTGACAACATCGCCGGTGAGATGTCACACTGAGCAACTTACCGGCGATGTCGCCGGCTAGTTGCCGCGGCTATCGCTCGCTGGGTTGCCCAGCAACCCAGCAAGCGATCACTCGCAATGTTAGATATAGGCGGAATCGCCCGCAACATTGCAGGTTGCCGCGTTACACAGGGCGATCAGGCAGGATCGCCTGAGCAACATCGCCAGGTTTCCCAACATTGTTGAGAAACCTGGCGATGTGACTCAGGCGATTCATCGCCTGATTATCGCCCTGTCACACGAGGCAACTCGCCGGCGATGTCGCCGCAACCTGGCCACGCCCCTCAGTTTCCGGCAACATCGCCGGCGATATGTCCTTGTGTGACGGTACCTTTATGGAGCTGGGGTTATCAAGATCCATTTGTTACATTGAATGATCATTATTATGATCTTCCCCCACTATAGAAGGCTTACTTCTATTACTGACTTTTTGAATATTATCTCCATGTTCTTTTTTTCCTTTGTTTGTTCTTTTTTCTTGTTCTCTTGCCTTACACACTCCTAAGGATGTTCATCACTGCCCTCTCATGGTCACAGAATGCGTTTAGCTGTTTGTTTGCAGGGCATTTTTCAGTTTTAGTTTGTTGCTATTAATGACGCCACTGTTAGCCATATTATGCATACTCTGATCAACTAAGCACTTTTATATTTATATATATATATATATATATATATATATATATATATATATATATATATATATAATGAAATGAAAGAAAGCAGCACAGTTTCTTTAGGGTGCAATTCAGTCCAGCCTCATCCACTTACTGCCTCCAGTATAATAACAAACAACTGCAGCACTCCTCTTGTTTTAGTAACCTCTTGCCTTTATTGGGCCTTCAGGTGTACAGGGCCCTGTACACCTGAAGGCCCAATAAAGGCAAGAGGTTACTAAAACAAGAGGAGTGCTGCAGTCGTTTGTTATTATATATATATATATAATGAGCATTAAAATTATGTCCCTTAACGTGAAGGGATTAAACATTAATCTCCCTGGCTAAACGTTCCTACTTGTAGCGGGAGATCAGTAAGATAACTGCTGATGTGATCTGTATCCAAGAAACTCATTTAATGGAACCAGACACCCATAGATGAAATAATGATAGATTCTGACACAGATTTGTTTTTTGCTTGCCACATTAACAAGCTGGGGTTTGTGGCCTGGTTAAAAACTCAGCCCCTTTTTACCTTCATAACAAAATAAAAGATCCAGAGTGTAGATTCATTGTCCTCCACTGTTCACTAAATGGTGTACAATATACAGTACAATAGCCTCTATTTATGCACCCAATTTCTCCCAGATTGGGTTTCTTAGATCCTTTCTCCAAAAATGTAAAGATTTTGCTAATGGTTTGAAGCTAATTGGAGGGGATTTTAACTTACCGATGAATAAAATCCTAGACTGCCAGCCAGCATGAAATAGGAAGGAAATGTGCTCTATTATTAAGGAATTCTGTCTTCATGATATATGGAGATACATGCATGGATTGGAGAGAGATTATACTTTTTTTTTCCCCAGGCACAACTCTTACAGTTACATTGACCACTTTTTAGTTGATGATAACCTCCTCCTTAGATGTAAATCTGCTGATATTGTTATTGCGTCCTGGTCTGATCATGCCCAATCTCTTTAAATATTACGGATACCTCATTGGTTCCAAAATCCTTTAAATGGAGACTCAATGTATATTTACTTTCTAAAAAAGAAACTGCAGATTTGGTTGCATCACAGCTGCAGGAATTTTTTCCACCAATGATAATGGGGCAACTTCTGATGAAATAGTATGGAAGGCTTTGTTAGCGGCACCTTCATAAAATTGGTGGCGGTAGGAAAGACAAATAGAGAAAGGAACCGGCGCGATCTATTAGACAATCTAAGTTGCTTAGAAACCTTAAAAAAACCTTCAAGTAAAATGACACAAGAAATAATATAAACTAAACAACAAATTAGGGGACTATTAGGGTACCTTCACACGCCGCAATCTCGCCTGGCAATCCTAAAGGCGATATGTCGCCCCGAGCAATCACTGTGAAATTGCCTCACAGTTGCGTGTGATTGGGGAATTTTGCGTCGATAAATCGCCTCTCGGCCGTCGCCTGATTCTTGAGCACTGCTCTGAAATCAGCCGCAATCATGAAGGTGATATTTCTGGGTTGTGGCATGTGATAGGGCGATAGTGATGGAAACAACGTTGCCTATGATTTCCTGTAGGCGTGCCTCAGCATGCTGGAGTCCGCGCCCCATCTGAAATGATTGGTGTGGGCTGCTGTGTTCCCATTGGCTGTCACTTGACACCGCGCCATATTTGAAGAGCTGTCCGTTCACCACCACACAATGGCAATGGCGTCATGTATTAGCCAGCCTTCCAGAACAGGCTGCCCAATCGTAACGCTGTTGCGTTGTTCAATGAGCACGTATGGGGCGCGGTGTAAACCACTGTGGCACGCCTATCTCTTCGCCGCGCTTAACATGTACGCCCACATTGCCTTTGGAATTGCGGCATGTGAAGCGGTGATGGAATTTGGCAGGATTGGTTCCGCTATGGGTGAGGCGATTTCCGGAGCGACACATCGTCTTACTTTCAGGGCGAAATTGCGCCGTGTGATGCTGCCATCGGCGATCTGAGGCGACCATGAAAAATGTGCACGCGCACATTAGATTGCCTCATATCGCCAGGCGAGATTGCGGCATGTGAAGGTACCTTTACTGTTTAATTAGTAGAAAAATTTAAAGAAATCCAAATCACAGTATTATGCCATGGGGGATAGGGCGGAGAAACTGCTGGCCAGACGGGTTAAAAAGAGGATGAGCATAAGTAAGATAGTCTTCATGGATAAACACGATGGGACTAGGACATTTCACCCAATAGAGATTTCTAATGAATTTATGTTAAACTATAGCAAACTTTATCATTTGAGGGAGGATGAGGATGTCCCTCTACCATCTTTGGAGTGAATTCGTAGTTATCTCCTAAAATACACCTTCCTGCAGTCTCACAATCCCAACTTGACATTCTAAATGCTCCCTCCACCCTACAGTAGATCAGGGAGGCAATATCGATATTAAAAAAGAACTCAGCCCCAGGTCCTGATGGCTTGCCCAATATTTACTTTAACCAAATATTGCCAAAATAATAGGTCCATAAACCCGCAGAGCCTTGAATTTAGTATCCCAACCCTCCCTAAACCAGGAAACAGCCCCACATCTCCTACCAACTTCCGCTCAATATCACTTTTAAATTGTGATCTAAAACTGTACGCCAAAATTATTGCCAAAAGAGTAATTATTGTTCTGCCTGACTTAGTTGACTCAGATCTCAGATCAGGTGGGTTTTGCTCCGGGACGGCTGGCCAAAGATGGGGTCCGACATATTATAAATATTCTGGAAACTCTGGAGCAAAGAGGTGCTCCTTGTGTTCTCCTGTCACTTGATGCCGAAAAGGCATTTGACGGAGTTCACTGGGGCTACCTAGAGGAAGTTCTAAGGATGTTTGGTCTGATAGACCCAATTAAAGATGCAGTTTTGTCTCTGTACTCAAATACGCTTGCATTAGTCAATGCGGCTGGTTTCCAATCTGGGTGGTTCTCTATATCGAACAGGACTTGCCAGTGGTGCCCACTTTCACCAGTAATATTTGCTCTGGTAATGGAGCCCCTCGTGGAGTCCATAAGATCCGACTCGAATATTCATGGAGTTCAAATAGGGAGTAATGTACCACAATTATAATTTAGGAGGAATGGAGGTCCCTCATTTAGTTAACTACTACAAAGCCTTCATTCTTGATGCAATTGGTAGCTGGTGGCGTGCAGATCAGACGCAGAAGTGGAAGCAGACTGAATTGCAAAATGCTCCTTGGGGATCTACCCATTGGATATTGGAATCACTCCAACTTGGGAAAGGCTGGGGTCACACATAAGCCCTTGGTCCGTTTTTGGCTTTATTTTTGTCTTTTTTTTTTTTTCTAAGTCCAAAAACTGACAGAAAAACGGATTGGATGTAATAAACACCCTGTCCGTTTTTTTCTGGACCTCAAAACATTGCTCTGTCCGTTTTTGAGCCAAAAACGTTACTAGCAAAGTTTTTGGCATCAGTTAAAAAACGCATGCGTTTTTTTAACATGGGGCCCTATGGGAAACGCATGCGTTAACGCATGGCACATATAGGCACCTGCGTTAACGCATATGCGTTTTTAATGAAAAAATGACTAAGTCCAAAAACGTTCAGGGGTGCAGGAGGCTCAAAAAGCACCCTATAAAAAACGGATTGGTGATGAAAATCACTTCCAAAAGCGGACTTCTATGTGTGACCCCAGCCAAAGTAGATTATAATTTACCTTTACACTCGATGTCTATTCTAGTAAAGTTATGGAGGAATATTAGTCCTCAATACCTACATTTTTTACTGTCTGACATCTCTATCCAAACTATCGAAACACTTATCCCATACTTGTGCCTGGAAAAAACAGGGATATCTAGACTAGGTCTCTTTGAATCATCCCGACTCAGACCCTTCATCTCCCTGCAGGAACAATTTGGTCTCCGTAAGACTTGCTTTTACCAATATCTACAAATAAGACACCTATTTACCTCTCGTTCCTTTGTAATGGATGACCTCCATAGGAATTCCGCATGTTGGGGCAGTCTTTTTGGCGCCTGAAACCCCAACCAAAAGCCTTTCTTATATATACAAACTCTTATCACACGATACAGACAACCAATTAAAGTACCATTACATGCCAAAATGGGTAAAAGCTTTATCATTTAACGCCTCATTGGATCAGTGGTGGGAGTCAACTAGATGGATTATTAAGCCCTCTTCATGTATTAACCACTTAGAGCACATCAAAAAGATCCAGTTGGACTGGTATATGTGTCCTTTGAAGATTGCATTTTTTCCCCCCAACTCTCATCTACGTGCTGGAAAGGATGCCAACTGTTGGGGACTATTGGGCATATGTGATGGTTCTGCCCTAAGGTCCAGACATTTTGGGCTGCAGTGGAGGATCTCATTAACTCTCTTATGTGTATTATAGTATAAAACTCTTGGGCCACCTAGCAGTGCTTAAAATTGGCAAAGATGACCTTCCCTTTCCTGTAAGACCCTGTATTTCCCATATCCTTATTGCAGCTAGACAATGCTTGGCACTATGTTGGAAGAAGCCCAGGATACCTACTTTGGCTGATTTGATAGACAAAATGAATACACATCACCAATACAAATCAATTCTTTCCTCTAGTCTTCCACATAGAACCAATATTGAGCAGAATTGGGCCTTGTGGAGTACTTCACATTGGCCTCCTTATCTAATATTCCCTTAAATTCAGTTTTTGTATCTGTATACCTGTTAAATGATGTATGCATACTTAGTTTTCTAACTTCTCTTATGGTGTCATGTGTATTGGTTATGTTGTTATTCCCTTGTTGGTTCTCCCATATCATAATTGCCCCTTCACCTTCCGATTCCTGCTTCTCCTTCTCCTACCCCCCTATATAATCCTAAAGTAACTGTATTCTATACCAATGCATCAATATATATGCCTGAATAATTGTTACTGCTTGAAAAAGTTGAATAAAAAGTTTATTGGTTTAAAAAAAAAAAAAAAAAGCTTGGTCATCCCTGCATGTGGAGGTAGTCGTGAGCGAGATGCTGACTCCTGACACCCCAGCACACTGCACAAAATGGTCCTGGTTGGGTGTATTGAATTGTGATGTGTGGGTGAAACGCCCATGAAGGCCTCATATTACATTTGGTTGCAGCTGCTCAGGACTGGCTGACCACTGTACTGACAGTGAGACCACCAGTTTATTTCAAATGATAACACTTTACTTAGCTGTTCTTCATCAGCAGCTTTATATTTGAGATAGCGGGCACACGTCCAGCATGTTTTAGTTATACACAATATGTTCAGACACACTTTCAGTTCCCTATGGATTATTTCTATTCTTACTGGTCATGTGAGTCCCAGCACAACCCAAGACATCGCAATTCACATATCACATTGTTTACAAAGACGCAGGACACAATTCTTATGACATTACAATAACGTGATTGGTGACTTCAGGTAAAGGAATACTACAGTAACCAGTCTCCCTCCTTACACATGTCCTTTCCAAATTATAAAGTGATGTGGAATATGTTATGTTAGCTTGATATCAATCTTAGAATACAGTGGTGTGAAAAAGTGTTTGCCCCTTCTTGATTTCTTAGTCTTTGGAAGGTTTAACATGCTTAAATGTTTCAGATCACTAAACAAATTGAAATATTGGACAAAGATAACATAAGTAAACACAAAGTACAGTTTATAAATGAAGGTCTATGTTAATATGGGGAAAAAAATTCAAACCTACAGGGCCCTGTGGGAAAAAGTAATTACCCCCTTAACCCAATAACTGGTTGGGCCACCCTTAGCAGCAACAACTTCAATCAAACATTTGTGATAACTAGCATTGAGTCTTTAACAATGCTCTGAAGGAATTTTGGCCCACTCATCTTAGGATTGTTGTAATTCAGCCTCATTGGAGGGCTTCCAATCACAAATCACTTTTTTCAAGTCAAGCCACACCATATCAATTGGACTAAGGTCAGGACTTTGACTAGGCCACTCCAAAGTCATAAGTTTGTTTTTCATAAGCCATTCAGCAGTGGACTTGCTGGTGTGTTTTGGATCATTGTCCTGCTTCATAACCCAAGTGTGCATCATTTTGAGGTTACTCACAGATGGCTGGACATTTTCCTTCAGGATTCTTTGGTAGACAGCAGAATTGATAGTTTGATTTACCACAGCAAGTCCTTCAGGTCCTGAAGCAGCAAAAGAGTCCCAGACCATCACATTTTACTGTTGGTATGATTTTTTTGCTTTGCAGTGGTTTTCGTCTTGGAACTCTGCCATGTAGGTCATTTTTGCACAGTCTGTTTCTAATCAATGAGTCACTAACACTGACCTTAACTGAGGCCTGCAGATCTTTGGATGTTGTTGTGGGTTTTTTTGTTACCACTTGGATAAATCATCGCTAAACTCCTGGGGTAATTTTGGTAAACCAACCACTCCTGGAAGATTCACTGTTGTTTGCTGGAGTACCTAAGCTTTAGAAATCGCTTTATAACCTTTTCCAGACTGACGGCTACCTTATTTCTAATTTATTCCTGAATTTCTTTGGATCCTAGCATTATTTCTAGCTTTGTACGATCTTTTGTTCTGCTTCACTTTGCCAGACAGATCCTATTTAAGTGATTAAGTATATGTGGCCTCATCCTGGTACAGATGGCCCTTATCCTGGTATATATGGCTCCATACTAGTCCCATCCTGGTATATGTGGCCTCTATTATGTACTCATCCTGGTGTATATGGCTCCCATCATCCTGTACACATACACATACACATGAAAAATTAAATAATTTTACGCACCTTTCCACTACTCCCTCATTGTGCGGTGTCCTTCTCTGATGCTGGCAATTGACTTCAGCATTTAAGCACAGTATGATGTCACTGCTCTGGTGCCGATTTGCACTGACATCAGCTGGCAGAAAATTTGTGCTCTCCACTCCCAGAATTATGGGCATTGGGAGCAGTGAACATGCATTCTCTTTAAGAGTGGCAACACGTGATCGCCCAGTCACTGCAGTAAACCGCGACTTCTTGATCATTCGTTCCCGCTGTTAAAGATAATGCATATTTACTGCTCCCCTTGCCCATAATCCCAACCACTTTCAGCTCTGTGTTCAGTACAGAGATTATGTGGGTGGGATTATGATTGTGGGAAGCAGCAAATATGCATTTACTTTAACAGCGTGCACATGTATTTGCCCCAGTGCCAGCTCCTGACTCCTGTGACCATGACCCTGCCTCCTGTGAACCCGCACCGCTGCCACCAGCTTCACTACAACCAGCTACATCCAGGTTCGGGGCTGTCCGGGATGACCCTGACAGCCATGGACTGGATCAGCACACAGGACTGGAGGGCTAATATGCCCTCCGGTCCAGTGTGCAGTCGCACACAGTTCCCGCTGCTGATAAGTCAGGACCGCGACTGCACACCGGACAGGAGGGCATATTAGCCCTCCAGTCCTGTGTGCTGATCCAGTCCACGGCTGTCAGGGTCATCCCGGACAGCCCCAGACCGGATCACGCTGCAGTGTGAAGCCGCCCTTAGACTGTTTTCACACCACAGTTTTTACCCTGATCAGGTTCGATCAGGTTTTGTGTGTCAAAACCAGGAGTGTCTCCAAAACTCAGACCAGGTGCCAATCTTTCAATTATAGTTTTTCTCTGCAAGTTCCTTTCCTGGTTTTGACATACAAACCTGATCGAACCTGATCAGGGAAAAAACTGCAGTGTGAAACCAGCCTTATCCAACCTTATCTTTTATAGTTGCTGTGATAGACCCCTGATTGACTGTACAAGACCATATGAGTTGATTGATGTAATGCATTAGAGGGGAGCCTGTGCAGATAGGCCTGATACCATCTGCTTCTGCAGTCTTCAGCATTATGTGACTTGGAGACGGCATTTTTTTTTGCAATCTTCAAGAATCAAATCACAATTTACTTTGAATTAATTGGAGAATTTAATAAAATTTGTTTAGAAGACAATCCATCATGGATACATCTGCTCATCTTTACTCATTTCCTGATTATTGGCCACTGTAAAAGAACATTAAAGTGCACTTACACTGGCCAATCACTGAGAGTGAGCCTTTCTGATAATCAGCCGGTGTAAACAGGAATATCCAGTTTGATCAGGGTGGTTTGTTAGCACTATGGATGGAGACACATTTCAGAAACTCACAATATTTCAGGAAATGTCGTTCACTGCAAAATTCTCTTTTTGTTAAGCAATTTCCTCTTTTTTTAAATAAGAAAATGTAGAGTTTACGTCATGCAAATATGACAGAGAAGGAAAGTTTTTAATGACAATAATGTATGTTTCTTTCATGTGTTTTACTTGCTGTACAAATGGGTTGCTCTTATCTTTAAAGCAGTTAAAGATATCTAACATCAAATTTGCTACCCTAAGTGAGGGTAGCATGTTATCTATGCATGTCCATATTATTAAGAAAATTATCACAAAAACAATTTAACTAATTTACCATTCATATATTAATTTTAGTATAGCAAAAAGTACAGTTCTGATCACTTGCCCCAGATGTTAAGGCATTGTGGAATGCATACTGGGTTAACACATCTTGGAAATTGAGGTAACTACAGTTAAAGACCCATTCCTGTGTTTTTTTTCAGTGTTGGAGTTCAAATTAAATGTAATTACCCAGCCTCTATCATTATACCCACCCTCTGGCTTTTTCATAATTCTTCAACGCCACTCTGGTCCCATGGTGCCATCTTGTGACTGTAATTTCTGACTGGCTGAAAGTCAGAAGTTTATCATAATCTCCCAATACAGCTCTTTGAGAATCAGAACTAGGCCAGAACAAGGCTCTTAGGGGCCTTTCACACTTGCGTTTTTTTCCTGATTTGGAAGATCAGGAAAACACCTGTTTCTTACAGGATTCATTTTTTTTGCCCATTCTCTTTAATGATTTCAGGAAAAAACATGAAGCAACAAGTTTTTACCTGACAAAATTAAAGTGAATGGGCAAAAAACAGTAAAAACGGGTTTTTTCCTGATCTTCCAAATCAGGAAAAAAAACGCAAGTGTGAATGGCCCCTAATAGATATCAATTGAGTTGTGACCTTCTGTGCGCTCCAGAAAACACTGGAGCTATGGCAGGTAACAAATCCCTGAAGACCATCCATAGCAGCGGCGATAGAAGATGAAGCAGCAGGAAGGTTAATGTAAAATATATATACCGTATATACTCGCGTATAAGCCGAGTTTTTCAGCCCAAAATTTGGGCTGAAAAGTCCCCCCTCAGCTTATACGCAAGTATACCGCCCGCCCGCCACCCCCATCAGTATACAGGCACCCCCATCAGTATCCAGGGCCCCCCCCCATGCTCCGCAAACCTGTAAAGTAAAATGATTATACTTATCACTGTCCTCTCGCCGGCGTCCCCGCCGTTGCCGACACCGCGATCCTCCATCTTCATTCAGCGTCTTCTGGCTTCCTCTGTTTGGCGCAGGCAATGACGTCATTGTCGGTGCCGACCACAGGAAGCCGGAAGATGCTGAATGAAAATGGAGGATCGCGGTGTCGGCAGCGGCAGGACGGTGGCGAGAGGACAGTGATAAGTATAATCATTTTACTTTACAGGTTTGCGGAGCATGGGGGGGGCCTGGATACTGATGGGGGGCCTGTATACCCCTGGAGCTGCTGCTGTATATACCCCTGGGGCTGGTGCTGTTTATACCCATGGGGCTAGTGCTGTATATACCCCTGGGGCTGGTGCGGTATATAACCCTGGGGCTGGTGCGGTATATACCCCTGGGGCTGGTGCTGTATATACCCCTGGGGCTAGTGCTGTATATACCCCTGGGGCTGGTGCTGTATATACCCCTGGGGCTGGTGCTGTATATACCCCTGGGGCTGGTGCTGTATATACCCCTGGGGCTGGTGCTGTATATACCCCTGGGGCTGTTGCTGTATATACCCCTGGGGCTGGTGCTGTATATACCTCTGGGGCTGCTGTATACTACCACTGGGGCTGCTGCTGTATATACCAATGGGAAGGCTGCTGTAACACTGCTGGGGCCTGTATGTACCACTGGGGAGGCTGCTGTATACCACACTGCTGGGGGCTGTATACTACCACTGGGGAGGCCTGTATACCACTGGGGGGGCCTGTATACCACACTGCTGGGAGCTGTATACCTGGGGCTGGTGCGGTATATAACCCTGGGGCTGGTGCGGTATATACCCCTGGGGCTGGTGCTGTATATACCCCTGGGGCTGGTGCTGTATATACCCCTGGGGCTGGTGCTGTATATACCCCTGGGGCTGTTGCTGTATATACCCCTGGGGCTGGTGCTGTATATACCTCTGGGGCTGCTGTATACTACCACTGGGGCTGCTGCTGTATATACCAATGGGAAGGCTGCTGTAACACTGCTGGGGCCTGTATGTACCACTGGGGAGGCTGCTGTATACCACACTGCTGGGGGCTGTATACTACCACTGGGGAGGCCTGTATACCACTGGGGGGGCCTGTATACCACACTGCTGGGAGCTGTATACCTGGGGCTGGTGCGGTATATAACCCTGGGGCTGGTGCGGTATATACCCCTGGGGCTGGTGCTGTATCTACCCCTGGGGCTGGTGCTGTATATACCCCTGGGGCTGGTGCTGTATATACCCCTGGGGCTGTTGCTGTATATACCCCTGGGGCTGGTGCTGTATATACCTCTGGGGCTGCTGTATACTACCACTGGGGCTGCTGCTGTATATACCAATGGGAAGGCTGCTGTAACACTGCTGGGGCCTGTATGTACCACTGGGGAGGCTGCTGTATACCACACTGCTGGGGGCTGTATACTACCACTGGGGAGGCCTGTATACCACTGGGGGGGCCTGTATACCACACTGCTGGGAGCTGTATACCTGTGCTGGGGTCCACCCTCGGCTTATACACGAGTCAATAGGTTTTCCCAGATTTTGGGGGCAAAAGTAGGGGGGTCGGCTTATACACGGGTTGGCTTATACACAAGTATATACGGTAGTTAGAGCACCACTGCAATAAAAAAAAACTATAGTGGTGCTTTAAGGGGCAGATTTACCACAGGGGGAATTTTTGTCTAGAGCAGATTTTCCAATTTTATACTATGCCCTACTGGGGTGAAGGGTGTGACTATTTTTTGTAACTTTTTAACAAGCTACAAATCATTTATCTGGTTTACGTCTTATTTGCCTACCTTGTCTTTGCTGTATCACCAGCCATCTTTTTAAAGCAGTTAGGCTAGGGTCACATTAACGCTAAACTGGGGCTGTGTTTAAAACATAGGTTTTGGCAGCATAAATGCAGTGCCACCGCCATGGTAGAGCCCCGTTAACGCTGCCAATGTTAACCTATTGAGACACAGCCCCTAATGTTGCTGAAAGCGTCTTTGCTCGCGTTATTTCATAACGCGAGATTTCAATGGGATGCCGGCATATGAGCCACATCTAAAGGCCACTTTATACACACAGATATCTGTGACCAACTTCTGAACAGATCTCTGGTTGCAGTGAAATCATGGACACATTGTTCCATTTTGTGGCTGTGTACAAATGTAACAATGTGTCCATGATTACACTGCAACCAGAGATCTGTTCAGAAGTTGGTCACAGATATCTGTGTGTATAAAGTGGCCTTAAGGCCTAGTTCCCATCTAAGGTTGGTCTGCGTTAGACCTGCATTTGTATGCGTTTTTATCGCTAAAAACGCATTCAAACGCATGCGTTTTTGCCCCATTGATTGCAATGGAAAACACATTGCAAACGCATGCAAAAACGCATGTGCGTTTGTAAGAATGCAAAATGCATGAGTTTTGCAAACGCAGGCCTAGACGCAGCAGCCCATGTTTTTGGCTGCGTTTGCAAAAACGTATTTGTTCTGCGTTTTTGCAAACGCACATTCGTTTTTTCATGTCTTTTCTGTGTTTTGCATTAAACCCTATGGGTGCATTAACGCATGCGTTTGGATGCGTTTTTAGTGGTAAAACGCATACAAACACAAATGAAGGCAAATGCAGCCCAATTGCAAATGTGAAATGGCCCTCAGTTTTAAATACAGCCCCAGATTAGCATTAATGTGTCTCTAGCCTTAAGGTACCGTTACACGCGGCAATTTTGCTTGCAATTTCACTGGCAATTTGCTGGTTGCAGTGAAATCACGGAGACATTGTTCCATTTGTACACGGCAACAAGATAGAACAATGTGTCCATGATTTCACTGCAACCAGCAAATTGCCAGTGAAATTGCAAGCAATATTGCTTCGTGTAACAATACCTTAAGGCTAGGGACACATTGTTGCGACGTGTAACAGTACCCTGAGAGTCACAAATATTCAAATATTCACATTTTCTTACACCTTGTTCTTGTGCAAAAATGTGCAGCTTTTTAAAACTATAAAAGTGTTTTTAATAAAACGTGGCTTTAATTAAATCTTCCTTATTGTTTCCAAAACCTCTAGCATCTGCCAAACTGCTACTGATGAATATTATTATTAATAATAATAATAATAATAATAATAATAATCAGTTAAACTTTAACACAAATTCTATAACATTTTTATCTTGAAAGAAACTCCTGCCATTATAGAATATTGTTGCCATGAAGGAGAATCGACAGCAATATAGAAGTGTTATATAAATGGTATATGTACCATCTACATTAGAGTTTAGCAATAACACTCTTAGGCCTCTGGACACAATATTAGTCATCCTTGGTGCCCGTTTTGGTGACCATGTGCAATGCCATGAGTGTCACAACAGCATGATGACTTTATGCTGGGTCTACTAATCAGTAAAGTAATTATGAGACAGCTCACTGGGCACTTATGTGACTGCTGGAACATGGGCAAGTTAATTTTTTTGCTCAACTTTAATCCACATGAACGCAAGGATCCAAAGTTATCTTCAGAGCTCGATAATGATCTAATTTTGATGCCCACATACCTATTCTAAGTACTTTCAGTAGGGCACAAAGGTTAGAATGGACATAGTGAGCTGTCAGAAGCCTAGCGGGCCCATACTCAGACACTTTTTTTCACACACAACTTTCTTTTTGAATTTGTGCACAGTAACTTACCGTAATCATAATATCGGACTAGATGAGCTGGCTCTTGCTAATTTTGTACATCCATAAGCTTTAGGCATCTGTGACCCTGTGTCCATCCTTGGATTACTTTTTGTACGTACTAACTAGTGAAAACTGGAAACATCCTATTTTCCTTTCCACCGATTTCCACAGCAACGATAATTCTGCCAATTCCCTTCTGAGAACACCCTTTTAGGAATGGCCATAGTCACATAATAACCAGCTAATCATGAGAACATTGTTTCTATTTTGTACCTTATAAATGTATGCATATATCTCTTAAATGTTAATTAATAATCTCAGATTTAAATAGTTGATTTCAAGAATTTTTATCTTTCCAGAGAAGATGTGGAGAATGAACTTCAATTCCTAGGCTTTTTGATCATGGAAAATAGACTCAAGACTGAAACAACACCAGTGCTTCTTGAACTTAAATCTGCCAACATAAGAACCATCATGGTCACAGGTATGGATGAGATTCATTACTGGGTGGAAAATGTCAGATGAGATTTTGTATTTATTTAATTAAAAGTGTTGTCTACACAAAACAGGAATGGCAGACACCACATCATAAGCGTTGCTCATCTCCTGAAGTAAAAATGAGTTCGGCTGGAAACGCCTTAAAGTGAATCTGACAGCAGGTTCTTGTTATGCATTCTGGAGCTAGCATGATGCAAGCGTTAATACATAGAAATTAGCTGTGTCTCTTATCACAAAGTGTGTTTTTGTTTACTTGCTATGTTGGTTTAAGCTTTATAGGCCCCGTCACACTGAGCAACGCTCCAGTGATCCCGACAGCGATAACGACCTGGCCGGGATCGCTGGAGCTCCACTACGTGGTCGCAGGGGAGCTGTCAAACAGGCAGATCTCCTCAGCGACCAGGGAGCCACCTTCACATTGATGGAAGCGGGAGGACGCTTGAAACTATGATAAACTCCAGGTAACTAAGCAGCACGCGCTGCCTAGATACCCGGTGTTTATCATAGTTACCAGCGTCCTCTCTGCTTACAGGCTGTGCTAAGCAGGGAGGACGCTGGTAACTATGATAAACACTGGGTATCTAGGCAGTGCATGCTGCTTAGTTGCAGAGTGTTTACCATGGTTACCAGTCTGTGAGGTCGCTGATCGCTGGTCTCTCGCTGTCACACACAGCGATGCATGCTGACCAGTGAGAGACCAAGGACCAAAATATGGTCCTGAACCATGTACAGCGATCATCGACCTCACAGCAGTAGCCTGATCGCTGCTACATGTCACACATAGCGACATCGCTGGGGAGGTCGCTGTTACATCACAAAACCTTTGACATATAAGCAATCTCGTTAGCGATGTCGCTATGTGTGACGGGGGCTTATAATTATTTATACTGAGGAGCCCATGAGCTCATGTTTGACTCTGCCCACCTCAGTGATTAGCAGCTTTTGTCCATAGAAATGTTCACAGAAAGCTTGGTATGGGTGGGGGCAACTCTCTCCGCTCTACTGCAGTGTTAAAACTAGAACAGTTGAATGTGTCAAAACGGCTGACACATGTCACATAATCAAGGTACATGATGCTCCTGAAACATTTATTCCATTAAAGGGTTTCAGTTTATCTTTTGGCATAGCTTTTCCTCCAGATTAGGAATTAAACATTCATTCTCTTCAGGTTATCTTCCTGAGACTAATGATGATACAGAAAGACTGAACAAAGAATTAGAACCATATTTAAGATGTTTTGTTTCTTCTATTCAAGAGGACTAGGTGCATTTCATTTTCTTCCTCTGAGTTTACTCTCAATAAGGCTAGGGTGTGACCTTGCATCCTTTGATAGGATGTGTTAAAGGATGTTTTTTTTTCCCATGCCATTTTTATGGCATTTTGTCAATTTTTAGCGCTAGCATTAACGCATGTTACATATATGTACCACACATTAATGCATGCGTTTCCCATAGACTCCAATGTTAAAAAAGTATGCATTTTTGAAAACGCCCCCCAAAACTCTGCTTACCGCGTTTTTGGGTGCTTTGGTAAAAACACCTAGCATTAAACGCATTGCACTTTGACTATGCGTTTTTTTGCATGGGAGCCTATGGAAGCATTAACACTGGCATTTTTTTCACATTTCACCATGGAAAAAGTACTAGCTTTTAGCGCTTCCATGACGCAAATGTGACCCTAGCCTAACTGTACCTTTCTGGTTTGCAGTCTGCGATTCTAGAGGAAAAAGGATATTCTTGTTTGATTAAGGTCTAGAGAGAAGCTGAAAAAGGTGTATTGATAACTTGCAGACCAAGAGAACTGCAAACTGCAGACATAGGAGGGCCCATATTTTTAATGTAGGAGGTTTTGTGTGGCTATCATCAAAAAATCCTTGTCTAAAAGTTCCACCACGGAAATGTTCTCTTAAATTTGTTGTTCTGTATATAAGGTAATTAAAATCATTAATCCAGTAATGGTAATGTTCCATGTCATGCTGGTCGGTATGTACCAGGCTCACATTGGAATGGCGTAACTAAGCAACTACCTTGTCTGCAGTAGAGCCTCTGATGGAGAGGTTAGGCTTCTGCTGGAAGATAGCCGCCAGGTACTACTCTTGGGAAATTTTTGGCTCCGTAGCAACTGACCCTAGGGGTCGGCAGTGTAGGCACAGACTCGGGGGCAGGCAGGGTGGCTGGAGCAGGCTGGCAGGCTGGTACAGGCTAGCAGATACAAGCATACAGGCTGACACTTGCAGTTACTGCAAGTATGGCTGATTCAGGCAGGGATGGCAAGTATGGTAGATACTCTTGGATACAGCTGGTACTGGCAAGAATGGCATTAAATGTAACACAGGTATGGGTTGGTAGGTATAGGAAACAGTGTTTAGTTTTCCTTATATTTAATTTAATTTTTTATTGCTTTATTTCTATTAAGGTAGCAGTTATATTTGTTTACTACCCAATCACCCTTTGTGTGGCTCTACATACTTTCCCCCCACCGGTATTTCCGCTGGTGATATTCTCATTGGGATGTCCAGCCACACTGCCTTTTGTTTATGCCAGTCAGAGGAAGACCAGCTAGGATTCATCTCTCTGCTGTTATGTTCTTTACTCTGAAACAAGCTCCTGTTTGTTGTTAGGAAGTAGGCAGCATATTCTTTAGCAGCATATGCCTTCTATTTTGTTGATTGGTTTATTCACTCTTGGCTCATCTTCTACCTCAGCACCCCTTCCCTTCTGTAGGTAAATTGCTCTTTGCCCACCTCTCTTGTTCTTTAGGAAGAAGCTGAAGTGCTCAACAGCCAATCAGGCAGAATAGATCAGAGTTTTCATAGTTTAGCTATCTCAGCTCATGATGGAACCACTAGGGATTTCGGGATTGGGATCTTTAGTTTGTAAAGCTATCGGCAGGGTCAGTTGCAGTTTTTTAGTGTGTTAGCCATTTACTGGGTGAGTTGCTACACAACTATAACAATACTGCAGCCATTTACCAGAACCCTGAAGATAAAACGAAGGTAGACATTTCATCAAGACAATGATTCCAAGCACACAGCCAAGAGAACTTTAATTTGATTTTAGATTAAAAAAAAGGTACTAGAATGGCCCAGCCAATCAGCAGACCTGAATCCAATCGAAAATGTATTCAAGGAATTAAAGTTCAATGCTCTCATCATAAACTAAGTACTAACTTTCCATATGTATGTTCAATATATATAATAGATTAGATAATAAAGGTGAGTACACCCTCACATTTTTTGAAAATACTTACTTTAAGTCTTTTGATGGAACATAAGAAGTTGCACTTTGATACAATTTTAAGTAGTTAGTAGTGTACAGCTTGTATGACAGTGTTAATGTGGTATGTCATCTGAATAAGTCAATACACGGCTAATGTCTAAACTGCTGGTAAAAAAAAAAGTAATTATTCCCCTAAGTAAAAATAGCAAAATTGTGCCCAATTAGCCATTTTCTCTCCTTGGTGTCCTGGGACTCATTAGTGTTACAAGGTCACAGGTGTGAATGGAGAGCAGGTGTGATAATCTTGGTGTTATTGCTCCACTCTCTCATATTAGTCACTGTAAATTCAACATGGCACCACATGGCAAACGATTCTCTGAGTATCTGGGAAAAAGAATTGTTGCTCTCCACTAATATGGACTAATTTATAAGTAGCTTGCCAACACCCTGAAACTGAGGTGCAGCACAGTGGCCAAAATGATACAGCGATTTAACAAGACACTTTCCACTAAAAACAGTCCTTGCCATGGTTAACCAACAGAGTTCAGTGCACATGTTCAGCATCATATACAGAGGTTGTTTTTTTAAAATAGATGTATAAGTGCTGTCAACATTGCTGGAGAGATTAAAGGGGTGGGAGGACAATCTGTCACTGCTCAGACCATTTGCCGCACACTGCAACAAATTGGTTTACATGGCTGTCACCTCAGAAGGAAGACTCTTCTAAAAATGATATAAAAGAAATCCTTCAGTTTGTTGAAGACAAGGAAGAATAAGGATATGGAAATCCTTTTTGCCTTCCTCTGGATCAACATGTTAGGCTATGGGTTGAACTAGATGGACTTAAAGTCTTCCTTCAACCTTAAAAACTATGTTACTATGTTACTATGTATCTGGAACCATGTCTTGTGGTCTGATGAGACCAATATAAAATAATTTTGTTCAGATGGTGTCAACCAGGTGAAGAGTACAAAGACATGTGTGCCTTGCCTACAGTCATGCGTGATGATGGGAGTGTCGTGGTTTTGGGCTGCATGAGTGCTGGTGGCTGTAGATAGTTACAGTTCATTGGGGGAACCATAAATGCTAACATTTACTGTGACACACTACAGCAGAGCATGATGCCCTACCTTTGAAAACAGGGTCCCAGGGCAGTATTCCAACATGTTATCGACCCCAAAACACCTTCAAGACAAGGACTGCCTTGCTAAAGAAATTGAGGGTAAAAGTGCTGGACAAACAAAGCATGTCTCCATTTAGGAAAAAATGGCGTGCACACTGAGATATTTTGTTGGTGGAGGTGTAAACTGAGGGGAATCCCTAGTGCAACGTGAAGTAAAAATTCAATTGCACACTCCATGTTTGAATGCAAGAAAAATACTTTATTTGAATTTAACAGAGCAACCTTCAAGATGTCAACACATTTCAGCCTATTAGAGTCCTTTTTCACAACAGTTGCTACAAATAGAACAAAGATAAGAGAACAAAAGTAAGACAACATAAGTATATACAAATACAGTGTAGGCTCTGTATGTTGAACATACAAAGAAAATGGAAGTATTGTACATATTTACAGAGAGACAATACCATTATGCAAGTGTAACGGGGTCACTTGCTACATTTATCCTATGTTTATCATAGAATGTAAAAAATTATCTTGAGGACAGGATAAAGCAAAGGAGATGTTACCGTAGGTGGAGGAGTCCAAAAAAATAATTAGATTTTACTTAGAGCAGGTTCAGATGTCAAAGAAACACAGTCTTGAGCATGAAAAAGGTGGATGAGAGGTAGGATAAGGGGTACTTAGGCATAGGTTACCATCCAATAGGTAGTCTCCTCATAGAAATGGTAGTCTTCCCTTTGTTTTTGTTGTTTATTTAGATCTAAAGAGGTGTATTCAAAGAGATATGTTAATTTAAATTTATGGGGAAAGGGTCTTATATATTAAGCCCACACTATATATTTACCTTTATAATGTATTTCATAAGCTATCCAGGGATAGATGTAGGAGGATGGTA
Source organism: Allobates femoralis (assembly GCA_033576535.1). Taxonomy (NCBI): domain Eukaryota; kingdom Metazoa; phylum Chordata; class Amphibia; order Anura; family Aromobatidae; genus Allobates; species Allobates femoralis. The sequence goes on from JARQOC010000001.1 coordinate 187,126,799, forward strand.
TGCCTATGATAGAAGCAATGATAACATGCTATGGTGGCACTCCATGGTATGCAGAGGAGTATGGGGAACCCCTGTACTATAGGGTTAAAACTCTCTCCCAGTGCTGGTACAATATTATGCATGAGGGGTCTTTTTTTATATAAAACATACATAAGTTCGGCCAGAGCATTTCTGTTAGTACAATATTATGCATGAGAGGTCTTTTAATATATCTATAAAACTAGCTAGTCAGTTAGAATCAAGTTATACAATTAGGAAGGTAGTGTAGTCAATTACACACAGTTTAATTTCTTTTTTGCCCATCCTGGGGGGTTCCTATAGTGTGCACAGTCTGTGTGGGGCTGCAGCTATTTAGCTGCAAGACGCGGAAGTGCAGGGATACGCTGGCACATGCGCAGTGCGATTCGGTAATGCTCAGGCCACCTTTGTGCATTGTACTGTGTGTCGTCTGGTTGCTAGGAGGCCACATCACATGACTAGTAATATGTGTGAGGGGACGGCGTCAATGTCTGCCACTCGGTGAGCATAGTGGTGTCACAGCAACCAGTAAACAAAGTGGTTATTTAGTTTTCTGGTGCTTGAAGCAGGAAAATGGTTTGGCTAAAAGGGGATCTGGTATCAAAACACTGGGTATGGTTGGAGAGTTGAATAGATGGATCCAGTTAGAGATTATAGAGAGGTTGAAAGGACATATAAGCTGGAAGTTAGGACAATAGGAAATAAATAGGTAAGTGCCATGCCTGAGGGAGAAACGCGTGTTGAGGCGAGGGGTGCTTTCACTGCTTACTCACTATGTCACAAGGTAATCAGATTCTTTAATAATGTAGCTTTGATTTCAGTTTTACTGCTGGTCCCCTTTGGTTGTCCTTTTGGGTTGACATAGCTACAGTGATCTGATTTTCTTGATGGTACTGTCATATGATGTATACATTGTAATTCTTGTCTTAAAACTTACTGGAGTGGTTTAGCCTCCAGTCTTTTCCTCCAAATCAAAAAAATTTTTTGGGAGTTTAATCAATGAGTCAGTAGTTTATGCCCCCCTCTTTCTTGCATGTTGATATGTTTTTAATGGGGTTTTCTTTGCCTTTTCTATCACTGGTTATCCTTATGATCTGTATTAAATGAGTGCACAATATATATTAATAAAATCAATAGTTTTGGATTGGCTGTCAGTTGCTCTCTTTTCCTTGTTCAAAAAATTTTTATTATTTGAAATTGGCAACTTTACAATAACATAAACATTTTCATATGGATATAATTTGAAATCGTTTTAACTAACGAACAATAACTTGTCAAATACAAATAGAATGATAAGTAGAAAAGAAGGAAGGGGATGAGGGGAGGAGAGAAGAGGTAGGTAAAGAGGGAGGGGGGGGGAATAGTTTTCGATTTAAGCGTTAGTTGAGTTCGTGTTCCACAACAGAATTATTTTTATTTGTAGGAAAATGATTGTTCCATTGTTTCCATTTTTTGGTATATCTCTTCAGTAGATTATTTCTTTAAGCGTGTGTCCATTCGTAGACGTTGTGTGCCGCTATGATGTCAATCAAAGAAGTAAATGTTGGAGGAGTAGTTTCCTTCCATTTTTTTGTAATTAGAGTCTTGGCAGTTAGTAGAATATGTACCACCAGAGCTCTTGAATGTATGGGGATCTCATTGATGTCTATCAGTAGTAGAGCTAATTCCGGTGTCAGACTTATTTCTATTTCAGCAATTTCGTTGATAAATAATTGAATTTTCCCCAATAGTCTTGAAGTAAAGGACATTCCCAGAACATATGTTCCATGGTTCCTAAATTGTCACAGTTCCTCCAGCATTTAGAGGATTGTCTGGCGTCGAACTTGTGGACTCTTATTGGGGTATAATACCATCTTGTGGCCGTTTTATAAAAGTTCTCGATAAGTGAAGCATTAGTAATACTTTTATATACAATTTTGTGGGTTAATTCCCAAGATTTCAATGGTATTGTTGTGTGTAGTTCCTTAGCCCAACTCTCCATGGCCGGTGATAGTATAATTTTTGAATCCTGGTTGAACTCTGAATATATGTTTTTTAGGGTCCAAAAAATGTTTGCTTGTCCGAATCGTATTAGTTGAGTTACGAAGTGTGGTAGGTAGAGATTGTTGTTGATTTTGTCAAGAAGTAGTTTTATCTTGTTCCAGTTTGGTAGTTCTTCTTTGGGTAGTTTGAATTTGTGTTGAAGCAGTGAGAAAGGTAGAAGATGGTTTTCGTTGTCCATTATATCTGCCAAAGTTTTAATCCCCTTGCTCATCCATGTTTGGGACTTGATATTTGTAGTGAAAGCTGTAAGCGCCGTCATTGGGATCCATCTCGGAGGCATCTTTGGTTGGGAGGATGATGTGGTTGCCACTAGTGATCTCCATGCACGAATAGTTGCCTTGAGTATTGGTTCTTTTGGTAGCTTTTTGTTCTTATCACAAAGGTAAGCAAGGAGAATCCATCTGAGGTCCTGCATTTGTCGGCTAGTTTTTTCTAATTCTACCCATCTTGGTTTATTACAGTTGTTCCACCATTTTTGGCTAAGTTTAACCATTGTGGAGTTGTAGTAGGCAGAGATGTTTGGGACTGCAAGTCCTCCCTTATTTCTGCTCTTTTGTATTGTAGTTAGGGAGACTCTTGGTTTTTTCCCTCCCCAAATGAATTTAGAGAGCTGAGATTGTAATTTCTTGCACCAGGATTGTGTAAGGTGTAGCGGGATAGATCTAAAGACATAGAGAATTTTAGGTAGGATGAATAGCTTGTAAGCCTCTATTTTCCCTACCCAGGAGAGTTCAGTTTTGGAGATGTGAATGATGTCATTCTGAATTTTCTTGTATAAAGACTGTAAATTCGCTTCGTAGATAGTATTAATTGATTTTGTAATAGTTATGCCTAGATCATTTAAGTTATCAGCTTTCCAATTGAAGGGTGTGTTTTGTTGCAGAGAATCAATGGTTTGTTCATTCAGGTTAAAGTTTAACACCTGAGTTTTTTCAATATTTAATTTATAGCATGAGATGTTTGCAAATTCTTGCATTGTTGCTAAGAGATTGGGAATGGAGGAGGTTGGATTGGTGAGAGTTAAGATGATGTCGTCCGCAAATAAACATATTTTATAGTCATTTTGATTGAAGTTTATGCCAGTTATTTCTTGGTTTGTTCTAATTTTCTGAGCTAGTGGTTCAATGAACAGATTAAATAGAGATGGGGAAAGAGGGCAACCCTGTCTAGTTCCATTAGTTAATGGGATCGGATCGGAGAGATGATTGTTGGTAAGGATTCTTGCAGATGGATTTACATAGAGGGTTTTAATTGTATTTAAGATATTCCCTTGAAAGCCAAACTTTTGGAGCACCTCAAAAAGGTAGTCCCATTGGACTCTGTCGAATGCCTTTTCGGCATCGACAGGAGACCAACACTAGCTGCTTGTTTGTGATTTCTGAATTTGAAATTAGGTTTAGAATTCTCCTAGTTGCGTCTGTTGAATTTCTATTTTGGGTGAATCCTACTTGATCATCTGTAATTAAATTTGGTAAAATGTGCTGTATTCTCGAATTGATAGTTTTTGTGATTATTTTTAAGTCTGTGTTTAATAGTGATATGGGTCTGTAGTTGGATACTAGTTCTTTGTCTCCTTTGTTTTTGGGGATGACTGAGATTATGGCTTGTAGCATTTCTTGGGGTATCGTATGCTTTTTATCGGTTAAGGAGTTTATTAATTTCGTTAGGTAGGGAGTGAGTATGGCTTCATTATTCAAATAATATTCGTTTTGTATCCCATCTGGTCCCGGTGATTTACATTTGCTTAGTGAGTTGATTGTTTTTGAGATTTCACTTTCTGTATAAGGTTCGTTGAGCATGGTTAATTCTTCAACCGAGAGAGATGGGAGTGTAATCTCATCCAGGAATTTTTTAATATTTGAAATTAAGGGTCTAGTTTCAGAAGTGTCATCTTTTAGATTGTATAGGTTCCTGTAAAATTCTGCAAAGATTTTTGATATTTATAATGGTGTCTTCTTAATCTGGCCATCTTTACTTTTAACTTGGTGTATATTGGTTCTGGATCTGTGGATTTTAATAAGGTTTGCAAAAGTTTTTGTTGGTTTATTAATGTTCGAATAAAAGTTGGATTTAGTTAGTCTAACAATTTTGTCATAATCGTGGGTTAATAAGGATCTCAGTTCAATTCTAAGTTTCAACAAATTCTGATGTTTAACATCAGTAGGGCTTGCGATGATATCTTCTTCTAGCAACTTGATATCTTGGATAATTTTTTTTGTTTGGCCTTGAAGTGACCTCCTGTGTTGTGCATTAAGTTGGATCAGTATGCCTCTTATTACAGCTTTGTGTGCTGTCCATAGTGTTGTAATGGATATGTCTTTGGTGTCGTTTATTTTAAAATAATTTTTTAATTCTTCCTGTATTCTTTGTTTGTACTGGGGGTGCGAGAATAGGTATGAATTTGCTCTCCATGGTGCGTTGTTGTTAAAAGGAGGGTTATTGGAAGTTTCAAATATTATAGGTGAGTGGTCTGACCACGTTCTTTGTAGTATGTTAATTGATTTAATTTTATTTAGCGAATAAATATTTGTCAGAACTAGATCGATTCTTGAGAAAGTTTTATGAACATTTGAGTAGTGGGTGAATTATATTGAAGATGTATGAAGGCATCTAAACACATCAAAGAGTTCTTCATTTTTGATGAGGCCATCTATCTGTGTATTAATGTTTCTGGATTTATTGGATGAATCTAGAAGAGGGTTAGGTACAGCGTTAAAGTCGCCAAAAACTAGGAGTGTGCCTTTCTGGTTCTCCTGGACAATTTTAAAGAAGCGCTTTATAAATGTAGTTTGGCCCTTGTTGGGAGCATAAATGTTTGCTAGTGTATAAGTTGCATCATTTAATTTACAAATTATCACTATGAATCTTCCTTCACAGTCTTTGATAACATTGATCTCCTCGAATTTTAGTGAGTCTCTAATGATGATTGCAACTCCTGCTCTTTTCTTGACGTTTGACGAGAGAAAAACGAATGGGTACTTTTTGTTGCTGAATTTTGGTTGTTTGCCTTCTGCAAACCTGGTTTCCTGAATTCCCGCTACATCTACATGGTTCGAGTTTAGTTCTTTCCACACATGGAAACGTTTTTGTGGAGAATTTAATCCATTCGCATTTACAGTCATAAACTTGATGGTCATTTCTGTAAATGGTTATTGATTTGTTGTGGAGTATAAACACTGTTGGTTTGGATAGAAGAGGGAAAGTAGGGAGAAAGAAAGGGAAAGAAAGACTAGTTCAAGTCTTATTAAGTTCAAGTCTTTAGGAAGGAAGTGTTCAGTGTGAACAGTTGTGAAACTTCCTTGGTGGGCTCGTGTTTGGGCCTTAGGTGCATTAAATTTTCGGACCTTTCTGATAGTTGAGGGGTGATTTAGCCATTAATGTGTAGATTCTTTAGTGTCTTGAGTCCGGTCTCGGTGTCTTCTATTGTGACGGTTTTTTGTTTGTGCACAAAGATAATGGAGTTGGAGGGTCTTCCCCATCTGTAGATGATCTTGTTTTTCTGCAGAACGTCTGTGATAGGTTTCAGAGATCTTCTTTTTTGCATGGTATCTTTTGAGAAGTCCGAGAAGATCTTGAGATTCTCGTAGGGGAAAGGTAATTGGTTGTTTTGTCTGATGTAATTATTAATCTTTTCTTTGGTCTGGTAGAAGGTGAATCTGACTATAACGTCTCGCGGAATGTCGTCTGGCAGGCGTTGTGGTCTGGGTAGTCTGTGTGCTCTTTCTATGGAGGTTTCAATTTCTGGTAGAGAAGGATGTAGTTTTTTTATGAGAGACTTGATGTAATTGATCAATTCCTGGGGTTTGACTGATTCCGATATGCCTCTTATTTTCAGATTTGATCTGCGGTCACGATCCTCCCTGTCAATTATCCTGTCTGTTAGAGTTTTAATTTATGTTTTCGCTTTGGTTAGTTCTGTGTTTTGCGATTCAATTTCTTGTTTGAGTTCTTCCACTTTTTTGTCATTCGTGTCCATCCTAGAGTTAATCGCGTTGATAGATGTCTTGATTTCTGAAAACTGTTCTTTAATTTCTACTTTTAATGAGGAAAAAAGTTTAAGGAAGAAGTCTCTGTCTGGAGGATGACCGGGTTCGGGGTTGGACGTCTGACCCATCTCTTCTTGGGTAACCCTTATTTTTTGTCTAGCTGGGCTCCTTATTTGCGATTGGTTCCCTTCGTTCTCATTTTGTTTGGATCTATTGTGAGATGGTGAGTCAATTTTTTTTCTTTTTGAGCTGGTGACTGTAGGCTCGAAAACCATTAGGTCTCCTTATAAATTCCTCCTTTTCAGACTTTTTAACATCTTGACAGGGTTTGTCTTTGTTTTTTGTAGTTTTGTTTGGGCTGTAGGCAAGAGCCGGAATTTTGCTCTTGGTGATTGTGGTGTTAGATTCCATTTTTTGATCTGTTATGTTCTGAATCAGCTTTCCTTTAGTTCTTGAAGACATACCCCGGAGACTCCTCAGTCACCTGGTGTTCCCTGGGCTCCGTCCTCCTTCAGCTTCCCGCGGTGGCGCCGCAGCGGTTGTTCAGGTACTATCTCCTGTGCAGTCCCCGGTCTTGTCCTGGTCTGTGTCACGGCTCCGGTGCTTAGAATGTGTGAAGCAGTTCACTGGGTGCCTCCCGGTCTTTTAGTAGTTCTCCTGTGTGCTCTGTGGAGATGAAGTTCTCAGCTTCTCCTTCTCCCTCAGAGTCAAGATGGCGCTGGTGCTGTGGGAGTGCAGGGATGAGGCTGGCAGTAGTTTCCTTTTAGTTCTGATTGTTGGGATTCTGCAAATAAGTCACCCCATGTGAACTTGAGGGGTTCCTCTAATGGTCCATAAGCTTTGGTGGGTTTAGTGACCGTGTGGGCACCAAATCCGTCGCTTTTTTGCTCTTGCAGCACCTGAGCTCCTACAAAACGTGTCTACATGGAGCTGCAGGCCACACCTCCTCGCTCTCTTTTCCTTACAATTGAATAGGGGTGGAGTGTGCTTCTGTGTTTAGGTTATTATATTGGATAATCCAATCCTACTGACCTCAAGGTCTAGTTTGTAGGTTATTATTATTGTTGTTAATAAAGGTTTGACCTTCTGTCTAACTCTAAAATGGGATTAATTCACATTAGAAAAAGACTTACAAACTTTCTACAGAACTATCAGACTTAACACCCACTTTGGACTCACAGAGACGGACTCCAATCCTATTATCTCTGGGACCGCTACAGATCCCACACAAATCTCATCACTAGATCTACGCAATAAAAGTACATCCCACCAAAAACATACAATGCAACTGAAACACTAATATCTCTAATTGATAAAGACGTACAATCACATCTCCATGAATACTAACTAGGCTACTTCCGAACACACAGCAATATCACCCGGAAGAAAAATTATTTATTTGAATTTAACAAAGCAATCTCAAGATGTCAACTTGTTTCGGCCTATTAGAGATCATTTTCACGACAGTTGCTACAAATAGAACAAAGATAAGACAACATAAGTATATACAAATACAGTGTAGAACATACAAAGAAAATCGAAGTTTTATACATATTTACAGAGAGATAATACCATTATGCAAGTGTAACCAAGTTACTTGCTACATTTATCCTATGTTTATCATAGAATGTAAAAAAATATCTTGAGGACAGCATAAAGGCAAAGGAGATGTTAGGTGGAGGAGTCAAAAAATATTTCGATGTTGCTTAGAGCAGGTACAGATGTCAAAGAAACACAGAGTCTTGAGCATGAAACAGGAGGATAAAAGATAGGATATGGGGTACTTAGGCATAGGTTACAATTCGATAGGTAGTCTCCACATAGAAAGGGTATTCTTCCCTTTGTTTTTGTTTATTCCTATCGAATGGTAACCTATGCCTAAGTACCCCATATCCTATTTCTCATCCACCTTTTTCATGCTCAAGACTCTGTCGTGAAAACGGTCTCTAATAGGCCAAAACGCGTTGACATCTCAAAGCTGCTCTGTTAAATTTAAATAAAGCATGTCTCCAGACTGAAACACTATTGAGCATGTATGAGTCTGTCACGCTTGGGAGGTAAGGGAATCAGGTAACAGGTAGGTGAATTGGGCAAAAGGGGGTCAGGAGAGCCTAATCTGACCCTGATGCTGGGGTCCCTGGCTCGCCCTGATCTCTGAGGTACCTCTGATGGTGAGGAGTTCCGAGCCGCCACCCTGTACCCTAAAACTCCTGATTAGCCCTAGGCTGAGGGCCCCTACCTCCACCCACGGGTTAGGAATCAAAGCTTCTCCCAAGGAAAGACTTTAGCCCAGCAGCTAAGCATCAGCACAGCACCAAGACCTAGAGCACATAGCTACAGCAGCACCTGAAAGAGGAGAGGGAAGGTTATTTAAAGCCAGGGGGAGGGGATTCCAGGTGAGTCACACATTAACTCCTGAACCAGAAATTGAACATAATAGTGACTGCAGTTCTGGAGCACACCACAGGAGGCAAATACCTTCACAACCATCAACCATGCAGCTCTTAAAGACAAACAACATACACAGGAGCATCCAACAATGTCAGCGCCATCTAAGCAAGTGACAGGGGCATCCTCAAGCAGGAGGTGGAAAAGTGCAAAGTCTCCTTCATCCACATGCTCCGTGATGTCATTATTGAGGAGAGGAAGAGTATCCAGCAGCTATTGTCCAAGAGAATAAAGACAGTGCTTGAAAATAATAGTGGCCATATAAAATATTGACAATTTGGGCACAATTTGGCCATTTTTACTTAGGGGTTTACTCATTGTTTTTTGCTAGAAGTTTAGAAATGAATGGCTGTGTGTTGTGTTTTTAGAAGGTGAACCAAATTTACACTGTTATACAAGCTGTATACTGACTACTTTACATTGCATCAAACTCAATCATACGTTTGGTGTTGTCCAGTGATAAGACATAATAAAATATTTCACAAAAATGTGAATGGTGTACTCACTCTTGTGATATACTGTCCATATACTTTTTTTAACCCATAAAATAAATAAAAGCAAGGTTAATAATATAACTTTCTTTGCAAAATATTCAGTTTTACTCAAATTAGCTGCTGCAAAAATGAATACACACCACATCCAAAGCTATATCTAGTATTTTGTATGACCTCAATGATCTTTAAGGACAGCACTAAGGGCCTTTTCACATCTGCATTTGGGCTGCGTTTGTCTACGTTTGTATGCGTTTTTACCGCTAAAAATGCATCCAAACGCATGCGTTAACACACACATTGGCTGCAATGCAAAACACATTGCAAACGCATGCAAAACACATGTCATTTTGTAAAAACACAAAATGCATGCGTTTTTGCAAATGCAGCCAAAAACGTGGGCTGCTGTGTCTAGGGCTGTGTTTGCAAAAACGCATGCGTTTTGCGTTTTTACAAAATGAGATGTGTTTTTGCATGCATTTGCAAAGCGTTTTGGATTGCAGTCTAAGGGTGCGTTAACACATTCATTAGCAGTAAAAACGCATACAAATGCAACCGCAGGCAAACGCACCCCAGCCTTAGATGTCAACTGGGCCTAAGTCTTCCTGTGTTCAGTAAGATTGATTCAAATCTTACATTTCAAAGTGTACTCATTTATTCTCAGTACAGTGTACTCGTGCAGGTAGTCATCAGGTTGTATAACAGATGTGTTCTATAGGATTGTTCATAAACTGAAAATGTATGTAAGTTAAATCTGGGCAATGGAAAAAAGAATAAATGACTTTCCACTGAGCTATTTGGATGACTTGCTGCTTGCTGCCCACTATCCGATCCTTTTCTCTCTATAGTCACATGCCACATCTCCAGCCTCTTTACTACAGATCAGAACTTCTGACTATATCTAGGCCTCTAAGGTTACCGTGCGGAATAAGGTTGTGGTGTCAACATCACAATCTTATGACGCACTGTGACTAGACATGGCTGTAAGGGCCCCGTTACATGGGGTGACATCGCCGCCCATAACAGAGGCGACGTGGGGGCGTGGCCCATCACCGCCGTCATTGCCCCTACGTCGCCTCATGTGAAGGGGCGATGTCGCCGGTGCCTGGAGGTCACCTGGTTTCAGAGCAGTGCTCTGAAACCAGGCGACCATCATGGGGCGATGTGCACACATCGCCTCATGCAACCGGGCAAAGGAGACCTGTCAGGCGATGGGAGACATAGGCTCCCATTGTCCTGCATCGCCGCTGGGGTTTCCAGACCCCCCGGCGGCGATGCCGCCTGACAGATCGCCGGCGCGGGGCTGGAGGTGGCGCCCCGTCTAAACGGGGGACGGCAACACTGGCGGGGGCGGCAAGAGCGTGCGTGCCCCTGCCATTCGCCGCTGACATCCCCAGCCCTGTCGCCCCGTGTGATGGGGCCCATTGTCTTGGAGATGTGATGCAAAACCGTGGAGAAAAGAGGAAGCAGCAGTGATGAAGCAATCTTATGATGCACAGTGAGCTTTAGCCTGGATATAGCCTGAACTCCTGGCCTATAGTGGAAAAGTCAGAGGTGTTGGAGCAATGGCATTGAGTGTAGTCCATGCCCATCTAGTCGGATTCTGACCAGGAGTACACATATTGTATACTCGCAGCCATGTGATTGCCGTTCCTGGCATTGACATTAGCGAATCCTCAGAAGGCACAGTAGAGTAATTGCAGACTTATGGATTTAGAAAGGAAACCCATTTATTAGCAATTTAGGACATGACAGATTCCCCTTAAAAAAGCATAATTCAAATATTTTATACAGTGCAAACATAAGTTACTATAAGAACTATTTTATACCAGAAAATAAGTCGCAAAGGCAATGGTGAATCAGGGCCTGAATATGTTCATAGCTACATGCAGAATTAAATTATCATTGCAAGGTATAATTTAACCCCTTCACCCTGGACGATTTTCCATTTTCCAGTTTTGTTTTCTCTTCCCCATTCTTCCAAAAGCTATAACTTTTATATTTTTCAGTCAGTACAGCCATATGAGGGCTTGTTTTTTGCAGGACGAGTTGTAGTTTTGAAAGCAGGAAAAAAATTCCAAGTGCGGTGAAATTGCAAAAAAAAAAGTGCAATTATACATTTGTTTTTTAGGTTTTTTTATTCATTATGTTCACTATATGATAAAACTGTAAAATTGACATGTTGGTATGATTCCTTAGGTCAGTGCAAGTTTGTAGATACCAAACATGTATACTTGTACTTTTATCTAAGAGGTGAAATAAAAATCAGAAATTAAATGAAATGGCGCAAAAGTGCATTTCATGACTCATGCGTTATCATTTCTCAGAATCTGGGGTTATGTGATGGCTTATTTTTTGAGGCTTGAGCTGATGTTTGCTAATGATACTATTTTTGTGATGATGCGCTGTTTTGATCGCCTGTTATTGCATTTTATTGCAATATAACGGTGACCAAAAAAAATTTTGGCGTTTGGACTTTTTTTCCATTACGCAGTTTACAGATCAGATTAATTGATTTTATATTTTGATAGCTCGAGGATTTGTGAATGCGGCGATACCAAAATATCTTTATTTTAAAAATTTTGTAATAGTTTTACTTCAGTGAGGCAAAAGGTGGTCAATTTGAACTTTTTGTTTTCATATTTGTAAAATCATAATTTTTTTATAATGTCTTTTTTCTACTTGGCCACTTGGCTTTGGTGTTGCACAGTCTGATAGCTTCTCTTATGTTCCAATGAGCGGATGCCCATCTGAACACAAGAGAAATTATCTCTTTGTGCTGTTGACCTCACTGGGAGATCACCAGCAGGGAGTGATTGCAGACAGCTTATGGGGTCATCGGAGGACTCTGGGCTGTCGAGGTAACAGACAGAGGTCCTGTGATAATGGCGCGGAACAGCGCGATCCCCGCTGTGGTGCTATGGAACGTGCTGTCAGTCACTGACAGTGCGATCTATAGGGTTGACACCACCGATTAGATCGCTGATCCGATTAGTGCAGTTACATACACATCTCAGCAGATGAGATCAGCTGAAATGTGGGGAGAGGATGCAAGCTCAGCGTGTGAGCTCACATCAACGGGGGGACATGGCCAAGGACATATATATATACGTCCTTGATCGTGAAGGGTTTAAAGGAACAGTACACTCAATTTGTTTTAATAAATTTACGAAGACTCCAATCTTCAATAATATAATTACTCTTTTTATATTTGAAAGGTGATAATCTTCAAACAGCTTGCACGGTGGGACTGAGCTCTGGAATGGTACCTGATGCTTCCAGTTTACTTGTGTTGGAAGCTTGTAAACCTGATGTGGACAGGCCAGCGTCACTTACAAGACAGTCAGTGGAAAGCATCAGTGACAAATCACACATCCAAAATGTAATTCTTGTATATCGGGTTGATATGAGAAAATGTTATAATCTTTTGTGTTTGAGTATAAGGAAATTCCCCCTTTCAAAAATAATAAAAAGATGTACTACTTTTTAAAAATATGTTTTGCAACATATTGTTTAGTTTGGCTAGGGTCACATTTGAGATTACTGCGCGCTCAGGGGGTCGTGGTAAAAGCTTAGCTTTTGGCAGGCTTAGCACGATGCTACCGCCATGGTAGTGCCGCGTTAACGCCGCCCATGTTACCCTATGGAGATCCCGGCTGTAGCGCGGCACCAGCGCTGTCATCTTATGGTAATCTCGCTGTATTTCCTAACGCGAGCAAAGACGCTGTGGACAACGTCTTTGCTCACGTTTGAAAATACCGTGAGATTATCATATGATGCCGGCGTTGAAGTTGTGTTAGGGGCAGGGCCTCCATAGGTTAGTATGGGCAGCTTAAACGTGGTGCTACCATGGTGGTAGCACCGCGTTTATGCTGCAAAACACTAAGTTTTTTGGACGACCCCCTGGACAATGCGGTAATAACAAATGTGACCCTAGCCTTAAAATGGATTTTAAGCAGTGAAAACAATCTTTACCATTATTTTAAATGAATAATGATAGTTCGTATGTAAAAGTTTCCTTTAATAATGGAGCATTTAATGTTTACAGTCATGGCCGAAAGAGTTGGTACTCTTGAAATTGTTCCAAAAAATGAAGTATTTCTCCCAGAAAATTATTGCAATTACACATTTTGTCATACACATGTTTATTGCTTTGTGTCTGTAATGGAAAAACACAAAAAATAAAAAAATAAAAGTCAAATTTGACATAATTTTACAACCCAAAAATGGCCCAGACATAATTGACACCACCTTTCCAAAATTATGAGTAGATAACTTTGTTTCAAGCATGTGACGCTCATTCAAACTAAACTGTGGGCAGTAACAGGTTTGGACAATATGAAAATCACACTTTAAACCAGATGAGAAAGGTGTAAATTGACTCAATCTTGCATTACATTTCTGTGTGTACCACAAGAAAAGAAAAAGAAGAGAACTGTTTGAAGACTTGAGAACCAAAATTGTTGAAAACTATCAAAAAAAATCTAAAGGTTAAATATCCATCTCCAGAGATATGGATGTTCCTTTGTCCAATTTGCGCAACATAATCAAGGAGTTTACATCCCGTGGCACTGTAGCTAATCTCAGTGGAAGTGGACAGCAGCAAAATATTGATGAAAGGTTGCAATACAGGATAGTCTGTATGTGATAAGCAGTATCAATGAAGTTCCAAAGAAAGTAAGGCTGTCCTGAAGGCTCAGGATGAATCAGTGTCAGCATGAATTATCCATTAACATATGAATGTAATGAAACACTATAGCAGGAGACCCAGGAGCACTCCACTGCTTACACAGAGACATAAAATAAATCTAGACTTCAGTTTGCCAAAATGTACATGAGTAAACCAAAATCCTTCTGGAAAAGCATCTTTTGGACAGATAACTATAAAAATAGAGCTTTTTGGTAAAGCACATCATTCTACTGTTCACCGAATATGGAATGAGGCCTACAAAGTAAAGAACACAGTACATACAGTCAAAAATGGTGGAGGTTCAAAGATGTTTTTGGGTTGTGTTGTTGCTTCTGGCAGCAGGTCCTTACCTGTGTGCAAGGCATTATGAAATGAGAAGATTACCAAAGGAATATGGGTCATAATTTAGGGTCCAGTGTCAGAAAGTAGTAATGTCCTAAATTCTGGTCCCAATTGACTTATAATATCCCCAATTCTGGCCCTTGCATTTTTTGTAGATTATAATAATAAGTAAATAATGACATTTATAAATGATAAATATTTAAGTGATGTTTCATTCCTCAACATTCATGACATATCAATACATTATGCTATACAAATTTAATAGGTTCTGACACTACCACCTTGAGAACTGTGTAAATGACTAATTCATTCATTTTTAAAACTCCTATAGAAAGAATAGAAGAAGGTAATTTATATACGGTATCCTTTTCATGCCTGACAATGCACGCCAGATTCCTGTTGTGATAGATGTTGGTCCCAGCGATGAGACCTACATCTATTGGGCATTTATGGCCTATCCTATCAATATGCCATAAATGTAGACTATCCATTTAGGTTTTTGACTGAACATAGTACATGCTACCAACCTCCTAAGATGGCTATCCTAAACATTTTCTGTTACTGCTTGTTATAAAGTTATGGCCTAAAATACTAAATTACTTTTTTTTTTTCAGAAAACTATGAAACATAATATAACAACAGCTACTAACATTAACTGGAGACTTAATGCTAGTGCTGGAAAATATCATTACGCAATGAGTGGGAAATCCTATGACATTATCAAGCAACATTTCCCTGACATGGTATTAGATGTAAGTACTAATTTTATATAAAAAGAAATAGTAAGATGAATGACATGAAGGAAAATAGAAATTCAGTATCACAAGTAATTGTAATTAAAAGAATGCAATAGCACAATTCATTGTAATAGCAATACATCACTTCAAACCTAATAATTGAGAAAACCGAAACATTAATCTACTCAATAAAATGATGCATGGTTATATCCTAGTCGGCATGTATTTTGTAAACATGGAGTTAAGACCTCCTGGGCGATTTCAGAAAGCAGGTGTGATTAAGAGCTAAATTACCTCTATCATGGGCGTATGTAAAAACAATGGGACTCTACAGTATAGCAATACTCCTAATTGGACCCCTGTCTTCCTCAATGGTGTAGGCAGCATCTTGGCCATATAGGAGGAGTCATGGAATGTCATATAACATTTTAAGAAAAGGGAGTGACATGTATTGCAGCGCGTAAGCAGTAATGTTGCTGTCATTTCATTGAATCAAATTATCATTTTTACCCACTAGAATATCCCTTTCATGATCAGGTAGAGTTTAATGCCTCCAAAAATGCATATAACACATTGCATGATTCCACTACCCAACAGTGAATTCCCCCGCATCACAGCATGATGACCCCAGTGTCTCCAAAACAGTATGATATCCGCAAAGTACATACCCCCCCACAGTTTGATTCCTCCACACAATATCAGACCCCCATATAAGCTCACACAGTAACAAAAGTCCTACTAGTAGACTTCTCCCACACAGTATGAATGCTCCCTCAATGGCCCTCATCGCCACATAGTATGATGGCCCCCAATAAGTACTGACTGATAAAAGACCACTCGCAGCATAGCCATGTTCCCCTGTTCTGCTTCTGCAATTATTGCAATGTGTAGACTGAGGTTCCATACAGCAGGCATGATCTTGTGACATAATTGTGCCTGCTGTGCTGAGGCTCAGACAAATATGCTGAATGATTAAGAAGGGATCTGACAGATCCTTGCTCCACCATTATATTAATTGTCAGACTGGAGTACATAAGAATGACCAGAGGCATTGATTGTCAGAGCCCACCTTAAACCCACAAGATAGCAGAGCCCATAAAGTGGAAAGCTTCCTCCAATGGAAGTCTGCACCACAGTCACCTCCACAGAGCAAGGGGGGATTTTGTTTGCGATGATCCTGGCTGGGTGTGTGGTCTGTATGGGTGCAAGCCATACCTTTATTTAGGCCTTCTCACAGGCCAGCAATCTTTCACTTTGGAGTTACTGACACAGATTTCTTTTTATACAGTCTTTTACATAACATTCTGCACAGTACAGAGAACACACTGATACTGCGTCCACAAAAATTGACGTCTTTAACAACATGATTCGATTTATGGGACACTTTAACTTAATGCTACTCCATTACTCCTGGTACTACAGTTGTTAGTCCTTCCTCCTCCTTACTACTTAGCACCACACTCCCGCTTGTTAGAGTAATTTAATCTTCTTCTCGAGTTAGTCACATACCACTCAAAGAGATGCTTGTTCCTGGGCTGACCTTTTCACCCTAGAATATGCCAAGTCTCCTCCCAAGAACTTGCACATCTGGAGTCAGTTTATTGGCAGGGAAACCTGTAAAGTCCACTTGCCTGTGCCTGACAATACTACATGAGCCCCACAAGTGGATTGCTCACTGCCTGTGCCTCTGGGACACTCTCTTCCTCATGGAGCCACCTGGTTCTCTTTCTTTGCTCCTGAGTCTGGCCTCAGGAGGAGCTCCCACTAGCTCCAGTCCTCTGAACACTTCTCTAAAGTCCTTTTTCTTCTGTGACAGGCTTTCTTTCTCTAGCTTCCCTCCAACTCGACTCTCGCTGTTCAGCTTTTCTTCTCTCTGTTGTTCAACGGTCTCACCTCCTGCTGTTTAACTGTCTTTCCTCCCTTCTAGATCTTTCCCACCCTATTTATACCCTTTGTCACATGTCCCACGTCATCTACGTGTGTTCTTCCTGGCAAGAGATGGGGAGCTGGGCAATAATATACATATTCTCTCTTCTCTGAAGAAAGGGGATCATCTGCCATCTGCTCTAATAGAGCAGTAAGGGCCCTTTCACATCAGCGTTTTTTGAAATTTGCGGCAGATGCGGTGAAAAAACCGCATCTGCCGCAATTGCCGCATAACCGATGCACTTGCGGCGCGGTTGCGGTAATCCCCATAGAAAGTATAGGGGGACTTGCGGCAGGTGCGGCAAGTGCGGTTTTGCACTTGCGGCAGGTGCGGCAGCGAAAAAAACCGCGGTCAGCCGTATAGCGTATAGGTATTAGGCTTCTGATCCAGAACAGATCTCGGGATGGGAGTTACGCAAATGTATCATTAACCCTGTCCGTTTTCCCCACCGAGGCACCTGTCAACTGAATGAGAGATGGTGATAATAATGATGATTTGGAAAACTATGTTTTTTGCCTGTTTGTGTGGCTCCATTAATTTGAAGGACTACACGGACAGGCATGGATGTGTGCAAATGGATGCCACTGATGCTCACGGATCCTTGTTTTTGATGGATCTTTTAGTTATCAGACATTGATTGGGGGAGTCCATTTGCATAGGGATCTATGAGGCGGATCCATTTGTGTCAGTTTGTGTCCGCTGTGCTGTACTGAGCATGCTCCGAAGCCAGGCCTCCTTTCTCTAGTAAGGCCTGTCTCTCTCTCTCTCCAGAATTGTAATGCATACAAATGAAATCCAACGATCTCTGGTAACTGATGGATTTTTCAAAAACAAGGAGCTGGGAGCATCAGTGGCATCCATTTGCACAGATCCGTGCCTGTCCGTGTGGTCCTTCAAATTAAAGGATCCACACGGACAAGGAAAAACCACGTGAAGGGGGCCTTAACCCAATAAAAGTTATATATAAAGGATTACTATAAAGGAACCCAAGCCAATAATTAATTGAACTCCTATATCTAAGTTAATAAAATAAAAAAGTACATGTCTTTATTGAACAAACACATAAGAATAAAAACATTTAAAGAAGGAAATATCCTTCAGAAAAGGGAAAAAACTGGAAGTAATGACATAAAATGACAAAACATCTCCAAATATATACATTACTAGCTGTAGTACCCGGCTACGCCCGGGTTAATAAATAACTGCTGTTAGCTATAACAAAATAGAATTTGAATATGTCATATTAATGACCTGTAGGAAAATAGAAGCTGAGCTGTGATTGATTGCTATAGGCAGCCTAATAAATCTCCAGCCAACAGTAAACCCTCCCCCTGGCCGGGCAGTATATGTCACCTTACACATACACATAATAGACAGCTCATGTGACTGACATCTGCCTTAATTCCCTATATGGCACATGTGTTGCACATTGGCTGTTTTTAATCAGATGTTTATGTTTGGAAAATAAAGATAGCACACATGTGAGGCGAGTTGTGTGAGGTGATTTGTGCACATCTGTGTCTGTCTGTGTGGTGTGTGTGTCCCTGGGGTGTGTATGTGTGTATCCCTGTGGAGGGGTCTGTGTGGTGTGTGTCTCTGTTGTGTGTGTCTCTTTGTGGTGTGTGTGTGTCCCTGTGGGGTGAGTGCATGTGTCCCTATAGGGTGTGTATGTGTGTGTGTCCCTGTGGGGGGGGTGTCTGTGTGGGGTGTGTGTGTGTCTCTGTGTTGTGTGTGTATCTTGTGGTGTGTGGTGTGTGTCCCTGAGGGGTGAGTGCATGTGTCCCTATAGGGTGTGTATGTGTGTGTGTCCCTGTGGGTGGGTCTGTGTGGTGTGTGTGTCCCTAGGGTGTGTATGTGTGTGTCCCTGTGGGGGGGGGGTATGTGTGGTGTGTGTCTCTGTTATGTGTGTCTCTTTGTGGTGTGTGTGTGTGTGTGTGTGTGTCCCTGTGGGGTGAGTGCATGTGTCCCTATAGGGTGTGTATGTGTGTGTGTCCCTGTGGGGGGGTCTGTGTGGTGTGTGTGTGTATCAGTGTTGTGTGTGTCTCTTTGTGGTGTGTGTCCCTGTGGGGTGAGTGTTTGTGTCCCTATAGGATGTGTATGTGTGTGTGTCCCTGTGTGTGGGGGGGGTGTCTGTGTGGGGTGTTTGTGTCTCTGTGTTGTGTGTGTCTCTTTGTGGTGTGTGTGTGTGTCCTTGAGGGGTGAGTGCATGTGTCCCTATAGGGTGTGTATGTGTGTGTGTCCCTGTGGGGGGGTCTGTGTGGTGTGTGTGTCCCTGGGTTGTGTATGTGTGTGTCCCTGTGGGGGAGGGTATGTGTGGTGTGTGTCTCTGTTGTGTGTGTCTCTTTGTGGTGTGTGTGTGTGTGTCTGTGGGGTGAGTGCATGTGTCCCTACAGGGTTTATATGTGTGTGTGTCCCTGTGGGTGGGTCTGTGTGGTGTGTGTGTCCCTGGGGTGTGTATGTGTGTGTCCCTGTGGGGGGGGGTATGTGTGGTGTGTGTCTCTGTTGTGTGTGTCTCTTTGTGGTGTGTATGTGTGTGTGTCCCTGTGGGGGGGTCTGTGTGGAGTGTGTGTGTATCGGTGTTGTGTGTGTCTCTTTGTGGTGTGTGTCCCTGTGGGGTGAGTGTTTGTGTCCCTATAGGATGTGTATGTGTGTGTGTCCCTGTGGGGGGGGGGGGTCTGTGTGGGGTGTGTGTCTCTGTGTTGTGTGTGTCTCTTTGTGGTGTGTGTGTGTGTGTCCCTGAGGGGTGAGTGCATGTGTCCCTATAGGGTGTGTATGTGTGTGTGTCCCTGTGGGTGGGTCTGTGTGGTGTGTGTGTCCCTGGGGTGTGTATGTGTGTGTCCCTGTGGGGGAGGGTATGTGTGGTGTGTGTCTCTGTTGTGTGTGTCTCTTTGTGGTGTGTGTGTGTGTGTCTGTGGGGTGAGTGCATGTGTCCCTATAGGGTGTGTATGTGTGTGTGTCCCTGTGGGGGGGTCTGTGTGGTGTGTGTGTGTATCTGTGTTGTGTGTGTCTCTTTGTGGTGTGTGTCCCTGTGGGGTGAGTGCATGTGTCCCTATAGGGTGTGTATGTGTGTGTGTCCCTGTGGGGGGGGGTGTCTGTGTGGGGTGTGTGTGTCTCTGTGTTGTGTGTGTCTCTGTGTGGTGTGTGTCTCTTTGTGGTGGGTGTGTGTGTGTGTCCCTGAGGGGTGAGTGCATGTGTCCCTATAGGGTGTGTATGTGTGTGTGTCCCTGTGGGGGGTCTGTGTGGTGTGTGTGTGTCTCTTTGTGGTGTGTGTGTCCCTGTGGGGTGAGTGCATGTGTCCCTATAGGGTGTCTATGTGTGTGTGTCCCTGTGGGGGGGGTCTGTGTGGTGTGTGTGTCTGTGTCATGTGTGTCTCATTGTGGTGTGTGTGTGTCCCTGTGGGGTGAGTGCATGTGTCGCTATAGAGTGTGTGTGTCCCCTTGGGGTGTGTGTGTGTCTCTGTGTTGTGTGTCTCTTTGTGGTGTGTGTGTGTGTTTGTTTGGGAGCGTGGTGAGTATCCAATGTTGGGGCTGCACCTTAGCGACTATACACTTGCTGTTACTCTTTGTGTGCGTGTGTTGTGTATACATGTCCCCGTGCGTGGTGAATATCTCATGTTGGGGCCCCACCTTAGTGACTATATGCTGGTATGTGCTGTTAGTCTTTGGCGCTATCATTAAGCCCCTCTCATTCACAACTGTCAACTGGTAACTGTCACTTTTTCCCCATTATGTAGATAGGGGTAAAATTGTTTGGTGAATTGGAATGCGCGGGGTTAAAATGTCGCCTCACAACCTAGCCTGTGACGCTCCCTGGGTCCAGACGTAGGACTGTGCAAAATTTTGCCTCTATAGCTGACATCTGTCGATTTTCCTCCAACTCTTTTCCATTCACTTTTTCCCCATTATGTAGATAGGGGCAAAATTCTTTGGTGAACTGGAACGCGCAGGGTTAAAATTTCGCCTCACAACATAGACTATGATGCTCCCGGGGTCAAGACGTGCAACTGTGCAAAATTTTGTAGCTGTAGCTGGCAGCTGTCGATTTTCCTCCCACACGTTTCCTTTCCCTTTTTCCCCATTATGTAGATAGGGGCAAAATTGTTTGGTGAACTGGAACGCGCGGAGTTAAAATTTCGCCTCACAACATAGCCTATGACGCTCTCAGGGTCCAGACGTGTGACTGTGCAAAATTTTGTCTCTATAGCTGACAGCTGTCGATTTTCCTCCAATATTTTTCCATTCACTTTTTCCCCATTATGTAGATAGGGCCAAAATTGTTTGGTGAACTGGAACGCGCAGGGTTAAAATTTCGCCTCACAATATAGCCTATGACGCTCCCGGGGTCAAGACGTGTGACTGTGCAAAATTTTGCGGCTATAGTTGCGACGGTGTAGATGCCAATCCCGGATATACATACACACACACATACACACATTCAACTTTATATATTAGATCTACATGTTCACAATAGCATTTGTTCAAATGAAATTATCCCTTTAATGCAAAAATAATTTATTCCATCTTGGAAGAAGCTACACAAGTGAAATATGGTGGTAGCATTATTCACTATATTCTCCTGTTTACATTGTTTATTGAACTCCCTATGTACATTGTATTACGTTATAATTTCTGGATTCCCTTTTTAATGTTTTTAATGCTCTGTTAATTTAGTGAATTATTACTAACTTGTAAACCTAGGGCATTATTTATTCACTCAATATGGACATACAGGGGTATCTCAATGAATTAGAATATAATCAAAAAGTTAATGTAATTCAGTAATTCAATATATAAAGTGAAACACATATAATATATAGAGTCATTACAAACAGAGTGATGTATTTCAAGTGTTTATTTCTGTTAATGTTGATGATTATGGCTTACAAACAATGAAAACCCAAAGGACATTATTTCAGAAAATTAATATTGGGAGGATGAAGGGTCTGAGAGATAAAATATTACCTAAATAGATATCAGAAGCTTCAAGTTGTGTGGTTGTGAAAGTCAAAACTGCTATAAAAGCAGATCACAACGGCTGCTGCAGTCCCCAGTGTGGTGCATATAGAGTAGGGAGGATGAAGGGTTAAAAAGCACGCTGCTGTATTCCACGAGATATCAAAGGGTAAATATGATATTGATTATTCAACACATTTCAGGGCTCCCTGGCCCCTTACTCAGGATAAATATCAATATCATATTGCCATGTTTCAGATTGTTTCTGGGAGTCCTGAAACACGTTGAATAATAAATCAATATTATATTCACCCTTTGAAGTCTTGTGGAATATGGCAGTGTTGTTTTAAGCCCTTCATCCTCTCTACTTTAATTTTCTGAGATAATGGTGTTTAATTTTTTTTTGGCTGTAAACCATAATCATCAACATTAACATAAATAAACACTTGAAATACATCACTCTATTTATAATGACTCAATATAACACATGCGTTTGAATTTTAGTATTGAATTACTGAAAAAAAGTAACTTTTTGATGATATTCTGATTCATTGAGATGCATCTGTACATTGACTTTTTCTCTCTGAGTAATTGACATTAGGCTGACTTTTTTATTTTTTCAGCTACACTTTTTTGTTGTCTTAAAGGGATAATTTCTTTTGAACATATGCTATCATGAAGATGTAAATAATATATATTTTTGAAGATTTTACCTCCAGTTTTTTCTTTTTCTGCAGGATTTTTCCTTTTTTAAATTCTTATGTGATTGGTTAATAAAGATATGTACTTTTTAAAATTCGTTTTGATATAGGACTTAAATCTGATCATTAGTTTTAATGATTGAGAGATGTGGTAGTGGTCATGTTGATAGTGGGTCTTATGTGTGAGCAACTCATGGGTAGAAATTCTTTTTCCTGTAGCTGAGGGAACAACCTGTTGCAGTGAGGTCTGTGTTGTTGGAAACCAACTGGGTACATCTTGGCACATGTGGACTATAAACTACATTACTATCACCACATGATATGACATCAGCTGTTCATGTGGGGAAAGCAAAGTGACCATCAAGATAAGCAAGACTCGATGTGTCCTCCTTTCTCTCTTCAAGGTTGTCTTTCTGTTAACCATTCTGCACCTACAAGAAGTAACATTACGTCGTCATCAGTCCCATCATCATCCTCACCTACTACTTTCTATACAATTTTGGTTCTATCCCCGTTGCATTGACAGTTTTCCATTTGAGTGTCAAAGAAACATACATAGTTTTCCAATGACATGGTATTGTACTCCCACATGTCCAAATTTAGCACGATAGGTGTCAAACAACCTGGATTTTATTTATAGCTGCTAATATTTATTCTTTGAATTCCTCAAGTAAAATTTTCTTTTCAAAAAACATAGATTTATTCCAAAATTGTTAAGAAGTTTTTAATCAAATAAATAGGTGTATTACCAGGGAATCCTGTGTTCCATAATTGACAAAACCTTTGTATAACCAACGAATGTCAATCACATTTATGACCAGATGATCTCTTTCCACTACCTGTAGAGTTTACCCTTCCCTATGTGTACAGCTCTTATGCAGTGTAGGTCTAACAAAAAGAAATTAAGTGAAGGCTGGCATTTGAGGCCATTATACTGTGGACTGAAGGAAAACTATCAAAAAGGCTAAATTGTTTAAAAGTATTAAACCGAATTTAGTGTATTACCCCCACAAATATTATCAGTATGATGACTCCTAATCAATATGACACCCCTTCAGCTAACATTCAGTATGATGAACCACACTCATTATGAAACCCTCACACTGTATCATTGCCCTTATAGCCCTCCACATAGCTCGCACTCACTATGATCAGCCTCTCAGTATGCATAAATCCAAAGGACCAGGATGTACAACGATCCGCACTGCTGAGTATAAGGAAGGACCACAATCTTGGTATGTAAAAATGGTGCTTTATTTCTTCTACGTGTTTCGGGCTGTCCCAGCCCCTTCCTCAGGATTACAACCATAAACAAATTTGTTTATGGTGGTATTCCTGAGGAACGGGCTGGGACAGCCCTGAAACGCATTGAAGAAATAAAGCACCATTCTTATATACTGTACCAAGATTGTGGTCCTTCCTTATACTCAGCAGCGCGGATTGTTGTACACCCTCGTCCTCTGGATGTATGCATATGTTGTTCCTGATGGAACAGTGGATCCTGCAGCAGCTGTTTTGTGCATTTAAACCTGTTGTGGGGCACAAAACTACATAAGGTGAGCAGTACCTCATTTTTTAACTATCTGGTATCTAAGACATTTTTATGGTCCATACAGCCCTCTACAGACTATGATGCTGTCCCCCCTTTTGTTTGATAGCTCCCAATGCCAACCCCAATTTAGTATGATGCACTCACAACCAATGTTCAGTTTGATGGAAGCCTCTCAGTATGATATCCTCATACAGGATTATTTCCCCATAGCCCCACACACAGTAGGATGG
Organism: Allobates femoralis; assembly: GCA_033576535.1. Taxonomy (NCBI): domain Eukaryota; kingdom Metazoa; phylum Chordata; class Amphibia; order Anura; family Aromobatidae; genus Allobates; species Allobates femoralis. Next base: position 187,150,916 of record JARQOC010000001.1, read on the forward strand.
CCCCTCAGCATGATGCTCTCATTGCCCCTCAGTATGATGGTCCCCACTCAGTACAACCTATTACTTCTTCATTTTTAGCAAAGAATTCCTGTTTTTTTCTCCCTAAAAGGGACAATTTTTGATAATTTGATAAAAAGACTGGTAATTGATTGATAAGTTTTGAAAACTACTTGCAGACCCCAAAAAGGGGATAATATTTCAATCCTAGTTGAGAAACAATATTATTCATTCTCAAAATGTTACACCTGTTTTTTTTTTATAATAAAACAGATAATTTTGGAAGGCTTGTGAAAAAGCTATTGCTTCTTTATTTAACAAGGGGCTAAACTCTTGATGTTCCCCAAACATGGATAATATTTGCACCTATCGTGAAAATTCCATGAATTCTAATATTTGCATCACCTGTGTAAAAATAAGAGAAGGCATACATCTGGCCCCCTAAAAGGATTACTTTTGAACTGTTTGTACAATATAAGTGGACTACAAAGTCTAAAACAGCTATGTGTGGTTAAAAAGGCTGCCGGTTAAGAAAGCATATCATTTTTCTCCTCGCCAGATAGGTTGACGCCTCTTGGACATTTAAAAGATTATGTTTGCATCATTAGTACAAACGAAGAAACAGAGTTTTAGCTAGATTATATCAAATGATTTTATTATTAAAAGACAAACTAGGTTGAGCAGACTCATATTTAGAGTTTTATACACATTTTCCAGGCAATGAGACACTGTTTAACTATGTGATTCACTGCAAATTCGACACAAATCAAATTTTTGGTGAAAATACGGTAAAGGCAGCAATTCTGAAGTTTAAATGATCGATTCCTCTCTAGTTGTAACAGATGCCTGTTCACTTAAATATGTAAAACTCTTAGTGGGTTGTAAACTTGAAAAAAATATTCCTTTAAATGTTTTGAAAATAAAAATATATACAATGTTTGTGTATACTTGTATTTGAAGGGTATTCTACTAGTTAAAATCCTTTTCTTAAATGTTGCAGTGCACCATGCAAAAAACAAAATTACAACATATATGCACCTCCCAGACCAATTGGCGCTGTGCCTTCAAGCCCTAATATCAAATTATTATGTTATGTGTGAATTGCAGCCCATCAGTGGCCGCTAATTTACTGCAGCCTTTATAGCTTTACAGTTCTGTTTTACATTGGAAATGTATAACAATGGGTATGCCCAGCAAATCCAGGGGGTGAGTATACTGTGTGCATTTGTTTTTATTTTGGATGGTGCACTATATCACGTAAGAAGGGGATGGCCCAGTTGTGTACAACCTCAATAACAATGGTCCCCTAATGTGAAGATGCTTACGCTGGCTACAGCAGTTCCACTTTTGTCTTGTGATTGTCACAGGAATGAGCTGTTTTGTGTCTTCATGTGACCAATAGTGTTTTTGAATAACTCCCATTGCCCATGTGAGCTGTTTTTAGTGCCAAGGCAACTACAGATTAAATTATAATTATAGAAATGCAAATATGAAATATGCAAATGTTGATTGCTTAAATCTAAATTTAATCCATATTTTACACATCACATTTCAACATTTTTTTTTTACTTTATGTTGCAGATACTTCTAAATGGAACTATTTTTGGCAGAATGACACCAAAACAAAAATCTGGCCTTATAGAAGATTTGCAAAAAATTGAGTGAGTTGAGAAGACATTGTTTCTGATGTCCTCATAGTTTGTTTCCTTTTGAAGCTGAAATCTGGGGCTCATCCCGAAGATTAATATTTAGAACGTTGTCAACTGGTAAATCTTAGGATGAAAACGATCAATATGATCAGAAAGATTAATGTTAATAGCAATGACTGACTTTAGATCAAACCTTTCTGACCTTGAGAGCCATATTTAGCTGTAAAAGATGGTCTCGAGACATATTCAGATCTGAGAGGGTCACAACCATAACAAGCTCCTGCCTTCCTCACAATTGTGGCACCCAGAGTTCACTTTCCATTATGACAGCCAACTCTTTACCACAGAAATAACACCAAGGCAGTATACCAAGATCCAGGGGTCCCTACGTTGCCACCATTAATAACTGCTCTTTTGCGTGGGACTCCTAGATAAAGTCACCATGTGGAGACCTGCTCTTTACAGCTGTTTGCTAGCGCTGGTGCTTATGCAATAAGCTGGAAGACAGTCGCGAGCCACATATCACTGGCCTGCAAGCCCCAGGTTGTGGACCCCTACTTTTAGATACTGACTACAAAAAAAAATGCTAATGGTAAACTGGGGCTAACCTAGATAAAAATGGACATTGGCAATTAGCTGCCATATTTGAACCATGCCAAACCTGACTGACCTGACTTTTGTATAATAATTCAGTAATCTTGATTAATTGATGATATTTATATTGCATTTAGCAATTATAGCTATTTTATTATTATATAAAAATTATGTTCCTTTTAACTGTTACTTTACTTATATTTTAGCTATTATGTTGGTATGTGTGGAGATGGAGCAAATGATTGTGGGGTAAGGTATTTTTAACTTTTTTAATTTCTACATGAGATATCATATTTCCTTTTTCTAGCCAGAGTAGATTATATCCTGCTGTATGTAGGTTTCTCTTTAGGTCCCATATAGAAAGAATGGAGTTGTTGCTCCATTACTCTATTCTCATATATCATTTCAGAACTCCCATTCTGTGGGTCTAACCAATAGGAGCTTCACCATTTAAAAGGTTATCACCTGTGGATAGCTGATAACTTTCATTTGTTGAGAATATGCTTTTAAGCGGTTGTCTAAGAATGTGATTAAAATGGACTCTGTGATATTTTAAACTGCAACTCTACTTAGTCATGTGTCAGGACAATCTTGCAGACTGAAGAGACATGCTCAAGTTGTGTGTCACAGCATTTTAAGGATATACAGTTAGGGCCAGAAATATTTGGACAGTGACACAATTTTTGCGAGTTGGGCTCTGCATGCCACCACATTGGATTTGAAATAAAACCTCTACAACAGAATTCAAGTGCAGATTGTAACGTTTAATTTGAAGGGTTGAACAAAAATATCTGACAGAAAATGTAGGAATTGTACACATTTCTTTACAAACACTCCACATTTTAGGAGGTCAAAAGTAATTGGACAAATAAACATAACCCAAACAAAATATTTTTATTTTCAATATTTTGTTGCGAATCCTTTGGAGGCAATCACTGCCTTAAGTCTGGAACCCATGGACATCACCAAACGCTGGGTTTCCTCCTTAATGCTTTGCCAGGCCTTTACAGCCGCAGCCTTCAGGTCTTGCTTGTTTGTGGGTCTTTCCGTCTTGAGTCTGGATTTCAGCAAGTGAAATGCATGCTCAATTGGGTTAAGATCTGGTGATTGACTTGGCCATTGCAGAATGTTCCACTTTTTTGCACTCATGAACTCCTGGGTAGCTTTGGCTGTATGCTTGGGGTCATTGTCCATCTGTACTATGAAGCGCCGTCCAATCAACTTTGCAGCATTTGGCTGAATCTGGGCTGAAAGTATATCCCGGTACACTTCAGAATTCATCCGGCTACTCTTGTCTGCTGTTATGTCATCAATAAACACAAGTGACCCAGTGCCATTGAAAGCCATGCATGCCCATGCCATCACGTTGCCTCCACCATGTTTTACAGAGGATGTGGTGTGCCTTGGATCATGTGCCGTTCCCTTTCTTCTCCAAACTTTTTTCTTCCCATCATTCTGGTACAGGTTGATCTTTGTCTCATCTGTCCATAGAATACTTTTCCAGAACTGAGCTGGCTTCTTGAGGTGTTTTTCAGCAAATTTAACTCTGGTCTGTCTATTTTTGGAATTGATGAATGGTTTGTATCTAGATGTGAACCCTTTGTATTTACTGTCATGGAGTCTTCTCTTTACTGTTGACTTAGAGACAGATACACCTACTTCACTGAGAGTGTTCTGGACTTCAGTTGATGTTGTGAACGAGTTCTTCTTCACCAAATAAAGTATGCGGCGATCATCCGCCACTGTTGTCATCTGTGGACGCCCAGGCCTTTTAGAGTTCCCAAGCTCACCAGTCAATTCCTTTTTTCTCAGAATGTACCCAACTGTTGATTTTGCTACTCCAAGCATGTCTGCTATCTCTCTGATGTATTTTTTCTTTTTTTTCAGCCTCAGAATGTTCTGCTTCACCTCAATTGAGAGTTCCTTTGACCGCATGTTGTCTGGTCACAGCAACAGCTTCCAAATGCAAAACCACACACCTGGAATCCCCCCCTGACCTTTTAACTACTTCATTGATTACAGGTTAACAAAGGAGACGCCTTCAGAGTTAATTGCAGCCCTTAGAGTCCATTGTCCAATTACTTTTGGTCCTTGAAAAAGAGGAGGCTATGCATTACAGAGCTATGATTCCTAAACCCTTTCTCCGATTTGGATGTGGAAACTCTCATATTGCAGCTGGGAGTGTGCACTTTCAGCCCATATTATATATATAATTGTATTTCTGAACATATTTTTGTAAACAGCTAAAATAACAAAACTTGTGTCACTGTCCAAATATTTCTGGCCCTAACTGTATATCTCACTCAGCCCCTGAAATAGTGCTGTGAAACGTCTGACAGATTTATAGCAGGGTATAGAGGCTAGTTGAGCAGAACTGCTTGGAGGAGGATAAAGCTGAAAAGAAAACTCCATTGTGTTTAGTCAAAAAGAAAAATATTTATTTCTTCCCATGTCAGCCATTTTCTGTTGGCGAAGTTAAGGTATGTTTACAATACTACTTTTTTATTAGTTGAGACACATGTATTGAGCTGTGCTTCTTCAGTCTACAACTCTACAACCTATCCTAACAAATAACTAGGATAGGTTGTAGTTTTAAAAATGCCACTGGGGCCATTTGTTTTTCAAATTCTTGGAGAACCCCTTTAAAATGGACCTCTCACTAAATTGTTCATGATGAACTGGACACACGGTGTAATAGACAATGCAGAGGAGGTTGATTTTTTAAAATTTGCCTCTCTGTTGCAGAGATATTAGTAATTAAAGTATTTGGCACCTAAACTGTTTTTTTAAGCTCAAGTGGACATTACCAGAGGGCTTTCACTGGGGTGCGTATGTCTTTCTCTTTCCTTTCACTCCACTGCAGAGAGACCGGTGGCTGCATGACAAGCGCTGCATCCTTAGCCACAACTCTGCCCCTGGACAGCAGCGGTCATAGGTCTGCAGTTATCTGAGGTAGCAAGGGTTGCCTAGCCTGGGACTTTTTTGACATTGCAAAAGATGACCCAACTCAAAAACCTCCACAGTTTGACTACTACGTGCATGAACCTCTACAAGTGCCAGCACCATGCATTAGTCTGGACATATTACTGCAGTAAAATGGTGCAAACCTGGCTTCAGCTCTACGCCGGGGTAGTTACACACGTGTCTTGCATGGCTCACATCATGAACATGGCTATACAGTAATTCCTAGGTCACTGTTTTTTCATCCTGGATGCACTGCTGCAGAAGGCATAGTCATTGTTTGCTCACTTCCGCCATTCACACTTCATGGCTTATCTATTAATACTAATTAACAGAGATCTCAGTGTGGTGCCGGCCCATTTGGCGGTCAATACAGAGACCAGTGGTGGGGTGATCTGCCTGTCAGCGCTCCTCTTCAGCCTCATCCTTTGCATGGAGGGGATTGTAAGCTGAAGAGGAGCACTGAGGCTCAGCCAGGGATGATCACAGTGTGTACAAACTTGGATAACCCCCCTAAGTGCTACAATTACCGATCAAAACACTTAGGGTGCAGGGAGAGGGAGGGGAAATGCGCACTGTCTCTTACTTCTCCCCGCACTCATTTCACAATGGTGACTGGATGTTGCCATGGCAACCAGATGTTGCCATGGTGACATCCGGTCACCTGACCCAAGCCTCAGAGATCATTGGATCCATGGGACTTATGCCTGAAGCATTGCCATACAGTGCAGCATCAGTATGAGCCCAGAGACTGCTGCAAGAGGACACTTGTTACCTTGCTGCAGTTTCTGGAGGTGATTGAGTGTCATGGGCCATCGTTCTGGATTATGTTGGAGGATATGTGGGGGTAATACAAGTGATATCCAGATATGTGTTTGTGTTTTTTGTTCTACTAAAGTTATTTTTCTCTGTGTGTTGTGTCTTCTTTACTATTAATTAGAGATTCCAAATAGCCTAAAATAATAGTCTAAAATTTGCCCAACATTAGGAATCTCAGGCTTAGTACCAGCTGGCAATACAAAGCTGGCCTTAACCCCTTTATTACCCAGGCTGCCACCACTAAATTGCAGTTAGAGGAGTCATGTACAGCGCTAGAAAGTAATGCTTGAACAAATCCACCTGGCTGGCAGCATAAAATACAGCAAAGTCCCACACCGTATTTCTGATTGCCAGCCAGGTACAACTAGGCAGCTGGGGGTGGGTGGCAGCCTGTAGCTTACTAATTTTACCTGGCTCGCAACCAAATATACAGCAAAGCCCCATGTCATTTTTTTTTTTTATTATTTGTAGAAATAAAAAAGAGGTGGAGATTTGCCATGTTTTTGGTTGCCAGCAAGGTACAACTACGCAGCTATGGGCTGCCACACTCACCCCCAGATGCCAAGTTGTACCTGGCTGGCTACCAAAAATATGGAATGGGGCTTCACTGTAATTTTGGTTGTCAGCTATGTACAACTAGGCAGCTCATAGCTGCCTAATTGCACCTTGCTGACAACAAAACATACGGCGAAGCTCCACATAATTTTTTTAATTATTTCTAGAAATATTTTTTTAAAAAGGGCTCTGCTGTATTTTTGCTTACCAGCCAGGTAAAACTAAGCAGCTGGTGCTGGGTGGCAGCCCATACATGCCTCTGTACCTGTACTGGTGACCAAAAGTACAGCGAAGCCCCGCTCCATCAGCACAAAATTCCTGCTAAATACACAACAAATACTCACTGTTTGGACAGTGGTGTTTATTTGCTGACTATTTTGGAGTGGACATTGAGCTCTTTGGGTGAAAATTGTGGCAAAATACGCTGAAAGAATTGACATGCTGCAGATTTTTCTGCAAAAAAATACATAATATTTCTGCAGCGAGAAAATCCGCAGCATTGTCACAACACTTCTAATTTTCTATACACTTTTCAGGGAAGGTGCTGTACTGCAGGATAGTCAAATATGCGCTGTAAAAACATGGGAAAATCGCGGCAAAAAAAAACCCAAAGGAAATCCACAGGGTCGTAACATGGCCTAGAATTCACATACAAGGTTACTACTCAAAAACGTCACTACTTACCTTCTGTGAGTCCAGCCATGTACTCAAAAATTGTTTTCCCACCACATCTGGAGTATCAGCATACTCAAGGGAAATTGACCAACATATACTGGAGTCCATTTTATTTTGTTGCCCGTGTGAAAATGAAAAAATCCTTTTTTTCCACAAAAAGTCTTTTAGCCTACATATTTTCATTCTCATAGCTAAATATTATAAAAATCTGAAAACCTCGGGGTTAAGGTGCTCACCACATATCCAAATTCCTTGTGAGTCTAGTTTTCAAAATGGGCTCACTTGTGGGGGGTTTCCACTGTTTAGGCACAAGAGGAGCTCTCCAAATTTGACATGTCACTCAGAGATCATACCGTCAAAATCTGTGTTTCAAAATGTCACAATGGTTTTCCACCACATATGAGTTATCGACGTACTCAGTACAAATTGCCCAAAAAAATTTAGGATCCATTTTATCCTGCTGCCCTTTTAAAAATGAAAAAATTGAGGCTAAAATACATTTGTGTGGAATAAAAAGTACTTTTTCATTTTCACAACTCACTGTATGAAGCACCTGGAAGGTCAAAGTGCTCACTATGCATCTAGATAAGTTCCTTGTGGGGCCTAGCTTCAAAAATGGGATCACATGTGGGGGAGCCCCACCGTTTAGGCACATCAGGGGCTGTCCAAACGTGACATGGTGTCCGCTATCGATTGCAGCTAATTTTCTGCTTGAAATATCAAATGTCTCTCCTTCCCTTCTGATCCATGCCATGCGCCCAAACAGTGATTTTCAACCACATATGGGATATCGGCAAACTTAGGAGAAATTGAACAAGAAATTTTAGGGTCCATTTTCTGCTGTTACCCTAGTGGAAATGCTATATTTGAGGCTATAGTAACATTTTTGTTGGAAAAAGTAAAATTGCTTTAGTTCCTATGAAACACCTGAAGGGTTAATAAACTACTTGATCATGGTTTTTAGCAGTCTAAGGCCCCTTTCACATCAGCGTTTTTTTTAAATCGCGGCAGATGCGGTGAAAAAAACGCATCTGCCGCGATTACCGCATAACGGCTGCACTTGCGACACACTTGCGGCAAGCCCCATACAATGTATATGCGGGCTTGCGGCAGGTGTGGCAAGTGCGGTTTTGGCACTTGCGGCAGGTGCGGCTGCGAAAAAAACACGGTGGTCAGCCGTGTTTTTTTCGCAGCCGCACCTGCCGCAAGCCCGCATATACATTGTATGGGGCTTGCCGCAAGTGTGCCGCAAGTGCAGCCGTTATGCGGTAATCGCGGCAGTTGTGTTTTTTTCACCGCAACTGCCGCGATTTAAAAAAAACGCTGATGTGAAAGCAGCCTAAGGCGTGCAGCTTTTAGAATGGTGCCACTTTTAGGTGTTTTTTTTTGTCAAATAGACCACTCAAAGTCATTTTAAATGTGATTTGGTCCCTAAAAACAGTGGCAATGTAAATATTGTTAGATAATAAGAAATTCCTGATTAAATTTGAACCCCTCTAACTTCCTAAAAAAAATTATTCCAAAATGCTGCTGATGTAAAGTAGACATGTGGGAAATATTATTTATTTACTATTTTGTGTGACATTACTCTCTGATTTAACGGTATAAAAATTCAAACTTTAAAAATTGATACATTTTCTACATTTTTGCTATATTTCCATTCTTTTTACAAAATAGGAATAAATTTGTGGCAGCCCAGTGGTCCGCTTGCCACAGTGACATTGCCTCCCTCACAGGGGGTGATATCATGCCTGGAAGGAGGTCCCCATGCTAAGTAACCACACATAAAATCAAAATTAAACTTGCAGAAGGATACTAAATTAATTTAAAATGTTTATATAGAAAAATTCAAAATTTGTATCCTATAAAATCATGGAACTGTACTATTGTATACAGCATTAAAATGTATTAAATCAGAAAAAAGAGAGCTGTATATATTGAAAATTATATAAATCTTTATTGAATTAATTCATAAAAACAGTAAAAAATTAATGGATAGCCAAAATATACATGCCCTACATGTGTATCTTATTTATATAAATAAATCTGGCATTACCGGAGGAATAAATATGCTATAGACAGAATAAATATGAAATAGTGCAATGTACAATTAATGAATACTCAAAAGTGCCTGGTGCAGAAAAAATTACTATTAACTAAAAACACAGTCCATACTGAAATTTCCAAGTGTCAAAATTATACTCCATAACATAGTGCAAATTTACATATGGTCACAAAGTACCATTCAAATTGGAAATTAATGTTGGAGAGGATGGAGAAATATTGGTCCCTTTTGACTATTGACCCCATACTTTGCCAATATTTAACAACTAAACCCGCAGTTGCAGCTCGAAGAGCTGGGAATATGAAGGATTTGCTAGTGCAAATTTTATAAGGATTACTCCCATTCATTAATACTAAAATAGCAAAGTGTAAACGTGCAAAATCAGCTATAGCAATAATATTCACCTCATCAAAACAAAGTATTGACCATAGTACACATTTGTACCTGATCACTAGCAGACCACCTAAATGCCCCTACGTGTGCTCACGTTTCGGCTACTGCCTTCTTCTGGGGGTGAATCCCCATGATGATCAACAGCGTTGCCATGAAAGCAGGACAAACAGCCCCGCAATGCGGAAGTTGTGTCCGCATCCACGGAGAGGCAGAAAGTGACGCCCACCAAAGCTGCCCAGAGTGTGCCGTCCCGAGCATGCGCACAAACAGGGTGAATCTCACTTTCAAGTAACCATAGTTAACTAGAAGAATGGAAGCCAGGCTAATAGGAAAAGAAACATATGAGAAAGAAATACCGTATATACTCGCGTATAAGCCGAGTTTTTCAGCCCAAAAATTGGGCTGAAAAGTACCCCCCTCGGCTTATACGCGAGTCAGTGCTGTATACCAATGTATACATCGGTACATACCAATGTATACATCGGTATACAGCAGCCCCCGCATCCCCAGTAATGCAGGGCCCCCCCAGCGTCTCTCCGGTCACCTGTAAAGCAAGCTATACTTATCAGTGTCCCGCTCGCACCCGCCGCTGCCGACATCCGCGATCCTCCATCTTCATGCGACTCCTCTTCCTGTTTCTGTGCGCGTCGCCGGCAATGACGTCATTCCCGGCGACGCGCACAGGAAACAGGAAGGAGTCGCATGAAGATGGAGGATCGCGGATGTCGGCAGCGGCGGGTGCGAGCGGGACACTGATAAGTATAGCTTGCTTTACAGGTGACCGGAGAGACGCTGGGGGGGGCCTGCATTACTGGGGCTGCCTGTATACTACCGCTGGGGCTGCTATATACCTCTGGGGCCCTGTATACTAACACTGGGGCTGTATATACTACCACTGGGGCTGTATATACCTCTGGGTCCCTGTATACTACCACTGGGGCTGCTATATACCTCTGGGGCCCTGTATACTACCACTGGGGCTGCTATATACCTCTGGGGCCCTGTATACTACCACTGGGGCTGCTATATACCTCTGGGGCCCTGTATACTACCACTGGGGCTGCTATATACCTCTGGGGCCCTGTATACTACCACTGGGGCTGCTATATACCTCTGGGGCCCTGTATACTACCACTGGGGCTGCTATATACCTCTGGGGCCCTGTATACTACCACTGGGGCTGCTATATACCTCTGGGGCCCTGTATACTACCACTGGGGCTGCTATATACCTCTGGGGCCCTGTATACTACCACTGGGGCTGCTATATACCTCTGGGGCCTTGTATACTACCACTGGGGCTGCTATATACCTCTGGGGCCCTGTATACTACCACTGGGGCTGTATATACTACCACTGGGGCTGTATATACTACTGGGGCTGCGTATATACTACCACTGGGGCTGCTGTATCTACCTCTGGGACTGGTGTATACCACACTGCTGGGGGCTGTATACTTGTGCTAGGGTCCACCCTCGGCTTTTACACGAGTCAATAGATTTTCCCAGGTTTTGGGGGCAAAAGTAGGGGGGTCGGCTTATACACGGGTCGGCTTATACACGAGTATATACGGTAACCTACAATTAAAGAAGTACCCTATTAGTTACATACTCAATTATATATACAAAGACAATACACGCAACATATACAAAAAATTACAACAAAACAAAAGCAGATGGGGAAATACATAATTACCAAAATAACTAATAGTGCAATATAGATTACACAGAAAATAATTATAAACCCACATACCAAATATCTATACAGATTATATTAGTACAAAAATAATAAATTCTATTGGGTCCCTCAAAGAGTCTTGTATCACTTCCATTCTTAAATAGCTTTTCTTTATGGATATGGTTTAACTTAAGTTCTTTCAAGCCAATAAATAGAATACAATATCATGAAGCGAAGTTACTACAAGAATATTAAAAGAATAAAATTAGTAAAATATTAAAAATTATATTATTAAAAATGCATCCATATTAATACTATTGGTGCTGAAAAGAATTTAAAACATAGCAGTTACCACATACACAGGTCAAATGAACACTATATATATTCAGAGAAATGGGGCATAACTCATATTTTCATTCAAACCAAATGGTTGCAAGGTCTTTAGCTTCCAAATCCATTTGGCCTCACATTGAGCCAAAAGCTGGCTAACCCTACCCCCTCTTACACCTAACACTATTTTATCAATCCCTCTCACCCTGAGCCCCGAGGGGTCACAACCATGATGTAACTTAAAGTGCCTCGGGATTGTACGTAGTGTATTGGGGTCTTCCTCTTTGTCGGCTGCCAGAATATTTAAGACATGTTCCCTAACTCTTATCTTTAAAGACCTTGCCGTGAGTCCAACATAGATCTTCATACAAGGGCAGGTCGCATAATATACGACCACCCTTGTTGAACAGTCTATGTATTGCGTAATTATAAATGTTTCTTGACCATCAGATGATACAAAATCTGTGGCCCTATCAACATTCGGGCATGCTATACATTTGCCACATGGTCTACTTCCCCATTTAGTCCCACGGTTGCCCCAAAAGGCAAGAATTGCTGGTCATTTTTGTCAAAATGACTTTGCACTAGCAAATCCTTCATATTCCCAGCTCTTCGAGCTGCAACTGCGGGTTTAGTTGTTAAATATTGGCAAAGTATGGGGTCAATAGTCAAAAGGGACCAATATTTCTCCATCCTCTCCAACATTAATTTCCAATTTGAATGGTACTTTGTGACCATATGTAAATTTGCACTATGTTATGGAGTATAATTTTGACACTTGGCAATTTCAGTATGGACCGTGTCTTTAGTTATTAGTAATTTTTTCGGCACCAGGCACTTTTGAGTATTCATTAATTGTATAGTGCACTATTTCATATTTATTCTGTCTGTAGCATATTTATTCCTCCGGTGTTGCCAAATTTATTTATATAAATAAGATACACATGTAGGCCATGTATATTTTGGCTATCCATTAATTTTTTACTGTTTTTATGAATTAATTCAATAAAGATTTATATATTTTGCAATATATATAGCTCTCTTTTTTCTGATTTAATAAGTAACCACACATGCACACACCGTTACTGGCTCCCAGCCAGAAAGAGGAAATCTACTCCCAGATTCAGGGGAGCTTCCCTGGTTCCGGCAGGGAGGAGGGGTTAGGAGCAGGAAAGTGTGGGAGGGTGAGAAAAACAGGAGAAAGTCTGAGGAAAGGGAAAGGAGAGGACATGGAGAGGAGAACTCTGGGGAGTGGACCTGTGAGTGAGCTCACCCCAAAGAGAGAGGAACTAGAGAGGATTCCAGAGTCCTTGGGTGCATAGGTCCGAATCTGGAGGGCAGGAAGCTGCAAGTGTCCTGGCCACACAGAAGACCCGGCAGCACCACAGCATACTGAGAGCCCGGATCTGCCATTAGCAAGGCGGTGTTTGTGATAGGCTCATTCTGTCTTCCATACGGGGTAAGAACCAACCAGCAGGAAGAGGGCTGCACCGTAGCGTACAAGCAGCAGGGACCCAAAGAGAGAGAGCATCAGCAAGAAACTGCAATCCTTGTAACTACCTGTCATATGCCACACCCTCCATCCTGCACCCCAACGATAAGCACACCATTCTTGGGGACTTGCTCCACCTGTGGCGAGTGATACCATCCCGGCTGCCATTCCATCCATCCCAGAGGTCCACAACAGCAGCACTGGTCACCTATGTCCAGGTTCCACAGGTGGCATCACGAGACTCCTCTGTAAATATAACCTCCTTTTGCTGCACGACCAGGGCCACGGCGCTGAGCCACAGCTACAGTGACCTCCCAGAGAACCAGCCGACCTGACTACGGATACCACGGATACCCCCTTGCCCTTATGGCCATTGCAAATTATCAGCCCAATTTTACCCCTAACATGAAGTCCAATATGTCACGAAAATACCTTCTCAGAATCACTGGGATCCATTGAAGCATTCCAGAGTAATTAGCTCATAAACTGACACTGACCAATATGGCAAAAAATGGTCTGGTCATTAGGGTCAAAACAGGCTCTGGGTGTAGGGGTTTGGTGTTCCATTCAGCAGCAGGTATGCTATCTAGAGTCTTTAAAGCTAGTAAAGCTAAGACTTATCCTGTGACACATTTACACATATCCTTCATGGTATGGATGTACACCTTAGTGAAATCAGAACAATAACTAATAACTAGTTTTAAGGGTGTGTACTCACGATCCGGAGGCACTGGGTCTTGGATGAAGTGAGTTTGGACCTGCGGGAACCCATGGATGCATGCAGGGAGTCCGAAGTCGCCCTTTACTCATGATCTGCGGTGGCTGCAGGTTGGCTTCTCCGTGCGTTCACCCAATGATGACCGCTTCTGACGCATGAAATTACCATGCTACGGAGATGCAGAAGTCCAACAAGCCGCACTGCAACTAAAAACACGCTGCGGTCAGGAAAAGCATAGGGAGAATGGGATTTCTTGAAATCCCATCCACTATGCTGATACTGTAAAATGCAGCATTTTGGACGCAGCAGCAACACGCTGCGTCCAAAACACTGCAATTCCTGATACTGTTATTTTTTGTGAAGATGTTTGATATAAAAAATTGCATAATTTGTAAGTGATTTGATAAATTGAAAAAAAGAAAAATAGCATTTTTAGAAACATTCAGATTCCTTGATGGCATGTGCCATCAGCAGTTTCTTTTTGAAATTAAGTTTATTTTTCTTTTGTTACCAGGCTCTCAAAATGGCTCATGCAGGAATATCTTTATCAAATTTGGAAGCATCAGTGGCTTCACCATTTACTTCTAAAATCCCAAACATTGAATGTGTGCCCAAACTGCTAAAGTAAGTTACTGCTACCCTGGACACTAGATATTAGTAACAATAAGTAACTTATAATGGGTTGACACTTCTATAAATTGTCCACCTCTATAAAGTCTATTGCTGATTGTTTTCTTTTTCTGTTTTAAGTCAAATGTCATCTGTTTTACTCTGCTGGAGGAGACATGCATATTGTTGTCAGCTTTTCCAGTTCACTTTACCCTTAGGCCTTCAAAATGTTCAAAGTATCATACAGTCTTAAAAACAGAAACTCTTATTATATTATTATTATTGCAAAATTTTGCTTTGGGCATGGCCTCAAAAAGAAATACGTCATATTCACAAGTTAACATGTTCTCATGGGAATAAGATTTTAGATACAGGAATAATCTATTACAATGATGGATAAAAAGTATAATACTAAGATGCATAATGTTCTAAATGAATTGATCTAAAAGACAACTAAATTGCAATGATAACGGTGATAGAAAATGTAGCCAATACTTTAGGATATTTTTTTTCACAAATTCAAACTTATTTCTTGGATTTTACAGAGACAAAATCTGTCAATTTTACAAAGAACCAAGACCCCCCAGACAACTATCATGTATTTACTGACCCCATTATATACTTATATACTTCCTAAAAAAACCTCTTTTCGATTCTTATAAATTTTTAGATATGCATTAAATTAATTTTATAACTTGTTATGTGATATGCTAAAGGGGTGAGGGTGACTAGTTAGGGGGCATTGTTGTCTCCAGAGTAATCATCCCAGTAATCATGTTATCTTGCCCCTATGGGTGTAATGAAAACAATTTGCAAGTTGGGAATTACTACCAACTAATTGTAAATCTCATCCTCCATCGCAATATTCAGTACAGCCCGATGTATACCCCTTGACTTTATCAGCACACTACACATGTCCAGAGAGGCAGCAGTGATGCATGACAACCAGTCATTACCACTGACTCTTTGCAAATCTCGCAGCTGGCAGTGACATATTTCACTTCTACCTCTATGGACATGCATTGTGCACCAATGAACTTTTGTGTATACCCAGCTTCACTGAGCATTGCCAGAGAAGAGGAAAGAGTCATCTGTGTTTTCTCTTTCATTGGTAACACAATAGAAAAACACAGCCGCACTCACCAGGGTCGTGATCTTCACACTTTATTGCTCCATCAAGATATTACAGTCATGGACATCATAGCAGGGGAGGGGGTGCAGGACGGCGGACAACGGCCTGCCGTTTCGCAGTTAAAATTACCGCGTCAACGGGTCCTCAATCATTGAGGACCCGTTGAAGCGGTAATTTTAACCGCGAAACTGCAGGCCGTTGTCCACCGTCCTGCACCCCTCCCCTGCTATGATGTCCATGACTGTAATGTCTTGATGGAGCAATAAAGTGTGAAGATCACGACCCTGGTGAGTGCGGCTGTGTTTTTCTATTGTATTTCAATGAACTGGGAGCCTATTTTATAGCCAGCACACCAGAGGTTAACTACAGAATCGTCACGAGAGTGACATGCACATGACTTATGTTAACAAGACCAGTGCCCAGTATATTTCTGTTTTTCTTCTTTCATTGGTAATGTTGGGGTATCATAGACACCTTAACATTACCAATCCAGGAGTTGATGACAGCTGACAATTCTCACCTGTAATTAACCCCTTCTATTACTCCATTTGCCACTGCACCATGGCAATGGGTAGAGCCAGAATGAAGTGCCAGGATATGTTGCTTCAGAAGTTACCTCAGGGGAAATGGTGTATCAGTGTCCGCGCTGCTGAAATCCCAAGAAAACGATCCGGAAACCATATGTAGGTTGCATCAATCATCCATTTATTCCTTTCCTACGCGTTTCAACACTGTCCTAGTGTCTTCCTCAGGGATCCCTGAGGAAGACACTAGGACAGTGTTGAAACGCGTAGGAAAGGAATAAATGGATGATTGATGCAACCTACATATGGTTTCCGGATCGTTTTCTTGGGATTTCAGCAGCGCGGACACTGATACACCATTTCCCCTGAGGTAACTTCTGGATGATTCCCACGTGCATGTGGAAGGTGGAAGTCCTGCAGCAGCTGCATTTAATGCCAAATGCTTTTACACCAGTTGTGGGTCTCACAACTGTGCTAGGTGAGTGAATTCATACCCACCGCATACATTAGTGTCACTAGTGATAGGGTACTATTGCGCCTCTTGTTCCCCCCCTATTTTTTTACTAGGATATGTTGCTTGTAACGAATGTGCCATATTCTTGAGCAGCTGCAGCCTGCTATTCTTACCGTATGGGGGGAATATTAATGTGCCTCCTTAGGGTAAAAATTAGGGATGGACAAACTGTAAAGTTCTGGACCTGTACCTAACAGAGTGTTTGTGCACACGTACCCAAACACGGGTTTCCCTGGGAAACCCGTATTACAGTTTGGGTCCAGGGGCTGTAAAAAAGCCCACATTGTTATTAAACATTATGATTATACTTACCTGTCCAGTGATGCGTCCTCCTGTCCCGCTGTCTCACAGCCACTTCTGCTTCCGGGGCTGCTCATTAACATCCAGCGGTATTCACTGCACTCGTCTGTCCTCACCTTTTTCCATCCGTGTTTGCGGTGATGTCAGGGTTCACCCGAGTTCATGGCTCTGCTATTATCTGAATTGAACTCTGTCTGTCACTGTCAGTCTCAGCCTGTTTCTCGCTCTATATAGACATTTGTCTGTACAGAGCGATGTAGCAGAGCTGTCCCTGTGGACTACATCGGACTGGGAATTTTTTTTATAATAAAGATGGAGTCTCTAAATATTTTTTTGCTTTATTTCTAATACATCTAATACAAATATTTTTCACTGTGTTGTTTTTTTTAATCTTTACTAGAAATTCATGGTGGCCATGTCTAATATTGGCATGACATCATGAATTTCGAGCTTAGTGCCAGCTGATAATACAAAGCTACACATAACTTCAATATTACCTAGCGAGCCACCAAGTGTAGCGCCCAGGCTTTGGGGTTCTCGGGTGTCAGGCGGCAAGGGTTAAATTCTTTGGTTGTCATGGGGGATGGCGGCCGCGCCTGACCCCGTGTCCTGGGATATCTTTTGAAAAGGGCGTTTTATATACAGGGGATTATATACAGTTTGTTGTCGTGACACCACCTGTAGTTTCTGGTGATTTGCACCAGCACCGCCACAGTCCGCCAGAGGTAGATGGTATCGCGGCTAGGATGGTATAGTCCTCCACAGGTAGGACTGGGACCTCCGGGGCAGCGTTCCTGTAAGGAAACAAGTTCATGGAAAGAAAGCAAACTGAGTCCAAAGTCACTGTTCCTCTGGGTACTTTACTGGCAATTGTATTGGTTGCATACAAAAGTTACAGTGCAGTATTCCTGATGGTGTGAGGACAGGTAGCTGAACGGGTGGCTGCAGGCAGATCTTAGGTGGTATGGTGGACCCTTGGTGTGTGCCGTTGTGCTTTACCCTCATCTGTGCCTTTCCTGCTTCCCAGTGGTGGTGAAGTCTGGTTCCTTAAATCCAACCTGACCTTCTTCTGTCTCTCTCCTTCGCTCCTGTCGGATAACCTTCTGCTGGCTGACCGCTGAACCATCAAGCAGTGCCTGGTACCCTCTTTCGGTCGCTCAGGTGCCCGGGAGAAGTATAGACTCCACGGGTCTCCGAATTCTCTGTGGTCCTGAAATATCCCACAGGTGCGGGCTCTGGTGCCCGGTAAGCTGACTGGTCTGAACCCCCTTGTGTTCCTCTTCCCTTCAAGCTGTCTGCTCCTGGGATCTTTAAGCGTTTTCTCTGGTCCCTCAGCCAAGCGAGCCTTCTTCTTTCACTCTTCAACTCCCCGGTCAAAGGTTCAAAGGCAAAAACCAAAGACCAAAGACCTAAAAGGCCTCCGGCAAAAGACCTCCTTGTTCCCCATAGAGGTGATTTTATTCCCTTCCGGGTGACCTCACACCGTGTGACCTAGTGTGGGGCGCTAGTTAATGGGTACTGTGACGAAATGGACCCTTTAATATATAATGTAGGAGGATTTCTTATTCATCCAGACATATCATATTGTATATAGGTTTGTAAACTTGTAATGGTCAAAGAGAATTTCTTACAGTATTGTCATAGATTTCTGTGGTTAAAGTTTAGCCTGGTAATGTAATTATCTAACCTGTTTGTCATTGAAGGCCAGAGAACTTAATTATGCTAATCGTCCATTGTCTATTACCCTGTGAATGTGGATTGAGGCTCCAGCCACTATTGTGTTATTGTCATGGTTTGCAGACTGATTGTCTCAGACTAACATTCCATTGTAAGGTGCTATATCAATCAGCATTTGGATTGCAATAGTACCTAAAATATGTTAAACGAGGATTGGAGTTCAGCGAATGAAAAGACTGTGTTATTGCACCAATCATGACGTCCCCAATATCCTACAATGAGGGCTGAGGGTATATAAGGAGGACTCTTCACTTTGACCAGCAGTTTTGTTTTAGGAGATTGGAGTTAGATTCTGTCTAGTGGCCTCAGTCTAGGGATTTTCAGTCCCGGCTAGAGGTCACTGGATTGGATACAGGCAGCTAATCTAGGGTCTTCGGATCTGATTAGCTAGCCATAACCCCAGGCCTAGGCATTTCGGTGCCGACCAAGGGGCTCAGAACACGGACTAAAAGAACCACAAGGACTTCAGTATCGGATTATCGGATTCGACTACATAAGGACAAGGAAGCAACCCAGGTTGGGACGATACAGTCACCTGGCTACAGACTTTGCCGTGCTACATTCTAAAGCCTGGTGAGCCAGCGGAAGGGTGAGACTCTGTTGCCTGTTACATTATGTGTTGTGCTTGGTTATGCGTTATATGCTGTTAACTGTTTGGGGATCCAATAAAGCCTTGATATTGTGATTCCCTGACCCTGTGTTGTCTGAGTAGTGTTCCGCCCACGGTTAAGGAGCTCGGGCGTTCAGTTGGGGATGAGCCCTGGTCCACGCTGTCTTTGTAAAGGCGGCTGGGCCTGCGGACGAGAGCGCCCCCTGACCCCCGGGTCTCCACAATTGGTGGCAGCGGTGGGATACTACTCAGCCTGGTTTATCCAGGGGAGCTGCAGGGGACTGGTGTTCGTGGACACCGTCCAAGGGCTCAACAACCAGGGAGGCATATAAGCATACCCAGCAGGCCATAGGTGAGGCATTCAGGTTTCGGACGTTGCCATGTCCAACCCCACCAGCTCAGCTATGGGACAAGGGCCGGAGAGGAGATACGGCAGCAGCAGTAAATGGATGCTACAGGATCTGTGCCAGAGGAGAAATATTGAATACAGGAACGCTGACACTCGGTCGGCTTTGATTCAGAAATTGGTCCATTGGGACACCCAGAATGATGGTGAGGATGATGAGGACCCCGCCGACGTGGTACCAGAGGATGTAAGTTGTGCACCACATCATGGATCCAGTGAATATCGTGAAATCACCAGGTCCACAGCAGTCCAAATCAAGGAGTGCTTGGCTGCATTGGGGCCCAAAGCCTCAAGAGAAGAGAGGGCTTGGGTTCTGGGAAATATTTTAGGAATTCCAGCTCACCAACTGCTACCACCAGCCGCTCGAGTAGGATTATTCCGCTACCCATTAGAAGCCCCACCAGGACAAAGGTATGCAGACAGGATACGTGACTTGCCCAAACCACGGCACTGTTATACCTGTGGACGTCTTGGACATATGGATATAGATTGTCGCGAACGCCGGGGCCCCATGCCTGGAGCTCATCGGCCAGCACAGCCAGTCCAGGTCAGTGACGTCCAAGCCCCGGGACAACAAGAAATTGATTCTGTCTACACCCTGGTAAGCCCAGCTATTGTTTCTCCAGACCCTGTACCCTGTTCCCAATTAACCATCTCCCTGGCTGAGGGTCAGTGCTCAGACATCCCTTCGGAAGGTGTGCAGCTAGCCGAGGCGAACGACCAGGGAGAGGGCGAGTTGGAGCTTACAGACAGTGACCCTACACCTGTTATTTTGGAGCCAGAGCAGGAAGAGGACAAGTTGGAGGTTATGGACACCGTCCCTATCCCTGTTGCTTTGGAGACTGACCAGGAAGAGGTTGATGTGGAGCTTATAGACTGTGACCCTACACCTGCTATTGTAGAGACTGACCAGGAAGAGGTCGATGTGGAGCTTACAGACAGCGTCCCCATGCCTGTTATTGTAGAGACTGACCAGGAAGAGCTTGATGTGGGATTTGTGAGCAGCTTCCCCACACCTGTTGATTCAGGGGCTAACCAGGAGGAGGTTGAAGTGGGGTGCATGGATGGCCTCCCCACATCTGTTGTTTTGCGAGCTGACCCAGGACAAGGACTATCCAGCCAGTGTGTCACAGCCATCACCATCATCCAGGAAGCCAAGCAGCCCCCTGATGTGGATCTTGTTACCCCACCTTCAGATGATAATCCATGTTCCCAGACCCCATCATTCTCCTCGGAGCCATCAACAGTGAGTACACTTAGCCAGACTGTGGCCATTGACTGGGGGGGAATTGATGGCCAGATGTTTATGGGAGCCCAACCCTTGAATCCCATTTTATTGCTTATCCACAATATGTCTGCCCATCCTGGGGGAGGTAATCTGGGGGAGGTGTATAGATTGAAGCCTCGATTGCTGTTTTCTCCATTAAAAAAGACAATGCCGCCAAGAGGAGAAGGATAACCAGAGACTGATCACATCTGACTGCTCTGTCTGGCTAAATAAGAAGGGGGAGGAATGTGACGAAATGGACCCTTTAATATATAATGTAGGAGGATTTCTTATTCATCCAGACATATCATATTGTATATAGGTTTGTAAACTTGTAATGGTCAAAGAGAATTTCTTACAGTATTGTCATAGATTTCTGTGGTTAAAGTTTAGCCTGGTAATGTAATTATCTAACCTGTTTGTCATTGAAGGCCAGAGAACTTAATTATGCTAATCGTCCATTGTCTATTACCCTGTGAATGTGGATTGAGGCTCCAGCCACTATTGTGTTATTGTCATGGTTTGCAGACTGATTGTCTCAGACTAACATTCCATTGTAAGGTGCTATATCAATCAGCATTTGGATTGCAATAGTACCTAAAATATGTTAAACGAGGATTGGAGTTCAGCGAATGAAAAGACTGTGTTATTGCACCAATCATGACGTCCCCAATATCCTACAATGAGGGCTGAGGGTATATAAGGAGGACTCTTCACTTTGACCAGCAGTTTTGTTTTAGGAGATTGGAGTTAGATTCTGTCTAGTGGCCTCAGTCTAGGGATTTTCGGTCCCGGCTAGAGGTCACTGGATTGGATACAGGCAGCTAATCTAGGGTCTTCGGATCTGATTAGCTAGCCATAACCCCAGGCCTAGGCATTTCGGTGCCGACCAAGGGGCTCAGAACACGGACTAAAAGAACCACAAGGACTTCAGTATCGGATTATCGGATTCGACTACATAAGGACAAGGAAGCAACCCAGGTTGGGACGATACAGTCACCTGGCTACAGACTTTGCCGTGCTACATTCTAAAGCCTGGTGAGCCAGCGGAAGGGTGAGACTCTGTTGCCTGTTACATTATGTGTTGTGCTTGGTTATGCGTTATATGCTGTTAACTGTTTGGGGATCCAATAAAGCCTTGATATTGTGATTCCTGACCCTGTGTTGTCTGAGTAGTGTTCCGCCCACGGTTAAGGAGCTCGGGCGTTCAGTTGGGGATGAGCCCTGGTCCACGCTGTCTTTGTAAAGGCGGCTGGGCCTGCGGACGAGAGCGCCCCCTGACCCCCGGGTCTCCACAGGTACCACTCACCATCCTATGATCCACCTGCAGCTGGAGTATCTGCACCTCTTTAATTGGTGCAGTACCCCTCTGAGACGCCTGCTTGGTGGAGTGCCACACAAGCACCAGGGCCGTTGGAAGAGTCAGATACAGCCCCAGAAGAAAGCGCTTCTTTGAACGCGTCATTTTCTGGGGCGGCTGTGGACTGCAATTCGCAGCAGGGGGGCAAAGAAAGCTTGGGCCACCCTGTGCTGCAGATTCTAGCTCCCAGCTGCCTAGACGTACCTGACTGGACACAAAAATAGGGCAAAGCCCACACTGTTTTTCTTTAATTATTTCATAAAATATATTAAATAATTAAAAAAAGGGCTTCCCTATATTTTTGGTTTCCAGACAGGTACAACTAGGCAGCAGGGTTGGAGGCAGCCCGTACCTGCCTGCTGTACCTGGCTGGCATACAAAAATTTGGCGAAGCCTCGTCATTTTTTTTAGGTTTGTGTAAAAAAAAAAAAACTAAAAAGGGCTTCTGTGGATTCTCCATTACCACTGAAAGTAACACCTAGCAGAGAGGGTTAGCAGACAGTAGCTGCTTGGGTTATCCTTAGCTGGCAATAGAAAATGAAGCAGGAGCACGTGTATTTTTTTCTACCCGTAACCCTAACCATATGGTTAGGGTTATGTGTTTTGGGTTTTGTTTATAATTTTTGTTTGTTTTTCAATTAATGTTTTTTAGAAAATTTACATGGGCTCCTTCATATTTCTGTATGCCAGGAAGGTACAGCAGGTAGGTATGGGCTGCACCCAACCGCCAGCTGCCTATTTGTACTCAGCTGAGAACCAAAAATATAAGGAAGCCCTTTTTTTTAAATTATTTCATGAATTTCATGAAAAAATGTAAAAAAAAAATGACGTGGGCTTCACCCTATTTTTGTCTTCAGCCAGGTACAACTAGGCAGCTGGAGGCTGGAATCTGCAGCACAGGGTGGCCCATTTTTCTGCCCTCCCCCCCCGACTGTGAATTTCAGTCCGCAGCCACCCCAGAAAATGGCACTTTCATAGAAGCACCTTCTTCTGGTGCTGTATGTAACTCTTCCAGTGGCCCTGTTGCCGGGTGGCTCACTGGTTAATAATGAAGTTAAGGCAGCTTTGTCTTATCAGCTGGCACTAAGCCCAAAGCTCATGATGTCAAGCCATCATTAGACTTGGCCACCAGGAATTTCTGGTAAAGAAATAAAAAACACAACACTGCCATATTTTTGTATGCAAGCCACGTACAGAAGGCAGGCACGGGCTGCCCCCAACCCCCAGCTACCTAGTTGTACCTGGCTGAGAACCAAAAATAGCCCTTTTTTAATTATTTTATTAATTTCATGAAATAATTAAAAAAAAAAATGATGTGAGCTTCACCCTATTTTTGTGTCCAGCCAGGTACAACTTGGCAGCTGGGAGGTGGAATCTGCAGCACAGGGTGGCCCAAGCTTTCTGCCTTCCCCTGCTTTGAATTGCAGTCCGCAGCCACCCCAGAAAATGACATGTTCATAGAAGCCCCATCTTCTGGCGCTGAATCCGACTCTTCCAGCTTCCCTGGTGCCGGTTGGCTCGCTAGGTAATCATGGGGCTAGGGCCAGCTTTGTATTATTAGCTGGCCCTAAGCCCAAAATTCATGATGTCATGCTAATAGTATACATGGCCACCATGAATTTCTAATAAAGATAAAGAAATCACTACACAGAGAAAAATATTTGTATTAGAAATAAAGCAAGAAATATTTAGAGACTCCATCTTTATTATAAAAAAATCCTTAGTCTGACATAGTCCACAGGTACAGCTCTGCTAGTTCGCTCTCTAAAGACAAGCGTCTATACAGAGTGAGAAGCAGGCTGAGACTGACAGTGGCAGTCAGAGTTCAATCCAGTTAATAGCAGAGCTATGAACTCGGGTGCATTCTGACGTCATTGCAAACATGGCCGTAAAAAGCCAAAGACAGCTTAGTGACGAACAGTGGCGTAAATAATTACGTTAATGAATGGCCCCAGAAGCAGAAGCAGCTGGGAGACAGCGGGACCGCAGGACGCGTTGCGGGGTTGGTCAGTATAATCATAATGTTTATTATTAACTAAATTCTTTATTTTACAGATCCCATAACTGTATAGTCCAAGCTCGTGGTTAAGACGCAACTTTGAGTTATCTCCGGCCCCGAGCTCGAACTTTACAAAAAGCTCAGGCAAGTCTCCTGATCCCGAGCATCGGGGGGTTCATTAGTAAGAATACCAATCCCAAGCTGGACACTTTATCTTGGATAGTATCATAATTAGGGGGAATCCCTGGCAAGTCTTTCAATTACCTATTTATTTATTTATTTTTACAGTAATCTGAAATCAGTTTGGTTGCTATACTGAATACTGACTATGGCAACCATTCACACAGCGGCAGAGAGGCTGGGTGGGGCTAAAGGCCCTGTTACAAGGTACGATATCATGAATGATATCGCTGAAATGTCACGGGTTTGGAGTCGTTCAAACAAAATCATTACTACTGTGTTGCGTGTGACACCGAGATTCAACTATGATAAATCATTGGATCATTGATCGCAGATTTGAGAACATGTTCTCAAATCAGATGATCCACGATCAGTCAACCTGCTGCATTGTTCTGTGTGACACCGTGATAACGATGTTGTTAACAACTTCCTCTATTCAGAACAGTGAACAAGTATCGTTTGCTGGGTTGTGCGAACAATACCTGCTCGCTGGATAGTTGGTGCATCATGCACGATAACGATACGTGTGACATCTCACAAACAATCTCTAAACGATGTCCTAATGACCGCGTGCTCATGAGATAATTAGTGATATCGTTTCAACATTGAAGTGGGTAACGGCACCTTAAGTCTGACTAACCAATCAAGGTACAGGGAGCTGTCCATATATCTAAGGTTTATGAATAGGTATGGAATCAGGGTGACAGCGGTGCTGAAGGTTCATAAGCAATAGAGTAGGAAGCTAATGGCTATGCCAAAACAGTGGGGCTCCGCCGTAAGACGGTTTGAGCTATGTTTGGCAGCTTTTGGGCTCCTTTACAGGTGTTTACTAGGTTTGCTGACCTATCCATAGAACATATGTCCGTTTGGCAAACCAAACCCTAACTTCAAAAGTTTCACTCATCTCTTGTCTTGAGTCATCTGGCAAGACAGGATCCATTCTTTTTTTAATAATATAGATATGTATATCCAATTATTTTTTTGGGGGGTTGTGTGTTTAGAGAGCATTTTTTTGAAAATCAGTTTTTAAGTAAAATATAAATGTATCACAGTATTTTAGGTTTTTTCCTTTTATCTTCTTAACTTGAAGAATCTTAGGCTATGTACCAAGTGTGCATTTGTGCTGTGTTTTTTTCCTGCGTTTCTGCAGCAAAAACACAGCACCCACAGATTTAACATTAAAGTCAATGTGATTTACAAACATCTGTGCCCAAATGTGCATTTGTGGGTGCTGTGTTTTTGCTGCAGAAATCGCCTTCATTTTAAAAATTCCCTATTAATTGACATGGCTTTTTTTGGGCTGTGTTTTCCTCATGAACTCCATTCTAACAATCCAAAAAAAGCATCACAAGCGGATTAGTATTCCCACACTCTGCGATTTCCACAGCAAAAACACTGCAATACTCCCTCCCACAGCGATCCCACGGTGATCCCCACTGATATCTTTCTCTGTGCAGCAGCAGAAGCTGTGAATATCATCCTTCCAGGGCCTGCGCCATGTCACTGGTCATGTGACTCAGGCTGTCACATGGTGCACAGGCTCTAGAAATTCAATAGTTTCCATTTCTTTTCCCAAGTGAAAATAACCAGCATGTCTGAAAGCAACATAGAACAAAACTTTTATCATAACATATTAACCATAAATTGGATAAAATTGGTTTTAATGTTTTTTTTTTCTTATTTCTTTAACTTTGACACATAGAGAAGGAAGAAATGCATTTGTTACTTCAATATGTTTGTTCAAATATCTCATTATGTATACCATGGTGGCCCTTGTTTGCATGATGCTTTTATTCTGGGTAAGACAAGTTTGTTTTTATAAATATAAAGTGATTATATTGTGGTACAATGAGTTGTTTTTTGTGAATTCTTTAATAAATATGCTAAAAAGGCACAAATCAATATGTGATATAACGTGAAAACTTGGTGAAGCCATCCTTTAAGCTGAACACAAGTAAATAGAGATGAACAAATCTTCCTACATTTGAATATCCCAGGTTTGAAGAATTTTTCACTTAAAAACTGATTTACACCAAATTGCAAGTATTACAAAACAAATTGACCTGAAACGATCAATGTAACAGACAGGCAAAGAGATGTTTGGCTGTGTAGTGCCAGAAATGATGGCCCCTACAGTAGTAAAAACACAATATACTTATAAGTTTATGGACAGGGATGAGATGCCTGGTTTTGTGGGATATTCAGCACTAGTAGCATTAAACAATATTGAATACAATGGACAGATTATTGGCATCAGCTATGACTCAATGAACATCCACACTGATCCAAGATTGTTTGTTTCAGTTTGACAAATGTCAAATGTATGGTTTTCTACATTTGTGGAGAACAGTCTTATCTCCTTGGATGGGACAAACCAACTATCATGCTATATATCTTATCTGACAGAACACTAGGGGTTAGATAAAAACAATACACCCATGGCAAACAATGACTGTTTTTGCCTATGGCCCAATCTGCTGACCCAGATGTCCATGGGATTGGAGCTCAGAATATCTAGAGAACATCTGGAAAAAGGACATAATCCAGGTTTGACTAATTTGTCTATTCAGTCTGTTTTCCAACGTACGTCAGGTTGGTGTAGTAGTGGATAAAACATCTAGCACACAGTTAATCCTTTTAACATGCTAATATTGATTTCCTTTTGGAAGCAAAGAAAATGTTCTCATTTTGCATTTATTACAAAGGTCAAAAAGAATGGCTATCCAATGGCCAGCTCTATTCTTGATTCTAATGATATGCGTGTCAACCCAAAAGCATGGGTATGTAAAATATTTCAGGAAGAGCAGCCCTCTGGCACCACCCTTACCATTTGACCAATCAGAAAATTGACTGAGGATTATGAAATAGGCATGGCTGCTCTGATTTCATGCAGAATATTGAGGCGCTAGAAGTGACAGAATATATGTACATATGACCAGTTTCAGCTAAGAAAATATATTTACCCTGGTTCTGTCATTACCAAGCCTACAATAACACTAAAATAGGCCAAATACTCTGCTTCAACCAATCGTTTATCAGGCAAATTGGATACCCGTTACTGGTAATGTGAGGCTTACACAAGGTCATGGTTTTTTATCATAGAGCAAGAAGAGCAAAACTATTATAATCCGAAAGAATAGGCAATGTTTACAAAAATATACAAGATTTTACAAAGGCGATGAAATACAATACAATATAGAAAAATACTAAAAATATAAGGGAAAAACATAAGAGACTTAATAAACTTGGGTCACACAGTGACATTCATAAGCTTATAAAGAGAAGCAGACTCCTTAGAAGAAATGCTGTATCGTGGAGTTTTTAGGTTTTATTAACATACATCCCTCCTACATAGTGACCTCATGGGACTGGGTTTTGAAGAGTTTCCAGTCCTAGAGAAAATTATGGAATTTCCACTCTTTGCTATATCTCAGCCTCTGAGCATGGCACATGAAAGATATTCATGTAATCTTGTTGGTTGTGAATTTAGCTTTTGATAGGCAGGAAACACAACATAGCTGTAATTCTCTAATGGGCAGGAATCCATTTAGTATAATTCCAGTCATTACCCAGTGAAGATAAAGGATGTTTTGCATTTTCCATGTTGTATGGATTCTGAAAATATAAGTTTAATAATTCTACTATTAATTTGGTGTATGAAATTTGTCTTAAAGTTTTTCTAAATGAGGGAACAAAGAAATTTGAATCTTTGCTTCATTCTTGCTTCCACTGCAGAGTTCTTATCTCTTAAAACCAATAAAACTTCATTCTTTAGGGTCATATAAGGACTTTAGATTTCCTTCCAAGGGGAGGGGGAATTAGAAAGAGAGAAGCTGTGTATGAGGTTTTACACAGAAGGGGGGGTACAGTGTGAGCTCCTGAACAAGGGAAAACATATTTTTATTATATGACTTACACTTCAGAGAGCCATGGCAGTCTATCTGCACTAGATGTTCTATTGCTCAGTGCATATCAGTTGCTTTGGTCTTATCTCATAAACAGACATTTAAACAACCACTGATCGGTAAAAGATATACTGATTCCTGGTCCGCCGGCTGGTCCAAGTAAACATTTACAGTTCACCATCTAGATAACTTGTCATGGAAGCACAGAAGGTTATCTCGCTGAAAATGATTAAGATAAGATTGTGCAAGCTACAGACCTATATCAAGTTAGGTGATGAGATGCGCTGTTTTTGTGCTGTGATATCTTATTGCTTTATCTGAATATTTTAAACTTTGCTTCATCTCTTTTGATTGTTCCAAGAACACTAATAACATTTTCTGCTATTTCATTTTTGTACAGAAACAAACATTGCTTGGAAATTACCATTATCTGATGCAAGACATTGCCATTACTGTCACAGTCTTGCTAACAAGTAAGTGTTATTGCAATTGACATTCTAATTGACGGATGTTGATAAATATATTTTAATATGTGTATGTTAGGAAGTTTTGTGGTAATGACCTAGTTGTATGAATTGTTCTGTAACAACATATTAACACACGCAGACCTTACTGTACAGTCGTGGCAAAACTTTTGAGACTGACTTATATTTTAGTTTTCACAAGTTTGCTGCTCCAATATTATTAAATCATGAAGACAGATGTTGTGTTGTGTACTGATATCCAATTATAAGCAATTCACACATTTTATACCTTTATTGAGAAACATATCACGTTTATAATCTTTTGGGGCCAAATCTTTACAGACATCAATGCATTCTTGGCTAATCAATGTTTGGAGTTCATCATATTTTCTGTGTTTTTGTTTGTACTCCCACGTTTTGACCACAAGTTCTCAATAGTATTTAGATCTGAGGAGTTTCCAAGCCAAGGACTCAAAATTTCAATGTCATGCTCACTGAGCCACTAAGTTAACTTTTTATCACTAATTGGGCAAAATTGGGATATCATAAATCAGGATTTGGCAAAGAAGCTGATATGTAGCATGCCTGGGCAATTTGCACAAATACTGACAAACAAGCGTTAACCTTAGAATTGATCAGGGATGATTAGCGCATCCCATTCCATTGGCCATGATAGTTGTCTGTGACCGCTGCATGGAGAAGAGAATACAGCCTGTTATCTGCTCACGTCTGCAGATTTTCTGATGATTAGCTGATCTGACAAGACATGACATGTGCACTACACCACAACGAGGATATCACACCAGGCAAATGAATTAAAAGAAGAGCCACGCACAACAGCAGAATAGAGGTGGTGCTCTGTCTCCCTGTGTTGTGGCCATTGAAATGAGATGTGCAAATCGAGTCACTCCAACTTTAGTAAATACTGTAAATATTGAGTCTTTGCATAAACTTGCAGGAACTGCATCAAAGTTGTTGAAAAAAAAACCTGCGCTGCTGTCCAAAAGTTGTGATTGGTGGATTTCCTGATAAAGAAGGGGGGAAACACTTTGCACTTTGATTTATCAGACATTGGTTTGGATTTTAATCTTTGTACAGCAGTGTAAGTTTTTTCCACAATTTTGACCTGGTTCCTGCATACTCATCTGCCTTGGTGCACATGGATTCTGCGGCAGATGTTTGGACTTTTACAACTGGTTGTGGGCTGCACAACCTTGCAAGGTGAGCAAGCAGCTCTGAATATACTGTACTCTTTCTGTTTGTTGCGCTTTTTGGTCCATTTCTTTCATTTTCATGAATTTGCCACATATATTTTCTACTTTTTGATTAAAACCTAGATTGGTTCATGTAAAAATGTACAGCAGACACACAACATTACCAGCTGCACAAAATAATGGAACATTTTACTGTAATTTAGAATTCTATTTAGTTATTTAAGGGAGGAGACAGTTCTGATTCTGTCTGTATAAACAGATATTTAAGTCACTAAGGCTGCTTTCACATCAGCGGTTTTCGCTGATCGCGGCAGTTGCGGTGAAAACAAACGCAACTGCCGTGATTACCACATAACGGCCGCAGTTGCGGTTCACTTGCGGCAAGCCCCATACAATGTCTATGGGTCTTGTGGCAGGTGTGGCAAGTGCGGTATCGGCACTTGCCGCAGGTGCAGCCGTGAAAAAACCGGGCATACCGCGTTTTTTCCGCGGCCGCACTTGCCGCAAGTGCCGAAACCGAACTTGCCGCACCTGCCGCACACTTACCGCAAGCCCCATAGATATTGTATGGGGCTTGCCGCAAGTGAACCGCAAGTGCGGCTGTTATGCGGTAATCACGGCAGTTGCGGTCAGCAAAAACTGCTGATGTGAAAGCAGCCTAAGCCAATCAAAAATTTCACCAGAAAACCCTTGCTTTATATCAGGAAAAAACATTACAATTACCAGTTTAATAAAACAATAAAATATTTAGTCAAGCAGATTACAAACTGTGGAGTATTTTTATTTTCCTATTGAAAGTAGTTTGGCTTTACTTGCAATGATTTGATTTTACCATAATGTAGCTGATATTTTATAACATTTTCTGTTAATAACACTCGGGTAATAATAATCAATCTTTTTAGTGAATTTTAATTGTTATTCTGTTTTAGGAAATCAAAATAAAAGCATGAAATTGACCATTTGTGTAAGATGCTCTGACCTCTTGTGGTTGCTAAATAGAATACAACTATTTATTTTCAATGGCAAATAGTACACTTATCATAGAGTTTATTATACGGGGTAGGCCATTTATATGGATGCACTTAAATATAATGTGAATGAATGGTGATAGCAACTTGAAATTACTCATGAAAGAATAAAGTTACGTTAAAACCAATCACACCATTGTTTTCTTATGAAATTCTCGATACGTTTGTTGTGTCACATGACCCTCTTCCCACTGAAAAAAATAAAGTTGGTTTCAAAATGGCCGACTTCAAAGTGGCCACCATGGTCACCACCCATCTGGAAAAGTTTTCCCCCTTCCATATACTAATGGGCCACAAACAGGAGGTTGATATCACCAACAATTCCCTTTTTATTTAGGTGCATCCATATAGATGGCCCACTCCGTACTTATGTCCTATGCTAACAATACATATTTGACTTCTCTGAATAGAAGTAAATTGAGAGAAGCTGGATATGTCTAATGATCTTATGATTTTAAATTATGCAAATCCCAACCATGCACACGGCGAATAAATATCACACACGTTCATATCTCAGTAGTCTGCAGTCTTTAAGACAGACTGCACACTTTTTTCCAAGCCTAGACAATCCCTTTATTAGCAAAATAATTAAAAGAAGTTTTATTTGTAGTTGTAATGCATCATTATAAAGTATGCTATAGTCTTTTGTGTCATCAGTATAATTACCAAGAAAGAGAAGTCATGGAGTGATAGAAATCATAGGATAGACATGTTAATGATATGAAAATTATAAAAGAATGGAAACAACATTTTTTAAGCATCTCAATTTAAGCAATACCAAGCGCAGAAACACAAGCACTTACACACCTTGCTAAGCTATGAAAGAGGTTATTAATGGTTCTTTGAAGAATGTTCTGCTTCACTGAAAGTACTTGAATATGAAAACTTTAAGCTCTAAGGCTGGCTTCACACTTGCGTTTGTGTCTGCATGCGAATGGCATGCAGTGCAAACGCAGCCTATACTGATGTGAACGCAGCGGAGAATCTCCGCATGCGTTCACATTAGTATGCACCCCGGCCAGCCAATCAGCTCTCAGGGGCGGCCGGGAGGAGGAGATCAGCGGCAGAGATCTCCTCCTCCCAGCCACAGCTGATCTATCGCCGGTATCGGCGCGGGAGATTTGAAGACACAGCTGATCTGACAGCTGTTTAAATCTTCCGCGCCGACACCAAATAGAGTGATATCGGTGCAGGAGATAAGAAACAGCTGATCGCTACTTCAAATCTCCCGCGCCGACCTCACCTATTTGGTGTCGGTGCGGGAGATTTAAACAGCTGTCAGATCAGCTGTGTCTTCAAATCTCCCGCGCCGACACCGGCGGGAGAGCAGCAGCGGCTGTAGCTGATCTCCCGGTGGCCGCCGTGGATCACCGGCGGCAAGCGGGAGAGATTTCAATGAAATCCGCAGTGTTTTCCTGCGCTGTCATGCTGAGGACACTGCGGATCCATTGACTTCAATGCATTGTTTGTGCGCTTGCAGATAAAACAAGCGCCCGCTAACACACTAAAAATGCAACATGATGCGTTCGGAGGGCGCACAGAGGGTACACAGATTATGTGCATCCGAGCGCAAACGCAGCCATACGCAAGCACATGCGTTTCCATGTTAAAGATAGGAACGCATGTGCGCAAGCGTTTTGCTGCGTTCGGTGCGCTGCGTTCCAAACACAAATATGAAGACACCCTAATGCTCGCAGCTAATTTTCAATTTGCAACCAATGAAGCAGCTTCACTCTAGGCCAAGACGTCTCTGGATTAAACATGGCCCAGGTCATCCATTACCATGTGCAGGGAAATCCTGGGCCTAATTGCAGCCAGAAACCCTGACCAAGAGTGCGCATTGTAAGACATCAGCATCACAAAACATGCATTGTGTTATACTACTCGCACTCTAGGCTTGTAGTTCCAGTGGCGTCCCCTCTGCACATCTGTATTGTGAGGTTGCATTGGTCCTTCTCGGCGCATGCGCAGAAATGTCCCAGGCCCAATCAATTCTGAATGCTTCAGCCAATAATGAAGATGAATAAGGTTTCAGCATTTAAAAAACACGGTACAGTGGACAGTGAGCAGCAGAAGTGAGCGATTAACTTAGTATTAGCTGTAGTTTTCCTATATCTTACATTTCTTTTGCCTTAGAACAGGGGTCTCAAACTCCAGGCCTCGAGGGCCGCACACAGTCCAGGTTTTCAGGATTTCCATAGCATTTGACAGTTGGTAATCAAATGACCAACTGTCAAATTCTAAGGGAATCCTGAAAACCTGGACTGTGTGCGGCCCTTGAGGCCTGGAGTTTGAGAACCCTGCCTTAGAATCTCTTTTGATAATGGACTTTTAATTACGGTAGATGTGAGTTGTGTTTCCCTTTAAATTTGATGAATTCAAATGTTGCTAGTTGATATGGGCTGTCAATTAAAATCTGTCAGACGTTTGTCTGGCAACAGTTAATCAGATAGAGATAAGCAAATGGATTTGAGGCACTCACATTAGCCCTGAATTTTACATGCAATTAAAAATTTTTTTGTGCGAATACAGCAAAATGGTAGCTGCCAGCACATTAGAGATCCCATAGAGATGGGCAAATCTACAGATATTTGGGTTTGTCGAATCCAGCCAGACCACTGTCCGTGACAGCATATGTGATTGGTTTTAGTCAGACTGGGCAACTAGTGCAATTACCTACAAAGTTCTCCATAGAGCTGCACTCTCTACATCTCTCTCATCTCTGTCTACCACCTTCACTGTGCTTTCTGTTCTGATAAAGACTAATGACAAACAGCCTAGAAAATCAAAACCTTCCACTACCATCTCCAACATGTTTCTCGTGCTGCACTGGCACTCTGGAATGCACTACCCCATACAATCAGGTTAATTCTTGGTGACCTCAGTTTTAATAGTGTTCTAAAACACATCTTTATTATGGT
Organism: Allobates femoralis; assembly: GCA_033576535.1. Taxonomy (NCBI): domain Eukaryota; kingdom Metazoa; phylum Chordata; class Amphibia; order Anura; family Aromobatidae; genus Allobates; species Allobates femoralis. The sequence continues at coordinate 187,185,010 of JARQOC010000001.1, forward strand.
CTATCTCACTACTTCACTAATCTAACTTTGCTCTCTCTTTGTATGTTTCAGATCCTAACTTATTTAATAAGTTTTTCACACAGTCCATGCATTTAATATGAGGACATACACAGATACTGACTAGTGACTGGCTCATGGTGTTCTAAATAAATACCTATATTTATTATAAAAAATGACTCAAGTCATTTCTTGTTTGTATATGATTCTTGTGAATTATAAAGTGTTGTGGAATATGTTAACACTAATTAAAATAAGAATAAAAATAATACGAATTAGATTAATTTTAGTAATTAGTGTACTTATCTTGCAAGGTAGTTACTTAACTTTTGTAAAAACAACAATAAATGTCAGAGAAGGTACAGAAGTTATCTACTGTATCTTTCCTATAAGACATCTTTTGTTCTTTTCCCATAGTGAGCTTAACTGGTCCTGCTACAAAGCTAGCCCCATACAGACCTGCAATGAGTCTCCTTTCTCCACCTTTGCTGCTCTCAATGGTTCTACATATTTCATTCACCATTATCATACAGACTACTGCCTTCTTCCTTGTGCAGCAACAAACATGGTACAACGAAACAAATGTTTTCAGGTGAGATTATGTTCTCCTTTTTTCATTGCCAGACATGATAAGTGTACTGGTTACAGACGCCAATATTACTGTTTAAGATACATCTAATATTGTAGCTATGAGATAATTTTCCTAAAACATCTTCAATGGTACGATCATGTTCTAATTATTTTTATCAGCTATTATAAAGGATAGGATGTGATACTTAAAGAACCAGGTTTTACCACTTAAGAAACAAGTGCCTGGTGTTAGTGTACCTCCCTCCCCCATCCTTCGCTTGTGACCTATTGTCCACATCCTAAAGGGGCCGTCACACGCGTCAATATCGCTGTCCATATCGCTGCTGCACGTGACGTTGCAGCGATATTGACGCGTGTGACAGGGCGCATCAACCACCGATAAATCGCTGGTTGATGGTCGCCAGGTTTTCGGACTGGACCGAAAACCTGGCGATGGTCGCCCGGTGGACACGCAGCATCACTGCGTGTGACACCGGGAGATGCGATAAACCAACTCCCAGCGCCTCTCAGCAAGCGCTTGGAGCTGGTATCCAGGGTAAACTGTGGGTAACTAGGCAGCGCGCGCTGCCTAGATACCCGATGTATACCTTGGTTACCAGCCTTCTCTGCTCACCGGCTGGTATCCAAGGTACATAGCGGGTAACTAGGGACCCTAGCTGGTAACCAAGGTATACATCGGGTATCTAGGCAGCGCGGGCTGCCTTGTTACCCGCAGTTTACCCTGGATACCAACCTGCAGACATCATGGAAACGATATTTAAATCATTTCCACGATGTTGCTGGTCCAATGATCGCTGGTGAGTGTGACAGCTCACCAGCGATCAGCCGTCAATGTCGCCAGGGATCAGATCGCTGGCGACATTGACACGTGTGACACTGGCTTAAGGGTAGGTATAAGATGTCTTTTACCTGCATCCACGCGCCGTGTCCTGCCTCCTGCGGGGAAGATGGTGATCTCCACATGTGAATGCAGCCCCCTGTGTCCACGCTCAGTGTTCTGGGCGTGGCGGGTTTTCGTTGCATTCATCCATCAAGATCACAGTCATCTCGACAGGAATAAATTGATATCTTGTTGCTCGGGAAGCCACCCCGCATGTCAGTTTATGCTGTGCCAAAAACGTGGACAGTAGATATGGGCTTTCTCTAACTCCAATCCACTATGCTTGTACTTTACAATGCAGAGCCTTGGACGCAACAAAAATATGCTGCATCCAAACTATTGCAAAGACCCATAGTGGACACAAGCCTTCCTTGCTGACAGAGCAGATCAATTGGAGCTTATCTAAAGCAGTAAGAGACACAGAGGTGCAAATGGGTCTTATCATTTGGATAAGATTGTAACATCATGGGTGTATGTGCTCACCTGGTTCGGTTGTGATAACCTACAACGAGTATGCTCGCCTGGGGAGCTGCTGCTGGATCCGCGCTTCCACGTGCACAGTGGTGTTGTATCCAGAAATCCAAAAGGGAGTAGCGCTCATATGATCCGCGCTGCCGTCAGGATGAAAGACAAGGAAGACAAGGCATCTTCAATGTTGCTCCCGTATTCCCTCCGTGTTTCGGTGCCATCCATGCACTTTCCTTGATTGTACCCCTGAGGAAGGTGCAGGGACGACACCAAAACACGTAGGGGATAAAGGAGCAACATTGAAGAAGCCATGACTTCCTTGTCTTTTATCCCGACGGCAGCACGGATCATATGAGCACTAGTGATGGGCGAATCCTAAATTACTCGGAATCGCTTGACTCTAGCGAGTCCAAGCCCAGGACTCGCTACTCGTTGCGAGTCTAGCGAGTCCAATGTTAATGAATGGGGAAGCGAGTAATAGCGAGTAGTGTGAGATTTACAAATCGCAGATGTGTCTCGGAAGCTTCAGCCTGAAGCAATCCTAGTTTTGTCATTTATTTGCATTGCTCGTTTACTTTGTAAGTAATCGCTGACTCGCACAGATAAGATCCTGTCTTCTCTGTGTTCTGGCTGCCCCAGCTCCAGGGTCCTAGAGCCTGCCTGCTGCCTGATGTAGCATTGCTGAGATTGTTCTCAGTCTGCTCATTCCCTGTGCAAAGAGATCTAGATATATGCACAGGGGATGTAGCAGAGAGGACATCGCGTTTTGGATTGCGTCGGACGGAAGAGGATTTTTTTAATTAAAGATGGAGTCCCTAATGGCTTTTTTTTTTATTTCTAATAAAAAATTTTCTTTGTGTTGTGTTTTTTTAAAACAATTTAATAGAAATTCATGGCGGTCATGTCTAATATTGGCGTGACCGCCATGAATTTCGGGCTTAGGGCCAGCTGATAATACAAAGCTGGCCCTAACCCCTTTATTACCCAGCGTGCCACCGCTACCAGGGCCGCTGGAAGAGCGGGGTTCAGCGCCAGAGGATGGCGCTTCAATGAACGCGCCATCGTCTGGGGCGGGGGGTGCCCAGAAAGCTTGGGCATCCCTGCGCTGCGGATTCCAGCCCCCAGCTGCTTAGCTGTACCTGGCTAGACATAGAAATTGCGCGGAGACCCACGCATTTTTTTTTAATTATTTCATGAAATTCTGAGACTCCGACTCTGAGACTCTGACTCTGACTCTGAGACTCTGACTCTGAGACTCTGACTCTGAAATTCATGAAATAATTTTAAAAAAATGCGTGGGGCTCCGCGCAATTTCTATGTCTAGCCAGGTACAGCTAAGCAGCTGGGGGCTGGAATCCGCAGCGCAGGGATGCCCAAGCTTTCTGGGCACCCCCCACTGCAAATTGCAGCCCGCATCCGCCCCAGAAGATGGCGCGTTCATTGAAGCGCCATCCTCTGGCGCTGAACCCCGCTCTTCCAGCGGCCTGGTGGAGGTAGCACGCTGGGTAATAAAGGGGTTAATACCAGCTTTGTTATACAAGCTGGTATTAAGCCCGAGATTCTTAATGTCAGGCCACATTTGACCCAGCCACTAAGAATCTCCAATAAAGGGTTAAAAAAACACAGAGAAAATTTTTTATTTGAAATTAAAAAAAAGCCATTAGGGACTCCATCTTTAATTAAAAAAATCCTCTTCCGTCCGACGTAGTCCAAAACGCGATGTCCTCTCTGCTCATCCCTGTGAATAGATAGATATCTATGCACAGGGAATGAGCAGACTGAGAACAATCTCAGCACTGCTACATCATGTCTGTGAGCAGGAGGGCTCTAGGACTCTGGAGCTGCACAGAGAAGACAGCTGGACTCGGCTCGCAAAGAAACAGCAGTTACTTTGCGAGTTTCCCTGCTATCACTGGCACAGTAGCCAGTGATTACTCGCACGAGTCTAATGCAAACAATGGCAATCCTAGTTTTGTCAGCGTTTCTGACAAAACTAGGATTGATATTGATTTGCATTGGACTCGTGCGAGTAATCACTGGGAAACTCGCAGAGTACCGAGTCCTGCGAGTCCCTTACTACTCGCCGAGTAACGAGTCCTAGCGAGTAGATTCGCCCATCCCTAATGAGCACTACTCCCTTTTGGATCAATTGGAGATTATAGCTGTGTACAGATTGTCACCTGCCAAAAGCAGACGGCATGGAACTATCCAGGCCTGGGCCCCATTTCCAAGGGTGGGCTTTACAGCAGCCCCATCTGTTTTACTGAGTGTTGTAATTCATTTATTCATGTATCCATTTAAACATTTCTTGAGCATGGGATAGCTTCAAATACTTAGGAATTGTTTTCTTAAATTACTTTTCACTATAGAATATTGAATACTAAAGCATTGTTTCCTATATATTTTTCTTCTTCAGTGCTTGTCGTCTTCCTAATGAAACCTTTGATAACCAAACGATGATGACACATGGTCAGTCTCAGAACTTTCTGACCACCACATTGTGGCCTGTGACTGGGATACACCTCATCATTGCCGAATTTGTGTTCTCTAAAGGAAGTCCTTTTAGAAAACCAGTATATACAAATTGTAAGTGTTGATGTTATTATGTCTACACGTACTGCTAAGGATAATTTTGCATGTTCCGTGGCTGTTGTGTGTCTGCATGTTTGTGTATACACAAATAAGTGTTGAACACGTCACCAATTTTCTAAGTACCGTATATACTCGCATATAAGCCGAGTTTTTCAGCCCAAAATTTGGGCTGAAAAGTTCCCCCTCGGCTTATACGCGAGTATACAGTATATATACATATATATACATCATATATGTATATATACAGCAGCAGCCCCGGAGGTATACAGGCCCCCCCATCAAGCTCCAGGGCCCCCCCCCTTGCGCGGCAGCCTGTAAAGTAAAATCATACTTGCCAGTGTCCTGTCGCGCCGTCCGCAGCTGCCGACATGCGATCCCCGGCTTCATTCCGCGTCTTCCGCATTTCCTGTAGTCGCGGGCAATGACGTCATTGCCCGCGACCACAGGAAGTCGGAAGCCGGAAGACGTGGATTGTGCCCGGGATCGCGTGTCGGCAGCTGCAGACGGCGCGACAGGACACTGGCAAGTATGATTTTACTTTACAGGCTGCCGCGCAAGGGGGGGCCCTGGAGCTTGATGAGGGGTCCTGTATACCTCAGGGGCTGCGGCTGTATACAGCCCTGGGGCTGCGGCTGTATACAGCCCTGGGGCTGCGGCTGTATACAGCCCTGGGGCTGCGGCTGTATACAGCCCTGGGGCTTCTGCTGTATACAGCCCTGGGGCTTCTGCTGTATACAGCCCTGGGGCTGCTGCTGTATACAGCCCTGGGGCTGCTGCTGTATACAGCACTGGGGCTGCTGTATACTACCTAAGGGCTGCTGTATACTACCACTGGGGCTGCTGTATATACCTCTGGGGCTGCATATACCTCTGGGGCTGCATATGGGGCTGCATATACCTCTGGGGCTGCATATGGGGCTGCATATACCTCTGGGGCTGCATATACCTCTGGGGCTGCATATACCTCTGGGGCTGCATATGGGGCTGCATATACCTCTGGGGCTGCATATGGGGCTGCATATACCTCTGGGGCTGCATATACCCCTGGGGCTGCATCTGGGGCTGCATATACATCTGGGGCTGCATATACCTCTGGGGCTGCATATGGGGCTGCATATACCTCTGGGGCTGCATATGGGGCTGCATATACCTCTGGGGCTGCATATACCTCTGGGGCTGCATATACCTCTGGGGCTGCTGTATACTACCACTGGGGCTGCTGCTGTATACTACCACTGGGGAGGCTGCTGTATACCTCACTGCTGGGGGTTGTATACCTGTGCTGGAGTCCACCCTCGGCTTATACGCGAGTCAATAAGTTTTCCCAGTTTTTGGGGGCAAAAGTAGGGGGGTCGGCTTATACACGGGTCGGCTTATACACGAGTATATACGGTAAATATATTCCTAAAGGTATTATTAAAATGAATATCCAACCAGATATAGATAACAGCCCATCTAATCCACACAGGCAATGGAATCAACACACAGATGTCAATAAATTATGTGAAATAATGTGAAATGACATGGGGCAAAAAGTATTGAAAAAGCCATGAAAAGTCATGACACCAGCTGAAATATATTAATAATTAAAAAGCAACCCTGTCACTTGCTGAAAAATAATATCAGATGGTTCAACTGATGGCAGGGGCGTAACTTCAACAGGTGCAAGGGTTGCAATCACACCTGAGCCCTGGAGCCTAAGGGGCCCCAAAAGTCCCTTTGGCCTATAGAAAAACATAAAAATATATTAAAGATTTGCAAAAACTGGAAGCCCCATTGGAGCTTTTGCATCGGGCCTATGAGCTTCAAGTTACAGCACTGACTGATGGCTTATAAAAATGTGTCTCATTCCCTAGGTGACAGACAAGAAACATCTCATTATGCGTAGTAGTTTGAAGTGGATATATTGGAGAATTCAGAGCCTATGAATTTCTCACTAGATGTCAGTATCAACACATCCAACCAACTCGGCAAAGAAATCAAACTATAGATGTCCATAAATTAAGTTATGTGTAATAATCAGAAATAAAAGAAGAAAAGGTTTGGCACCATCTTAGCCAGTTGAGAAAAGATTAATTGCTCTCAGTGGGAGAAATAAAATAATAATCTTTTAGATGGCTAGCACAATTAAAATTAATGATGTTACAAGGCAATCTTTCAAGACTGCTAAAGTCTCTTCATCATGCATGATATAACAAAAAGAATAATGAGAAATAACATTGAGGAACAGTATTGAACACTTACTGTAATCAATTTAATACTTGTAGAATGCCTTCATTGGTGATGACAGCTTCAAGACTTCTCTTGAATGGATAAACTCATAGCATGCATTGCTCAGGTGTGATTTTGGTCCTATATTCCACACAAACACTCTTCAATACTGAAAGTTCTCTGGGCTCCTTCTATGAAGTCTGAGCATTAGTTCATTCCGAAATCCTCTATTGGATTCAGCTCAGGTAATTGGATGAGTCATTCTAGAAGCTGTATTTTTTTTTCTCTGAAACCAATTGAGAGTTTCCTTATTTTTTTTTTATGTATTCACTTTTCTTCTGTATCATTTCTCATTATTACACATTACTACATTTCTGGACATCCATGGTTTGACTTCTTTGGAAGTGTGAATTTAACGGTTTGTTCCTGACATCTGGTGAATAATTCATGTAAATAGCACCTTTAGAAATATATATATTTAGAAAACTGGTAATGTGTTCAATACACTGTGTATATAGGTCTATTTATGGTGGAGAAAATATGTATGTGATACACTGCTGATTTTGCAAGTTTTTCCCCCTCCAAAGGATGGAGAGGGCTGTAATTTTTATTGTAGGTACACTTCAACTGTGAGAGACAGAAACTAAAAAAAATCCAGAAAATTCCATTGTATGAGTCCTAAATGCATGAAATAAGTATTTGATACAATAGAAAAACAGAAGTTAATATTTGGTACAGAAACTTTTGTTTGCAATTACTGAGGTCAGACGATTCCTGTAGCTCTTGACCAAGTGTGCCCATGCTGCAGCAGGTATTTTGGCCCACTCCTCCATACAGATTTCCTCTACATCTTTCAGGTTTTTGGCCTTTCACTGTGCACCATTGAGTTTCAACTCCACCCAAAGATTTTATATTTAGTTCAAGTCTGGTGGTTGGCTAGACAACTTCAAGACCTTGAAATGCATCTGAGCAACTTCTTAGTTGCCCTGGCTATGTGTTTCAGGTAATTTCCATGCTGAGAGACCCATCCTCAATGCACTTACTCAGTGATGGAGGTTGTTGGTCAAAATCTCATGATACATGACCTGATCCATACTCCCTTCAATACGGAGCAGGAAATCAGAAGAAAAGGGTTTCAAAACTGTACAGTCATGCATATAATAAAGATGAGTTGGGTATAAAGTTGAATGTAATCATTATTTCTTCGCATTTCGGGTTATTAAGCCCTTCTTCAGGAAAAATTATAGATGTACACCCATACATGCATCACAGAGGGTAATATATAGGGTAGGCAAGCACTCAAAAATTAAAAAAAAGGCGCATAGGTAACTGGACTAGTCCCCTGGTATGCTGTTATAACATAATAAGCATTACAATCACATAAAAACAGTATCATTTTTAACCAAATATCATGAAAATTGTATAAACCAATTCATGAGATAAAAATACAGTCGAAATGATAAAGGAAAAACAGGGAAAATAAATAAAACTGGGAAAATAATGTGGAAGAAACCCATGACATCTATGTTGGAGCGAAGTATAGTGTCAATCGTGTTGCATATAGCATACTCGTAGATCGTTGAATTGGAAGAGAAGAGAACATCATGTGTTAAACATGTAAAAACCCAGGAATAAAACTTAGGAGAGAGAATAGGAGTAGTTAGTTATTTAGGTGAGACTAGAAGTCGAGGTGTGAAGGTATTGAATTATACGAGGACAGATCTCTAAAGAGGCAATATGTGAGTAAAAATGTAAGAATAAATTATGTATCTCCATTTCCAAGCCAGTGGAAAAAAATTATAATAAAAGTAAATAAAATACCAAACATACATAAATAAATAATAAATGTATTTATATGATATATGTGAACAGGGGAAGAACTATGGTGGTAAAAGGTTTTATTAATTGACTAAAATAGTGTCTGTATGTTGGACACAGGTGTCTTTTATAAAGGTAACGAGTTCAAACAGGTGAAATCAATACAGATAATGAGTGCAGAGTAGGAGGCTTCCTAAAGGAAAACTAAAGGCCGGGTTACACACAATGATATCGCTAACGATATGGTTGCAACGTCACCGGTTTTGTAAAGTTGCAGCGACCTCGTAGTGATGCCGCTGCGTGTGACATGTACCAACGACCAGCGACCAGCTCGCTGTTCCTGGAAATGGCCAGGACCATTTTTCCATTGTTGGTCTTCCGCTGGGTGACCAGCATCGGCGTGTGTCACACGCTATTATATTTACAGGCCATTTCTAATGCAGCCAGTCACCATATTACACCTTATCTATACATCATAGTGCAAATGTTTTATGAAGTGTGGAAATAATTATGAAAAGTAAGGATGCTTTCAAAAAATATGTGTTTTTAAGAGATCTGCAAATGTTTTGAGAATCAAGTGCCCCAAAATTTTCATTTTTGGTCAATTCAATCTCAGACTAACAAATTCTTTAATTGGCCTGAAATGAAGTGTATACCACTGTAAGGTCTCCTAGTACTACCTTGAACCACTTTTGAGCTCCTTAACACAAACACAAAATTAGAGCAGAGGGATAGTTAAATTGCCCTCCTTTTTTGTATTGAATCAAAAATAACAAAATAATGTGTTATGAAGTCACATTGACTCTGTAGGTTCATCAATTCCTTATCACTTTAATCTTTATGTTATAATTTAGTCAGTTAGGTACTACTTTTTTTCATTAATGGCTTATCCTTATAATAGTCCATCAATATCTGATTAGTAGGGGTAAGATACTCTGCACACCCGCAGATCAGCTATTACTGACAGTGGCCAGAAGTTCTTGGATGCTGCCAGAACGCCGCAGTTCTGGTACTTATATTTGTGCTGGGACTGGTTACTGCAGGTCCCCCATGATTCACATGGATAGGTATGGATCTGTAGAACCTGGTCATAGCCACTATAGTATTGTCAGAGTTTCTATATCCCCACATCACTGCAGAACTTTCGATAACTGCTGGTAACAGCTGATCTGCAGGTGTATAGAGTATCATATCACCACCAATCAGATATTGATGACCATCAATAAAAAAGTAGTGGCCAGTCTCTCTAAAATTAATGCTTAGACTACAATATCCATTTTCTTCATCACTGTAATCAGGCTAAAATCTTTATTTATAACAATGAGCTGTGTGCTTTAACTTCCTATTTCTAGGCAGTAAAATTCTAAAATAGCTGATTTTCCTGCTGTCGGTTCTTAAAGTTGCTCTGATATTTTGCCCTGATGAGCTGCACTAAAGTATGTGATGTGATAGCTGCAAGGGATTATGGGGAAGCCCGGATCTGACGTCATAAACTAACACTGTCGGTTGTCTTCAGCAGTATGTGAAATGTTGCTTTTCTTTTTTTTACTCCCATGAATTGAATTGCAAGTTGTTGAAATTCACTCGCACCTCCAAATTTCAACTTATAGCAGACAATTGTCCTGCAAAGTCCCTTACTTGGTGCCAGTTTACCTAAAATAATTAATGCTTTGATGCCATTTTGAAAGCGAAGAGTGGTCACTCGAAATACTGATTTGATTTAAATTTTTCCTTTAATTCACTTTGTATTTCATTAATTTAAAATAAACTAGTAACACTTCTATGTTTCAGAGCATTCTTACTTAAGGCAGCTTCACACTGGGGTCAGGTCCGGTCCGGGGCTCTCAGGGGTGAACCTGACAGCCCTGGACTGGATCAGCACACAGAACTGGAGGGCTAATTTGCCCTCCAGTCCGGTGTGCTGCCGCACGCAGCTGCCGCCACTGATAGGTCAGGACCGCAGCTCGCGACCGGACCAGACCACAGTGTAAAGCTGCCCTTAGCAATTTTTTCACACCTTCCTAAAATTATTGCACAAAATTTCCACACATATACACATACATAGGTGCAGTATAAGGCTGAAGTCACACTGCCAGTAACTCTCCTGACCTGAGCTTGACAGCTGCACAGAAATACATGAAGCTGTCATGCTCAGATCAGGAGAGCCGCCGGATGGTCCGGGCAGTGATACGTGATCCTCAGTAGTGTGACTCCACCCTAAGTATGATGAACAGTTCATCTATAAGGTGAATTATTATCACATTTCTCAGAACTTCAAAGTTTTTGATCAGTTAGATCCAGTTAAAGTTTGCTGTTTTGCCCTGTTATCCCTGAACTAAGTTAAAAAGATAGAATTAGTTATAAAACATATTTATACAGTAAGTGTAGTTGGTTTATGCTGAGCTCACTGGCTCGTGCCATCTAGAGCCAGTAAGTTATTATTGGTAACATAGATAATGTGACCAGTCAACATGATAACACCATTTCAGGCAAAACTCAGAGACTGGTGCAGAAGTTGACAAAGAGTCAGCATTCATGTAGGGAAGGGTGAGTATATCTGCATGGCTGTATCATTTTATATTATAGGAATTGTTTGATGTCCACATTCTAAAGGAAGGAGACTCATTTAAGTAATAGAAATGGAATCCTAATTTGGTTATTTGTTACATACATAGTTGATACCATAAGTTTACATACACTATATAAAAAAGCACATATTCATGTTTTTCTTACTATCTGGCATGAAGTCAGAATAAACCTTTTCCATTTTAGATTAATTAGGATTACTATAACTATTAATATTTGCCAAATGCCAGAATAATTAGAGAGAATGTTTTAAGGCATTTTTATTACATTCGCTAAATCAAACATTTAAATACATTTTATTAGTATTTGGTACCATTGCCCTTTAAACTGTATTTCTTTGGTCAAACATTTGGGATCTGCTTCCACAAACTTCTTACAATAGTTGGTATGCATTTTGGCCCATTACTTCTGACAGAACTGGTGTAACTGAGCCATGTTTTTAGGTCTCCTTGCTTGCACCTGCCTTTTCAGCTTTGCCCATAAATTTTCTATAGGATTAAGATCAAGACTTTGTAATTGCCACTCAATACATTGACTTTGTTATCCTTAAGCCACTTTGTAACCAATTTAGTAGTAAGCTTTAGGTCATTGTTTATTTGGAAGACCCATTTCAGCCCAAGCTTTAACTTCCAGTCTGATGTCTTGAGATGTTGCTTCAGTATTGTCACGTAATCCTCTTTCCACATGTTGCCATCTATTTTGTGAAGTGCACCAGTCCTTCCTGCAGTAAAACAACCCAACAACATGGTGCGGCCACTCCTGTGTTTTACAGTTGGGATGCTGTTCTTAGGCTATGTGCACACAGGAAGGTTTAGTGAAGGTTTAGGAGCGGAACCGCCGGTCGGTTTCCATCAGGTTTATGCAAATTTATGTTAATCCAAAAGCGGCTTTTGGATCAACATAGAAACCTATGGAAACCGACACCCGGTGTGCACACACCGGCGGTTTCCACATGCTCATCCGTTGCTAACCCGCTGGGTTCCCAGCGGGTTAGCAAAGAATGTGCATGTCCTATAAACCGGCCGGTTCTGCAGCGGCTGCAAGCAGAATCATGTGCTGCTTCCAGCCGCTGCAGAACCGACGCCACTAACCCGCTGTGCACCGCCGCACACCCGACCGTCTTCCGCAGCACGGACCCGACAGGAAGCCGGTGGGCGGCTCCGGAGCTTCCTGTCGGGTCCGCCCAGCCGCCGCCGCCCCTAACCCGCCCCCGTGTGCACATAGCCTTAAGCTTCCAAGATTCTCTCTTTTTCCTCCAGACATAATGATGGTCATTATTGCCAAACAATCCAATAGTTTTGTCAGACCACAGGACATTTCTCCAAAAATGTAGGTCGTTGTTCCTGTGCCAACTAGCAAAATTAATTAGGCTTTTTTTTATGTTTCTTGTGGAGTTAGGATAGGGTTAGACTTCCGTCTGCCCTGAGCCTGGGGAATCCGTTAAAAACTTAGTGGCAGGCAGAGCGCATAGCGTTAGCAGAATGTAACGCTATGCGCTGCCTGCTCTATGCATCACTATGTTAACATAATGCTTACTGCAGCCACCTGCTCCACAGACAATCCCCGATAAGCACTTTTGCAGAGTGCACATTTGGCTGTCCCAAATTGTTTAAAGGCATAGTAATCTTAGTATATATAAACTTGTGACTTTGCAGAAAGTGCCAAAACCGCACTTGCCGCACCTGCCGCAAGCCCGCATATACATTGTATGGGGCTTGCCGCAACTGTGCCGCAACCGTGCCGCAAGTGCAGCCGGTATTCGGTAATCGCGGCAGATGCGGTTTTTTCACCACATCTGCCGCGATTTCAAAAAAACGCTAGTGTGAAAGTATCCTAAGAGAATGTAGTTCAGGCCACACTGCATCATTTTAAAATCTGTGTGGATTCTTGAACTTCAAGGACCACACAGGCAGTCACTGATCTGTTCAAATGGACGCCAACTGATGTCCACAGACTGTTTTTTTATAACGGACCCGTCATCAGTTGCAGAGATAGGTGTGGGAGGAGCTGTACCTTGCTTCTGAGAATGCTCAGTACAGCAAAACGGATCCATATGAATGGACATATATGTTATTTGACACAGACAGATACGGATGTGTGTCTGTCTGTTGGGGTCAGTGATTTTCAAGGCAGCCTTAAATCAGAACAGTCTCCGATTCTGAGTGCATGAAAAAAACTGACACAAAAGAATCAGTGACAAAACTTACACACACGGATGGCCATATAGGAGCAATCCATGCCCATGGGGATACATGGGAGGCCACAACTGATCAGTGGTTATCCTTTTAGAATGAATGGATACGGATCAGAAAATATGCAGTGTGAAGGCAGCCTCACACAAGAGTTGTGTGCTATTTTGTATCTTTTTTTTATTTAGCAAACTGAATACAAGCATGTTTTGACTGTAAGATTAAATAATAAATGTTAACATTTATTTTCTGGCTTTTATTTGGCAGATATATTTTGCATATTAATGTTAGCCCAACTGATTGCCTTTTTATTTATGTTGTTTGCTGACATTGAGGATCTTTACTACACCATGGAGGTATGTAAGAATGAAAAATGTCATGAAAATTGTATAAACCAATTACATCATTACATAAAATACTTGTAAAATGTCACTCTGAATGAACACTTTAGCAAATATACCTGCACTTTCACAAATAGGAGCATTCTTGCATGGAAAATAGACACGTGACCCTAGAGTGAAGCAGGAAATCAAGTGGTCAGGTTTTTTCCATGGATCAGATTGAAAGAGAATCCACATTAAAATTAGAAAATCAAGCCATTTAAGTGGCTTTACATGCGAAATGATCATATATGCTACATTAGTCAGTGCAGTATTTCCAAAACTGACAAACCTGAGGGGTTTCATCATGATGTGCTGTTGCATTTTTCGCTTTATAAGACGCACCGGATTATAAGACGCACCCCAAATTTGGTGAAGGAAAGGAGAGAAAAAATTATTTTTAATGTTTCATGGGGTCCACCTTATAATGCCAGAGTCCGTCTTACAATCAGTAAATATGGCCCCCATCCTTTTATATATGGCCCCCATTCTGGTACATATGGCCCTCATCCTAGTATACATGTCCTTCATATTGGTATATATGGCCCCCATCCTGGTATATCTGTCTCCATTCTGGTTTATATAGCCCCTATCCTGATATATATGGCCCTCATCCTTGTATATATGTCCCACCATGCTAGTATCCATGTCTCATCCTGGAATATATGGCCTCCATCCTGGTATCTATGCCTTCATACCCCACCCTGGTATATATGGCCCCCATCCTGCTATCCATGCCACATCCTGGTATATATGGCTCCCATCTTTGTATTGATGCCTCCATCCTGGTATACATACCCGCTCCTGCTAAATATGCCCTCATCCTGGTATCCATGCCCTCATCCTGGTATATATGTTCCCCATTCTGGTATATGTACAACCTACTGATATATATGTCCTCCATCCTGGGACATATATCTCCCATCCTTATACATAGCCCCCCCATGGCTTACCAAGGAAGAGATTGCGGGTGTGCATGATGCGGTTTTCACAGTATCCTTTCTTCATCCTCCACGGTATAGTTGAATGACCCGGGCTCCACTATTAGAAAAAAAAACTCAACAAAAAAAATAATTTAAAATTATCCTGTGTAATTTCTCTCAAGTGAACTCAATATGAAAACGGAAAAAGCAAGAGTAGCACAAGGATCAACAATATCCAGTCCGGAGCAGAGTCCTTAGCAATGTTCAGTTGCTTGTATATTTACCAAAAATGGGCAGCACTCATCATATAGCATATACTTCACATTTTTAGTGGCCCATATTGACCAATTGGACGTTAAAACCAAGCACACCATTGTTTTTCTCAATCGGTTGTCACTTGACCCTATTCCTATTGAAAAAGATAAGGCTGGATCCAAAATGGCCAACTTCAAAATGGACGCCATGGTCACCACCCATCTGGAAAAGTTTTCCCCCTCCCATATACTAATGTGCCACAAACAGGAAGTTGACAACATCAACCAATCCCATTTTATTTAGGTGTATCCATATAAATGGCCCACCTGTATATATAGAGGATATAGAAAAGAGAGGATGGGTGTTATACATTTTTTACCCCTCGTTTCACTGTGATTGTATATGCTTAAAAGATTGCAGAAATACAATGCTACGGAATATTAGCATTCAGTTTTTTGGGCACAATACTTAGTAAACCTTAAGGCTTGTTCAGACGTCAGTGACAATCAGCCCGAGCACAGACCACTAGTGAATAGACTGGCCACATCTTTCTCAACCCAACTTGACAGCTTCATATATTTCTATGAAACTTTCATGATCAGGTAAGGATACATGTGGACAGCCCCTCTATTGCAGTCTGACCAAAATCAATGGACATCTGCATGAGCCTTTACAATGAAACTTTCTAGCCTCGATTCTGAATTGAATATGAATGGTCATCAATGGTAAATATTGCAAAGGCAGCAGATCTCTCTAAATATGTTATTGGACTGGAGTGATAACCTGTTTAATATACTGTATTTTGGTGAAAATCTAGAAATATAATTTCTTATATTTGCACCAGTAATGGACTGATTGTATTTATTATCTTTGAATATAACACACTGGATCGTTACTTTTTCTCTCCTATACTAGCTCGTTTGCACTCCTTATTACTGGAGGATAGAATTATTAGGAATGCTTATCCTACTTTTTGCCGTTTCCTACAGTGTAGAGGTAAGTTATTTTGTTACTCTATAAACTCTTGCAAAACTACATTTATTAAACTGTATCTCGTAAGAATCTATACCTAGAAAGGAAGGACATGTAACAAAATTGTAAACGACCCTAAAGTATAAAATGTGGGGAGGGGGAATCTTTAAAAACTTTAGCTATGAGGACTATCATTTCCTAGTCTCTTTTAGCCTCTGACAAGCATTAAATGAGTGGTACAGAAACAACATTGATTTTAATCCTACCCATCTGTCTATTTAATGTAATAATTTACTCACTTTTCTAATATTCTTTAATTAGAAAGTCCTTATTAATGCCTCACCACTCTATCTAAGTGCCTTGTTTTTTCTTAACTGACACTTTGGTGACATTTCCTTTGAGAAGCCCCAGTACATACAGGTACTTGAAAGGGTTTTCCTTTCTCACTAATAAAGCAAATTTTACGGTTGATTTTAATCAATAAATCTTGGAATAATAATAATTCCTATAATTGAATTTGTTTAAAAAAATGTTCCTGTGCTGAGATAATCTAATATATGGGTCCCTGCTATGTACTGTGTAATGGCCATGCCTGACCGTACAGGGACATGGTCTCATCATACCACATCTCCTGTTCTGAGATAATCTTATATATGTGTCCCTGCTATGTACTGTGTAATGGCCGTGCCTGACCGTACAGGTACATGGTCTGATCATACCACATCTCCTGTGCTGAGATAATCTTATATACAGTATGGGTCCCTGCTATGTACTGTGTAACAACTGTGTCTGACTGTACAGGGACATGGTCTGATCATACCACATCTCCTGTGCTGAGATAATCTTATATACATGTCCCTGCTATGTACTGTGTAATGGCCGTGCCTGACCATACAGGGACATGGTCTGATCATACCACATCTCCTGTTCTGAGATAATCTTATATATGTGTCCCTGCTATGTACTGTGTAATGGCCGTGCCTGACCGTACTTGTACATGGTCTGATCATACCACATCTCCTGTGCTGAGATAATCTTATATATGTGTCCCTACTATGTACTGTGTAATGGCCGTGCCTGACCGTACTTGTACATGGTCTGATCATACCACATCTCCTATGCTGAGATAATCTTATATATGTGTCTCTGCTATGTACTGTGTAATGGCTGTATCTGAACATACAGTGACATGGTATGATCATACCACATCTCCTGTGCTGTGATAATCGTATATATGGGTCCCTGCTATGTACTGTGTAATGGATGTGTCTGACTGTACAGGGACATGGACTGGTTATACCACAGCTCCTGGGCCAGGGAAGACGCAAAAGAGTATAAAGACATTACAGCACAGGATCACATCTGAATCCTTCTGTGAGATAAAACCTTGCTGTTTTTTTTCTTTAATTACCTTAAAATAGAATAATTTGTGATCCCATGCTGCAATTTTTATATACTATTTTTCTTCTTCCCCTGACTAGGAGATGTGGTATAGTCAAACCATGCCCCTGTATGGTCAGAGACAGCTATTATACAGTACCTAGCAAATTGTCACTTCAGTGAGGAAGTAGACGCACTCTAGTGCCACCTATTGAAGGTAGCAATTCTAAAAGTCATAATTAACTCTTTAACAAGCGTTTCAATATGACTTAGGATTTGTGCCAGATCAGTGCCCCAATCTGCAGGTGCTGAGTTTCAGGGTGTTTGTCCCCATCAGTGCAGTGTATGGGATCTGATCTGGTTTTATGAGAGGCTAAGACGAGGTGTAAAATGTCAAGTAGGGGTTTATATGCTCTCTCTTTCTATTTGGTTATCCTGGAGAGCTCCGTAAGGATGTCTATTGTATTCTCCTAATGCTTTATGTTGTTAAACAATCTCGACTGTGACATTATAGCATCCTTCAATTGATACTGGTGAACACTACATATCACATCTCTTGGAAATGCTGGGTCTAAAAGCTTAGGACCCAGGGCCCTGTGGTCATGGTCCATTTCCAAGGGGAAGTTGAGTGGCTTTTTGAGGATCGTTAAATATTTGGCATAATGTTACAGTTAGCTCCTGGGTGTCTATTGTTTCTGACAGTCCCCACACCCTTATGTTTTTTCTTTTCCCCCTATTATTGACGTCATCCAGCATATTGGCAAGCATTAGCATTTGGTATGTATGAGCAGATAATATAGAGTCCTGGGAATCCATCCTGGTGATCAGGGCTGATATAGTTTGGTCACTAGTATTAACCCTTTCCCCACACTGTTGAATCTCCCTAAGTGTGGAAAGTGCAGCTTTTTATGAATCACTTCACGTCTGTTCTGTTGGGCATGTCCCGGATACTGGCATTAAGTAATACAATGTCTAACACCTGTGTATTGTGTATGATGTTCTCATTATAATGCAAACAAGGGTGCTTGTGATGGGGTACGGAGGTCTTTGTGTTTCCACTGTCTGAGTGGCTGCTAGATGTGCCTGCTGGCACACATGTTTGGAGGCATAGGCTGATGCGTTTTGGTTTTCAACCTCATATGAGGGAGAGGAAGGGCCCTGATGTGCCTCTGTTGATTTCCAATGGACTCTCCCCAGTGTCTGCTCTCCCCCTGCTGTTCAACTGCTCCGTCAGCCCCACTGCTCCTGTAACTGACCTCTCTCTGTGTGTGGTCTGCACTCCACCTGTGTCTCCTGTTGCTTATCAGTGCCATCTTGGCTCTCTCCAGCCGGGTCAGGAATCCCATCAGTTTGCTGCAACATCACCAGACCCGTGCCCTCTGCAAGTATTTCTCTCTCTCTCCCTAATCCAGACTGCTATAATGGTTTCCTATGGGACCAGACACAGTGTAATGTATTCCTATGGAGTGTTTCAACCTGTGCGCATGCAGGCAATATCAGCTGTGTTTGCATCAGGATGGCTGAATTCGTCCATGCATCTGCCATAATGTTTTCAGACACATGCAGATTGAACGCTGATGTGAAACTGGCCTTATGATGATGAAATCGGGCACACTTTTTTATTGAATTGCTGCAAAAAATTAACATTTTGATAATATTCTAATTCACTTAAATGCACCTGTATTTATAAATATGTGTTTAGTTATCTATTTGTAGGGTATCTATTGGGTCTCTGAGTGTCAGCTTTTGTGGCGTGGGGGCGCCAAGTCAGTTTTAGTGTGCCAACCCCACATGAAGTGGGATAACAGCAATTTTTGCCATACTAGGACCAGCTAGTCTTTATGATCTTGTATACATTGTTTTATACTAGACTTTTTAAAGTGTTCACCTATTGAGTATTTTTAAAGTATAAATAAACGTTATATTTTAAAAGCGTTTTATTCTTAATTTTTTTGTAATTTAACCCTTGATTATATCCCTATGTAGTTGTGTTTCTTGTAGTATATACACTAATTACTTATAAGAAATCTTATTGGAGAGGGCTAAATGCATGCCTTGCCATTATATTTGCTTGTAGATGAAGCAGAAGTCAAGTGGCATCCAAGTTCCAAATGTGGAATGAGACCCCCACCTGCCTAAATCCAGCCCCTGATAAATAGCAATCAACAGGGTAGTGAACTATTTAAAGGGAACCAACCACCCCAAATGACCCCCCGGACTGTTAATATGTGTCCCTACACCCAGCACACACATTTGGGGCAATCGTTTTTGCTAAAAAAACTGTTTAGTAGAAGCTAAGATACATGTTTATAAAGTGTAATAAATCGAGACGGATGGGTGTTACCTAGCTTTGTCCACGTGCAGTGTTCGTGCCTGTGATCCTCCTCTCCCCCCTCCCCTCTTAATTTCTAAGAGCCTGGCCGCGTCATGAAAGAGGCATGGCTAAACCGCGTCATGAAGGGGGCGGGGCTCGCCGCGATTTAGCCCCGCCCCTTTCATGACGCGGCCAGGCTCTTAGAAATTGAGAGGGGAGGGGGGAGAGGATGCTCACAGGCACGAACACTGCACGTGGACAAAGCTAGGTAACACCCATCCGTCTCCATTTATTTAACTTCTAAAGCTATATCTTAGCTTCTACTAAACAGTTTTTTCTAGCAAAAACGATTGCCCCAAATGTGTGTGCTGGGTGTAGGGACACATATTAACAGTCCGGGGGGGTCATTTGGGGTGGTTGGTTCCCTTTAAATCATAGGAGTATCAAGTTTTTTTTTAACATCCAAGCATCTGACCTCTACTCATCCTCAGTTTAATTCATCCTCAGTTTATTTTGCTTCTGAAAATTAAAAGCATGTAAAAATGGTAACAAAACAGCATTTTATTTTCACCAGTCAGGTGCAAGCCCCAGGACACAAACTTAGTTTCCATGAAGTGCAAAAGCAAAAAACAATACTCCAAAAAACTGTTCAATTCTTTATTTCTTTATTTCAGCTGAACCTTTCTTCGGTCTACCTAGTGTCCATTCATGGGTTTAGGTTTCCATAAGAATTTCAACTTAAATTCTTAACTAGCATTCTGTTTTTGATGTACGTAAACTAAAGAAAAATATGATGGTTATGCAGTGACTATTGTTTGCCCACAGCAGTCACATATCTGTTCAGCTGGAGCTAAAATATCAGAAACCAGACCACCGTTTAAAATTAACCTTATGGTTCTGTGATAGGAGCAGAATATTTGTGCTATATGATATATTATAACAAGAGAAGTTCAGCACACCCTAATGGGGACTTCACACACATCAATGTCGCCAGCGATCTCATCGCTGGCGACATTGAAGGCTGATTGCTGGTGAGCTGTCACACAGGAAGACTCACCAGCGATCAGTACCAGCGAGATCGCTGGTAACCATGTAAACAAGCGGGTAACTAAGCGCTGTGCGGCGCTTAGTTACCCACTGTTTAACATGGATACCAGCTCCCAGCGCTTGCTGAGAGGCGCTGGGAGCTGGCTTCTCGCTCGTCTCCTGATGTCACACGCAGCAATGCTGCGTGTCCACCGGGCGACCATCGCCAGGTTTTAGAGCAGATTCTAAAACCTGGCGACCATCAACCAGCAATTTATCGCTGGTTGATGTGCCCTGTCACACACATCAATATTGCTGCAACGTCATGTGCAGCAGCGATATTCCATGCGATATTGACGCGTGTGACGTCCCCATAAGATGTCCCAGGTATATGAGGTCCTCACCTTTGCAAGGAGTCGCCCTGGTCCCAGCAAACACAGGAGGGATAGGTATGTATAAAACTAAGGTAGCGTTCATTATTCTCTTCAGTTAAAAAGACATGATGCAGGTAGTGACTACCCAAGTGGGGAAGGAGAGGAAATCCACGCGTTTCCACTACAAAGTCCTAATCATGGATTCATGATTAAGACTTTGTAGACAAAATGCATGAGACTTCCTCTCCTTCCCCACTTGGGTACCCACTACCTGCATCATGTCTTTTTAACTGAAGAGAATAATGAACGCTGATTTTATACATACAGTACCTATCTCTCCTGTGTTCGCTGGAGATTCTTGCGTGTTAATGCAATATATTATGAAACCTGTGCAGAGATGTGAGTCTAAAAATGAAAATGAGTAAAATGTGCAATTAAACTTATATGGTTTAGGTTTCTTCTTTCCTTAAAGGCATATTTGTATTTCACAATTTCTGCTGATATTAATGACAATACGTTATGTAATATTGATAAGTCACACAATGTTGCTAAATATCTGTCTTTTTTCCAGGTATTTGTATACAACAGAGAACTTTGGTTGGTCATAAAGAAGATTTTTGGTTACAAGTCAAAGAGCCAATACAAGACAATTCAATGTGCTTTGGAAAATCATACAGACAGCTCGTTATGCAAAGGCAATCTTCCGGAAAGGGAGCAGTTTTCAGTATTAGAAAAAGACTGTGTTTAATATGTCATCTAATAACAATGGATGAAAGGCCGAGTAAAGATAAAAACAAATCATATGATCCTGATTCTATGATTTTTTTATGCAAAGAAGCATTTAAAGAATAAAGCATAACACTTTGTAAAATATGCTTAGAAAGGCATATAGATGAATCTCTGTGTATGGTGATGATTGAACCTTCTTTCTACTAAACACAGAGGATGCCCACATGTTATCGTTACTGGCCTTATTGTTAACATTTAATTAGAAAGATCTCTGTCTGCACTGTCAGTAGTAAGGACAACCTCTTTAGGGAATAATATTTCAACAATGAAAACTAATGGCAGCTTGGGTTCTTTATAGTTAGAACAGTTAGGGTAAGTTCACACTTACCCGGCGTGTTTGTCGGCGGCAGCTGGCGGGACCCGCCAGGAAGCTCCGGCGCCGTCCACCGGCTTCCTGGCGGGTATGTGCGGGCGGTATCCGGCGGCTGCCCAGCGGGTTCTCGGCGGCGATTCTGCAGCGGCTGGAAGCAGCACATGATTCTGCTTGCAGCCGCTGCAGAACCGCCGGTTTTTAGAACATGGTCATTCTTTGCTAACCCGCTGGGAAACCTGCGGGTTAGCAACGGATGACGCTGGGTAACCGCCGGTGTGTGCACAGCTTGGGCTGTTTACATTAGTTTTAATGTTAATCCAAACGCCGGTTTGGATTAACATAAATTAACATAAAACTAATGTAAACAAAACGGCGGTTTACACAGGTAAACCGCCGAAAACCCGGCCAGTGTGCACTTACCCTTAGGGTGCGTTCACACACTGGATATTTGCTGTGTATTTTTATGCGAGTGCTGTTGCAGTTTTTGTAGCCAAAATCAGGAGTGGAACAGTCAGAGAAAAAGTCTAAGGGTATGTGCACACTGGGCGGGTTTTCGGCGGTTTACCTGTGTAAACCGCCGTTTTGCATACATTAGTTTTATTTAAATTTATGTTAATCCAAACCGGCGTTTGGATTAACATTGAAACTAATGTAACCCGCCCAAGCCTGTGCACATACCGGCGGTTACCTAGCGTCATCCGTTGCTAACCCGCAGGTTTCCCAGCGGGTTAGCAAAGAATGATCATGTTCTAAAAAACGGCCGGTTCTGCAGCGGCTGCAAGCAGAATCATGTGCTGCTTCCAGCCGCTGCAGAATCGCCGCCGAGAACCCGCTGGGCAGCCGCCGGATACCGCCCGGCTCCCGCCGCTTATACCCGCCAGGAAGCCGGTGCACGGCGCCGGAGCTTCCTGGCGGGTCCCGCCCAGCCGCCGCCGACCAACCCGCCGGGTAATGTGAACTTACCCTAATAGAAACAAGTGCTCCACTTCTGTATTTAATCACCCACTGCTGGTTTTAATCAGCCACTCCTGGTTTTGGCTACAAAAACTGCAAGAGCACTCGCATAAAAACATGCAGCAAATACGCAGCATGTGAACGCACCCTAAAACTGTAGATTGCTGTACATCAAGAGATTGTATACATGCAGTTACTATAACAATGTTTGAAAAAGAGCTGGATGCTTTTCTCTCAAAATAATAGCATTGTGGGTCATAACTAATCTAGTGAAAGGAAAGGTATAACTGTTGGAAAAAGGCTGAACTTGAAAGACCTATGCCTTTTTTCAACCTGTATATCTATGCAAGTTTCAAGTCTCCAGTGTGCAATAAAATATGTGGATCATTGATTGAGTAGCAAAAGATATTTTGGAAATTATTCCATTAAAATAATCTACAAAATTAAAAATGTAACACATGGAAATGTCAACATTTATCTCTTTATTGTGGTTGGCAACTTGCTTGTAATTGCCTAATGATTTTGTCATTTAGCAAAGGCTTTTTATCAAACGGTCCAAAAATTATCCTCTTATTTGTAGATAGGACTGTTTCAAAGTGAAAATGTTATGGCTTGTCTACAGGCCTTTCCAAAAATTAGCCCTATTTTGAGAGTTTTTTCTTTTTTGTGTAGCTCAAAAGAGTACTTTTTCCAGCATTAGTAGTATTGTCTAGCACTACGGAACCCAGTGAGCAGCTAGGAGATATGTGGCTGGCATAGCTGCAGCAAGAGCAGTAGGGAACACAGTTAGGACAGGGCAGGCAAGGAAATGTGTGGCAGTTTTGGACCAGAAAAAATAGCCCAGCAGCAGCACTACAGTATAACAGTGGCATACATAGAATTCATTGGAATCCATAGCAAAAGTCCTAATTGGGTCCCCCTCAGTAATGAAAGAATAAAAAATAAATACAGTTGTGCTCAAAAGTTTGCATACCTTGGCTGATTTTTTTGGTTTCTTGGCCTTTTTTCAGGAAATATGAATGATAACACAAAAACTTTTTTCCACTCATGGTTAGTCGTTGGGTGAAGCCATTTATTGTTAAACTACTGTGTTTTCTCTTTTTAAATCAGAACTACAACCAAAAACATTCAAAAGACCCTGATCAAAAGTTTACATACCTTGGTGATTTTGGCCAGATAACATGCACAGAAGTTGACACAAATGGGTTTGAATGGCTAATAAAAGGTAAAGTGTGTGTGCATAAAAGCTGAGTGAGTTTCTAGGATCCACACAGACTGTTACATCTTTCATCCAGCCACTGAGGTTTCTACATTGTGAGTCATGGGGAAAGCAAAAGAATTGTCAACGGATCTATGGGAAAAGATAGTTGAACTGTATAAAACAGGAAAGGGATACAAAAAGATATTCAAGGAATTGATAATGCCAGTCAGCAGGGTTCAAACTGTGATTAACAAATGTAAAATCAGGGGCTCTGGAAAAACCAAACCAGACCAACCAAACTTTGGGCCACAACTGCCAGAAAAATTGTTCGGGATGCAAAGACAAACCCACAAATAACATCTGCTGAAATACAGGACTCACTCAAAACTAGTGGTGTGGCTGTTTCAAGATGCACAATAAGGAGGCACTTGAGGAAAAATGGGCTGCATGGTTGAGTCGCCAGAAGAAAGCCATTACTGCGCAAATGCCACAAAGTATCTCACCTATGCCAAACAGCACACAGACAAGCCTCCAAACTACTGGAACAAGGTAATTTGGAGTGATGAGGCCAAAATCAAACTTTTTGGCCAAAACCATAAATGTTACATTTGGATAGGTGTCAACAAGGCCTTTGATTAATGGAACACCATTACTACTGTAAGGCATGGAGGTGGATCGCTGGTGATGTGGGGATGTGTGAGCTACATACCGTGTTTCCCCGAAACTAAGACCCTGTCTTACATTTTTTTGGGGGCCAAAAGTGGCCCCCGGTCTTACTTTCGAGGGGGGGGGTCTTACATTGGGTGCCCCAGCAGTGTGGCCTACAGGCCCCCTCCTGCTGGGACACTGCGGGAGCGGGTCGCACGTCACGTGCGCCCGCTCATTACATATGCACTGCATCCCCCTGTCAATCAGCGACAGGGGGAGCAGTGCATTATACGGTATATATGGGCCCCCTCCTGCTGGCACACTACCCCCTGTTCTGAGGCCCCCACCGCTGCTGCTGCTGCAGACATCTCACCCTCCAGGGTCTTCTTGCAGCAGCCAGCTCGTCGGTCCTCTGTCCTCGGCTGTCTCCCGGATCATGTGACCCGTCGCAGCGCATGACGTCATCGCGACTGCGACCGGCCGGTCACATGATCCGGGAGACAGCCGAGGACAGAGGACCGACGCGCTGGCTGCTGCAAGAAGACCCTGGAGGGTAAGATGTCTGCAGCAGCAGCAGCGGTGGGGGCCTCAGAACAGGGGGGTAGTGTGCCAGCAGGAGGGGGCCCATATATACCGTATAATGCACTGCTCCCCCTGTCGCTGATTGACAGGGGGATGCAGTGCATATGTAATGAGCGGGCGCACGTGACGTGCGACCCGCTCCCGCTCCCCCCCCCTCCGCTAGGGGCCTTACATTGGCCCCCCCGGTTGTAAGGCCTTATAATCGGGGAAGGCCTTACATTAGCAGGCCCCCCCTTTACCCCTAGGCGCCTTACAATCGGGGGGGCCTTACTTTCGGGGAAACACGGTAGGTACAGGACATTTGTCAAAATTGAAGGAAAGATGAATGCAGCACGTTATCAGCAAATACTGGAGGCAAAATTGCACTCATCAGCCCAGAAGCTGCGCGTGGGACCTACTTGGATATTCCAATATGATACCAATCCAAAACACAAGGCTGAGTGAACCTGTTACTGGCTACAGCAGAATGAAGTGAAGGTTCTGGAGTGGCCATCTCAGTCTCTTGACCTCATTATCAACTGGAGGCTTTTTGGCAAGAAGAATGGGCAGCTTTACCATCTGAGAAAATAAAGAGCCTCATCCACAACTACCACAAAAGACTTCAAGCTGTCATTGATGTCAGAGGGGGCAATACACGGTATTAAGAACTGGGATATGTGAACTCAGCCAATGATCAGCTCCTGGATGATTAAAGACAATCTCAAGTTACCTGTGAGTAATTTCAGAGTTATGTGAGTAATATGAGTTAGAAGACTGTGTTCAGACTGCGTTCAGTGTAGGTCAAACCATTACTGTTGACATGGGACAGATCTACGCAGGTTAATATTAGTACAGTTCAAGCATAATACACTTATCTGGTTCCTAGTTTTGCTCCAGTCATGCCTTAAAACAGTGTCTTTGTCTCATTATTCTGGCATTTGGCAAATGTAAGAAATTATTGTAATTCTAATTGACCTAAATTGACCTAAAACAGGAAAGGATTATCCGGATTTAATGTCAGATGGTGAGGAAAACATGCATATATATTTTTTATATAGTGAATGTAAACTTCTGGTTATAAACTGTATGTACTGTATGTATATATATATATATATTTGTGTGTTTAAATGACATCCCGGGATGTGAGTGTATTTGTGAGCCATAAATCATGTTAAGCAAAGTGCACTGTTTGTGCTGGTGACCCCGTCCTCACCTCCAGATGAATAGGATAGGGTTGTTTGTGCTCATTCTGATGCCTCTGGGAATCTTTAGAATTGGTCAGCAGTGTTATGTAATGGGACAGATTCAGCACAAATAGTCCAATCTCTTCAGCAGGAGGTTAGGTCACCAGCACAAATAGCGCACTGTGCTAAGTAATATTTATAGATGATAAATAGAGAGGGGTCTGGATTATGAGTGGACAGCATCCTCAGTGAGCCACTGATGTGAAATTAGTATGGATTACAAGAACCTCACTGAGGATGCTTCTGCCGCTTTGTCTGCAAGGATAGCTATCAGAACATGTCACTAGTATAGGCTCAGCAAGGTATTCACTTCCGCTCTATGACTGACTCACCCTAATGCTACTTCTGCAGCTCAGTGACGGCTGAAAATATTAGCGCAGCTACTATGTTTGTGATACATACAAGCAGGGCCATAACTAAAAAAGGTGCAGTAGTTGCAATCACACCCAGGCCCTGGATCCTAGGGGGCCCCAAAAGTCCTTTTAGCCTATAGAAAAAGACTATTGCTATTAAAGATTTGCAATAATTATGGGCTCCGTTGTAGATTTTGCATCAGGGCCCATGAGCTTCAAATTACGCCACTGCACACAAGGAACTTCCGATGCAAATGGTGACATCATATCAAATAGTTACAAAGACCTTCTTGGAATTAGACAGTGTTCTTTGAAATGTGTAGGTAACGCTAGACCTAACAGGATTTCACAGCTATTTGAGGTGATGTCACTTATTTGCATCCGGTATGGCATTTGTGTGTCACAGGCAGTGGGATGGCAGACGTTTGGGCAGAGTATACCTACAGACCAGTGAAAATGGGCATTTTGTATGTGGACCTTTTATTCTTTTCGGTAGCCATGTAAAGTCTGGATTGCCAGATCTGCTGTCAGTGTTTCAACACCCATTAAGGTAACTGAAGCAAAAAAAATATTTTTTTTGGTAACCTCCTAGTGAGTCATTATAATTTGTTACTTGGCGCAATAGCCCTGTTTAATTCCTTTATTAATTCATGACCCTGTGGTGGTCAGAGACATCTATTTGCGGAAGAGAACCTGTAGGGTATTTTCAGTTAACACCAGTGGTATTAATTTATTGCAATTTAAGAATTTGGATTTAGTTGCACTGTGTGAAAAAATAAAGAAAAAAAATAGCTAACAAGGTGCTGTTATTGGAGTATATGACCAATCAATTAAACTGAATCTTTCAGCAGGTTTTTGCTACCTCATCTGAGAGCAGCATGATGTAGGCAAAGTAATCCTAAATCCACTGAGTTATCACTTATTTTACTAAATTCAGCCATTCTGATACAATCAGAGTTTTTAAATTTAGCATATAGCAGATCTGCTAATCACAGTGAGGAGCATACTGGTACATCACATGTTGTGTGCCTTGCCTTGATGTGGCCTCTCACGCTAAGTCTGCATCTTTATATGCACATATCAGCTGATCTGATCAGCCAACATGTGCTTCTAAAGGGTGGTTTACACGTAGCAAGATCGCTAACGAGATCGCTGCTACGTTTCCGACTTTGTGACATAGCAGCGACCTCGCCGGCGATCCTGTTGCGTGTGACACTTAGCAGCGATCAGACCCCCACTGGGAGATCACTGAACTTTATTGAATGGTCTGGGCCATTTTTTGATTGGAGATCTCCTGCTGGCCAGGCTGCATCGCTGTGTGTGACACGCAGACTTACCAGCGATCCCCATTCTGCGGTCGAGACCCCGAACGATCCCAACGACTGTCAGGTGTCGGCGCATCGCTGGGTGATCGCTGGTGAGATATGCCTGTCTGACACCTCACCAGCGACCATGTAGCGACGCATCAGCGATCCCGGTCAGGCAGGATCATTGTCGGGATCGCTGGTGCGTTGCTCTGTGTAAACCCCCCTTAACAGCTGTGGTTGATTCAAAGATCCATCTGTGGGGGTGAATTAGTTAAATCCCACAGTCAATTTCTGACAGCGGGATTTAAAATGTGCCGCCAGAGATCGTCATATTTCCTACTCCCATTGACGCACCCGTGACATAATCGTGGAGTGCCGATAGGTTTTTATGGCAGCCAGGAGTCAGCTAATGACTCCTGTATCTGTGATGATGGTGACGATGATCTTCCTGTTAAAGCCAGCTACGAGTTGGCATTCATAATGGCACCTTTACACGCCGCTACAGGATGGTGGAAACGACCGGGTGCTTCACGTGCACGAGCACGCACAAACGGTTGAAAACGGTACACACATCGCCTTT
Source organism: Allobates femoralis (assembly GCA_033576535.1). Lineage (NCBI taxonomy): Eukaryota > Metazoa > Chordata > Amphibia > Anura > Aromobatidae > Allobates > Allobates femoralis. The sequence goes on from JARQOC010000001.1 coordinate 187,213,916, forward strand.
ACACGCCGCAAGAAGGTGTGCTACAGTAGGTTACATCTATCTCTGGATACACCGCCGGGTGCCACAAGTTACCTTCTGTAGCTCACCTTACCTCATTTACACGCCGCTATAACAAGGTAATTTGGGCGGTACAAAGGCAGCAGGGACAACACATAGGCATGCCACAATTGTGGATTACGAGAATTCCGTACGCTGATATGACAAAGCAATAACATCATGATTGGGCAGCCAGCGCAGGAGGCTGACTACTACATGACGCTCGAGCAATTGTGTAGTGTGACTGGTCAGCTCCTTAAATATGCCGCCCTATGCAGCATCTACCAATCGTAATGCAGGAGCTTCCACCAATGATCGCTGATGGGGCGCGGTATCCCGGAGCCTGTGTCACGCCCCAGGTAGATAGCAAGGTGTCGAAACAACCCTCCTGTTCCTTATTTACACGCCGATACAGGCCGTAACAATCGCCTTGAAATCAACCTGTTTTTGAGCTCTGCTCTGAAACAGGTGCCTCAAGTGACGGGTGTAAACAATCGTCTTTACACGTCGCGACCGCGGGTTGATTTGGCGGTGCAAGATACATTTGTCTCATCTACCCGGTTGTTTCCACCATCCTGTAGCGGCGTGTAAAGGTACCATAAGAGATTGTAATTTCAGCTTTCCAGAGCAATGCTCTGTATAGCACAAGCGATTGGACGATTAAAACTTGATGTCCCTTAAGGAAACTAGTAAATAAAATTAAAAGTTTTTTAAAAGGTTTTTAAAGATCTGAAAAAAATCCCCACAAAAGTTCAAAGTATTTTGGCCGCCACAGCATTGCGATAAAATACAATAAAAGGCGATCAAAACCCATCACACCTACCCAATAATTCTTCAATGTTTTCTCTGTGGGGGCACTCTGGCAATTTTCGCTGTGAAGGTGAACTCTGAAAAGAAGCTATATAGGGGCATTTTTAAAATGTTTCCTCTGTGGGGAAACTATTCTAAACTTCGCGTTGGACAGCTAGCAAGATCATAAACTATGAGCTTTTTTTTTTTTAAGATCAAACAATGTGGAAAGCATTAAATGATCATACTGGTGGTGGAGGTGTAGCTGCTGCAGTGAGAAGATGTTGATGTGGTATAACTTACAACTATATAAAAACTTTGGAGCCTTATAATTGATTGCCATGTCCATATTCCTCCCCCCTTTCCTGTGTTCCTTGGTGCTCGTGTCCGCAACCTCCCCTTGCTGGGATAACCTGTCAGAGTTACCATGCTCATGGCCCCTGATGCACCAAATGGTGAAGTGGTACTGCTGGAGCCCAAGGGTTCAGTGTAGCAACCTCTCATTTATCCCAGAATGTGTAACCAGCTGAGAGGGTTGTGATCTGCCTCCTCGGTGAAGTGGCATCCATACAAGTAGGGCTGCAGATGATGCAGGGCCCCAATTTCCAGGCAATCCTTTTCCATCATAGAGTAGGCCACTCCTCGATAATAGCTTACTGCTCAGATACAAAATGGAATGTTCCTGACCCATATAGTCAACCCGACTGAACACGGCACTGAGGCCAAAGTCACTGGCATCTGTCAGTATTACAAATGATAACATAAAAACGATGGCTTGTATTACCGGTAAGCTAGAAAGTGGAGTCTTAAGTGTTTTGAAGGCCTCTTCACAGTCAATTGATCAATCACTTGTGGCGGGCAATTTCTTTTTAGTCAGGTCCATCAGGGGTTTCACCAGGTTACCATAGTGTGGAACAAACCTCCTATAGTACCAGGTGGCCCCCAGGAAGGACATCACCTGTTTCTTAGACCTGGGGGTGGACCAAGATGTGATGGCAACTACTTTTCCAGGCTCTGGCTTCAAATCTCCCCCACCTACCCAGTGATCCATGTAGAGGACATCATTCATGCAAAGCTGGCACTTTTCCAGCTTGATGGTTGGTCAAGCCTGCCTGGTGCATCGACCTAAGCTCTTGTGCTAGATGGTCCAGGTGATCCTCCCATTTGAGACTGAAGATGGCAATTTCATCCAGTTATGTGGCCATTTAGCCTTCTAATCCCTTGAGCAGCGTGTTACCCATCTGCTGAAAAGTGGCAGGGTCATTCTCCATACTGAACAGCATAACTGTCTACTCATAAAGTCCAAAAGTGGTAATCAAGGCAGAGCATTCCCATGCCTCACGGGTATGGAGAATCAGCCAATATCCCTTGCACAGATCCATGAAGGACTTTTGGAAGCAGTAATTGTGCGAAACAGTGTGACCATCGATCGACCCTGCCTCACTCCCTTCCCTGCACAGATGTATCAGCGCTTTTACAGGAATAAATTTCCAGCACTGCATTTAAGGTTTGGTAAGTGCCGCTCCTTGTTTCATCGACTAAATATAAGATGTGGCAGATACCCATTCCCAGTTGTTCCCGTGGGAGTATAACAACATCATAAACATCTGCTTCAGAGTGCCGTTGAACTGTTCACACAGGCAGTTAGTCAGTGGATGATGCGAGCTGGTCACTACCTGTTTCACCTGCATTAGCCTAGATAGGGACTCCATCAGCTGTGACATGAATTGAGTCCCAAGGTCAGTGGGCATTTCCTGGGGAACACACACTTGCAAGAAAAGTTCCAGCAAGATGGTGGCCACTTTGTCAGCCCGAATGGATGACAAGTCTACCACTTCTGGGTACAGTGTGGCATAATCTACTACCGTCAGAGCTAACCAATTCCTGGAGCGGCTGGGAGTGGACAGCGGTCTAACCAGATCCAGAGCCACCCTCCTGAAAAGCACTTCAATGATGGGATGCTGCCTCACCTTTCCCACGGCAGTAACCAGCCACATCAGTCCACATATTAGGCCAGTAGAAATGCTGGGCTAGCCAGGCCTTGGTCTTAGTGATCCCTAGGTGTCTGGTCATCAGAATGTCATGTGTGTTCCACAACTGCGCCCTGCATGAATAGAGTATCACTTACTGTCGGTCCCTAGGCAACGTCTCTAGTGAACCCTGCTAGACCATTACCCAGTACATGCGTCTTTGGACCCAGACCACCCAGTCATGATCTGACTCCAAGGGAGGCTGCGTTGCCTGCTCCTTAAGAGCTTTCAGGCTTTTGTCAGCTTATGACGCCAACTGAAAGCCCTGACTAGGTGTGGCCAGAATACACAAAATTGCCACGTCTGCAGTCACTTTCCCAGGATCTATTTTCTGGCCTCCATCTGACTCATTAGCCACTTGTTTGTTAGGGGGGAACCTCTTGACTTCCATGAAGTTTATTTAGCTCTAGTACTCCTGCCCCTAGTGATAGCGACCATGACTACTGTAATCGTGGGTAGTGCCAGCTTCCCCTCAGCTCCTGACCAAGTTGCTAAGGCAGACTAACCTGGACTTCTTAGACATTGGCTGTGGGGGATTCCTGGCCTGGGATCTTACATGAAAGGCCCAACTTTATTGGGAAAGCTCCAATCTCCATTGAAGGTTCCCCCCTGTAGCTGCTCAGGACTCTGCTGTGAGGCCTTACCTAAAAACACTACATTTTCTGTCGCAGCTCCCACCTCGAGTGCTGGCTCTCTCTCTCTCAGCAGTACCTTGCTCCCTGTTTCTCCCTTCAAACAACAAAGGGTCCCAGCAAACTTGCTAGTCATGACCTGAGGCTTTTTCACACCATTCTATGTCATTCTCCCCTGTTACAGCTGCTGGCTCTGGTTGTTTCGTGTCAGTTCAAATGAAAGTGGACACCTCAGAACCCTTTGCAGCACTTTGCTTCCTCAGTGTCCAATCAGTGAAAGGCTCATAGCCCCCTCCTTCCTTTTATGCAGCAGGCACATCCAACAAATCATCAACAGCAGTGAACATTTCAAGACTGGGACACTAGCCACAGGAAAGGAAAAGAAGGCTGAGGGAATGGAGGCCAGAGAGGACAGAAGGACGAGAGGCCATGGAGGAGAGGAAAGGGAGGCCTGAGAGGAGGCGACCAGGAAAGAAAGGATGGGACGCTGAGGGAGCTGCCGAAGATGAGGAGATGCCAGAGAAGGAGGAGGAGAGGAAAGGGAGGCCATGGAAAAGAGGAGGCCAGAGGGGAGGCCACAGGAGGGAAAAGAGAGGCTGAGAGAATGGAGGCCAGAGAGGACAGAAGGAGGAGAGGCCAGGGATGAGAGGAAATGGAGGTCAGAGAGTAGGAGGCCAGGGAAGAGAGGATGGGAGGCTAAGGGAGCTGCCGAACGAAGGAGTGGCCAGAGGAATAGGACCATCAGGAAACAGAGGCCAGAGGGGAGGCTGAGGAAAGAGAGGTCAGAGGAGGAGGCTGAGGAAAGAGAGGCCAGAGGAGGAGAATGAGAAAAGAGAGGCCAGAGGAGGAGTGTGAGGAAAGAGAGGCCAGAGGAGGTGGCTGAGGAAAGATAGGTCAGAGGAGGAGGCTGAGGAAAGAGAGGCCAGAGGAGGAGGCTGAGGAAAGACAGGCCAGAGGAGGAGGCTGAGGAAAGAGAGACTAGAGGAGGAGAATGAGGAAAGAGAGGCCAGAGGAGGAGAATGGGGAAAGAGAGGCCAGAGGAGGAGAATGAGGAAAGAGGGGCCAGAGGAGGAGAATGGGGAAAGAGAGGCCAGAGGAGGAGGCTGAGGAAAGACAGGCAAGAGGAGGAGGCTGAGGAAAGACAGGCCAGAGGAGGAGGCTGAAGAAACAGAGGCCAGAGGACAAGAATGAGGAAAAAGAGGCACCCAATGAGCCACCATATAGTGCTAACGACTGAGCCACTGTATACAGTGCTATCAACTGACCCACCGTACAGTGCTAACCACTGAGCCACCATACAGTGCTAACCACTACGCCACTGTATACAGTGCTAACAACTGACCCACTGTACAGGGCTAACCACTGAGCCGCCGTAAAGTACTCACCACTGAGCCACCATACAGTACTCACCACTGAGCCACCATACAGTGCTAACCACTGAGCCACCATACAGTGCTAACAACTGAGCCACCACACAGTGCTAATCACTAAGCTACAGTACACCACACAGGGCTAACCACTGAGCCACCGTATACAGTGCTAACCACTGAGCCACCATATACAGTGCTAACCACTGAGCCACCGTATACAGTGCTAACCACTGAGCCACAGTATACAGTGCTATCCACTGAGCCACCATAGACAGTGCTAACCACTTAGCCACCGTATAGAGTGCTAACCACTGAGCCACCGTATACAGTGCTAACCACTGAGCCACCGTATACAGTGCTATCCAATGAGCCACCGTATACAAAACTAACCACTGAGCCACCGTATACAGTGCTAACCACCGAGCCACCGTATACAGTGCTGACAACTGAGCCACTATACAGTGTTAACCACTGAGCCACCATATACAGTGCTAACCACTGAGCCACTGTATACAGTGCTAACCACGGAGCCACAATATATAGTGCTAACCACTGAGCCACCATATACAACCTATAAATCGCGCAACAACAGCATACTTTCTGGAGAGAGGACTGTACTATCCAGCAGCTATTTCTATGGCACATGTTCATTTCACCGCACTCCCGATGCAATAGCATCGGGCCTATTTCTAGTATACAATATTCCCTGTTTGAAGTCCCGTCGACTTTTGCAGCAAGAGTGACTTCTCTGCCTCGCCTACACAATTTGTGTAGTAGTGTAAGCTATGCTTATTCTGAAAGATTTCAGTGCACTGAACTGTCAAAACCGGCGTAGATAGCGCTATCTACACCAGTTTTGACAGTTCAGTACGTAGAAAACTTTCAGAATGGGCATAGATTGTGTGGCGCCCCTCTGGCTAGGCGCCACAGGGAGGTACTACACCTTGCAAGTATATGTGGTGCCTCTGTAGCTGTGGGTTTGGGTTTAACCTATGGAGTCTAAGTCAGCACCCAACACTAGGTCACCTTAAAATAAGGGTAAGACAAAAGAAAAATGGGGCGCAATGGGTAGGATCCTCCAGACTCTTATTAGTGGCGTGGGGCAGTGGCCACTCACCTGACAGGGTTGCGCTGCCTGCACAACCCGGTTTGTAAGCCTCCATTAGGTGTCCCCTTCGATGCAACTACCGTTCGTTCCTTCCTCCTTCCTCACTCGTTCCCGGCTGCTCCGGCAGGACCTTTCCGGTCACGTGGTCTCCCGAGTTCCGGAACTACGTCACCGCATCCACTGGTTACCTAGTAACGCCAGGTCCTTTTTGCTTTTTGCTCCGTGCCTCTATTATGCTGCTCCTGCCGCTCGCCCCCGATCATACAGTAGGTCCCAAAGGGGTGGAGCCTAGGTTGGAGTAGTAAAACCAGGAATTGAGAGCTTTTAGTTCAGTCAGCAACAGGGACAGTTCTGGGAAGGCAGTCAGTCAGAACATACCTGACAGCCCTCTGACGTTACCAGACGTTACCCCAGACGTTACCAGCTGGCTCCAACCGGTGCTGGTTCATCCCCTTCTGTCCCGGGTCACTCTCCTGGAGATGGGTGATCCCTCCTGATCACCCATCTCCAGGAGAGTGACCCGGGACAGAAGGGGATGAACCAGCACCGGTTGATGATCCAGCAGCTATTTCTATGGCACATGTTCATTTCACCGCACTCCCGATGCAATAGCATCGGGCCTATTTCTAGTATACAATATTCCCTGTTTGAAGTCCCGTCGACTTTTGCAGCAAGAGTGACTTCTCTGCCTCGCCTACACAATTTGTGTAGTAGTGTAAGCTATGCTTATTCTGAAAGATTTCAGTGCACTGAACTGTCAAAACCGGCGTAGATAGCGCTATCTACACCAGTTTTGACAGTTCAGTACGTAGAAAACTTTCAGAATGGGCATAGATTGTGTGGCGCCCCTCTGGCTAGGCGCCACAGGGAGGTACTACACCTTGCAAGTATATGTGGTGCCTCTGTAGCTGTGGGTTTGGGTTTAACCTATGGAGTCTAAGTCAGCACCCAACACTAGGTCACCTTAAAATAAGGGTAAGACAAAAGAAAAATGGGGCGCAATGGGTAGGATCCTCCAGACTCTTATTAGTGGCGTGGGGCAGTGGCCACTCACCTGACAGGGTTGCGCTGCCTGCACAACCCGGTTTGTAAGCCTCCATTAGGTGTCCCCTTCGATGCAACTACCGTTCGTTCCTTCCTCCTTCCTCACTCGTTCCCGGCTGCTCCGGCAGGACCTTTCCGGTCACGTGGTCTCCCGAGTTCCGGAACTACGTCACCGCATCCACTGGTTACCTAGTAACGCCAGGTCCTTTTTGCTTTTTGCTCCGTGCCTCTATTATGCTGCTCCTGCCGCTCGCCCCCGATCATACAGTAGGTCCCAAAGGGGTGGAGCCTAGGTTGGAGTAGTAAAACCAGGAATTGAGAGCTTTTAGTTCAGTCAGCAACAGGGACAGTTCTGGGAAGGCAGTCAGTCAGAACATACCTGACAGCCCTCTGACGTTACCAGACGTTACCCCAGACGTTACCAGCTGGCTCCAACCGGTGCTGGTTCATCCCCTTCTGTCCCGGGTCACTCTCCTGGAGATGGGTGATCCCTCCTGATCACCCATCTCCAGGAGAGTGACCCGGGACAGAAGGGGATGAACCAGCACCGGTTGGAGCCAGCTGGTAACGTCTGGGGTAACACCGGCAACACGGAAGCCGAGGTGGTCACCGTAAACTGACGAGCCCTTAATCACCGGGTAGCCGTAGGCGCCACAAGATGGTGCTTCACTCCTCAGGCCCATAATCTGTCCAAGACTACGAGGGTAACAGCCCGGATTCCGGTGGCGGGAGAGAGAGTGCATTCCTGCTGCTCCCATCTGTACCGGTCAAGGATAACCCGTGCCTCATCGTACAAGACCAGGGGACTGGCGAGAGAGCTCTGCAAAGGTGGTGAAAGACAGAGAGGAAGGTAGAATTGAGACCCCGAAAGTTAATAAGGAAGGAACATCTAGAGACTCCATAGGGGTACCCTGAACCGACAACTAGTACCCGTTAAACCAGACTGTACCGTGTTCTCTATAACATCTGCTGGAACCAGTAAAGTGGAGTTGAAGTTGAGTCGGTGTCTGTTTTCCTTCCCGCCAGTGCCCAGAGGTTCTCAGCATCCTCACAGGGGTAAGAACAAATACTCCCCTCATCCCCTCATCCTCCATCACCGCTGCTCTGAGGAATAGCTCCACCTGTGGGGAGCTGTACCACACTGAGCTGCACCCATCATCACCTCAGCAGCCGGCCTGCAATGCCGGTATCTAAATTACCGGCATTCACAGGTGGCGTCACATACTTTTTAATTCCATGTAAATATTTCCCCCACCAAATATAAGACAACCAGGGCACGGAACCGGGAACCCGACCACCCAAGAGTCCCCGTCACAGCCATCAAGCCCATCCCAATGTCCGAGTAACCCTCTCCCTGTGCTCATCATTTATACTACTACGCAAATGGTGCAGGCGAGGCAGAGAAGTCCCCAATCTGGATTCAAAAGCCGATGGGACTTCAAATATTGTTTGTGATAAAGTAGTAGTTTTTAACCCCTTCACCACTCGCCCATTTTTCATTTTTTTATTTTCGTTTTTCGTTTTTTGCACCCCTGATTCCAAGAGCCATAACGTTTTAATTTTTCAATGAATATAGACATTAGACAAGTTGTACTTTCAAATGCAATCATTTATTTTACAATATAGTGTACTGGAAAATGAGAAAAAAATTCCAAATGCAGTGAAATTGCAAAAAAAAGTGCAATTACACGTTTGTTTTTCAGGTTTTTTATTCGCCATGTTCACTATATGGTAAAACTGATGTGACTGTGTGATGCCTCAGGTCTGTATGAGTTTATATATACCAAACATGTATACTTTTACTGGTATCTAAGGCCCCCTTTCACATCAGTGGAATTAGAAAAATGCGGCAGTTGCGGTGAAAAAAAATGCATTTACCGCATAACGACCGCACTTGTGGTTCACCTGTGGCAAGCCCCATGCAATGTCTATGGGGTCTGTGGCAGTAGCGGTATAGTTGCAGTTTCGGCACTTGCGGCAGATGCAGCCGAGAAAAACATGCGGTCAACTGTGTTTTTTTCGCGGCCGCATCTGACTCAAGTGCTGAAACCGCACTTGCCACACACTTACCGCAAGCCCCATAGACATGGGGCTTGCCGCAAGTGAACTGTGGCGCCCCACTATGTAGGTGCCACAGAGGGGTACTGCACCCATAAAAGAGGTGAAGTAACCCCAGCTGTAAGTGGATTTCATGATAGTAGGTGGAACCCTAAACCCACACCTCACACTAGATCATGCAGTGGGAGGGAACCCGGGAGGTTATTTAGCCACCCCCATGGGGAGAAAGGAGGTCTTTGGCCGGAGCCTGCCTAGGCTTCAGGTCTCTGCCTCAAGGAAAGAGAGAGGAGACGGGACCAGCAGTCAGACAGTGAGTCTGGATCAGATAAGGAGCTTCTGAGACAGGCTCCTCTCTGTCCCTGGAGCAAGGAGGGTTACTCGGCTGAGGACCCAGGAGAAACAAAGCTTCCCAAGTGCAGACAGCCAGCCTGGGGGAAGAGAGGGGCTCGGAGGGAGTTCAACCCCAGCAGCTTACCGGGTACCGGAGCCCGCACCTGGAGGAACCTTTAAGGACTACAGAAAATCTGATGCACGGGGGTATATCAATATACGGCACTGATTCTCAAGTGACCATAAGAGGGGACCAGACACTGCCAGGCCGAGCCACAGTGATCATAAGAGGGTTACCCGACGGGAGCAAGAGAAGGAAAGTGAGAGACAGCAGGAGGTCAAATCTACTACATGAGATCTGATTTCACCAAACTACTGGGAAGCAGGAAAGAATTGGAACAAGGAAGGCACACGCTGAGGGTTCCATCCAGCTACCAGAGATCCGCTTGCGGCGACCCGTAGCTACTTGTCATTTAACATCTAACAGCACTAAGGACTGTAATAATATTGCTGAAGTTCCAGTAAAGTACCCAGGTGAAGTGACTTTTGACTCTTCTGCATCTTATTTCCAAAAAACTCATTCCTTCAACAGATTTTCTGCCCTGGAGGTCCCAGTCTTGCCTGCGGAGGACTAAACCATCTAAGCCGCAATACCACCGACTTCTGGAGGACTGTGGTGGCGCTGGTGACATCTCACCAGGTACTGCAGGTGGCGTCACAAACTATAAACTTGTACATAATCCCTTGTAAATACCCCTTTTCAAGAGAATAGCCCCCAGGACACGGGGTCAGTCGCGGCCGCCATTCCCCATGACACAGTTAGCCCCTTCTGCCGCCTAATACCCGAGTACCCCAAAGCCTGGGTGACACAGAACCGCAAGTATGGCCGTTATGCGGTAAATGCGGCAGATGTGGTTTTTTTCACTGCAACTGCCACATTTTTCTAATACCGCTGATGTGAAAGGGGCCTTAGTGGTGAAAAAATTCAGAAGTTTAAAAAAAAAAAAAAAGAATCACACTTTTTGCGCCATGTTCTGCGACCTGTAGCGTTCCCATTTTTTGGAATCGGGGACTGTGTAATGGCTTATTTTTTGTGTCTTGAGCTGACATTTCTAATGATACCAATTTTGGCTGGATGCGCTGTTTTGATCGCCCGTTATTGCATTTTATAGCAAAGTTGCGCCGACCAAACAAATGTAATTTTGGCATTTGGACATTTTTTCTTTACTCAGTTTACGGCTTTCATTAATTAATTTTATATATTGATAGATCGGGCATTTCTGAACGCGGTAATACCAAATATGCGTATTTTTTTATTTCTTTAATACTTTTATTTTGAATGGGGAAAAAGGGGGGTGATTTGAACTTTTGAGGGTTTTTTCATATTTTTATAAACTTTATTTTACAATTCATTCTTCATTTTACACTGCTCCAGTCCGATCTTTGTGACAGGCCCTGATGAGCTGCAGCACATAGGGACCTGTCACAAATGCGCACTGTGAGTGGTTGGCAACGCTTGCCAACCACTCACAGGAAGCGAGCGCTGATAGCTTCCAGGGTCTCAGCAGGACCCCAGGCTATCACATGATGGCTGGAGATCTCACGATATTATCGCAGGATCTCGCAGCGGGGAACAGAGCGATCAACGCCGCAATGCCTTTAGATCGCGCTGTCAGTGAATGACAGCATGATCTAAGGGGTTAACAGCACCGATCTGATCCCAGATGAGATCAGCTGAGATGTCGGGTGTTTGATTTAAGGGCCGCACTGGAGCTCACATTAAACACTGGAAGGGGTTAAACATGTAAACAGCCCCTCACAGGTCCCCACATATCATATGCATGCTCCCAATACATTTGTAACCCATTTACACACTATAACATAGGGCACAAGCCCTGTTTCTGAGGTATAAATAACATGAAATCACACATGCAGTACAAAAATCTGCACCTTCACAGCACCAAAAAATGCATCATGCGCATGACATCATTTTTGGTGCGTATTTTGTCTGAAGGTGCAGATTTTTGTTAATCTCTAGTACGAATGCAACCTTACAAGTTCTTTTATTTTCACTGACTGAGTAGTCCACACAAAATCATGGAGAAATGTCCGATTTTGATGCAAGCATAGTTTGTGAAAAAAATCAGACAGCACTCATAAGCAATCTGTTTGTTGTCCATTTTACATGGACTACTTGATGTGAGAAGGCAAATAAACTACCATTTTTTTTCATCCAAGAAAAACTGATGAAGCTCTAACCAAACTCTGAAGGTAAAAACTCACACAGTGTCTAGGGTCACACATGTCAATCAGTTTTTTTCACTGTTTTCAAAAACTGATCTGTTATTTTTAGGCTCCTTTTTGAGCCTCCTGTGCAGCTGTTTTTTCCCCAATAAATGCTAGCAAAAATGCATACGTTAACGCATGGTACCTATATTTATGTCGCCCGGGCCAGTGGGGACTCGGGTAATTTTCCGCTGTACTCGGGGGTAATGTCACTGGTGGCCTGCCCAGACCCGTGGCCCTGGGACTGAACTTTTGAAAAACGGGGGATATATGTACAGGGGAATAAAGTTTATAATGTAGTTCTCGTGGCGCCACCCGCAGCTTCTGGTGATTGAGCACCAGCACCACTTCAGTCCTCCGGAGGGTGGTGTTATAGCGGCCTTGATGGTACAGCTCCCTGCAGGTGGAGCTAACTCCCCCAGGGCATGGATGCACCTGTGATGGTAGGGATGCTGGTAATGGATAGATGGAAGAGGCGGGGCCTGGCTGGATGACAGGGGCGCGTTGAAGGAACAGACACACACACCGCTGGTTGTTCTTTACCTTTTTATTGGTGTTGAAGCAGGTAAATCGTCCAGAGTACCACCGGGTGTTCAGGAGGCACTTCTGGGTCTCCAACAGCAAGTGGGTATAAGGCCTCCTCTTTACTTTTCCCGTGTGTGTGTGTGAAGCCCTCGCCTTTGTAGAACTTGGCTGGCCTACTCTAATTTCTCATTCTCCTCCTCCTGTGCTGTCGTCGGGATACCCTCTGCTGACTACCGCTGATTCTCTCCCCATGGTGCCTGGCTCCCTGGTATGTGATTGCGCAGGGATCTGGGAGACTGAAGTCTCCACATTTTTCCGGTGTTCTCCACTGGGCCTGGTGCACTCCAGTGGACGTGGACTCCAGTGTCCGGTGGTTGCTCGGGGGTGAACCTAACGCTGGCTCCACGGTCCCCCTCTGTTCTGCCTCTTCTCCTTGCCTCTCGACCCTACTCTTGGGCCATGCAGGGCTACTGGAAACTGGTCAGGCTAACTGGCTCGGGCCTAATGCAACACCGAACACCAGCACTTCTTTGCAGCTCTTGTAGTGTCTGCCACACTCTGTCTAATTCCGCCCCCAGCACCAGTATTTATAGGGGATCCTGCCTAATGCAGCAGGTTTAGCTCCCTCTACTGTGCTGGGGTGGAAGATGTTGTGTGTAACTGTGTACCCGCTGTGGAAACCCATCCATGCTGCGGGTGAGTTTGTGGGTACCTGTGGTTAGCAGGGCGCCACATATGTACCATGCGATAACGGATGCATTTCCCGTAGGGCCCCATGTTAAAAAAAGCATGCGTTGCTAGCAGCGTTTTTTGTGTGCAGTAAAAAACGCATAGCACACCAGTCAGTCTTGAGTCCGGCATCCGTTAACAGCATCGGTTTTTGGACTTATAATTCTAAAGTAGAAAAACTGATGCAAAAAACGGATCCAGGGCTTATTTGTGACCCTAGGCAGTGACCAATTATGATGAAATTCTGATAAAAAGAAATTAACGGAAATTGGAGATTTTTTTGCACACAAGAAAAATAAGTCTGAATAATCTCTAAGTCTGAATTACCAACTTTTGTTTAAAACATTTTTTCATAGTCATTTTCTAAAATGGGCTAAGTAAAAAAGAAGTTGCATTGCACAATATTAAAATCATCAGCTTCCTATATGGTGTTCAGGGTGTTTATGGAAAAATACGTGTGGACACAGCACATGCTGTTCTTTGGCAGCAAATAAATAAATGTGACATATGAGACATGTCTACCACAATAATAATATGCCTGTTGTATAACAAAAGAAATTAAATTGTGTAATCCTCACAAGAGTTACCGTAATTTAAATATTTGGTTTAAGGTATAATCGTATCAGTACTTTCTTTCTGGTTTTTAATAAACTAAAGAACCTTTCTTTTTTAAAACTGATTTGTCACCAGATTTAGCATGACCCAATAACCTGATATACTTATTTTAATGTCTTCAAAACAATAATAGCATTTACACAGCAGGTATCAAGTGAATCTCCAGAAGTGATCTTAGGAGAATTCTCTGTTTAGGTCTGTCACACTGTGCCATGACAAGTAAACCGACAGTCTGTCATTGAGTAGACTTTAGGTCACTCTAGCAGCTCCCATGATGCTGTTATGACTCACCGTGGCCGGGGACTCCGGTTTAGACAGGCTGTAGCTCCTTCCTCCTTGTCACGGGTGGGCCGCACCTGCCGGTAGTGAGGCCCGGTTGAGTGCAGATCAAAAGTTGAAGACGTCTAGTAGGAACAGATTAAAGGGGTTAATTTATTTGTGACGCCACCTATGAGTAGTTCGGTAAGTCCTACCGACGCTGCGGAACCTCCGGGGGATGGATAGCAGCAAGATGGAACGCTCCCCACAGGCTGAGCGGTGATCCCCGGAGGCTGGAGCTGCTTAAGATGTTGTGCGGCAGCTGCGGTTACCTTGTGTGCGGACGGATACAATCATAAGGAAGCACGGACACTGAAAGTCTCTGTAACGGGTCTTTACTGTAACCAGCAGGCAGTACATGGTATACAGTTAACGGGTAGCAGACCGGGCGGACTCAGCAGTGATAGGTGTCCCTCAGAGATTCGTAGTGTTCCTCCATTCTAGCTAAGTATTTGCCATTGTCGCCCAGGAATACCAGGTCGGGTACGGGGAGGCTGCTTCAATCCCTATCCAAGATGTACGTTATGGATGTTCTGGGGAGCCTTGGGTCCCTCGGTGGGTACACCGCTGGTTAGACGACTGGAATTTGGCTGGTGGTGGGGTGCTCCTGTAAAGCTGCTCCTCCACGCTCCTGGTTCGCGTAGCAGAGGTGAACTGCTGCCAGCTTCAGTACCAGTGAACCGGCTGTGAATTGGGCACGGGGGTATTTTGGAACCCGTGGTTGGTGATGCCCGATCCCGGTTGTTGAGGCCTCAGGTGCTAACACCCGACCGGTGACGGCCCGGGGGCTGCACTAGGTGCAGAGCCCCCGCTCCTACTCCAAGTTCAAGTCTGTGTGTCTCTTGTCTAGACTCGACTCTTACTCTCCTCTAGACTAACTGTACTTCTCCTACACTACCCTTGCACTCTGCCCACCAGGACCTTGGATTGGCCCTCTATGTTAAGTGATGCATGCAGGGTTTGGATCTCTAAGTTAACCATATGACTGCTGGGTCGGAGAATATTGCGGCTGCATTTATGGCTGCAATACCCTCCTGTGACGCACTCGTTGCGGGGCGCCACACTCCCCCTTAGTTATATTCGCTTGTCCCCAAGCGTCACACTACCCACATTACAGAGGTTTTTTTATATTTTATAACAGGTAATAAACACTTTTATTAATGACAGGTCATTATTTTACGCAGAAATAAGGCAAGTGAAATAAACAGGTTAACACATTGCGCGGACCCGGCGGGCAGTCGGCTGTCCTTAGGTAAAAGTTCAGGCTGTAGCCGCCAAGTCGCGGTGTTATTTGCAAAACAGAAAGAAGTCTCTTGGCAAAAAGTTCAATCAACAAAGTCACTTGTAGAGGGCAGGGTTCCGGACTCGTATAGCGAACCACCTGTCACAGCATACATATCGCTCATAGGTTACAATGTCCCCTCTATATAAGTCTCGGTTAGGATGCCCTCGCGTTAGGTGCGATTCCACATCACGGCGCCCCACAAACACTTCTGTACACACACCCTCCTCCCTTATGAATCCCCACCCGGTGGATAAGTTAAAGGTGCTCACCCGTCCGGTTTTACGGAACTCATCAGGCAATGGAGGTTGGCGGCGGGCTTCAGCGCGGTCCTGCATGTTGGCGCGCAGCCGAGCGTGCCACTCCTCCCTTCGGATGCGACGTACCTCTTCGTCGGCGTGGTGCGGCGTGTGGATAAAGTCACTACGGCTTGCTGGTTGTTGAACGGCTTGAGTCTGGTGGGCAGTCTGGAGCGGAGCCCGGTTGAACGGAATCGGAGAAGATATTGCTCCGGCGGCATCCGACCAGCGTACCCGAGCAGATCACCCGGCAGAAGGATCCTTGGTGTCTCCCCAGGCGAACCCGGTGTAGAGGTCCTCAGCTGGGCTGTAGGTCTCGTCGTCATCATCCTCGATCTCTCCCTCGATGACCACGTCGGGCTGCTCGGCTGACGGAGATGTTGGAATGGAATCCTCTGGGTCGATGGGTGGCTGTGCTGCAAAGTTCTCCTCGAGGTCGTCTTGCAGGGCTTCCAGGCTGCCTGCCTCTTCTTCTGTAGCAGAGGGAAGTGGTGTTTCAATCCCGATCACCAGGTAGGCCTCGTTAATTGCAGAGGAGACCTCCGGATCAGGGGAGAAACAGGCGACAGTTTTGGCAGTGTTGAAACTAGTCGCTGGATCCGCAAGTGGAACCAGGTAAGTATTCGGTTCTTCCTTGGAGCGAGTTGTAAGCTCCGGCTCAAACACGGTCGCAGTTCCAGGCTTTGGAGCGGGATAAGTGGTGGTCTCTACTGGAATGACACAGTCTATTGGTTCTGGAGACGAGGCTGGACAAGTGGTCGGCGTGGGCGAGGCGGTGCTGAAACTTGAGATGTCGTCCGGCCCTGGAGTGGTTGCACCCGAGCGGCTCTGCTGCATCGCACGATGTAGTCTGCTGCCCAAGCTTGCACTCCAACTGCGGATTGTCCATTCCATGGTTTCTAGGACCCGTACCCGGAGGTCTTGGAGAGCTTCTTGCCAGAAGTCGGGGCTGCCGTCGATATTGAGGACAGGACCCGGATGGCCTATTGCTGCTCTGGCCTCGGCTTCCACTTCTTGCATCAGGTCTCTCAGTCTTGAGCTGGCCATGTTTCTTGGAGGAACTACACCCGTCTCTACCCGGTAGCTGTACTGGTGAAGAGCTGGTGAAGAACGGTCTGTCTGACACTCCCATTTCCTCTGGGCTTTTGTAGTCCAATTGTGGGAAAAGTCTTTGGGGTCCGCCCCCATGGTTGATTCGAGCAATCAGGGCGGAGAAAGAGTTTTGGCGCCTTTGCCTTTAGCCCTCCCACGATGAGGGGCGGTGGCTCACCCCTGGGCTTGCACGTAGCGGATCCTTATGGCGGGAACGCCATCTTGGGTGCCATCTTGGCCCACGGTGAAAAGGCGGGAAAGTTCTTTTAGGGACGAACAAAGTCCAAATTGTAGACATTAAAGTCATTTTTAAGCACATTATACCCGTTAGGGAACGGGCCTGCTCGTATCCTGTTCGTGATGCCATTTTCTGACTCACCGTGGCCGGGGACTCCGGTTTAGACAGGCTGTAGCTCCTTCCTCCTTGTCACGGGTGGGCCGCGCCTGCCGGTAGTGAAGCCTGGTTGAGTGCAGATCAAAAGTTGAAGACGTCTTGTAGGAACAGATTAACGTGTTTAGTCGCGCCCCATGGGGTTGCGCTAAGAACATGGGTTTTGGCAGCCCTGACAATGCATCTCTATGGAGACGCGTCCCCTAACACAGCTCCAATGCTGGCTTCTTACGGAAATCTTGCATTATTTCCTAACGTGATCAAAGACGCTTTCAGAAGTAACGCGGGATTTACATCAGATGCCGGCGTTGAAGCTGCGGTAAGGGTTGGGTATCCATAGGATAACATTGGCAGCGTTAACGCGGTGCTAACATGGTGAAAGCACCGCGTTTTTGCTGCCAAAACCTATGTTTTTAACGCAAGGCACAAATAGCGTTAATGTGACAAAAGCGTTATGTGATAATAATCCAGCTGGAGAGGTGTCCGCTATCAAACCTGAGATAACTGTTGACATCAACAGGCTTGAAGTGTGTGGATGTGGACACTCTCCCCAGCTGGTCCAGGGCAATCCATAGATCAAGGAATTGAATGGTCGTATCAGATATATTGGAAGTTAATTGTAGACCCCAGGGGTTGATACTAAGTCTCTGTATGAATGTCAAGGCTTCGGCCCTTGAACCATTCCAAATTAAGAACAGATCATCGATGTAGCGTCGATAAAACTTTATATGGCCTACAAAACGGGACTGCGTGATGAGGACGGACTCGAAACAACCCATATATAAGTTGACATAAGTGGGTGCGAATCGTGTCCCCATTGCGCAGCCCCTGATCTGTCTATAAAAGGCACCTTCAAATGTGAAAATGTTGTTTTCCAAAATGAATTCGATGGCAGCCAGGATAAAGGAACATTATTCCTCTGGTAAAGATTCATCAGATTTTAAAAACTTTTCAATGGCCTGTATCCCTAAATTATGTGGGACGTTACTATACAAAGAGGTCACATCTATCGTGATTAAAATGCAATTATTAAATGGAGGGGCATTCCTCAAGAGTCTAATCAGCTCCAAAGAGTCTTTTAGATAAGAATCTAAATTGATAACAAATTTTTGTAGAATCAGATCTATATAATGACTCAAGTTGGCTGTTATTGACTGGATTCCTGAGATAATGGGACGCCCAGGGAGGTTGTTTGGATCTTTATGTAGTTTCGGTAAAAAATAGAAAAAAGGTCCCTTGTATCTGGGAATATGAAGGAATTTTTTTCTTCCTTATTAAGAATTCCCATTTCCCAGGCCCTTTTATTCAGCCCATTATACTTTAAAGGGAACCAACCACCTCAGATCACCCTAATACACAGTTAGTACATGTCCCTGCACCCTAAGGATACCTTTCCAGCATTGTTTTTGTGTAAAATCTTGCATTAGTATAACTGATATAAAGAGTTTATAAACTTACTAGCCTGGAGACATCTGGGCGTATCCCTCCTTCTGTTATACTTCAGGGCTGTGCATTGCATGTCTGTGCTCCCCCTCTCTCCGTGCCTGCTGCCCTGCCCTGATGGGCGTGATCGTTATCTCCTCTACACAGAGGGAGGGGGAGCACAGCCATGCTATGAATGCACAGCCCTGAAGTATAACAGAAGGAGGGATACGCCCAGATGTCTCCAGGCTAGTAAGTTTATAAACTCTTTATATCAGTTATACTAATGCATGATTTTACACAAAAACAGTGCTGGAAAGGTATCCTTAGGGTGCAGGGACATGTACTAACTGTGTATTAGGGTGATCTGAGGTGGTTGGTTCCCTTTAAAAATATTGGTACCGAGGGATCAGAATCCAACCTGTAGTAATAATCACAATCACCCTGAATTCTCAAACCCTCATTTGTGTACCAACCCCTATCCATTATTACGACCCCCAGCATTTTTTATCACTATTAGGAATGAGCGAGTATGCTTGTCACTACTCGGTACTCGCACGAATATTTCGGTACTCGGGGTACTCGGCGAGCACCGAGTAATCTTGCGATACTCTTGCTATGCTCGGGGTCCACCTCCCTGCATGTTGGCGCTCTTTACAGAGCCAGCCCGCATGCAGGGATTGGCTGACAGACACTGTAAGGCCACAGCCATGTTGGTTGTGGCATTACAGTGATTGGCTGGCCTCACAGCATCATCAGGTCTTTATAAGACCTGACCGCGCTGTGCTCGTCACTCTGCTCCACAGATAGTCAGTGTAGGGAGAGCTGCTGCTGATTTAGGGACAGATTTGTGGCCTTTCAGCTAGTATAGGCGCAGGGCTGACAACATAATTACCACAACAGTCCTTCTGAGGACTAATAGAGCTGTATACAGGCAGGCAGGGAGGCAGGGTATATAGCAAACTTCGTTGTACCAGTATACCAGCCTGCATCACATCTGGGGCTGGTATACAGGCTGGAAATCTCATCCATCCATCCCAAAACAGTGCTTTTAGGGATTAATTTAGCTCTCTATAGGCAGGAGTAGGTTTTGGAGCAAATTAGGATACGCCAAAAGACTCGCTATTCTCGTCAGCGTTTGTGTCTGATCAGTCCACCTGCAGGGCCTTAATCTTTAATCTCAGTGTCGTGCTAAAAACCAAATCTTGAAAAAAAAAAAAAAAAACAGATATTGCGCCACACTGCAACTGGACCCCTGCTGTTCGTGCAATAAAGTATTGGTAATATCATCACCAATCCATGGTTTCTTTAGCGCTCCAAACCTCTGACACCGCTTGTTTTCTATTTGCTAAAAAACAAATCTTGTCTGCATTCATTTAGCATCTTAGTGAAGCTGCAGTAGGTTGCAGCGTAAATTAGGATACGCCAAAAAACTCGCTATTTTTGTCAGCGTTTGTGTCTGACCAGTCCATCTGCAGAGCCTTAATCTCTAATCTCAGTGTCGTGCTAAAAAACAAATCTTGTCTGCATTCATTTAGCATCTTAGTGCAGCTGCAGTAGGTTGCAGCGTAAATTAGGATACGCCAAAAGACTCGCTATTCTCGTCAGCGTTTGTCTGACCAGTCCACCTGCAGGGCCTTAATCTGTTATCTCAGCGTCCAGCTAAAAACTAGCTCTTGTTTGCATTCATCTAACATTTGTGTGCGCCAGGAGTAGGTTGTAGCGTAAATTGGGATTAGGTAATCTCAGTGTGCTGCTAAAAAACATTTCTTGGACGCCTTCATTTAGCTGTATACAATCAGCACAACATTGAAAATGCACAAGGCTGGTGGCAAGGAACAAGGAACTGGACGTGATGGTGGTGCAGGCAGAGGCCGAGGCTATGTGCAAGCTCGAATTGTGCCACGACAAATGCCCACATCATCTCGCTCGACCTTCCTGTCCCAATTTCCAGGGGACCGCAGCAGTACTCCACTATTAAACCAAGACCAGTGTCAACAAGTTGTTAGTTGGATAGCGGATAATGTTTCCATTCAGTTTGGCACCACCACAAATACCATGTCTTCCACACGGTCAAGTGTCAGTAGCCGTGAGACTGGACCGCACATTCCACACCTTGATACTCCTTCCTCCCACCATGCCGAGTGCCCTGCCCCGGACATAACTGATCCCACACTTGGACACTCTGAGGAGCTGTTCACTTATCCATTCGTAGATTCTGGCCTCTCGCCAGCTCCAGTTGAAGTGGGTCATTAAGAGATCGTATGTACCGATGGCCAAATATTTGAGCAGCCACGGTCTCATGAAGGCAACGGTGGGAACGTGTCTCAACAAGAGGTGGACGATGATGAGACTCAATTGCCAGACAGTCAGGAGGAGAACCAGGGTGCGGAAGTGGAAGACAACGTGGTGGATGATCCAGTAACTGACCCAACCTGGCAGGAGGACATGCAGAGCGAGGACATCAGTGCACAGTGGGAGTTAAGCATAGCATCACAACAGGCCGGAAGAAGCAGGGTGGTGTCCGCAGGCAGAAGGCAGGCAACCGTTCCCCGGAACAACAACACGAGTGAAGTTGCCAGTACAACTGTTAGGTCTTCCCGAGTCAGGCTGTTTTTTAAGGTGTCTGCAGATAATTTGAAAAAGGCCATTTGCAACACCTGCCATGCCAGCATCTGCAAGGTAGCAAAACTAGCAGCCTGACCACCACCAGCATCATCAGGCACATGGCAGCAAAGCACCCGACTTTGTGGGATGTACAGCAGAGTCCAGGAGCATTGTCTGCGGGTGACACCGCTGCGTCTTCCACTGTTGTGCGTGCAAGCCAATCCCCTGTCCATGCTGCAGGCGAAGATGCCTCCTGCCCTTCACCTGTACTTGCACAAGCAGAAATAGCGTTCAGTTATTCATACACCAATCTTTGTAACGCAGGCGCAAATACGCTGCCAACACAACACATGCCACAGTTCTAAATGCACACATTTTGCGACTGCTTGCGCTGGAAATGTTGCCTTTTAGGCTGGTGGAGACGGAAGCATTCTGTAACCTGATGGAGGTGGCTGTCCCACGTTACTCGGTCCCCAGCCGCCACTATTTTTCCCAGTGTGCCGTCCCCGCATTACATAAGCACGTGTCACAAAATATCATACGTGCCCTTAACAATGCAGTTTCAGGCAAAGTCCACCTAACCACGGACACGTGGACAAGTGCTTGTGGGCAGGGCCAGTACATCTCGCTGACGGCACACTGGGTTAATATTCTGGAAGCCGGGACCCAGTCTGAGCTTGGGACAGAACACGTCCTTCCGACACAAAGGATTGCAGGCCCTAACTCAGTCAGGGTTTCACCCACAGTGTACAGCTCTGGCACGTCATGCTCCTCAGCCTCCTCCTCTTCCTCCACTTCACCCTCCATACCAGTCCCAAGCTGGAAGCACTGCAGCACTGCCTCGGCTAAGCGGAAACAGGCTGTGCTGAAGCTAATATGCGTAGGTGACAAACCCCACAGTGCTGAAGAGTTGTGGACAGCTCTGAAACAGCAGGCAGATCACTGGCTCACACCACTGAACCTACAGCCAGTCATGGTCATGTGTGACAATGGCCAGAACCTTGTGGCGGCTCTGAGGCGAGGCGAGCTGACACATGTTCCATGCGTGGCCCATGTGCTCAACCTTGTGGTTCAGCGGTTTATTAAATCCTACCCGGAGCTGTCTGATCTGCTTGTCAAAGTACGCCGCCTGTGTGTCCATTTTAGAAAGTTACCTACTGCTTCTGCCGGCCTTGCCGGCTTTCAGCGGCGCTTGCAGCTTCCGGCTCACAGACTGGTGTGTGATGTCCCCACGTGTTGGAATTCCACACTGCACATGTTGGTCAGGATTTGTGAGCAGAAGAGGGCAGTTGTTGAGTACCAGCATCAGCTATGCCGTCGGTATAACGGTTCAAACTCCACACATAAGACCTCAGGAGTGGACATGGATGTCCGACATATGTACCGTCCTCCAAAACTTTGAGGACTCCACCAAGATGGTGAGCGGCAAAGACGCCATCATTAGCGTCACCATCCCACTTCTCTGTCTTCTAAAACGCTCTCTGCTCAAAATCAAAGACGATGCATTGCAGGTGGAGCACGATGAATTGCAGCAAGAAACCGTACTGGGTGATTACACACAGCCCAGCCTCATCTCATCCCAATGTGCATTGGAGGACTATGACGAGGAGGATGAAGAAATAGAGCTACTTTCATGCGAAATTGACGGTAATACATGTACAACCGTCAGACCGTCGGTTGAGTGTGGATGGCCAGAGGACAGGGGAGAGGCGGAGGAGGATGAGGCCAGCATGGCCAGTCATGCTGTTGGTGAGGACCCTGAAGTCTTGCTTGTTAACAGTCTGGCGCACATGGCTGACTTTATGTTACGCTGCCTGTCTCGTGAACCTCGCGTTAGCAACATCTTGGCGGACACTCATTACTGGTTGGTGACAGTTTTAGACCCACGCTACAAGGAGAACTTTATTTCTCTTATTCCCGAGGCGGAGAGGTCTATAAAAATGCTGCAGTACCAGAAGGCCATAGTCGCGAAATTAATCAAAAAATTCCCTTCTAAAAATGCTAGTGGCAGAGGTCACGATTCAGTGGACTGACTTCACCACACCACCACCAAATGATAGCGGAATTTAAATTTTGTGCCGGTAGATTGCCATGCACCTCCGCACACCCACACATCGGTACACACTTCATGTCTTTGGCTACTTGCTGTACTGCTCCTCCTTCTCCTCATCCACCACCATCAGTGTGACCGTGGTTCATGATGCCACAAAAAAATAATTTTTTGACATCATATTTATGATGATAATGACCCTAACCGTTCAAAAGTTAGGAATTAGTTTCATGTATACCCCCCAGGGGTAAATGTTTTAGTCCATGCTTACAGAATGGACATTACAAGTACAGGAGACCTGCTCCTTTTTAATGGGAACTATTTTTAGAGGCTCTCCTCCATGTTTCTTCCCAGGGGCATCACAATGCCTCCATATTTTTGGCAGCCCTTCCTAGGGCAATCCTACAAAAGATCCACTTCCTTAAAATGGGCACATTATTTAAAGAGGCTCTCATGCACGCCTCCATCCAGGGGCATTGTGGTGCCTCCCAATTTTTGGCTGCCCTGCCTAGGGCAATACTACAAAAACCCACTTCCTTAAAAATGGGCACATTATTTAAAGAGACCCTTATGCATGCCTTTATCCAGGGGCATTGTGGTGCCTCCAAATGTTTAGCAGCCCTGCCTAGGGCAATACTACAAAAGACCCACTTCCTTACAATAGGCACATTATTTAACGAGGCCCTCATGCACTCCTCCATCCAGGGGCATTGTGGTGACTCCCAATTTTTGGCTTCCCTGTCTAGGGTAATACTACAAAAAACCCACTTCCTTAAAATGGGCACAATATTTAAAGAGGCCCTAATGCATGCCTCCATCCAGGGGCATCAGAGTGCAACACAATTTTTGGCTTCCCTGCCTAGGGCAATACTACAAAAGACCCACTTCCTTTATATGGGCACATTATTTAAAGGGGCCCTCCTGCACACCTCCATCCAGGGGCATCAGAGTGCAACACAATTTTTGGCTTCCCTGCCTAGGGCAATACTACAAAAGACCCACTTCCTTTATATGGGCACATTATTTAAATAGGCCTTCATGTACATCTCTTCCCAGGGGCATGGGAGTGCCACACAGTTTTTAAAAAAAAAATCTTTCATATAATCCAAAAAACTAACATACACCAACTCTGTCTCACAAGTGGGTATGAGCCCTTAATATTTTTTCCTTGAAAATCCATTTTAGTTTCATTTTGTAAAGTTTTCTTGACAGTTTGTAAAAGTGGCGTAATAGTCTGACAACATTGTTCACAGCAGTGACCTTGGGGTCTGAAATGCTTCCAGGGATCTTCCCCATGCTGTTCCCATGTCATTTCAGCACTGTTCTGATACTTTTGTGCCATTTTTAGGGTTTTTCCATGCTGCCGGGGGTCATGTCAGAAAAATACTCGGGTCTCCCATAGGGTAACATTGGGCTCAGTGCTCGGGCTGAGTACACAAGTAACTTGGGATGCTCAGCCCGAGCTTCGAGCAACCGAGCATTTTAGTACTCGCTCATCTCTAATCACTATATTTGTGTTCATTCTTAAAGAGGTTATTGCTTCTCTCTCTTCAAAAGTTAAATTGTCAGTTTTTTTGTAATGTGAAAAAGAACGTAATTCATTCAACAATACTTGCTGGAAAGTCTCAATGTGGGGGCCTTTATGATGTAAAGGGTAAACGTTTTTATTTCCTCCTTTTACTGCAGGGGTGGGGAACTCCAGTCCTCGAGGGCCACAAACAGTTCAGGTTTTCACGATTTCCTTAGTATTGCACAGGGATTGGAATCATCACCAGTGCAAATGATTATGTTATCACCTGTGCAATACTAAGGAAATCCTGAAAACCTGCACTGTTTGCGGCCCTCGAGGACTGGAGTTCCCCACCCCTGCTTTACTGATACATGTTGATAAGGGGGTGGGCCAAGATGGGGATTTCCATATCCTGAGGATTATATGTTATGTTTTCTTTCGCTTCAATCGGTTTGACCCTTCTCTCAAGTAAAAAGTGTCTTTTAATGGTTATTTTTCTAATAAATTCATTGAGATCTAAATGCAAATCAAAAGTATCTAGTTTCGCATTTGGACAAAATGTTAGACCCTTTTCAAGTAGGGAAATCTCTCTTGTGGTGAGTGTGTGTTTTGAAAGATTAAATATTTCCGTTTTTTCATGAACAGGAACCTCAGATCATGATTCTATTGGTGTATTGCCTTTGTTTTTTGGGGGTTCTGTAGATATCCCTTTTCTTTGTTTGGATTGTTTTCCTCCTCCTCCCCCTCTACACCCACGTTTAATCTTTTTCTTTTTGGATGTCGTCCCGGGGCTATCTGAAAAAAATGTGTTATTTTTTAATCTTTTAATATGACCGATCCTATATCTTTTCTCAATTGTTCTGAATTCGTGTTTGTCAGTATATCTTTATTCCTTACCTGTTGTAATATAGGTTGAACTAGTTCTAACGTAGAACACACACTAATTGGCGGGGGCGAATGGTTTTTAAAAATGTCTGTAGTTGAATCAGCTCCCAGTGGGGGCAATACGGAGCTCACTTTTTTGGACCCCGGGGAAGCAGATGTAACATGCTTCGCCGATATGGCCTGCTCAAGTGGCACATTTGAAGGTGTAACCAAAACCTCGAGATTGGTTGAAATATTTTTCAGAAATATTTTTTTGAGAATATTTTGGGGGGATTTTTTGAGATCTTTTAGATTTTTAGGATTTTTTTAGATGTATTTATAGTATGTATTAGATTATGTCATAATAGAAAAATGATGCATATTTTTAATCTTGAGTATTTTTCTCTTGAATTTATGATTATAACCTTGTTTTTAATTACCGTATATACTCGCGTATAAGCCGAGTTTTTCAGCCCAAAAATTGGGCTGAAAAATCCCCCCTCGGCTTATACGCGAGTCACTGTATACTGTATACAATGTATACAGTATACAGTGCCCCCCCATATCAGTATACAGGCCCCCCCCCTTGGGTAGTAATCCTGTAAAGGAAGAGATTAGTATACTTATCCCTCCGCTGTCCCGCTGCTGCTGTCCCGCCGCCGCGTGCTTCCGTCTTCTTCCGTCTTCCTCCGGTGGGCGCAGGCAATGACGTCATTGTCTGCGCGCCAGAGGAGGAAGCCGGAAGAAGACGGAAGACACTGGATGAAGATGGAGGAGCGTGATGGCGGCGGCGGGCCAGCGGCAGCGGGACAGCGGAGGGATAAGTATACTAATCTCTTCCTTTACAGGATTACTACCCAAGGGGGGCCTGTATACTGATATGGGGGGGCTGCTGTATATACCTCTGGGGCTGTATATACCTCTGGGGCTGTATATACCTCTGGGGCTGCATATACCTCTGGGGCTTTATATACCTCTGGGGCTGCTGTATACTACCTAAGGGCTCCTGTATACTACCACTGGGGCTGCTGTATATACCTCTCGGGCTGCTGTATACCTCTGGGGCTGTATATACTTCTGGGGCTGTATATACCTCTGGGGCTGCTGTATACTACCTAAGGGCTGCTGTATACTACCTCTGGGGCTGCTGTATATACCTCTGGGGCTGTATATACCTCTGGGGCTGTATATACCTCTGGGGCTGCTGTATACTACCACTGGAGCTGCTGCTGTATATACCGCTGGGGCTGCTGCTGTATATACCACTGGGACTGCTGCTGTATACTACCACTGGGGCTGCTGATGTATACTACCACTGGGGCTGCTGTATATACCTTTGGGGCTGCTGTATACTACCACTGGGGCTGCTGTATATACCTCTGGGGCTGCTGTATACTACCAATGGGGCTGCTATATATTCCTCTGGGGCTGCTGTATACTACCACTGGGGCTGCTGCTGTATACTACCACTGGGGCTGCTGTATATACCTCTGGGACTGCTGTATACTACCACTGGGGCTGCTGCTGTATACTACCACTGGGGCTGCTGCTGTATACTACCACTGGGGCTGCTGTATACCACCACTGGGGCTGCTGCTGTATATACCACTGGGGCTGCTGCTGTATACTACCACTGGGGAGGCTGCTGTATACCACACTGCTGGGGGCTGTATACTTGTGCTGGGGTCCACCCTCGGCTTATACACGAGTCAATAGGTTTTCCCAGGTTTTGGGGGCAAAAGTAGGGGGGTCGGCTTATACACTGGTCGGCTTATACATGAGTATATACGGTAATAAGAAATGAATTATTGTCTGTATTAATTCCACAGTTTTATAATGATTTTTATAGTATTATATTCTAATTTACATATAATTGGTTTATTTGCATTATTTTGCAGCTTTGGAATCACACTATGTGTTAAGTGAAATAAGCGTTAAAGTAATTGGCACCATTTGCTTGTTTGTGATTGGTTGTGAATTTGCTAGTGTCTATATAATGCAATTTCCTTTGTTTATTGTAACCCTCACCTGATGAAGATGGCGTGCCGCCATTGAAACACGTTGTGAATAAAGCTGTGTTTTGTCAATAAATCTCTGAGTCCCCCTGTGTGAGCGCTCCTAAAAACACAAATTTTTTCCTGCAATCATTATTAGGGGTCATCTGTCACAGGACTGCTCCAACACTTTAGGTAAAGATAAAGTATCTGCATGCGGCAGTGAACCACAGCGCCGGGATGCTGCCAGCTCTCCTCCATGGCACATCTACGAGAAGATATGGAAGCAGACATCTGAAATAGTAAAAGAGACATCAGTCTAATGACCTCGTGCAAACTTAGTCCAAGGAGCATACAATACCTCAGACTACCACAGCTTGGCTGCCGGGAAAAGTGCAAAGACTTTTACAGTGCTTACATTTTTAAACTTGCAGATGGCCGTCACCATCAGGATTCCCTCAGCCACGTCCAGTGTGCTTGTGGTAAGCATGCTTAACACCTATCTGATTTTTATGGAAAAATAAAGATTGAAGATTTTATATACATTGGGTATTCGCCAGTGAATTTCTTATTACCATCCAGGTTAATCACACTGCCAGGATGCCGCCATGCCCGTGCTTCAACTGTTAAGTAGAGGGACTGATTAATCTTGATATATTTCAAGTCCATGTAGGCACGAGGATTATTTTAGGTAGCTTGGCAGCATGATATCCTAGGAGATGACCGCAAGACCAGCTTTGGATTTTACATCCTGGACATCCACCCTTAGTGACAGGATCAACTGTGTATGTAGGGCAGGAGACATATATACCCAGCAAGGAACTGAGGGACACAAAATTTATGTATACAGGGCCTGCTTTACTTCTCCACAAGTATAAATATAGCAGGGAGGGGAGGGACACATGTAAAAATGTGTATTCAGGAACAGTAATCTAGACAACACTTCATAAATGACAGGAGCCAAGTGACACATATAAATGTGTATACAGAACCCACAGTCTAAATTAATCTTCTCATCGTAGGAAACTCAGTGACATACAGTAAATAAATACGTATACAGAATCTACGTATCAAGGTGAAAGTTTTCTGTTCCTCTGAGAAGAAAGAAAAATACATGGTGTGTGGCCTCCTCACCTCCTTTATTGGGAGAGGGCGGGGCAGGGAGTATCCATTAGTCATAGTTTGTGTATATTGCTTATTAACATATCTTCTGCAAAATTAATATGTGTGAGGGGGCCGTCACACGCTGCGACATCTTTAGCGATATTGTAAGCGATCACGTGCACGCGCAATCGCTTACAATATCGCTCACATCGCTGGTGAGATGTCACACAGACAGACTCACCAGCGATGCGGAGCCGCGATCTGCTGGTTACTATGGTACACATCGGGTAACTAGGCGCCGCGCGTCGCTTAGTTACCCGACGTGTACCATAGTTACCATCTCCCAGCATAGGCGCGGTCGCTGGGAGATGGATCATCGTGGTGTCATACACCACGATGATGCAGATCGTTGCATCGTTCATCGCTAGATCTGAGAACCGAACCTCAGATCAGCGATGTCACGATCAAGCGATTTACCATCGTAAATCGCTTGATTACATGCAACGATATCTTGCCCGATATCGCTTAAGCGATCAAAAAGGAGATCGCTTAAACGATATCAGGCAAGATATCGTTCCGTGTGACGGCCCCCTTAATTATGTTCCAGCAAAATGAATGAGATTTCTGAAATCTCATGTACATTTCTTATTTTTTCTTTGGAGCGGTTTCAAATCTACAGCATGTCAATTCTTTCACTGTTATTGCGGCACTTTTTTTTTTTTGTAAATCATTTTTTATTAGATTTTTTGCATATAATAACATAATATGTATAACACTGGCATATAGTCAATAAACAATGACAGAAATAAGAACTGCCCCCCTCCCCCCCCTCCCCTT
Source organism: Allobates femoralis (assembly GCA_033576535.1). Classification (NCBI taxonomy): domain Eukaryota; kingdom Metazoa; phylum Chordata; class Amphibia; order Anura; family Aromobatidae; genus Allobates; species Allobates femoralis. Next base: position 187,243,238 of record JARQOC010000001.1, read on the forward strand.
GTTATCCAACCTCTGTTAGCAGTAGTTCCCATTCTCTCCCGTATATAAAAAGCAGAGAACATAGCATGTCATTCCACAATTCCAATTCTCAACGCTCCTAAGGTGTTACCTAAATCTTCAAGACAATACCAACTTGTATTGCGAAAAACTCCCATCAGTTTATCAATTTCCTCCCTGCATAAACAACATAATATAAAATCTCGCCATATAGACATAAATTTGTAGTTTTTTTTTTCTTTATCAGTCTCCGTTATTAGTTTTTCCATTCTCATAATGTATTTCAATTCCAGACATAAATTTGATACTCCAGGCACCTGCGTACTCAACCATTGTCGCAGAATGAGGTGTAAAAATGTTATTACTATTAAGTGAAAGCATGTGCGTTGTCTCTTAGGGACATCATAACCCTCCAAGTCATGGAACACCAGAATCATCTTATTCATCGGTACATCCAACATTTCCCCCATCCATCTCCTGACCTTTTCCCATACCAATTGTACCTGTGGACATTCCCAAACTCCGTGAAACATGTCCGTGTTGTTTTCTCCACATTTCGGGCATTTTGTCATCCTATCGGGATTAGCGGGTGTCGTCGGGATATTGAAGCCCATTACTGCCCTATGAATCATCCTGTATTGGGTATCACGCCAGCGGTCATCAGTCACATATTTGCGCATAGTATTCCACCCAGCAAGCACCCCCTCCCCCGCTCCTTCAAACCCCAGTCTAGTGTCCCATCCTGTAAGAAGTCGTGTGGGTCCCCACTGGTAGCAGTCTATTTTTCATTGTAGCGTATAGTGAAGAAATCGTCGCCACTGGAGCCTGACTAGCCAACAGATCGTCTGTTATCAATCTCTGGCATTCCCTCCTGATATCGTGTAACCTCGACACCAGATGACCTCTTATTTGTGCGAATTGCAGCATCTGAGAAGATCCCAATCGCCATGTTTCTATCGTCTCTGCTGCTGTCATCCATCTTCTTTCCGTCTTAACCATTAAATCGCCTATCACCCTGATCCCCTTTTCCCTCCAAATCTGAAATAAAGCATTATCTATCCCCTGTGGAAAGTCTGGGTTGTCCCATAGCGGTGTATGTTTCGATATTCGCCATGACAGCCCCATTCTGTATCTGACCGCCTTCCAGGCCGCCCTGGTGTCCCTAAACAAAACAGATTGTTTGATACGTGATTCAAGTACTCCACTTTGAGCATGTAGTACTGACCCCAGGCTCCATGGCCTGCACCATTTTGTCTCTAGTGCGAAGTCCGAGTGATTACTCGTCCCTCGTAGCCAATCCACCACGTGTCGCCACATACATGCCAAATTGTATCCCTGAATATTGGGGAGACTCAAGCCTCCTTCCTCTTTAGGAAACATTAATGTTCTTATCCCTATCCTATGCCTCCGTCCCCTCCAAAGAAATTTGGAAATGGCTCTGTTTATTTTATTTACATCCGTGTGACGAAGCAGAAGTGGAATCGTCTGCATAGGATACAACAAGCGGGTGAAATCATTTTGACAAGATGTATTCTCCCCGGCAAAGACAGCGGTAAGTCTTTGCATCTAACCAGCTCCTGTTCTATCTTCTGTATAATAGGATGATAATTTAACCGGTACAGATCCCTGGCATCTTTACTCATCATTATGCCTAGGTACTTGACTTCCCTCTTAGTCACTTTGATCCCCAGAAATGTGTCCTGTCGCCGCCCATCATGTAGAGTTCTCTTGCCGTCCTACGATTGCGGCACTTTTTGTGGCACCCCACTGGTCGGGACGCCATGTAGGGGTACTGCACCTAAATAAGAGTGTGTAGTATTCCTGTGACTAGGGAATTGGAATGTTGCATAAGGGACCCTCACGACGCTCATTCACACACACCCTAGAGTAGGGGACCATGGGTGGACCCTCTGAAGGGAGAGCTCAGTCCCACAGCAGGAGCTCAGGAGGGTAGAGAAGTGTGTGGGTGAGAGGTACATAGAGTTAGAGGGTCAGATAGTTGGATGGAGTGAGTGGAGAGCTCCGTTGGGGAGCGAGGAGTGTAGGATGGAGGAGAAGCCATCGGTAAAGAGGGAGATCCTAGGGGCACCAGGTAGTGCAGTGCACCCGAATCTGGACCCGGTACGTTTACCGACCAGAGGGATCTGTCCCGGAACAGAGGACTCGCTCTAAGTACGGCGCGGGAGTCTAGCCCCAAGCCGTCAAACCGGAGGCCCGAGCTTCTAGAGGCAGTCGTGACCGGACACCCAGCCCATCCTTAAAAAGGCCACGAATAGGGTCTGGAGGACCTGGAGAAGCATCCTCCACAGAGAGATCCGTGGGAGCCAGCTCGTGGCTCTGTGTGAGGGAGCGCTTGAAGGGAGACAGGAGAGAGCACAGTGAGAGACTAGAAAGGAATGGCAGGAACACCACCGAGGGTCCTAAGTGAGTCATCCAGATTCCCTGGTGACTACCCAGGCCAGAAAGACCCAAAAGACTGTACCATCTGTAACCTGTCTGAAGTACTTCCAGTAAAACCCTTTGCAGACTTAAAGACTGCGTGACGTACTTTATTTGCCTGCGTCTGATGAGCCACACACTTGCTGCAGTGTAAAGGACAAGTGACTGAGCTGTGTGGTAGCTGCCTTCCTGTGTAAGATCAATCTATACTATTCACAACGGCCCCGTGGATCCCGCTCCATCTACGGGGAACGTAACCATCTTTCTGCGCCACCATCACACCAGAACCTTAGGTGGCATCAAAAACTATTTTTATTGACTCTTTTCAGCGACCACCAGGGCCACAGGACCGGGCACAGGCCCCAGTGACATCCCCTGTGAATCAACGCCCGGGACCGGGTACCCCATGGCCCTGGGGCGGGTCATTTTCACCCACTCAAATTAATGGTAACGAACTTATGGATCAACGTATAAAAAACGTTTCCCAAAAGGCACCTTTTTATGCAGCATTTTTTCTACCAAGATACATGTTTTTCATGCAAAATTGTCTGCAGCAAATACTTAAAGGGACTCTGCCAGGTCATTTTTCAGTATGATAAGAGTGCAAGAGATTTCTATTTTAAGAACATTGTTTTTCCTGTATACGTGTAATGTGTGTTTATGCTGAGCAAATCTACTATATAATTGTCTAAGGCTTTTTTGAGTCTGTCTGTAACCAAAATTGCGCGCCACACAGAGGCAGCTCAAAGGCGGCGGCCAATGAGCTCAGACTAGGCAAATAGGCGCGAGAATTCAAAGTTTGAATTTCGCGCCTATTTGCTGCCTGGCTACAGCGGCGCTGGGATACACAGCCTCTCATCACAGCCCCCCCCTCCTGCCCGCGCTCCCTGCCCGATCTCCCCCCCACCTGTCACCACAGCTCCCCCCACTGCCCGGTCACCTCCCGCCTGTCACCACAGTCCCCCCCCCCCCGCTGCTTGATCACCCCCCTGCCTGTCACCATAGCCCCCCTCCACTGTCCGGTCACCCCCCGCCTGTCACCACAGAGCCCCCTCCACTGTCCGGTCACCCCCCCGCCTGTTACCACAGCTCCCTCCAGCTGGCCGCCGCTGCACGATCACTTTTCCTGGTGCTTCAGGACTTCTGATGATGTCACAATGATGGGTGGAGTCACAGATCACATGACCGTGACGTCATCAAAGGTCCTCTCCTGATCTACCCTCCTCTGCCTACTGACCCCCCGCTCTGCCCACTGACCTCCCATGCTGCCCACTGACCCTGCTCTGCTCATTGACTCCCGCTCTGCCCATTGACCCCCACTCTGCCCACTGACCCCCACTCTGCCCACTGACCGTGCTCTGCCCACTGACCCCCACTCTGCCCACTGACCCCTGCTTTGCCCACTGACCCTGCTCTGCCCACTGACCCTGCTCTGCCCACTGACCATGCTCTGCCCACTGACCCTGCTCTGCCCTTTGACCATGCCCACTGACCCCTGCTCTGCCAACTGACCGTGCCCACTGACCCATACTCTACCCACTGACCGTGCCCACCGACCCATGCTCTACCCACTGACCCTTCTCTGCCCACTGACTGTGCCCACTGACCGCCGCTCTGCCCACTGACCCCTGCTCTGCCCACTGACTGTGCCAACTAACCCCTGCTATGCCCACTGAACCCTGCTCTGCCCAGTGACCCCCACTCTGCCCGCTGACCCCTTCTCTGCTCACTGACTGTGCCCATTGACCCCTGCTCTGCCCACTGACCCCTGTTCTGCCCACTGATTTTTCTCACTAACACCTGCTGTGCCTACTCACTGTGCCCACTGACCCCTGCTCTGCCCAATCACTGTGCCCACTAACCCCTGCTCTGCCCACTGACCCCCCACTCCTGCTCACTGACCCTGCTTTGCCCATTGACCCCATACTCTGCCCACTGACCCCCGCTCTGCCCACTGACCTTGCTCTGCCCACTCACCCCCCTCTGCCTACTGACCATGCCCACTGACCCTGCTCTGCCCACTGACCCCCACTCCTGCCTACTGACCCTGCGCTGCCTACTGATTATGCCCACTGACCTCTGCTCTGCCCAATCACTGTGCCCACTAACCCCTGCTCTGCCCACTGATCCCCCACTCTGCCCACTGACCCCCACTTTGCCCACTGACCCCCAGCTGATCAGTTTCCCAGTCAATGACAGGTCCTGTCCTGGGCGCTAGAAGACAGGTGGAGCGAGCTGGCAGAAGGTAAGTATCCTCACTGAGGGTTTTTTTTTTATTATCACCATGGAGGAGCGGGGGGGGGGGGTGTGGAGGGGCAGAGGGAGGAGGGCCGCGGGGAGCTGAGGGGGTCATCCTGCCCCCCCGTATCCATCCTACCCCCGCCATCATCCGGCCCCATCCTGCCCCCACCAACATCCTCTTCCCCCCTCCACCATCCTGATCCCCCACCACCATCCTGCCCCGCCGCATACTTCCTGCCCCGCCGGCTCCATCCCGCACCCCCACCCCCATCCTGGCTCCCCGCCACCATCCTGCCCCGCCAGCTCCATAGTCCCCCCCGCCACCATCCTGCCCCGCGGTCTCCATCCTGCCCCGCTGTCTCCATCCTGCCTCGATCGCTCCATCATTCGCCACTTGCCACCATCCTGCCCCCCCATCCTGCTCCTCCAGCTCCATCCTGCCCCGCCGGCTCCACCCTTCCCCGCCCCCCCACCATCCTGCCCCCCCACCATCCTGCCCCCCCACCACCATCCTGCCCCGCTCGCTCCATCCTGCCTCACTCGCTCCATCCTGCCCTGCTCGCTCCATCCTGCCCCCCGCTGTTCTTGCTCCCCCGGCTCTATCCTGCTTCCCCTCCTCCATCCTGCCCCGCTTGCTCCATCCTGCTCCTCCGGCTCCATCCTGCCCCTTCGGCTCCATCCTGCTCCTTCCGGCTCCATCCTGCCCCGCTCGCTCCATCCTACCCCCCAGCTGTTCTTGCTCCCCCGGCTCCATCCTGCCCCGCTCGCTCCATCCTGTCCCCCCCGGCTCCATCCTGTTCCCCCTGCCTCCATCCTGCCCCCTGCTCCATCCTGCTCCACTCACTCCATCCTGCCACACTCGCTCTATTCTGCAACCCCGACACAATCCTGCCACCCCTCCCCCCCTCAGCTGATCGGTTTCCCAGGCAACGACAGGTCCTAAAGGCCTGTAGGACCTAGAAGGCGGAGGTGGAGTGAGCCGGCGGACAGGTGAGTATCCTCACTGAGGATTTTTTTACTTTTACTGTGGAGGACCAGGGGCCAGGAGGAGTGGGGGACCGCAGGGAGCGGAGTATCACCATATACCATAGTGCTTCAATACATGTGCTATAATGTACTGCCATATACCATAGCACTGCTATACAAGTACTGTAATGTACCGCCATATACTAAAGTGCTGCTATACATGTACTGTAATGTACCGTCATATACTATAGTGCTGCTATACATGTGCTGTAATGTACTACCATATACCATAGCGCTGCTATACATATATATACATATACACATATATATAGTTCACTCACGTTGACTGAACAAGTTCTGCAGTCACAGTATGTCAACTACATACATATTCTAGAATACCCGGTGCGTTAGAATCGGGCCACCATCTAGTGATCTTATAATCACATAGAAATATCTCAGACTGCACACACTACACATATGTCTCATACACACAATGACATGAACAGCTCAGAGCTTCAGCTAAGCCCACATCTCCTCCCCTTCCTTTCTTCCCAGTTTGCAGACTCTGCAATGATGAGTTACCCAACATACAGATCAAAGAGGAGGGCAGGACAGTATAATGATGTATGAATTCCTTGGAAAGTGGGCAGCAAAGAACTCACTGTGATTTACAGATGGAATAAATCTTTTATTTTGAAAGTTTATAGAGGATAGGAGGGAAGCATAAATAATAGAAATACATGAATAGAGAGCTTAGAAAAGTGAATTAGAAAATGATATCAATTACATATGGATTTTTGACCTGACAGATTCCCTTTAACGTGTGCACATGCCCTTATGAGGAATACAATAAACAGCCCAGTAAGTAATGTAGCTCGTATCATAGTACTTTTCTCTGTGTTATACTGCTGTCAGATAGGGGAGCAAATACTTGGTGACAGATTCCCTTTAAGTGCTAAAACATTGAGATCACTGATCACATGCAATTCCCATGATCTTCTATGCTTGGAACATTGCGTAAGTCCTTGCAGTACTGAAGGTTGTTTGTCTGGAAGGCTCAGCTGGACAACTCTCACATACTACAAGAACATTTCTGAGATATTTTTTTTTAATCCAATACTTTTATTGTTGTATAATGTCATAACCTAATGGACAGTACAAATTGTAGAAAGCACATGTTTTCCTGAAGCAATTTAAACAGTTGGTGACTGTTTGAATTCTAAGATGGAATCTATTCTTGGAAGAAAATTAATAAAACAAAACTTGCTTTAGGGTGGGTTCACTAACGTATATGAGAAAAATACTATTCATGGTTCACTTTGATATGGGGCTGAAGTATCCTTAACATATGACATTGCTTCATTATCAGCCTTATCCGTCTCATGTGATGCAAAATAAAGTTCATCGTAAGAGGTTAAGTGTGTACTTTGGGCACTGACATATATATATATTTATTAAATTCATAAAGTACACAAAACAACTATATTACTGGTACTGCTAATTGAAGAACAATGTAATGAGTACATTTATAACCTCACTAGATGGTGGCCCGATTCTAAAGCATTGGGTAGTCTAGAATATGTATATAGTTTATTTATGGAAACTTAACAATAATGCAAGTAATACATGATATCGATCTCTCATCTACCTATGTCTCTATCATCTATGTATTTTTTGAATATTTTATCTTCATAAACTAAGGTTCTTGGTACACATATTGGCCAATACCTATTTGCCCATCAACCAGCGTCAAAGTAATTTTACATCTGATGGGTCTCTGTCCTACCTTCTCATTCTCTTCTTGGGCTCAGCTAAGCCTGAGAGGACTCACTTAAATCAAAGACCTTTTCTCAAAAAAAATCAATTTTTTAATTTTTTGGAAAAATCTTATCTTTAAACAATAAAAGTTCATAGTACACATATTGACCAACATCTGTAAGCCCATCAACCAGTGTCAAGGTGACCTTAGATCTGATGGGTCCCTATTCTAACTTAACACTATTTACTTACACTCAGCTAAGCATCCATTTTTAGTATCTATCTATCTGTCTGTCTATCTATCTATCTGTCTACCTATGGGCCACTTTACACACACAGATATCTGTGACCACCTTCTGAACAGATCTCTGGTTGCATTGAAATCATGGACACATTGTTCCATTTTGTGGCTGTGTACAAAATGGAACAATTTGTCCATGATTTCACTGCAACCAGAGATCTGTTCATTAGTTGGTCACAGATATCTGTGTGTGTAAAGCAGCCCTATCATGTATCTATCTATCTGTAAAACTATCTATCTATGTATCTATTTAAAGGCCCTGTTACACTTTCAGATAATCTGTGAGATCTTGTTCACAGATCTCTGGTTGCAGTGAAATCATGGATACATTGTTCTATTTGTACACAGCCACAAAATGGAACAATGTGTCCATGATTTCACTGCAACCAGAGATCTACAAACAAGATCTGACACATTATCTGAAGGTGTAACAGGGCCTTTAGTATCTATCTATCTATCTATGTATCTTTGTATGTATGTATCTATCTATCTATCTATACAGACCACACCTTGCGATGGAGATGTGGTGAACAGCCGTCCCACCCGTCTCTCTAGCTGTTCAAAAAACCCAGCCCTATTAAAAAAAAAATTAAAGTTCTCAGTATCTACAATACTGGAACATTACTTGACATCTGGATTCATATCACCAAATGTAACATTTTGTTGATAAACATCTCCCATCTTATACTTAAATGTGTGATCACCTTACTTTATAAAATATCTAATCTTTTATCACACTAATTTATTTATCTATACCTATATATATATATATACTATATTTTGTACTTAGTATATAGGTATATATATATATATATATATATATATATATCTCTTATCTCACTATTAATTATCTATCTATTTTAAATATATTTTTTGTGCATTTTTTTATATCTATATAATAAAGAGATTATACAATACATCTCTATCTATCTATCTATCTATCTATCTATCTATCTATCTATCTATCTATCTATCTATTATCTAACTATGGCCCACGTCACACACACAGATATTTGTGCAGATATTGTTTGCAGATCTCTGGTTGCAGTGAAATCATGGACACATTGTTCCATTTTGTGGCTGTATATAAATGAATTAATGTGTCCATAATTTGACTGCAACCAGAGATCTGTGAACAATATCTGCACAAATATCTGTGTGTGTGACGTGGGCCTATGTATTATCATCTATAGATTTAAATCTATTCTTCTTTTTTCCTAACTATAAATTTACCTATCTATGTGTAAATCAACCTAACATATTTTTGTAGACCACATTTTTGGTGAAAACTTTTGGACTGTCTTTAATCAAGTGTCCTTCTAAAGGGGTCTCGATGACTTGTACCTTTACATTACACCTCATTTTCACCCGAGAAAATGCAACATACAGTTGTCCATGACCAAAAACTGGCTCTGGTAAATATATGCCAACACGATGTAAAGTTTGGCCTTGAGACTTGTTTATAGTCATGGCAAAAGCTGGTTTGACTGGAAATTGCCAACGTCGAAGCCGAAATGGAAGACCTGTATCTGAAGGACATAAGTCTATGCGTCGAATGAAGACATCATGTCCTTTTGCTGATCCACTGATGACTCTCTTGAATAACATGGGACAGGAGTCCAGTTACAATAAGCCTAGTTCCATTACATAGACCACTCTTTGTATCAAGATTCCGCAGCAACATCACAATTGTCCCAACTTTAAGTTGAAGTCTGTGGGATGGCATTCCTGATGGTGTAACACTATTTAACAATTCAGCCGGATAATGCTCTTGCTCTTCTTCATTATCTACATCCACGGAATCATCACAGGTAAACACAGTATACTCTCCAGACATTCTATCCATCACACGGGCATTTAGCAAAGCCACATCATCGTTTTTGGGACACAGAATTGTATGGGTAGAGGCTCTGTCAACACTACTTTGGTCATTTACATCAATTTCAATACGTTGTCCAAAAACATTAGTTACAATGCAGTCAGTGCACAACATGTCTTCCGGTATTTCAATAATATCTTTTCCAAGATTTTATTCATTGGTAAGATCACCATTACCAAGCTTGAGAAGCCAATTGCTATACTCTGGGTCTGAGAATCGCATGTTGTTAGTGAGTTGTAGTTTAGTAAACTGTTGCCAAAGATCAGCCATTTTTAAACTGGACTCAATCACATCTGTTCTTGTTCCATTTGTTATAACTGGAAGACATTGCCTAAAATCTCCACCAATAACAAAAACTTTACCTCCAAATGGAATGTCATTCTATTCTGCAACATTTGAAGTCATAACTTCACAAAGAAGTCTGTCAATTACAGTCAAAGCATATTTGGGTGCCATAGTACACTCATCAAGTATCAACAGATGTGCATTCTGTAACTGTTTGCCAGCAAATGTATCTTGTTTGATTCTGGAAACAGATATTTCATTCACAGGAACTGGCAGGGCCGTATTTGGAGTTCCTGCTGCCCTAGGCACTCTCAGCACCTCCCCCCTGTTGCAGCCCCTCCCCCCATCATGGCTCCTCCCCCCATTGCAGCCCCTCACCCCGTCACGGACAATCTTCCCCCCCAGTCGCGGCCTTCCCCTCCCCTCCTCAAGCTTCATGTAGCTTCTACCCCCACATTTCATCATGTAGTACATATAAAAGGTTTGTCCAACCACACTACAGAGACATACTGATAGGATGTTTACACTGTGAGCCCCAATGGGGACAGTGTTGATGATGTATGTAAAGTGCTGTGGAGTTCATAGTGTAATATAAGTGCAAAAAATATTACTCTTAATATGATGTCACAATACCAGGATCTGAGGATCTTGTACTTCAAGGTCAGGGACTCTCTGACGCCGTGTTGCTGCCTGTCTCGCTGTCTTCCTCTTTTGACGCTGCAGTGCGGTGGACCAGAGAGCATTAACTGGTTAATAACAAGAAGTATGGAGTGTACTAACTGAGCCTTAAACCCTCCCCATACCATGTTCCGCAGACATTGTAGGATTACTATATAGATTTTATTATTAGGGTACGGACACACTGGCGTGAAACTCGGATGAGTGCAATGTGTGATTTCAGACCAATGTTAATCAATCTCTGAGAGCACACTGATGAGTGTCGGACGCTTTTTTCCCAGCCAGATTCAGGATGAGAAAAAAAGTCGCAACATTCTGTGACAGTCTGCGATTCACACCGAGACTCACCAATGCAAGTCTATGGGTCCGACAAAATCACGGACCGCACACAGACCATCCGAGAAGCATCAGTTTTTTTTCACTGATACAGTGTTTTCAGTTACAGAATGATAATGTAAAATGCTCCTGTAAATGATTCTACAGTAATAGCTGCTGAGGAAAGAACAGATTGCACACGGATGTGATCTGAGAGAAATGTCGGACACTCGTACAGCAGTTGGATGCCAAATGGACCAAAAACCGATGACACTCATCCGACTTAACTGGATGAGAAACAGACCGATTTTAAGGCGGCGGGAGACAGTGTAGCACCATGTCCTCAACTCTGTGCTGTGCACAGACAGTGTAGCACCATGTCCTCAACTCTGTGCTGTGCACAGACAGTGTACCACCATGTCCTCAGCTCCGTGCTGTGCACAGTGTACCATGTCCTCAGCTCCGTGCTGTGCACAGTGTACCATGTCCTCAGCTCCGTGCTGTGCACAGTGTACCACCATGTCCCCAGCTCCGTGTTGTGCACAGTGTACCACCATGTCCTCAGCTCCGTGCTGTGCACAGTGTACCACCATGTCCCCAGCTCCGTGCTGTGCACAGTGTACCACCATGTCCTCAGCTCTGTGCATAGACACTGTACCACTATGTCCTCAGCTCTGTGCTGTGTACCACCATCTCCCCAGCTCTGTGCTTTGCACAGACAGTGTACCGCCATATCCTCAGCTCCGTGCTGTGCACAGACAGTGTACGGTACACTGTCTGTGCACAGCATGAAGCTGAGGACATGGTGGTACACTGTGCATAGTACGGAGCTGGGGAGATGGTGGTACACTGTCTGTGCACAGCACAGAGCTGAGGACATCCCAGAAGAGACAGACAGGCCACAGATGGGCGGCAGGACAACACTGAGCCCACCTGGAAGAACAACAACACCCAGCACCCAACACACTGCCTAGAAATCATATAGGACAGGCAGGTAGGAAAACTACAAATCCAAGCATGCCACACCCTGCCAACTCAGGAACGTGGCGGCAGCCACAGCCTCAGTCCTCATGCACCCCCGTCCTTCTCTCCTCAGTCCCTCCTGCTGCTCCTGTCCTCCTGCACCTCCGTCCTCCTTTCCTCTGTCCTCCTGCACCCTCGTCCTCCTTTCCTCTGTCTTTCCCGCACCCCCGTCCTCCTCTCCTCTGTCCTCCTGAACACCCGTCCTCCTCTCCTCTGTCCTCCTGCACCCCCGTCCTCCTCTCCTCTGTCCTCCTGTACCCCCGTCCTCCTCTCCTCTGTCCTCCTGCACCCCCGTCCTGCTCTCCTCTGTCCTCCTGCACCCCCGTCCTCCTCTACTCTGTCCCTCCTGCTGCTCCTCTTGCACCCCTGTCCTCCTCTCCTTTATCCCTCCTGCTGCTCCTCTGTCCTCCTCTCTTCTGTCCCTCCTGCTGCTCCTCTTTCCTCTCCTCCTGTCCTCTTGTTTCTGTCCCCCTGCCCCTCTGTCCTCTTCTTCTCTGTCCCCCTGTTTCTGTCCTTCTGCCCCTCCATTTCTGTCCTTCTGCCCCTCCATTTCTGTCCTTCTGCCCCTCTGTCCTCTTCTCCTCGGTCCTCCTGCACCTCTGTCCTCTTCTCCTCGGTCCCCCTGTGCCTCTGTCCTCTTCTCCTTGGTCCCCCTGCACCTCTGTCCTCTTCTCCTCGGTCCCCCAGTGCCTCTGTCCTCTTCTCCTTGGTCCCCCTGCGCCTCTGTCCTCTTCTCCTTGGTCCCCCTGCGCCTCTGTCCTCTTCTCCTTGGTCCCCCTGCGCCTCTGTCCTCTTCTCCTCGGTCCCCCTGTGCCTCTGTCCTCTTCTCCTTGGTCCCCCTGTGCCTCTGTCCTCTTCTCCTCGGTCCCTATGTGCCTCTGTCCTCTTCTCCTTGGTCCCCCTGCGCCTCTGTCCTCTTCTCCTTGGTCCCCCTGTGCCTCTGTCCTCTTCTCCTTGGTCCCCCTGCGCCTCTGTCCTCTTCTCCTTGGTCCCCCTGTGCCTCTGTCCTCTTCTCCTTGGTCCCCCTGCGCCTCTGTCCTCTTCTCCTTGGTCCCCCTGCGCCTCTGTCCTCTTCTCCTTGGTCCCCCTGTGCCTCTGTTCTTTTCAACTCGGTCCCCCTGTGCCTCTGTCCTCTTCTCCTTGGTCCTCTTCTCCTCGGTCCCTATGTGCCTCTGTCCTCTTCTCCTTGGTCCCCCTGTGCCTCTGTCCTCTTCTCCTCAGTCGCTATGTGCCTCTGTCCTCTTCTCCTTGGTCCCCCTGCGCCTCTGTCCTCTTCTCCTCGGTCCCTATGTGCCTCTGTCCTCTTCTCCTTGGTCCCTATGTGCCTCTGTCCTCTTCTCCTAGGTCCCCTTGCTCCTCTGTCCCTGCACAGTTTCTCCACACTTATAGCGTCCTCACCTGGTGCAGGCTGCTGTCACTGGCCGGTCTCCCTCTGAGCACAGTGATGTGCAACAGGAGCTCCGCCGCCAGGTGCACCATCCTCCAGCCTTCAGTGCCCGCGCGCTCTGGCCGGCTGCTTCCCCGTCCTCTGGGTCTGGGGGGCGGCTGGGTGGTGGAGCCGCCAGTACCATCGCCACCACCTCAGCAGCAGCAGCACTTGGGAGCGTGGAAGACACAGGAAGGAGGAGAGCGGGAACTTCAAGTTTCCGCTCCTCGGCGGGCCCCTCCTTCTCCTCGTCTTCCGGCCGGGCGGGTACTGTCTGCAGGCCGAGGTGCGGTAGGTGGGTGGGCGGGCGAGCGGGGCGGCGGCCCTAATGATGATGGGAAGGGAGGGGGGGTGTATTTGGGGGCGGGGCTTGAAACCCGGCTGGAGCCGGGAACAAAAAAACAAAAGCAAAAGAAAAAAAAACCACCACGATCAGGCGCCGCCCTCCACCAAATTCTGCCGCCCTAGGCACGTGCCTACAAGTGCCTAAGGGCAAATACGGCCCTGGGAACTGGTATTCCAAACAGGGAATGCATAGTACGACCTCCTTGTAACAGATTTGCTGCAATACCTGTTGTAGCTAATGGCAATACAACTTTTCCCAACCCTCTAACATGATGCATCAAAACTTCATATAAGTATGTTTTACCACTCCCTCCTGGACCATCAATGAAGAAACATTTTGCCCTTCCATCTGCTTGATTTTCTATGGCAGTTACAATTGTATCATAAGCAACACATTGTTCTTCATTTAAAGAATTGACTTTCTGTGCTTCCAACAATAGTTCATTTACTTCATCATACTCTTGAAGTTGTAGAACATAAGGAGAAGGCTTTGGCAAATTAAAGTCTGAAAATGTTTTTCCATGCAGTATTAACACATTTTGGACATCACGCATAGCATAAGACTGACAATTTTGACAATCTCCACTTTTATTACGTAAGCAATAATCCTCAATTAGGGCCCTTTCACATCAGCGTTTTTTTCAAATCGCGGCAGATGCGGTGAAAAAACCGCATCTGCCGCGATTACTGCATACCGGCTGCACTTGCGGCGCGGTTGCGGTAAACGCCATACTATGTATAGGCGGACTTGCGGCAGGTGCGGCAAGTGCGGTTTTGGCACTTGCGGCAGGTGCGGCCGCGAAAAAAACCGCGGCTGACAGTATTTTTTTTCGCGGCCGCACCTGCCGCAAGTGCCAAAACCGCACTTGCTGCACCTGCTGCAAGTCCGCCTATACATAGTATGGTGTTTACCGCAACCGCGCCGCAAGTGCAGCCGGTATGCGGTAATCGCGGCAGATGCGTTTTTTTCACCGCATCTGCCGCGAATTTCAAAAAACGCTGATGTGAAAGGGCCCTTAGATGTTCCTCAAAATTTGTCCAAAGTTCTGCGGGATTTGTAGGTGGTCCAAATACACATATGTATGCAAACAATTGCCGAAGTTGATAAGGCATGTTTAAGGAAACTGCATCTTCTAAGGTTGAGGTCCAAACACGATCATCTAATAAAAGTCCTAAAGCCAAAGCTGCAGCTTTAAATGTATCTTGCACTACTCCATTAACTGTTTTCAAAAACTCATAACTCGTAGCACCTTTCACATGCAGCAGTAGCAGACGAAGGCAATATCTTTCTTGATCTATGACACAGTATACATACATCCAATAATTTTACTAACTCCTCGTTGTCTTAGCTTCCAAACTTTATTCCAAACATAATGCTCTGGAATCTTACGATAGAAATACTGCCTTGCATTGTTGTCATGTAGGTTCAGCAAAAAACATTCCATTAATGTTGACGTTGAACCTAAACTTTGACACATCTTCAACTGCAGAATTTTCATGAAAATAAACCTGATGTTGATTTAGTAAATGGACAGCTAAACGTATAATAGCATGTGACTGAGCATGCATAGGAAATGCAAATATTCTCCAAGCAGCTTCTGGAGCAGTGACATATCTTGAGTGAAGAAAACTTGTTGATTCATCATGACTCACTGTTGTTTGCTGTATTTCCACATTAGCTCTGTCATGGCCCTTATAGATATACTTAAAGAGATATTTCACACTTTTTATTGACGTACAAATTTCAACATTGATGTGACAATTGTAGCGTTTAGATAAATAAGGATTATATGGCACTACCCGTGAGTTGTTTATAATTCTTTTCTTGTGCACAATGTTCTCAATGTGTTTTCGCTGATATGAAGGATACCCATCCAAATCTTTCACAGTATGCTCTTGTAACTGTTTTGGAAATCCGTTCGTACACTTTCCATTTTCCATACATGGACTTTTTGGATTGGCCTCACCACATGGACCATGAACCATATGATTGATGACAATATCATATAGTTCAGACTGACAGCCTAATAATTCTGCGCAGTAATAGTTATCTGCACAAACAGATATCCTCCTAAAATAGCCAAATCTAAATAAAATCCAGTCCAGCTTCCAAAAATATTAAGCTTTGATATTTATCTTTTGGGTTGATTGAGAACATAGTTGTTGATCAATAACAAAATGAATCCTCTAAAATACAACTTGCCTAATAATTCTGCACACAGTGTAATTATTTCATGTTTAACTCTGCATTCTATATGCAGCATCGCGGTGTGTCAATGGGGGCAAAGTTCTCCCCTTCAATTGCTACTCTTGTTATGTCCTACTGGGAGGAAAATTATCTTTTTTGTGCCAAAAATCCATATTCTACTTTCATCAATTATTATTTCCGATATATTGATGACCAGTTATTTATATGGTCTGGGTCGGTGTCACTCATTAATGAATTTTCTGAATAACTAAATAATAATACACTGAATCTTTCATTTACTATTTTTTACCATCCAACCAGTATAAATTTCTTTGATCTTACTCTTTCTGGCATTAGTGACCAATTGGTATCTACTATTTTATACCGTAAACCATTTGCAGGTAATACCATATTACACGCCAAAAGTTATCATCCATCTCACACAGTTCAAGCCATTCCCGTAGGAGAACTCACACGAGCTCGCCGAAATTGCTGCAGTGACTCTGCTTATCAGCTTGAGTCTCAAATTACATGCCGTCGCATGTGTCATCATGGTTATCCTCCAAGATTACTGCATAGAGCACATAATTTTGGAATCCAAAAGCCGAACGGATCTTACGGTAACAGAGTGCATAATATCAATAGAAATCGAAACTGTGATTCTGCCTCTAAATTAGTAATCAATACAACATAGTCCACATGTTAAGCAAATCAGCAGAATCATCCATAGAAATGTGACAATTTTATTTGAGGATCCAACACTTGCATCCATTCTTTCTTCTGGGTGCAATGTGGTTGCCAAAAAAGCACCCTCTCTAGGTAATCTTCTATCTACAAGTTTGTACAAAGGCAAAAAAGAATTCTTCTAATGGGCTGCATTTGAAAGGTTTTTCTAAATGTGGTGTAAAATCTTGCCACAGTTGTAAATACGCAAAAAAAGCAGTCAGTTTCCAAAATCATGATGGAACACAGTCCCATCCTATCTGCAAATTTATTAACTGTAGCACAAGAAATGTTGTGTATTGCATTAAATGTGTATCCTGCAACCTTCTGTACATTGGCTGCATTACCCATAAATTCCAAATTGCATAAGTGAGCATCTACGTGACATAATAAATTATGAAGCCATTGTTAATAAAAACCTCTCTGCAGCCTCTAAACATTTTATTTACCACCACAATAAATGTACTGAAACTTTGAAAATTTGTGGAATAGAAAAATTAACCCCTTCTCCACGAGGCAGAGATATTAAGCGTCAACTGGTTACCAGAGAAACTTTCTTGATTTCTTTGCTGGCAACTAGATTTCCATCAGGGTTGAACCTTCGCCAGGATGTTATGTTCCATTATTGAAACTTTTAATGTGCTATTAATTTATGTATGTATTTGTTGTTTATAACTGCCGCGACTGAGACGGGGGGTCGCGGCTGAGACGGGGCCCGGACCTGTAGTAGGCCCGGGCCTCCAGCCGCCCCTGCCAGCGTTATCGCAACACCTGCTTCACATGGATGTGTGTCTCCAAGGACACACATCCATGTGACAGCGCGGCAGTACAGACTCCGTGTGTGAGGGAGAGGAGGGGAGGGAAGCCTCCTACTTCCTGCTGGTACTCCCATCCCTCGCCTCCTCTCCTCTGACCTGCCAGCTTCCTGGCATGCATTTCACAATGGGGACCGCATACAGTAGGCCGGCAGCTCTTCCTCCTTCTCCTCTTCTTGAATCTGCAGAAGACATCTGGAGTGGCAAGGGAACCAGGAGAGAGAGTTTTTTTTTTTTTTAAACAAGTGAGTGTGTGGCGCCCCTATGGAAAGGCGCCACAGGGAGGTACTGCACCCTAATTAAAGGTGTGGCGTCTCCGTAACCGTGGATGTGGGGAATCTTCAGAGTCTGATATTCAGTAGGTCCCAGGGAGTGGAGACTAGAGAGCGGGAGACGGGGAGTGACAGCACAGTCAGAGAGTTGGTGTGAGGAGAGCAGGCAAGGCAGACGCAGGGGAGCCTGCAACTGCATCAGGAGGGCGCCTCTTTAGAGAGCGGCGACCCAGACTCTGGAAGGGGGTTTATCCAGGATTGGTTGGAGCCAGCTGGGGACCCAGGTCGACACTGACATACTGCAGCCGAGGTAGCTAGATGCAAGTTTCAGCCCTAACTACAGACCGGCAAGCTGAGGGCCCGACATGCAGGGAGCCGAAGCACCCTTAAAGCAGCCCAACATCAGTCCCACAGCTGGGTTCACGACACCGACAAGTGAAAGACTTTTAGGTAACAGACCCCGTTGACTAGAGACTTGGCTCAAGAGGGGCAAGAGAGAGAGAGAGTAACAAGACCACGAGCGTCATATTGATGGTGTATCACTGTCAGACTCTGAGGAAACCTTAACGACCCACGGTTACAATACCGGTTAACTCAGAATGTACCGTGTACTGTTTCCATCTGGTGCAAGTAAAGAACCGTTTGAGCTGAACTAGTGTTTGTCTTCCCTTCATTCGGCACCCGGAGGACTACAGCATCATCACCGAAGGTGAGGACTACTACCCCCATCATAAGCCCGCTGCCCTCCGTTAAAGCTCCACCTGTGGGGAGCTGGTGCTGGTAACCCTATTACCAGTTACCACAGGTGGCGTCACTTTACCATTCCCCCATCATCATCACCCCCACCCCGCCACTGAGGGTCCAGGGCATGGAACTGGGAACCAACCAGCTGTGATCCCCCACCGAAGCAACCACCTGTCCCAGGGAGTACCCCCTCTCTGTCGACCGACTCAATTTGGCGTCATGAGCAGGATCCCGTGCCCGGTAAAACCGGGTATTGTGCGCCTTAAATTGGACTTTATTGACTGAACTTTATTTCACTGCGTAGGCCCAAAATGGTGGCCTGGAAATGTGACTGAAAATGTGCTGGCCCAGGGGCAGGCCTCGGCCCCTCTTCAGGGAAGGGCCATGCAAGAGGCGCCAAACTGTCTAGCCCCCCCCATACCACCAAATAACCAGGGGGGCGGCCTAGGACCCAGACCGCACCAACTCGGGACTATGAAAACTAAGCAGGGAGCGGCGGAAGTCAGAACGAGATACCTGGAGAGACTCCGAACCCGTTACCTGCGTCCAGCCTGGTAGAGATGGCAGTCTCCAAACTCGTTAATCTGGGAGTTCGAGGAAGACATGGTAGCCGACCATGCTGCCTCGGGAGTCGCTACCCTTGAAACCGAGGGAGAGGATACCGCCTTATGGGCAGACCTGCGTACTCGCCTCCAAGAGAGACAGCCGAGTGGACTATCCAGCATTGGAGTGCTGAGATGTTCCTAAAAATAAGCCGTCGTGCGAAGCAGCAGAAGGGAATCAGGCTAAACCCGGAACCGGGGGTGACGGTAGCTACACAGACCGAGCACCCGGTAACTGGTGAAAGCCACGCCCCCACAGAGCTAGCCGAGCCCAACACTGAGGTCCCAGAAGTAGCGACCCTGCCTACAGTGGAGCCCAGAGAGGAGGAGCTGACCAAATCAGAGGACCTCATCCGTTTTCCTGAAGAGCCCGACCTGATCGAGGAGGAGTATCGTGAGCGTCCTGTGGAGCGAGTCAGTGTCGGGGAGGACCCGGAGGAGGAAGGAGCCGTTGGTGGCACAGAGGAGACCGGGCCCTGCGAGCTAAGGAGGGCCAGACAATCCTTGGTGCGAGCTGGCGCTGTGAGGGCGATACCATCTGCGACCGACCCCGTCCGAACCTAGCAACCTGTTGGACGACCCTGGTTCACACAGCTTGCTCAAGATGACGAGGTGGAACGGCAGAGATGACATGAAGCCTAGTGGCCAAACGAACTAGAGACCCGCCAAGCCCGTGTCTTTTCCCGTAAGCAGCCCCCGCAACCTCTTGAGCAGCGAAAAACGGGGGTCATCACTGTTTTCAACCTGGGCACCAGATACGGTTTTGCCTGGGAAAAAGGCCTCTACTCCGAGGTCTTTATGGCAAGGAGGGATGTTGAATCTTATCTCCCTCAAGGCCACCCGAACCGGGACCTATACTGTGGTGATGTAGTGACCTATGAACGCCATGCAGGCCCCAAGGGTGGTACGCGATCCGGGTCAGCAGAAGTGATGACTGACCAGCTTAACCCAGTATAGTGTACCATTGTACATAGTTAAATAATGTATATTTTTCTTGTGGCTTTTGCATATTGTGCCTTTTCTTGCAGCTTCTGGACAGTAACCCCATGCACGTGAATGTGGACAGTTACTCTTAAAAGCCTGATTGAACTTTAAAATCAGAGACTTAATACCCTGCCCCGTTGGGCCAATGCAAAGTAAAAATGTTTTATATGCAACGTTTGAAGTCTAGCACATCCCGCAATGGAAGATCAAGAAGAATAATCGTACTGTTTTTGTTGTTTAAAAGTTACCCAGGTAAATGTTAATAAAAGTAAAATAAAAAGCTCAGCTCAAACCCAGTCTGGTTAGGACACTTGCGGACGAGTGTATTTAACTGGGGGGGGGGGGGGAGGGCGCCCCTATGGCAAGGCGCCACAAGGAGATACTGCACCCTAATTAAAGGTGAGGACTACTACCCCCATCCTAAGCCCCGCTGCCCTGAGGTAGAGCTCCACCTGTGGGGAGCTGTACTACCAAAGCTGCATTTACATCACCTCTGCGGCCGGCCGCAGCGCCAGTAACACTATTACCAGTTACCACAGGTGGCGTCACGTTACCATTCCCCCCCATCATCATCACCCTCACCCCGCCACTGAGGGTCCATGGCACGGAACCGGGAACCGACCAGCCGTAATTCCCCACCGAAGCAACCACCTGTCCCGGTATCCTAGTACCCCCTCCCTGTCGACTGACTCAAGTGCACTATGGACAGAGGACTATAGGGGGAGGGGGGGTTCATAAATAAGGCTGCATAAGACTGATCATTACCAGTGCTGATGTAGCAGAGCTGAATTTGTCAATGAACTCAGTCAGCTCTGCTACATCAGTACTGGTAAAGGTCAGGACACTGGAATGATGGGAGGCAATTGTTCCTGTATACAGCTGGTTGTGTACCCATATACACCATACAAGGATGTAGCAGAGCTGGCCGAGTTCATTGACAAATTCAGCTCTACTACAACAGTAATGGTGAAGATCAGAAAACCGTCATGGTTTGGGGCAATTGTTCCTGTATATTGCTGAGTGTGTAGCCATATATGCCATACAGGGATGTAGCAGAGCTGAATTTGAGATTGTGGTATATGTAGGTTTTCTATAGTACCGCCAGTAAAACGACCGATATTCTCTGCTGTAGCTGCAGGAATAGATCCTTATTCTCTGAGAGGATCCCTTGTTGGTGGATGAATTAATGTATTCAGCTTTCAGTCTATGCAGAAATTAATCTTTTTTCTTTCCCGACGTCGTCTTGTGTCATCATCGAGGAACTCATCCTGTCAATGTCTTCTGTGTTCTTTATAGCGATTTGGAAATATTTTTGTTAATGTCGCCAGTTTCTAAAACTATTAAAAAATTCACATGTCTACGAACTGCTGTGGCAAAATAGTTCCCTGGTGGTCTGGAGTAAGAAAGAGATTTATTGTTATATTTATACATTTATTTCAGTTTTACATCGTCTAGAATACTATGTTAATTCATTTTATATTCCCTGGGGGTATAGGTCAATAAAAAGGGTAATTTTACATTCCCTTATTGGCTAGGAAGTTAAAGTATTAATATTATATTCCATGGTGGTCTGGGACAATACATTTTATATTATGTATTTCTATTACATTAAATATTATTTTACATTTCCCTAATGTTAATGTTATATTATCTGCTGGTCTAGGACGTTAAAGGGTTAATGTTATATTCCCTGCTGGTCTAGGACATCAAAGGGTTAATTTTCCATTCCCTAGTGGTATAGGACAAAAAGAGGTTTATTTGACTTTTTTTTATATATATTTTACTTTCCATGGTTTGTAATATTATGTTAATTCATTTTACATTTACTGGTGGTCTAGAGCAGAGGTTCCCAACTCCAGGCCTCAAGGGCCACCAACAGTGCATGTTTTCAGGATCTCCTTAGTATTGCACAGGGGTTGGAATCATTACCTGTGCATTTGATCACATTAACACCTGTGCAATACTAAGGAAATCCTGGAAACCTGCACTGTTGGTGTGCCTTGAGGCCTGGAGTTGGGAACCTCTGGTCTAGAGCAATGAAGAGGGTTATTTTAATGTCATGTCTAGAATTACATTCCCTGGTGGTTTATGATATTAAAAGGTTAATTTTACAATCTCTGATGATCAAAGATCTTAATTTTATATTCCCTTGTGGTCTAGGACAATAAAGAGGATCATTTTACATTCCCTCATAGTCTAGGGCAGGGGTGGGGAACTCCAGTCCTCAAGGGCCACCAACAGGTCATGTTTTCAGGATTTCCTTAGGATTGCACAGGGCTTGGAATCATCACCAGTGCAGGTGATTATGTTATCACCTGTGCAATACTAAGGAAATCCTGAAAACATGACCTGTTGGTGGCCCTTGAGGACTGGAGTTCCCCACCCCTGGTCTAGGGCATTAAAGGGTTAATTTTATACTCCCTGCATACAATGTATGGAGGACTATGGGGGTGCATTATATGGTATGGAGGTGCATTATACTGTATGGAGGGCTGTGAGGCTGCTTTATACTATATGGAGGATAATGGGGGTGCATTATAATAATTGGATGACTATGGGGGCTACCTTATGAATGGGGGACTATGGGATGCATTATAATACATAGAGGACTATGGGACTACATTGTAATGTATGGAGGAATATGGGGATGCATTATAATAATTGGAGAACTATGGTGCTGAGGAAGAGGACCATATATACCAAGACGGGGGACATATATACCACGATAAGGGCCATATTCCAGGAGAAAGACCATATATAGCAGGATGAGGGATATTAATACATAATGAAAGAGAAGAGGGGTCAACTTGGGAGTCTTTATAGGATTTAGAACTTTACACGGGGCCCATACATCTGACAAACGTGAGGGTGGGGGGGAAGGGCCCGGGTCTAAATTTCGTACTGGGGCCCACCAGACTCTAGTTACACCACTGATGTTGTCATTAGTGTATAGAATAAAAGAACAATATACATTATATTTAAAAATATACCTATAATGAGATAAATTAGAGAAACTGAAAATTTTGTGGTGGTCTGTGTGAGATATTTTCTCCCTGTCATATTGTATTGTAACTACTATAATCCCGCCTGCTATGTACAAGAATATGACTACTATAGTACTGCTCCCAATGTACGATAACACTGGTCAACAGCATTTTTGGTGCCAAAGATATTTCATTGAATTTAGGGTAACTTTGGGGTGCTGATTCTGAATATGTCATCAGTTTTGCCAGATTGGCTCAAGTTTTTGAGATTTTTCGTAAAATGTGTAAAAAAAAAAGACGTTTTTTGCTACACGCGCATTAACTTTATTGATATTGTCATGAATACAATAAATTTAACAAAGTAAATGTTGATTTTAGTTTATTTTAACTAGTTTTAGAAAGTAATCTTCAAAAATGAACAAGACATGAAAGATAGACATTTAATCGCGGGAAAAGCGCTTTTTATATGATTTCCTTCTATGTGAGCTATTGGGGCAGTCACGCTGTAGATTCCAGCAGTAATCAGCCATCATATGTCTGTCCCATCTGCCTTGGTACCTTTCCTCCATCACCATAATATCCTGATGAAATCTCTCCCCTTGTTCTTCGCTAAAATCTCCAAGGTTTTCTGGAAATCTGTCCAAGTGACTGTGAAGATAATGCAATTTAATGCTCATGTGTACACCCAGATTTCTAAATTTCAATAGCATGTTTTGTACCAGTTCTTCATAATTGTCTGCCTTTTGATTTCCCAAGAAGTTCTTCACTACCAACACAAAACTACACCATGCAGCAGCTTCAATGTCATTCATTTCCTTAGGAAAATTTGAATCTTTAATGAGTTTCCGAATTTGAGGACCATCAAAGATTCCTGCCTTCAGTTTTTCGCTACTAAGACCAGGGAAAGATCTGCAGATGTACATGAAGCAATTACCATCTTTGTCTAATGCCTTGACGAACTGCTTCATTAATCCTAACTTTATGTGAAGTGGTGGTAGAATGATTTTTTCCCTGTCCACCAAAGGTTCGTTCACTATGTTTGATGCTCCTACTGTCAAGGTGTCCCTTGGAGGCCAATTCAGTTTCTCCCAGTGCTGATGTTTTGCTCTACTATCCCACATGCAGATGAAGCAAGGATACTTTGTGTATCCACTTTGCTGTCCAAGTAAAAAGTTGACCATTTTTAAATCAACACATATCAGCCACGAATGTTCATGGTAGCACAGTTTCTCCAAGACCATTTTGACATTTTGGTATTGTTCTGCAAGTTTAGTTGAGTGAGCTACTGGAAGAGATGCACACTGATTGCCATTGTTCAACAAAACACATTTCAAACTCCTTTTAGAACTATCTATGAAAAGCCTCCAGTCTACAGGACGATATACTTGTAAACCCATTTGCAGCATCAGGCCAGGAATATCCTTACAATATACAAGTAGGTCATCTTCACAGAAAAATGGAAGAAGTGCTTCTTCTCTGGTCCTGTAAGATGTAATTTTAGTTCCAGGCGTCAGACAATTTTTTTCACTTAGCCTTGAAGCTAAAAGTTCGGATGCACTTTTTGAGAGGTTGAGGTCTCTTATTAGATCGTTGAGCTCTCCTTGGGTAAATTGCGTAGGTGTTCTGAAACTTCCTTCATATTCTAGTTCACTTCCAGAACTAATGCTTAGCTCCATACCCTGCAGTTCATCATCATCATCAGGTGGGGGAAGGTCAGGTAACATGGTAAACACAGGTACAGGCACATCTTCACAATGAGGGACAGGCCTTCTTGCAGATTCCATGTTAGGATACTCCCATTTTCGTTTCTTATGCTTATTGAATCCTTGTACTTGCACTGCACAGAAATAACAGTCATCATGATGATTTTTTTGCTCTCTCCACACCATTGGAACACCAAATTTGAAGCTTGTTCTTTGTCCTTTGCTCCATTTTCGTAATAATTCGATACATGCTTTGCACACTATGTGTGGTGCCCAAAACTTGTCTTGGTCCCCAAGCATAACCCCAAAATAGGCAAAATACACTTTTTTAACGAAGTCTGTTATGTTTCTTCTATGTTTTGGCAGTGTATATTCACCACAAATGTAACAGAATGAGTCTGGATCGTTAAGACAACTTCTTCTTGATGAGTTCATACTTTTCACTGGAAAACAGACAACAACATAAAGTTAGTGCAAAAATCAAGCTATAAACAAACTTTTAGAACACTAATTAACACAAAACTATATTGAGAACTGCTCAGTTCAAGTACTAATCCAAAGAAATTAATGAGATGATGCGTCGCATTTACCAACAAGTGCTATAAATAAGATACCAAAAATCTCAAAAACTTGAGCCAATCTGGCAAAACTGATAGCATATTCAGAATCAGCACCCCAAAAATAACCCCAAATTCATTAAAATATTTTGGGCACCAGAAAAAAAAATTTTTTTTGTTGACCTGTGTAATATAACAACTATAATACTGCCCCTATGTACAAGAATGTAACTATTGTAATACTGGCCCTATGTACAAGAATATACCTACAATAATACTGCCCCTATGTACAAAAATATAATTGCTATAATACTGCTCCTATGTACAGGAATATAATTACTATAATACTGCCCCTATGTACAAGAATATAATTGCTATAATACTGCTCCTATGTATAAGAATATAATTACTATAATACTGCCCCTATATACAAGAATATAATTGCTATAATACTGCTCCTATGTATAAGAATATAATTACTATAATACTGCACCTATCTGCAGTATCTGCACCTCTTTTACGGTTGCAGTACCCCTCTGTGACGCCTGCTTGGAGGGACGCCACATATGTACAAGAATGTAACTATTATAATACTGTCCCTATGTACAAGAATGTAACTACTATAATACTGCCCCTATGTACAAGAATTTAATTGCTATAATACTGCCCCTATGTACAAGAATGTAACTACTATAATACTGCCCCTATGTACAAGAATATAATTACTATAACACTGCCCCTATGTACAAGAATATAACTACTATAATACTGCCCCTATGTACAAGAATATAATTACTATAATAATACTGCCCCTATGTACAAGAATATAATTACTATAATACTGCCCCTATGTACAAGAATATAATTGCTATAATACTGCCCCTATGTACAAGAATATAATTACTATAAAGGTACCTTTACACGCCGCAACTGCAGTGAATCAACTGCTACGCAATCAGGATTTTCATCACGGTTGCTATGAAGTTGCGACGAAATTGCGGCGTGTAAATGTTCAACTTGCTCGTGATTTTCGAAGTGGAGCCCGGTTGCAGTTTCAGAGCCTTGTTCTAAAATCAGAGGCAACCCAGAAGGTGAATTACCCTGGTTGTGGTGTGTAAACGTGGTATCTGGGTCGAATCAGCGTCGCCTAGTGATTTCCCAGAGGCGTGCCATAGCGTGCTGGATACCGCGCCCCATCAGTGATGATTGGTGGGGGCTACTGTGTTTCCATTGGCTGTCCCTTCACAGGGCGCCATATTTGAAGAGCTGACCATTCACACTACACATTTGCAATGGCGTCATGTATTAGCCAGCCTTCCTGCGCAGGCTGGCCAATCATGACGCTATTGCGTTGTCTAATTGTCTAATCAGCGTGTTTGAGGCGCGGAATACACAACTCTGTCACGCCTCTGTTCTTGCGGCGCTTCACAGGTACGCCCACATTCCCTTAGTGGTTGCGGAATGTAAAGTGGCGACGGAATTCAACCAAATGTTTCCCGCAGAATCAGTCTCAACTTCCGGGGAACCATGCCGCAATTGCGGCGTGTACATGCGGCATCGGCGATCGGTATCAACCGTTAAAAGCGTGCACGTGCACGTTCGGTTGATACAGATCGCAGGTGATGGTTGCGGCGTGTAAAGGTACCTTAATACTGGCCCTATGTACAAGAATATAATTACTATAATACTTGCCCAATGTACAAGAATGTAACTACTATAATACTGCCCCCTATGTACAAGAATATAATTGCTATAATACTGCCCCCATGTACAAGAATGTAACTATTATAATACTGCTCCTATGTACAATAATATAACTACTATAATACTGCCCCTATGTACAGTCATATGAAAAAGTTTGGGTACCCCTCTTAATCTTACTCATTTTTTTGGTTTAAAATTGGGTTTTTGCAATAGCTATTTCAGTGTGATATATGTAATAACTGATGGACACAGTAATATTTAGGTTTGAAATGAGGTTTATTGCACTAACCAAAATGTGAAATATGCATTTGCTGAGCCCACTGGGACGGGGGTACTCGGTACCGGACCGGGTTGCTACTGGGGGATGTCACGGAGGTCCTTGTGCGGACCGTGTCCCAGGCCCTGGCAAGTAAAATGGAAATATTTACAGGGGATTAGAGTTTGTTGTGACGCCACCCACCACTTGTGGTCAGTAATGGGACCACCGCTGCTGCAGAACCTCCGGGGATGATGTTACAGCAGCTGTAGATGGAATAGTTCTCCGCGGGTAGAACTTAGTTCCCCGGGGCAGTGATGATTTAGATGTGTGGTGTAGGCTTGTAGTAGGTGCAGTTCACTTACTTTCCTGCTGCTGCAGCCTCAGATTCAATACAGAAGCCTGCAGTTGGTCATCTCAGCTGTGTTCCTAGGACCCAGTGCTACTGGTCCTCTCTCTCCTCACACTCCTGGGGTGCTGGCTCTGGATGGGCTTTCTCTCCGTGGCTACACTGGCACTTCGGATTCTGCGCTCCATTCACCCCACTCCTCCAGGACGTGTGCTTCTGTTCTTTACTGCTCAGCCTACCTCGGCCTACTGACTCCTTCCACCTCCCCTTCCCTATTTCTACCACCTGTCACCTGACCTGCTTGCTGTCCCACCCACTGTTCTCTAAACCCACCACCCCTTGCCCGCCTAGAGTCCCGGGCTCCGGGTTTGGTGCTGCCCTCTAGTGGTGTGTGGGATGTCTGTGAGGGTGTTGTGTAAACTGTCTTCCTTTCTTTACCTGGCTGCAGTTCCCTATGTGGCCTCCTGATCGCAGAGGCGCCACACATTATTTCAAAATTCGACAGGTGCCAAAGTATGGGCACCCTTCTGATTTTCATGATTTGAATACTCCTAACTACTTTTTACTGACTTACTGAAGCTCTAAATTGGTTTGGTAACCTCATTGAGCTTTGTACTTCATAGCCCGGTGTAGCCAATCATGAGAAAAGCTATTTCAGGTGTCCACTTGCAAGTTGTTCTCCTATTTGCATCCTCTCTGAGGAGTGGCATCATGGGCTCCTCAAAACAGCTCTCAAATGATCTGAAAAAAAAGATTGTTCAACATAGTTGCTCAGAGGAAGGATACAAAAAGTTGTCTCAGAGATTTAACCTGTCAATTTCCACTGTGAGGAACATAGTAAGGAAATGGAAGACCACAGGGACAGTTCTTGTAAAGGCCAGAAGTGGCAGGCCAACAAAAATATCAGAAAGGCAGAAAAGAATGGTGAGAAGTCAAGAACAATCCACAGACCACCTCCAAAGACCTGCAGCATCATCTTGCTGCAGATGGTGTCACTGTGCATCGGTCAACAATAGAGCGCACACTGCACAAGGAGAAGCTGTATGGGAGAGTGATGCAAAAGAAGCCATTTCTGCATGCACGCCACAAACAGAGTCGGCTGAGGTATGCAAAAGCACATTTGGACAAGCCAATTTCATTTTGGAAGAAGGTCCTGTGGACTGGCGTAACAAAGATTGAGTTGTTTGCTCATACAACAAGGCGTTATGCATGGCGCCACAAAAACACAGCATTCCAAGAAAAACACTTGCTAACCACTGTCAAATTTTGGGGAGGGTCCATCATGCTTTTGGGCTGTGTGGCCAATGACGGCACCGGGAATCTTGTTAAAGTTGAGGGTCGTATGGATTCCACTCAGTATCAGCAGATACACCGGGGATGGATCTTTCAGCAAGACAATGATCCAAAACACGCTCCAAATCTACTCAGGCATTCATGCAGGGGAACAATTACAATGTTCTGGAATGGCCATCCCAGTCCCCAGGCCTGAATATCATTGAATATCTGTGGGATGTTTTGAAGCGGGCTGTCCATGCTTGGCGACCATCAAATTTAACTGAACTGGAATTGTTTTGTAAAGAGGAATGGTCAAAAATACCTTCATCCAGGATCCAGGAACTCATTAACAGCTACAGGAAGCGACTAGAGGCTGTTATTTTTGCAAAAGGTGGATCTACTAAATATCAATGTCACTTTTCTGTTGAGGTGCCCATACTTTTGCACCTGTCAAATTTTGAAATAATGCATATTTCACATTTTCGGCTAGTACAATAAACCTCATTTCAATCCTGAAATATTACTGTGTCCATCAGTTATTACATATATCACACTGAAATAGCTGTTGCAGAAACCCAATTTTAAACAAAAAAAAATGAAAAATGAGTAAGAAGATTAAGATGGGTGGCCAAACCTTTTCATATGACTGTACAAGAATATAACTACTATAATACTGCCCCTATGTACAAGAATATAATTACTACTAGATGGCGGCCCGATTCTAAATAATCGGGTAGTCTAGAATTCATATATAGCTTATTTACTAATAGTTAGGGGAGTGCGGTGAAATTAATTGTGTGTATACAGGTGGCTCAGTGGTTAGCAGAGTATATGGTGGCTCAGTGGTTAGCACTGTGTGGTGGCTAAGTGGTTAGCACTGCGCGGTGGCTCAGTGGTTAGCACTGCGCGGTGGCTCAGTGGTTAGCACTGCGCGGTGGCTCAGTGGTTAGCACTGAGTGCGGTGGCTCAGTGGTTAGCACTGAGTGCGGTGGCTCTGTGGTTAGCACTGAGTGCGGTGGCTCAGTGGTTAGCACTGAGTGCGGTGGCTCAGTGGTTAGCACTGAGTGCGGTGGCTCAGTGGTTAGCACTGAGTGCGGTGGCTCAGTGGTTAGCACTGAGTGCGGTGGCTCAGTGGTTAGCACTGAGTTCGGTGGCTCAGTGGTTAGCACTGAGTGCGGTGGCTCAGTGGTTAGCACTGAGTGCGGTGGCTCAGTGGTTGGCACTGAGTGCGGTGGCTCAGTGGTTGGCACTGAGTGCGGTGGCTCAGTGGTTGGCACTGAGTGCGGTGGCTCAGTGGTTGGCACTGAGTGCGGTGGCTCAGTGGTTGGCACTGAGTGCTGTGGCTCAGTGGTTAGCACTGAGTGCGGTGGCTCAGTGGTTGGCACTGAGTGCGGTGGCTCAGTGGTTGGCACTGAGTGCGGTGGCTCATTGGTTAGCACTGAGTGCAGTGGTGGAGGGGTGAGGAAAGCGGAGGCTGGAGGGGTGAGGAAAGCGGAGGCTGGAGGGGTGAGGAAAGGGGAGGCTGGAGGGGTGAGGACCGATGAGGACGGGTGAGGCGGGCAGAGGACGGGCAGAGGCGGGCAGAGGACGGGCAGAGGCAGGAGCGGCCGCGGGCAGAGGCAGGAGCGGCCGCGGGCAGAGGCAGGAGCGGCCGCGGGCAGAGGCAGGAGCGGCCGCAGGCAGAGGCAGGAGCGGCCGGGGGCTGAAGCACTTAGTGTATTTCAAATATGGCGGCATAGCACCCGCCGCTATTCTGATTGGTCGGCGCCGACCAATCAGAATAGCGGCGCGCGCAATGCCGCTATATTTGAAATACACTGAGTACAGTGTATTTGAAGTATGGCGCCATACAGCGCGCCGCTATTCTGATTGGTCGCCACATTCAGCGCGCCGACCAATCAGAATAGCGGCGCGCTGTGTGGCGCCATACTTCAAATACACTGACTACAGTGTATTTCAAATATGGTGGCATTGCGCGCTCCGCTATTCTGATTGGTCGGCGCGCTGAAGGCGCCGACCAATCAGAATAGCGGCGCGCGCAATGCCTTCAGCGCGCCGACCAATCAGAATAGCGGCGGGCGCTATGCCGTCATATTTGAAATACACTAAGTACAGTGTATTTGAAGTATGGCGCCATACAGCGAGCCGCTATTCTGATTGGTCGCCGCGTTCAGAGCGCTGACCAATCAGAATAGGCGCACTGTATGGCAACATACTTCAAATACACTGTACTCAGTGTATTTCAAAGATGGCGCCATAGTTGGCGGCGCTATTCTGATTGGTCGCCGCATTCAGCGTGGCGACCAATCAGAATAGCGCCGCGGTCTATGGCGCCATCTTTAAAATGCACTGTACTCAGTGTCTCAGAAGTATGGCGCCATAAAGCGCGGCGCTATTCAGATTGGTCGCCGGCAACCGCGAGCGACCAATTAGAATAGCGGGGCACGGAGCGGGCGCGAGGTAGCCGGAGCCGACCTCGGCTCCCGGCTACCTCGCCTCCTGGCTACCTCGCGCCGGCAGAGCGAGCGCGAGGTAGCCGGAGCTCGGCTCCCGGCTACCTTGCGCCGGGGATCTCCGTGGCCGCGAGCCAGCCGGGATTTACCCGGTACCGCCGCAATCAGATTCAAGCCGCGGCAAGGCGCCATGTTTCAAAAGAATGTAAATCAAAAAAATTTAAAACATGGTGGCGCTCTTCTCATTGGTCGCCGCTAGGCACGAGCGACTAATGAGAAGAGTGGGGCGGGGCACGGCGCCATATTTGAAATCCAGCGGGAACTTTGGATTTCAAATATGGCGCCGTGCCCTGCCCCACTCTTTTCATTGGTCGCTTGCGCCTGACGGCGACTAATGAGAAGAGCGCCGGGAAACACGGCGCCATCTTTTAAATTTCTTTTTTTCACTTCTTAGATTTTTAAAGATGGCGCTTTGCCGCGGCTTGAATCTGATTGGTCGCTCGCAAGCTACCTCGCGGCCGCTCTGTCCGCTGCGTGGATCCCCGATCGGGTCGGCTCGCGGATCCACGCTCGGCTCCCGGCTACCGTGCGGCCGCTCCGGAGATAAATGTCCGCCGGTGGTCGGCCCTAAGCGCGGCGGACCTTCCTGAGGTCCGCTCCGCTTAGGGCCGCCATCTTGGTCCACCCTGAGCGGGTGTAGTAGACACTGGTGACGTCACTTATCTCCGGACATTTATCTCCGGACAGTTATCTCCGGACAAAGCCACGGAAGTTGGCTTTTGTCCGGAAATAGAATTCTAGGCAATTATATAATAGATAATACTGCCCCTATGTACAAGAATGTAACTACTATAATACTGCCCCTATGTACAAGAATATAATTACTATAATACTGCCCCTATGTACAAGAATATAATTACTATAATACTGCCCCCTATGTACAAGAATATAATTACTATAATACTGCCCCCTATGTACAAGATTAGAATTACTATAATACTGCCCCTATGTACAAGAATGTAACTACTATAATACTGTCCCTATGTACAAGAATATAATTACTATAATACTGCCCCTATGTACAAGAATGTAACTACTATAATACTGCCCTTATGTACAAGATTATAATTACTATAATACTCGGGTACCAGGCCTCAAAGGGGTTAACAGTGTCACGGGGAATGGCGGCCGGGCCTGATCCCGTGTCCTGGGCTTATCTTTGAAAAGGGGGTTGATATTTACAGGGGAGTACGTACAAAGTTTGTCGTGATGCCACCTGTAGTCTCCGGTGAGGATTCACCGGTGCCACCACAGTCCGCCGGAGGTCGATGGTATTGCGGCTGAGTTGGTAAAGTCCTCCACAGGCAGGGCTGTGGAGTCGGAGTCGTGGAGTTGGAGTTAGTTTTGGTTTGAGTCGGAGTCGGAGTCAGTAGAAATGTACCGACTCCAGCTTTAAAAAAAATGTATTAATATTTCATAATTGAACTTTCATATGAATTTTATAAATATTACTCAAATATATATGTTCTATCAAACTATTAACAACAGTGATAAGGAGTTCTGCTGGAGATAGAGACATTTCTTACTTCTTGTGTGTCACTGTTCTTCCATGCCCTTATCTAATCTTATACTTGGTTAACCTCATGCTGCCCCAACCCCCCTACTTACAATGTATGAAACTGAAAGTGATAATGTGTTGCAAATTCTTAGTAGTAAAGCTCCTCCTCTAGACTAGATCATACTAGGTGTGCGTCTTCCAAGCATCTCACAGCTACTCAGAAGAGGAAGACTGTAAGAAGTATTATCCTTTCAACAAACTTTGCATCAGTTAACTGTGAGTACATGAGGAATAATAACAGTATTACTGACCACTATATCAGTTGTATAACCTGGCATTAAGTTTGTACAATTGTTTTTAGGAAAAACAATTGTCATTTGGATTGTGAATGCAGAATTAAAAACCTGAGAATGTTAAAGAAGCATCACATTAAATCAGCTGTATTTGAACATTTTACCATCACTCAAGATAGAAAACATTATGTCTGTCAGTGTATGACAAATGATCCAGATGAAAACAAATGCTGTGAAGCCAAGATGAGTGCATATTCAGGCAAAGATAAAAATGCTGCTACCAGAGCTTCTAATCTAAAGAGACATTTTACAGCGCTTTCATCCAGAAGTACTGAAAGTAGTGGATGAGAAAGACTGCATCCAAACCAATGAACCAGTGCCCAGCTCTTCCAGCCAAACAAAGGAGCAGAGAACTTTGCAGCCATCAGTTGCAAGATATTTTGTCAGTGACAAAGTTACTGTGACAATGACAGTAGATACATTTAAAAAACAGATCATAGAGCTTTTTGTAAATGTAAAGGATAGTGTGCCTATTTCCTAATCCAATCATTCTCTCCCTATCTGCAGCATTTAAACAGAGGTTTTTTTTCTCTCTCCCAGAAAGTCTGTTAGCCCCGCCCCCTGAGGGGCGTGGCTAAACGGGAGAGAAAAAAAACTCTGTTAAATGCTGCAGACAGGGAGAGAATGATAGGCAGCGGTGGGCAGATTAAACATGCAGGGGGTGTGAATCTGCCCTTGACTGCAGCTCCTAGCCACCTCCTTAGTGGCTGTAGCATGTAAGTTTTCTAAGTGTATTATCTCGGGGTACAGGGCTGCTCAAGTGCTGGGGGACCCTTGTCTGCATGCTGCAGACATGCTGCATCCAGTGCGGTAATTAGATCACCATGCCTGGTTTGGTGACAGGTCCTCTTTAACTCCAGGTATTTTCTTAAAGGAGTGGAAGAACCTGATGTTTCGCCTGTCCCAAAGAGGAGGGTTAATTGCAAGTGACATTGCTACATCAATGAAACGGAGAGAGGAGCTACTATTACAAAATAACATTCTTTTGGCAGCTGTTTATGTAGACCCAATGCATCGGATTCTTCTAGATGATCAACAGCTAAGTAAAGGAAAAGAAGCTCTGTTTGAAATAGCAGTAAGGATGAAAGGGTTGGAGAACAGTCAGGAGGAACAAGAAGAATTTGGTAGTCCTGCCACATCATCACCCTCATCATCAACTGATGAAGAAGTTAATTTCGAAAAATATTTAGATCACAAGGACCGTGCAAAGAGTTCCCGCATAGAAGAAGAGTCATTCCCATCAAAGAACACAGCCAGTACATTTCAGCAGAATGTTTCATGTGCACTAAAAGATATTGAGAAATTTGACCGTTCATCAAAAATAACAGTGCAACAAGTGATTCCTCTGTATCCTGACAATGTCAGAGATGTTGCCCGAGTGGTTACTGCTTTGCCACCAACCCAAGTTAGTGTAGAGAGGTTGTTCTCTGCTCTCAAAATAATTAGATCAGATTTGAGGGCATCCATGAAGGAGGATCTGACAGAGGCAATACTTTTTCTGAGGACAAATTTATAGATTTCTTCTTATTAACTGCATAACAGTGTTTCTTGCATATTTACTTACAGTTTAGAAAAGTTTAGAAAAGTTACCGTATATACTCGAGTATAAGCCGAGTTTTTCAGCACAATTTTTGTGCTGAAAAGTGCCCCCTCGGCTTATACTCGAGTCACTCGGTATGCTGTGGGGCTGCGGCACATATTAAAATAACAAACATTTCATACATCACCTATCCGGCGCCGCTCCTCCGGTCCTGGCTTCTTCCTGCTTGTGCCGGTGTCATGTGAACGGGCGCAGCCGATGACGTCATCTGCTACGTCTGCCACAGGAATAGAAGTCGGCACAAGCAGGAAGAAGCCTGGAGACGGAGGAGCGGCGCCGGAAAGGTGATGTATGAAATGTTTGTTATTTTAATATGTGCCGCAGCCTGGGGGACACATACTAAGGAGGGGGGCTGGATAACTCTGATGGGGGCCAGAATACCGCTGCTGGGGCCCTTATACCACAGCTGGGGCCCTGTATACCACTGCTGAGGCCCTATATACCACTGCTGGGGCCCTGTATACCACTGCTGGGGCCCTATATACCACTGCTGGGGCCCTATATACCACTGCTGGGGGCCTGTATATTACTGCTGAGGCCCTATATACCACTGCTGGGGCCCTGTATACCACTGCTGGGGGCCTGTATATTACTGCTGGGGCCCTATATACCACTGCTGAGGGGGCCTGTATACCGTAGGGCCTGTATACCACTGGGGCTGCTGTATATACTGCTGGGGCCTGCATTTACTACTGGGGAGGCTGCTGTAATACTGCTGGGGCCTGTATATACCACTGGGGAGGCTGCTGTATACCACTGGGGCTGCTTTATATACTGCTGGGGCCTGAATATACCACTGGGGAGGCTGCTGTATATACTGCTGAGGCATGTATATACCACTGGGGAGGCTGCTGTATACTACCACTAGGGAGGCTGCTGTATACTACCACTAGGGAGGCTGCTGTATACTACCACTGGGGAGGCTGCTGTATACTACCACTGGGGAGGCTGCTGTATACTACCACTGGGAAGGCTGCTGTATACTACCACTGGGAAGGCTGCTGTATACTACCACTGGGGAGGCCTGTATACCACACTGCTGGGGCTGTATACCTGTGTGGGGGTCCACCCTCGGCTTATACACGAGTCAATAGGTTTTCCCAGGTTTTGGGGGCAAACGTAGGGGGGTCGGCTTATACACGGGTCGGCTTATACACGAGTATATACGGTATTTGCTATATTCTAATTGTATTCTAATAAATATAGTTTTTGCTGTAAGTGGTCTGATTACTTATATGATGGTGAGAAACTGAATAAGCACGATGTTAAATATTTTACAACAGTAAATTTATTGTTACGAATTGGCCATTTATGAAGGAGTCAGAGTCGGAGCCGGAGTCAGAACCTGATAAAATCCAGGAGTCGGAGTCGCAACTGTGGCTTACCGACTCCACATCCCTGTCCACAGGTAGGACTGGACCTCCGGGGCAGCGTTCCTGTATGGGGAAACAAGTTCATTGGTGATACGGGTGGTAGAGAGGCCCAGTATTCCACAACTGCGCATTCTGCTACTGCCGCCTATTGTGCCTCGCGGTCGGCTCTCATAGAAGAAAGTTCGTATGTCCGCTCCACCGCCGGCACACCCACGCCAGGGCTTCTTCCATCTCCTGACGGAGCCGTCCAAAAGCATCCCTCCAGTAGTCAGCATCCCCCTCCAAGGTCAAGAGGGACACCGCTGCTGGGTCTCCTTGCGCGGCTCTGGTTTGCTCCTCAAGCTCACGCACGATGTCTCTCCACTGGGGTGCCGCCATGCTGCTGGGTACGGAGGAGCCTTGTTTGTTCTGTCCTTCTCTTCCGGTTTGTCAACTTCCTGTGGGCCGCCCCCGATTGATTGATGGCAATCTGGGCGGCCACACGCTTTGGCGCCTCCGTCTTGGCCCTCCTTCTTCTAGGGGCTGAGGCACGCCCCCGAGCCTGCACATGGCGTTTAGTACAGGGCTACGGCGCCATCTTGGGTCCTCCTGCAGTAATGGTGGGAACCCATTCTTGATGCCTTGTAATGGCGGAAAAAGTTTGTTTTAAGCACGAGTCCAAGTTCAAGGTCAACAGTACCTGGTAATACCGGGCATGATATCCTGTTCGTGATGCCAGGAAAGATAATACTGCCCCTATGTACAAGAATATAATTACTATAATACTGCCCTATGTACAAGAATATAACTACTATAATACTGAACCTATGTACAAGAATATAATTACTATAATACTGCCCCTATGTACAAGAATATAATTACTATAATACTGCCCCTATGTACAAGAATATACCTACAATAATACTGCTCCTATGTACAAGAATATAACTCCTATAATAGTAAACAGATATAACTGAATATTTTATATGCCTGTAGTTTCCATTCCCCATCTGCTTCTTTGATGAATGTGTATGTTGTGTTTCTGGTGTGAGTCTGGTTTCCGTTCCTTAATATTCGTGCTGTCATACCTGTCGTAGGGTGATGGTTTATTGGTTTCCAGTCAGGTAAAACTAGGCAGCTGGGGGTAGGGGGCAGCCCGCACTTGCCTGCTGTACCTGGCTGCCATCCATCCAGAAAATACAGCAAAGCCGCACGTTGTTTTTTGTAAAAAAAAAAAAAAAATGCTTTAAAGAAATAGTTTAAGTCTTAATTACAAAAATTAATTAATCTGAACTGTACGATTCTGATATTCTACCTATTGAACTTGATTGTAAAATCCATTAACTTGTATGATTATATCTATTCAATAAAAATATTTTGAACATAAAGAAATAGTTTTAAAAAAAAATGTAGTTTTGATTACCAGCCAGGTAAAACTAGGTAGCTAAGAGTGGGTGGAAACCCATATCTACCTGCTGTACCTGGGCTGGTGAGCAAAAATGCAGCCGAGACCCACATCACATCATGACATCTTGAAATTCTTTTTTTTTTTCCAGCCTTTAACCTAGCTTTATTCACAACCATAACAGTGAACAATTGCTAAAAAAAAAAAAAAAAAAAAGAAAAACGCAGCTAAATCTGCATGGAAAAACGCTGCAAAAACGCACCATTGGCGCAGCCATTTCCCAGACGTATTTTTTGTGCAGGGGCAGATTTTCAACCGCAGAAAATCTGCACCATTATTTTCTATGTGGCACAAAGCCTTATGGCCACTTTAAGCGGCCGTCACACGCACAGATATCTCTTGCGATATTGTAAGCGATCACGTGCACGCGCGATCGCTTACAATATCGCTCACATCGCTGGTGAGATGTCACACAGACAGACTCACCAGCGATGTGGACCAGCGATCTCGCTGGTTACTATGGTACACATCGGGTTACTAGGCGCCGCTCGGCGCTTAGTAACCCGACGTGTACCATAGTTACCATCTCCCAGCATAGGCTCTGCCGCTGGGAGATCGTTCATCGTGGTGTCATACACCACGATGAAGCAGATTGTGACATCGTTCATCGCTAGATCTGAGCTCCGGAGCTCAGATCTGCGATGTCACGATCAAGCGATTTTACATAGTAAAATCGCTTGATTACATGCAACGATGCCAAAACGATATCGCTTAAGCGATCAAAACGCAGATTGCTTAAACGATATTGGGCAAGAAATCGTTGCGTGTGACGGCTGCTTTACACACACCAACTTATCTGTCCAACTTCTGAACAACTTACTGGTTGCAGTGAAATCATGGACACATTGTTCTATTTTGTGGCTGTGTACAATGGAGCAATGTGTCCATGATTTCACTGCAACCAGTAAGTTGTTCAGAAGTTGGACAGATAAGTTGGTGTGTGTAAAGTGGCCCTTAGGGTCTCCATTGCAATGAATAGGTAAAACCTGCACCCGAAAACTATGTATCCGCTACAGAAAACACAAGAGTCAATTTCTCTCTAGATTCCCTAATAAAAAAGCAGCTAGTGGATGAGATTAGGGTAAAACTCACACATTTCTGGTGCAGTAAAATGCAGCGGATTTTAGAAGTAGAAAATCTGCAATGTGTGAACAGGATCTAATGGGTTTCTCCTATAACATTTCAGCTTGAAGTGTCTGAGCAGTCACGTCCCCACTCATCCCAAAATGTGGGGTCCCACGTCTGCTCTGTGAGTGAAGGGTGGTGGTCTCACTAGTCATACATGTGCACTGCAGTCCAGCAGGTAACTTAGGACCAGCGTTCTTTGGATCTTGGCATCCGGACTCCCACAGATCACATAAACCCCTGACACTTTGGCATACACTCATATTGGGGGCACGGCGTCCTGTGATTGGGGGAAGGTTTGTGTCACTTTTCTGTAGAGTCTGACCTGTGCCCACTGCCTACATAGAGCCGGAGACTGAGCCTTGCCTTCAGCCTAGAGCCGGGGACTGAGCTGTGCCCACCGCCCACATAGAGCTGGGCACTGAGCTGTGCCCACTACCCACATAGAGCCGGGCACTGAGCTGTGCCCACTGCCCACATAGAGCCGGGCACTGAGCTGCGTCCTTCGTCATATAGAGCTGGCACTGCGCTGCGCCCTCTGGAACATAGAGCCAGGCACTGAGCCGTGGCCTCTGGCACATAGAGCTGGGCACTGAGCTGTGCCCACTGGCACAGAGCCGGGCACTGAGCTGTGCCCACCCCCCTCATAGAGCTGTGCACTAAGCTATGCCCACCACCCATATAGAGGAGGGCACTGAGCTGCGCCCTCTGGCATGTAGAGCTCCAGTCCACGGAATGGAGTACCGGCTCCAAGGAGCGGTGCAGGCAAGTTCATCTCTAAGCTGCCAATGTCGGTGGGACCAGGGAGTGCTCAGCCTCAAGGTCACCTGTAACAGTAGCCAAACAAGGAGCCAGGACCCCCAGAAAGACCCCAGAGGCGGCGGCAATCCATAGAAGGTTTCTACACAAGCATAGAGTTACAGGCGAACGCAGGAGGTCAGGTCAGGCTCCAAGCAGGCCAGAATTGGACACTAGGAAGGAAAGAGGGCAAAGCCGAAAGGAACACCTTGAAAGCCTTAGGCGAACACTCCATTCAGCGGTCACTACCCAGGCCAGCTATCCAAGACTGTAAACCTGTTGTTGAACTACTAAGTGACCAGTAAACCCGTACAGAGACTCAGCTACGTGTGGTGTGTTCTTCTTTCCCGCTGCGAGGGATCAGGCAGCTCTTTGCCTGCAGAGACGTCTTCCAATTAAGTCAGCAACACTGCCCTGGGGACACTGCTCTACCTGCAGGGAGCAAAATCATCCGTCTGCAATAACACCAACCCCAGAGGTCTGAAGCAGCGCTGGTGTCATCATCAGACACTGCATCACGAACTATCTTTTACTTTTCTATTTCACTAAACCCCCTTTGTTTAGCGACCACCAAGGCCATGGACCCAAGCATTGACCACCGGTGACAGGATCCAGCAGCAACGCCCGGGATCTGAGAACCTCGGCCCTGGGGTGGCGACGCTGTCAATGCAGCACGAGCCAAGACTTAAGCCGGTGGAGTCATCGCAGTCATCACAGCAACCTTGGCTGCAGCACCGATCATGCCCATCTCTCTACCGTAAATCCCGGGAGCCAAATCCCGGGTTACCTCAGTATGATGGCCGGCCAGACACCTTGGCTGGATTCAAGAGAAAAATCTGCAGTGTCTTAGATATGTATGCAATGACTGGTGAACAATGAGCGTCTGATGTATTGAGACAGTTGACAGGTGCAGCAGAGCTGGAGAACTTGCATGTCCGAACCCAGGCCCGCCATCAATGGTCTCTATGAGGAGGTTTTCGTGGGGCAGAGGGATGTAGAGCCTCACCTCCCAAGGGGCCACCCGGACTGGGACCTTTAACGGAATGACCGCGTCAGCTACAAGAGGCACGCAGGGCCTCGTGGATGGTATGTCCTGCGTGTACATAGGCTATAAAGACTAAGACTCTAGAAGTACCGGTCTTGTATATATGTATATAGTCTGATATTGCTGAAAGATAATGAGAACTCTTTGCGTTGAGCCTGGACTGAGACTTACACATATCACACAGAGTCTCTGGCTTATGTTATAATGTCTAGACAGCCCGGGTGGTCAAGACGGACACTGCTGCGAAGTGCAAGGACAATGACCACCAGAGTTGTGTGTGTACCGGCCACGTTAGGCCAAGGTTAAATTAAAGTTTTGCAACGTTTAAGAAATGTGCCTCCGGGAAGGGAAGAACTGTCATTATTAAAAGTGTTTTATTGTTGATGTTATACAGTTTATTAAAATTGTCTCTGTTCCGGTAGGGGTAGAAACGGACAATTGAGGACAAGTGTGTTTCACCAAAGGGGAATGTGGCGCCCCACTAGTCGGTGCACCATGAAGGGGTACTGCACCCAGACCAGCATATGCGGTATCCCTGTGGTCAGTGAAGGGGACAGTTCACATGTGGCTTCCATCCTGCATCCATACACCTAGCTCAGGGGGCCAATTGGTTAAACCCGTTACCAGGGTAACCAGTCCCAGTGGGAGGCTATATAGGTGGGAGCGGAGAGCGGGAAAAGAGGAGAAGCGTAGAGAATGCTGAGAGGAAGGAGAGAAAGAGGTCGAGGAGGACCCTTCAAGGGACATACAGGGAGGGCACCCAAAAAGAGTGGTAACCCAGACGAGAAGGAGGAGCCTGAGGGTGTATGCAAACACCTGGCGTCAGACCTTATACCTACCGATCTGGAAGGATCCAGTCCACGGAGCAGAGTACCGGCTCCAGGAGCAGTGCAGGCAAGTACATCTCTGAGCTGCCAACACTGGTGGGACCAAGAAGTGCTCAGCCTCAAGGTCACCTGTAACAGTAGCCAAACAAGGAGCCAGGACCCCCAGAAAGATCCCAGAGGTGGCGGCAATCCGTAGAAGGTTTCTACACACGCATAGACTTACAAGCAAGCGCAGGAGGTCAGGTCAGGCTCCAAGCAGGCCAGACTTCAACACTAGGAAGGACAGAGGGCAAAGCCAAAAGGAACACCTTGAAAGCCATAGGCGTATTCGCCATTCAGCGGTCACTACCCAGGCCAGCTATCCAAGACTGTAAATCTGTTGTTGAACTAGTAAGTGACCAGTTAACCCGTACAGAGACTCAGCTATGTGTGGTGTGTTGTTCTTTCCCGCTACGAGGGAGCAGGCAGCTCCTCGCCTGCAGTGCCGCCTTCCAATTAATTCAGCAACACTGCCCTGGGAACACTGCTCTACTTGCAGGGAGCAAGATCATCCGTCTGCAATAACACCAATCC
Source organism: Allobates femoralis (assembly GCA_033576535.1). NCBI lineage: Eukaryota > Metazoa > Chordata > Amphibia > Anura > Aromobatidae > Allobates > Allobates femoralis. The sequence continues at coordinate 187,285,196 of JARQOC010000001.1, forward strand.
CAGAGGTCTGAAGCAGTGCTGGTGTCATCATCAGACACTGCAGGTGGCGTCACAAACTATCTTTTACTTTTTTATTTCACTAAATCCCCTTTGTTTAGCGACCACCAGGGCCACAAACCTGGGCATAGCCAGCACAGCAACACAGAGGAAGATGGATACAAATTACCAACACAGGCACCAGGGTTAGTGCTTTGACCAGAGTGAGACCTGGGAAAGATCACCGATTTATGGTTTTATAGTTATATTAATTTATACCAAAAAAAAAATAACTATATATTTTTTTATATTGTTATATTTTATTTATCTTTAAAAATATCCAGTGTGGATAGGTGCAACGGTGCTGGTGTCAAAAATACGTGTATCCCTCCCCCCACATACAAACAAACATAGGACAAACAATATCTATACAGATGTGAACCTCTGTCGGTTCAATGGGGTGATGTTGGTGTGGCGCCCCGCAACGAGTGCGTCACAAGGGAGTATTGCAGCCGCAATATTCTCTAGACAAAGCAGTGCAATGGTTAACTCAGAGATCCAACCCAACATACAACACCTAGAACAGGGGACCAATCATAGGTCCTGGTGGGTGGAGTGTTAGGGTAGTGAAGTAGAACACATAGTAATCTAGACAGTCAAGTCAAGTCGAGTCTGGGATCTAGAGCCTAGAACACAGAACTTGGAGAGGAGCGGGGGCTCCGCACTCCGTGCGGGCCCCTGGGCCGTCACCGGTCGGGTGTCAGCACCTGAGGCCTTAACCACCGGGAATGGGCATTTCTACACGGGTTCCCAAAAGACTCCCGTGCCCGCAACTTACAGCCGGTTCACTGGTACCGAAGCTGGCAGCAGTTCACCTCTGCCACGCGAACCAGCCCCGTGGAGGAGCAGCTTTATAGGAGCACCCCACCACCAGCCAGTTTCCAGTCGTCTAACCAGCGGTGTACCCACCGAGGGACCCAAGGCTCCCCAAAGAATCCAGAACGTACATCATGGATAGGGCATTGAAGCAGCCTCCCCGTACCCGACCTGGTATTCCTGGGCGACGCTGGCAAGAGAAGCTAAGGAAGGAGAAGAATCGCCTGTATAAACCGGGAGTAACCCTGGCCCCTGGTGTGCGTCAGAAAATGGCGTCACGAACAGGATACGAGCAGGCCCGTTACCCAACGGGTATATTGTGCTTAAACTGGACTTTATTGTCTACAATTGGACTTTGTTCGTCCCTAAAAGAACTTTCCCGCCTTTACACCATTGGGTCAAGATGGCGCCCAAGATGGCGTTTCCGCCACAAGAAGCCGCCACGTGAAGCCCAGGAGTGAGTCAACCCCCCCCTCACTGTGGGAGGGCTAAAGACAAAAGGCGCCAAACTCTTTGTCCGCCCTGATTGCTCGAATCAACCATGGGGGCGGACCCCAAAGACTTTTCCCACGATTGGACTACAAAAGCCCAGAGGAGATGGGAGTGTCATACATAGACACACAGACGGAATTCCTGACCAGCTCAACCAGAACGTCTTACCGGTTGATCGGGTGTGGTTTCCCTCCAAAGAAGAATGGCCAGCATGAGACTCCAAGACCTGATGCGGGAGGTCGAGGCGGAGGCCAGAGCAGCCATCAGCCAACCGGGTCCGGATCCTGCCCTTACTATAGACGGCAGCCCCGACTTCTGGCTAGAGGCTCTACAAGACCTCCGGGTGCGGTTACTAGAGACAGTGGAATGGACGATCCGTAGCTGGAGCGCAACCCTAGGCAGACGACTACACCATGCGATGCAGCAGAGCCGACCGGGTGCAGCTTCTCCAAGCCCAGACGACGTCACCAGCTTCTCGACCGCCTCACCCTCGCCTACCACCTGTCCTGCTCCGTCACCTGAGCCAATAGACTGTGTCATTCCGGTGGAGGCCGCAACTCGACCCGTTCCAGCGACCAACATCGCAACCGATTCCGTTCTTGAGCCGGAGCTCATAACACGCTCCATTGAAGAACTCGATCTCTACCAGGTTCCTACTGAGGAACCCGCGACATGTTTCACCACTACAGAGACAGTCGCCTGTTTTGTCCCCGTACCGGAGGCTTCCCTTGCCATTGCCGAGGCCTACCGGGTAACCGGGATTGAAACACCTCTACCTGCGGAAACAGAAGAAGAGGCAGGCAGCCTGGAAGTCCTGCACAACGACCCCGAGGAGAACCTTGCAGCACAGCCACCCACCGATACAGAGGATTCCATCCCATCATCTTCGCCAGCCGAGCAGCCTGATGTAGTCATCGAGGGGGATGACGAGGAGATCTACAGTTCACCTGAGGAACTCTACACCAGGTTCGTCTGGGGAGACACAAGGAACCCTTTTTCCGGGCGATCAGCTCGGGTGCACTGGTCGGGTGCCACCGCAACAGTATCTCCTCCGGTTCCGTTGAACCGGGCTCCATCCCAGACTGCCCACCAAGCTCGAGCGGTTCAACAACCAGCACGCCGTAGTGACTTTATCCACACGCCGCATCACTCCGACGAAGAGGTACGTCGCATCCAGAGAGACGAGTGGCACACTCGACTGCAAGCCACCATGCAGGCTCGTGCCGAGGCCCGCCGCCAATCTCCACTGCCTGAACTATTCCGTAAAACCGGGTGGGTAAGCACATTTAACTTGTCCACCGGGTGGGGATTCGTATGGGAGGTGGGTGCGAGTACTGAAGTGTTTGTGGGGCGCCGTGATGTGGAATCGCACCTACCGCGAGGCCATCCAAACCGAGACTTGTATAGAGGGGACATTGTAACCTATGAGCGCCATATATGCCGCGATGGGTGGTTCGCTATACGGGTCCGGAACACTGCCCTCCATAAGTGACTGTTGTTGTTTGAACTTTGCTACTAAACGAGACTTCTTCCTGGTTTTACCGTTAATCACTGACCGTGTGATCTTGCGGCTACAGCCTGGACTCTAGTTAAAGTACAGCCGACCGCCCGCCGGGTCCGCACAAAGTGATTACCTGTTTCTTCGCTTATAACATCAAAGCATTTCTTTACCTGTTTTTCTATTTTAATAAAAGTGTGTCATATATGTGTATAAAAATGTAAAAACCTCTGTAATGTGAGTAGTTTGACGCTTGGGGACAAGCTGATTTAACCAAGGGGGAGTGTGGCGCCCCGCAACGAGTGCGTCACAAGGGAGTATTGCAGCCGCAATATTCTCTAGACAAAGCAGTGCAATGGTTAACTCAGAGATCCAACCCAACATACAACACCTAGAACAGGGGACCAATCATAGGTCCTGGTGGGTGGAGTGTTAGGGTAGTGAAATAGAACACATAGTAATCTAGACAGTCAAGTCAAGTCGAGTCTGGGATCTAGAGCCTAGAACACAGAACTTGGAGAGGAGCGGGGGCTCCGCACTCCGTGCGGGCCCCTGGGCCGTCACCGGTCGGGTGTCAGCACCTGAGGCCTTAACCACCGGGAATGGGCATTTCTACACGGGTTCCCAAAAGACTCCCGTGCCCGCAACTTACAGCCGGTTCACTGGTACCGAAGCTGGCAGCAGTTCACCTCTGCCACGCGAACCAGCCCCGTGGAGGAGCAGCTTTATAGGAGCACCCCACCACCAGCCAGTTTCCAGTCGTCTAACCAGCGGTGTACCCACCGAGGGACCCAAGGCTCCCCAAAGAATCCAGAACGTACATCATGGATAGGGCATTGAAGCAGCCTCCCCGTACCCGACCTGGTATTCCTGGGCGACGCTGGCAAGAGAAGCTAAGGAAGGAGAAGAATCGCCTGTATAAACCGGGAGTAACCCTGGCCCCTGGTGTGCGTCATTGGCACTAGTCAAAAACCTAAAGTCTGGGTCTAAAGGAGAGAGACCCTCCGGAAACAATCCGTCTCCAATGGGGGGGCTCAGGCCTATGACCCGTGATCGTATGGTCAAATCTTGTTGTCAACGGGTGTTGTCCCGATCAACTATTAGTGCACTTGTCACCTCTATTCCAGTCAAAGGTCCTACAATCGTAAAGATATGGTACTCATCAGTTTATACACAATACGTGTCAGTGTTATAACCCGCCCGACGCGTTTCGCCTCTCCAAATTATATAAGAGGCTCATCAGGGGCTTTTACAGTAGATAGGTTATTAGATGTGTAGACCACACTAGTTATCTGTGGTCCACTCGGTTGTAAGTCATATGTTTAGACAATCCGGGCTGAGAGCTTGGAAGGGACTTTCGGATACTGGCTTCTGAGGCATGCGAGGAGTCGGGTCTAATTATTTTCTTGGATATGTCCGTCGCAGTCCAAGTTTTTAGGCCGGTACTTTAGAAGGTACTCTTCCTCACCTTTTTAGTGGTTGAAGTTTAGATCCAATAGTTAAATGCAGTATCCCTTTTTTTGAAGGTCCCTAGCTCTGTCCAAAACACATGTGTGCCTCTTTGTTGGCTCTTGATACTGGTGCCTATCTTTGTCTCAGAACATTAGACACCACCTGTTCAAAAAATGGCGCTTGTTGACGGTATTCGTGGGTTCAATAATAAATTGGTCCCCTAGACGTTTGCATTCGTCCACATAAATTCTGCTGGATCGAGGTTGGCTGGTTGTCTAAGAATCCTTAAAAGCAGCCTGGCGTGCACATCATGGTCTGGAATAGGGACTCTGATGTCCAGAGCCTATTTTTCAGAGTGAGACCTGGGTCAACTGTTCCAAAGAGCACCCCCACTGTGGCCAAAGTAAGGGGATGGAGCCACTGTCTGAATTTTTTTCTTAAAGTACTTGAGAGAAAAACATTGTAAGCTGTAGCATCTGCAATACCAAGGTGAGTAGAGGCCAAGGTTGGCAACCTGAGCACCACGAGCATACAGTACCACATGGCAGCCAAGCACCCCAGTAGTTGGGCGTAACACCAGGGTACCAAATCTGTGTCTGCAGGTCAAACCACTGCCATGTCACCTGTACTATGGCCTTTACAATCTGCAGTCCATAAAACCTCCTGCCCACAACCCGCGGTTACACAGACAAAGCAAATATCAACCTCATCCACTTCCTTGTCCCAGTACAGCATCCAGTAGTCTGTACCAGAGAGCTTGGAAATAAAGAGCAAATATCTATCCACGAACCCACAGGCACAAATACTAAACTCACACATTTCCAAATTGAAATCCATGGAGATGTTGACATTTAGGCTTGTGGGAACAGAGTGTTTCTGTGATCTTTTACGTGTGGCTACCCCATGACATTCAGTTGCTAGACGACACTATTTTACCCAGTCTTCTGTCCGCGTGTTACCAGAAGCATTATTGCAAATAGGAAAGGGGTAGAGAGAGGCAGCTCACCGGTATAATTCCGTCCTGTCACGTCCGGAGTGTTGGTCCGCAAGGAAACCGCCCTGGCATTGGGACGTTAATCAGAATGAAGAAAGGATCCGGCGGAGAATTTCCGGAATGCTTATTTATTTGTCATATAAAAACCTCCATATAACAGCGGGGTGTGCATCAAGCCAGCATGTTTCGACTTACACAGTCTTACTCATGGCATAGTGCCACAAGGGTGGTTCCTCATTAAATGCAAATGTTTAGTCCCGCCCCTTGTGCACTGCTGTGACATATAAGGTGATAAAGAAAATAATTTAATATAATACTACAGAGTTTAACAAAATGCAAAGAAGTTTCCATAAAAAACCTATACAAAAATAACAAAAACCTCATACAAGGTGAATTAAAAAGAAGAATCTGTAGACACTTATCAGATGCTAACAACCAGTCAGCTCTAAATATTTTAGCAGTTTCTAAACATTTCCAAAGGGAACATAGTGGAGACACCAGTACCCTCAGGTTTCAGAGGATTGATAAGATAAACAGACAATCCCATTGGATTTTTCAACTAGGAACAAGGGTTCCGCACAGACTTAATATAAGACAGGACATCATTCTGCAATACTAGTTCTAATAATGAGACATGTATATTTGTATGAGGTTTTTGTTATTTTTGTATAGGTTTTTTATGGAGATTTCTTTGCATTTTGTTAAACTCTGTAGTATTATATTAAATTATTTTCTTTATCACCTTATATGTCACAGCTGTGCACAAGGGGCGGGACTAAACATGTGAATTTAATGAGGACCCACCCGTGTGACACTATGCCATGAGTAAGACTGTGTTAGCCGAAATATGCTGGCTTGATGCACACCCCACTGTTATATGGAGGTTTTTATATGACGAATAAATAAGCATTCCGGAAATTCTCTGCTGGATCCTTTCTTCATTCTGCTTACCAGAAGCATGTGTGAAACAATACCAATCATGCTCTCACCAACGCCGTACATGGTAAGGTCCACCTAAAAACATATACATGGAGAAGTTGTTGTGGACAGGGACGATACATTTCTTTTATGGTACACTGGGTGAACCTGGTGGAGGGTGGGACACAGTGACAGCCTGGGACATCACACATACCCATGCCAAGAATTTTTGGCCCCACTTCCATCATGGATTCCATCTCCTCGTATGCCAGTTTCTGTCTCCCTTCCTCCTCCTCGTCCTACTCCTGCCACACCACCTCCATGTAATTCTGCAGCCCCTCAGTTTGATGTTTTCAGAGGAAATGCAGGTGTCAGGAAATGTGAGTTTGGTGCGGGCCCTGAGGTGGCCCTGTAACATATGTTTGGGAAGGTCCTCCTCTATACATTTGGGGCTGAGATCACTGCCATAACAATAACGACATAAGCAAAGCCATGGTTGATGCCTCTGAAGGTCATCTATACATTATGGAGGGCCCTCCTGTATTCATTTGGGAGGGCGCTCCTGTATTCATTTGGGAGGACCTTCCTCTATAAATTTGGGAGGACCCTCCTTTATTAATTTGGGAAGTCCCTCCTCTATTCATTTGGGAGGGCCTTCATCTATATATTTGGGAGGGCATTCTTCTATGTGCCTTAAAGCTCAGCAAGCTGGTACACGTGCCATACATGGCTCACATGCTGAACCCAGTTATTCAGAAATTAATCAAAACAAACCCTGACTTGCCATACATATTTCAGAATGTGGCTGATGTGGACGGCACAAGCCAAGCTGAGAGACCAAAATTTGCAGGGAAAAATGACCAGTGTGTACTTTGTACCAGGCAGCAGCAAAAATGCTACTACTGCTTTGAATTTGGCAAGCGTACTAACACCGTATTAATGTGACTTATGTGGATGGAACAAACAAAGCAGTGACCCTAAAAATATTGGGGAAAAAGGACCAGTGCGTACTTTGTACCAGGCAGCAGCACAAAATGCTAGTAGCACTGCTTTAGATTTGGCAAGTGCACAAGCACTGTATTAATGTGGCTGATATGGGTGACAAAAGCCATCCTGTGACCCCAAAAATATTGGGGAAAAATTACCATTGTGTACTTTGTACCAGGTAGAGGCACAAAATACTGCTACTGCTATGGATATGGCAAGCGCACTGGCACCGTATTAATGTGACTGATGTGGACGGCAAAAGCCAAGCTGTGACCCAAAAATATTGGGGAGAAAGGATCACTGCATACTTTGTAACAGGCAGCATAAAATGCTACTACTGCTTTGGATTTGGCAAGCGCCCTAGCACTGTATTAATGTTGCTGATGTGGACAGCACAAGCCAAGCTGTGGCACCAAAAATATTGGGGAAAAAGGACCAGTGTGTACTTTGTACCAGGCAGCACAAAATGTTACTACTGATTTGAATTTGGCAAGCCAACTAGAACCATATTAATATGGCGGATGTAGACGTAAAAAGCCAAGTTGTGACCCTAAAAATATTTGGAAAAGGTACCATTGTGTACTTTGTACCAGGCAGCAGCACAAAATGCTGCTACTGCTATGGATATGGCAAACACACTAGCACCGTTGTAATGTGCAGATGTAAATAGCACAAGCCAAGCTGTATCCCCAAACATTTTGGGGAAAAAGGACCAGTGCGTAATTTGTGCCAAGCAGCATAAAACACTACTTTTTTTTTATTTGGCAAGCGCACTATCAGTATATTAATGTGGCTGATGTGGACAGCACAAGCCAAGCTGTGGCCCCAAAAATATTGGAGAAAAATGACCAGTGCATACTCTGTACCAGGCAGCACAAAATGTTACTACTGATTTGAATTTGGCAAGCGTATTAGCACCATATTAATGTGGCTGATGTGGATGACACAAGCCAAGCTTTGACCCCAAAAGTATTGGGGAAAAAGGACCAGTGCATGCTTTGTACCAGGCAGTAGCACAAAATGCTAGTAGTACTGCTGTTGATTTGGAAAGCGCACCAGTACTCTATTAATGTGGCTGATGTGAAAAGCACAAGTCAATCTGTGACCCCAAAATTATTGAGGAAAAAGGACCAGTGCATACTCTGTACCAGGCAGCACAAAATGTTACTACTGATTTGAATTTGGCAAGCATATTAGCACCATATTAATGTGGCTGATGTGGATGGCACAAGCCAAGCTGTGACCCCAAAAATATTGGGGAAAAAGGAACAGTGCGTGCTTTGTACCAGGCAGCAGCACAAAATGCTAGTAGTAATGCTGTCAATTTGGCAAGCGCACCACTACTCTATTAATATGGCTGATGTGGACAGCACAAGCCAATCTGTGACCCCAAAAATATTGGGGAAAAAGGACCAGTGTGTACTTTGTATTAAGCAGCAGTACAAAATGCTACTTCTGCTATGGATTTGGCAAGCGCACTAGCACTGTATTAATGTTGCTGATGAGGACAGCACAAGCCAAGATGTGGCCCCAAAAATATTGGAGAAAAAGGACCAGTGCATACTATGTACCTGGCAGCAGCATTAAATGCTAGTAGTATTGATTTGTATTTGGCAAGCCATGTTAATGTGGCTGATGTGGATGACACAAACCAAACTGTGACCCTAAAAATATTGGGGAAATAGGAACAGTGCATACTTTGTACCTGGCAGCAGCATAAAATGCTAGTAGTAGGAACTACTGCTTTGGGTTTGGCAAGCCCACTAGCACCGTAATTATGGGGCTGATGTTGACTGCACAAGCCAAGCTGTGACCCCAAAAATAGCAGGGAAAAAGGACCAATGCATACTTTGTACCAGTTTTAAACTATAACAAATTGTGGGGTATTGGTTTGTCTTTTGGTCCAAAACACGTAAGCTTGTGAGCCCCTACACGGCTCCCCACGGATCACAAGTCCTATCCACTAAATTCTTATCTCAAGTGAGCAAAAGACAAAATAGAAAATAAATTCTCTTACCACAGCAGATTCAGGTCAGACGACCATTACACTCAGTCCTGTGTGCAGCTTTGCCCAGGTTATAACTGAAGGCATTATGAATGCAAGACACCAGCCCCAATCACTACCAACCTCCTTTCACACAGAGGGAGTGACCACTGGTTGTCCTGCACACACAATGGGCTCCATATAGGGCGCAGTTCACACAGGCCTGCACAGTGTATGCCCAGCCTCTTACATTAGCCCCCATTTTAGTAGGCGGGCTGTTGTGGCATTCATCACCGCTACCTGCGCCGGAACAAACGCACCCATATGGCCCAGCTACACACAGCAACAAAAGAGTGCAAGAAAAAACCACAATGACAGAAAACTGAAATTGTGGAAATTTAGTTAGTTTTAAACTATAACAAATTGTGGGGTATTGGTTTGTCTTTTGGTCCAAAACACGTAAGGTTGTGAGCCCCTACACGGCTCCCAATGGATCACAAGTCCTATCCACTAAATTCTTATCTCAAGTGAGCAAAGGACAAAATAGAAAATAAATTCTCTTACCACAGCAGATTCTGGTCAGACGACCATTACACTCAGTCCTGTGTGCAGCTTTGCCCAGGTTATAACTGAAGGCATTATGAATGCAAGACACCAGCCCCAATCACTAGCAACCTCCTTTCACACAGAGGGAGTGACCACTGGTTGTCCTGCACACACAATGGGCTCCATATAGGGCGCAGTTCACACAGGTTTGCACAGTGTATGCCCAGCCTCTTACATTAACCCCCATTTCAGTAGGCGGGCTGTTGTGGCATTCAACACCGCTACCTGCGCCGGAACAAACGCACCCATATGGCCCAGCTACACACAGCAACAAAAGAGTGCAAGAAAAAACCACAATGACAGAAAACTGAAATTGTGGAAATTTAGTTAGTTTTAAACTATAACAAATTGTGGGGTATTGGTTTGTCTTTTGGTCCAAAACACGTAAGCTTGTGAGCCACTACACGGCTCCCCACAGATCACAAGTCCTATCCACTAAATTCTTATTTCAAGTGAGCAAAGGACAATATAGAAAATAAATTCTCTTACCACAGCAGATTCTGGTCAGACGACCATTACACTCAGTGCTGTGTGCAGCTTTGCCCAGGTTATAACTGAAGGCATTATGAATGCAAGACACCAGCCCCAATCACTAGCAACCTCCTTTCAGACAGAGGGGAAAAAAAGACCAGTGCATATTTTGTACCAGGCAGCAAGAATGCTACTACTCTGTGTGCTGGAAAAAAGGGCTCTGTCTCTGACAAGAGCTGTTTTAATATGGACACTGGAAGGACAGTATAACCTCTCCCTAACTAATCCACAATCTCTCCATCCATATACCGTGACCTTGTTCAGTGGTTTCAGCTCTGAAAAAAGCTATGGTATTCTGGTACTATGGAGGTAGTGACTGGCTACTTTAAACTCTCTACCTGCTCAAAATACTCTCCCTCCCTTCCTCCCTACACTACACTGATCTAGTATACACTGCAGGTAGCCTTGAGAAGGGCTTTTGTGTTAGGCTGGAAACACACTGTCAATGTGATATTCAAGTCACTCGGACGAGTGTCAGATCACTAACCCTGAACGACCTCTCCCTGTCAGGATGGCAGTGTGGAGTTGCTGACAGGGAGAGGTCATTCAGGGTTAATGATCTGACACTCATCCAAGTGACTCTTATATCACACAGACAGTGTGTTTCCAGCCTTATAAAGATGCCTAAATACTCTCCCTAGCAGCTGTTCGTTCTGTCCCTAGGCTACTACAATGCTGGTTCCAGATGCAATGTAAGCAAAATGTTGGCAGCAGAGCTTTTATAAATCCTATGACACTGCGTGACAATCAAATCACAGTAATGCCACAACCAAGATGGCTGTAGCATTACTGTGATAGGTTAAGAAGCCCAGCATGTTTAGTGGCTGCAAATCAAGTACCAAAAGTGCTGGGCAGGAGATACAAATATCGCGAGGCGAGTACACAAATACTCACAATGTAACAAGTAACCTGAATACTGCACTATTCATGCAAGTAGTGAATAGTAGCAATTACACTCAATGATCACTAGCAGTGACCCCCTACGTTGGAAAAATGACTGCAACAGATCCCAGGAGCAACATCGGAACTCTGTCCAGAAAAATGAAGTGCTGGGAACAACTAAGATCCTGAACAGAACCCTGAGACTTCTAGGCCTTTGAGGAAGGACAAATAATCACCCCACAGGATTGAGATTGTAATTTGGATATCTTCACTATTATTCTCCTTTTCTCTTATTCTTGTCCTCATTTACCTTGATTGACTACCACATTACTACCTCTCCTATTACTTTCCCAATATACAACCCCTGGCAAAAATCAAGGAATCACCTGGCTAGAATGATGTTTATTCAGTTGTTTAATGTTGTAGAAAAAAAGCAGATCACAGACATGGCACAAAACTAAAGTCATTTCAAATGGCAACTTTATGGCTTTAAGTAGCACTAAAAGAAATCAAGATAAAAAATGTGGTAGTCAGTAAGGGTAATTTTTTTCAGACCAAGCAGAGGGAAAAAATTATGGAAACACCCAATTCTGAGGAAAAAATAATGGAATCACCCTGTAAATTTTCATTCCCAAAACTAACACCTGCATCAAATTAGATCTGCTCGTTAGTCTGCATCTAAAAAGGAGTGATCACACCTTGGAGAGCTGTTGCACCAAGTGGACTGACATGAATCACATGGCTTCAACACAAGAGATGTCAATTGAAACAAAGGAGAGGATTATCAAACTCTTAAAAGAGTGTAAATCATCACGCAATGTTGCAAAGATGTTGGTTGTTCACAGTTAGCTATGTCTAAAATCTGGACCAAATACAAACAACATGGGAAGGTTGTTAACGGGAAACATACTGCTAGATCAAGGAAGACATCAAAGCGTCAAGACCAGAAACTTAAAGCAATGTGTCTCCAAAACAGGAAATGCACAACAAAACAAATGAGGAGCGGATGGGAGGAAACTGGAGTCATTGTCTCTGACCGAACTATAAGAAACCGCCTATAGGAAATGGGATTTGCATACAGAAAAGCTAAACATATGCCATCATTAACACCTAACCAGAAAAAAACAAGGTTACAATGGGCTAAGGAATAGCATTTGTGGACTGTGGATGAGTGGATGAAAGTCTTAAGCAGTGATGAGTCGCGAATCTGCATTGGACAAGGTGATGATGCTGGAACTTTTGTTTGGTGTTGTTGCAATGAGATTTATAACGATGACTGCCTGAAGAGAACATGCAAATGTCCACAGCCATTGAGGATATGGGGCTGCATGTCAGGTAAAGGCACTGGGGAGATGGCTGTCTTTACATCTTTAATAATTGCCCAAGTTTACATTGATATTTTGGACAGTTGTCTTATCACATTAATTGAAAGGATATTTGGGGATGATGAAATCATTTTTCAAGATGATAATGCATCCTGCCATAGAGCAAAAACTGTGGAACTATTCCATGAAAGAAGACAATGTCATGGCCTGCAAATAGTCCGGATCTCAATCCAATTGAAAATCTTTGCAGGTTGGAGCCTTGTCATGGACCATATTCTTCATGACAAGGCTCCAACCTGCAAAGCTGATCTGGCAACAGCAATCAGAGAAAGTTGGATCCAGATTGATGAAGAGTGCAGTTTGTCACTCTTTAAGTCCATGCCTCAAAGACTGCAAGCTGTTATTGAAGCCAGAGGTGGTGCAACAAAATACTAATAATGTATTGGAGTGTTCTTTTGTGTGTTTGTTTTTCATGATTCCATTTTTTTTTCCTCAGAATTGAGTGATTCCATAATTTTTTCCCTCTGCTTGGTCTGAAAAAAAATTACCCTTATGGTACCTTTACATGCTGCCACAGGAAGGTAGAAACCACCAGGCATCGGACACAATTGTGCCTGTTGCCATGAAAACACCACGAAGTGGCGGCGTGTAATTCAAGACTTTCCTTCATGTGTCTTGCAGATACCTGAATTACACGCCGCCACTTCGTGGTGTTTTCATGGCAACAGGCACAATTGTGTCCGATGCCTGGCGGTTTCTACCTTCCTGTGGCTGCGTGTAAAGGTACCCTTACTGACTACCACATTTTTTATCTTGATTTCTTTTAGTGTTTCTTAAAGCCATAAAGTTGTCATTTGAAATGACTTTCGTTTTGTGCCATGTCTGTGATCTGCTTTTTTTCTACAACATTTAAACAACTAAAGGACATCCTCTAAGCCCGGTGATTCCATAATTTTTGCCAGGGGTTGTAATACTGTTGAAAATAATTATAGATAGTAAACATCACCATATCTACATTTAAAAACAATATCATCTTATGGGATACCTGCATATATTTTTGCTCAGTATTTCTTTTTCTTTGATTATACAGCCTTCCATTCTGCACCAGTAAAATAATTCATATTGTTTAGTTATCACTGGGATTATAGTCTAAAATGTTATCATATCCCCTTCGCTCTGAATGTGACCTCAGACTAACATTGGCATTAATCCGAACCTCCCATTCCCGACTCCAAGACTTCTCTCGAGCTGCACCAAACCTCTGGAATGCTCTACCCCAAGAAATTAGGACCATCCACAACTTGCATAGCTTCAGACGCTCCCTAAAAACACACCTCTTCAGGGCGGCCTATCCTTCTCCCTAACAGTAGTCATTTAGACATAAGATATTCATTGTTGTAAGCCCCTGTACTTTGTGTTCCCATCCTGTCTTAGATTGTAAGCTCCTTCGAGCAGGGTCACCTTTATTTTTTGCCTTTTTATTGTATTTCCTAAGTTGATTCTATGTAACTACTGTTCTGCATTACCTTTCTGTACCGTATATTCTTCTTATATGTACCGTTGTACTGTAAAGCGCTGCAGAATATGTTGGCGCTATGCAAATAAAGTTTTATTATTATTATTATTATTATAATGAGAAAGTAGAGAATTTGCACACAGTTTCTGTGATATAAGATCCTAATAAGGTGAAATTTGTGTCAATATTACATTTCCTAACAACAAGATCCAATAAGAGCCTGTAGGCAAATGTGGAGGCTGTACTTAGAGGAAGCAAAAGTTTTGCAGTGAGAAGTTTGCAGCTCAGTAGGGATTAAGACTTTCCACATTCCCCGGCTCTCAGCTTTACACTGTGTTATTGGTACATGAAGGAATGGCTGAAAATCATGCAGTGCTTAATCAAGGAGAGGAAAATGAAATGGTGAGTACTGATGAGGGAAAAGAATAGCAGCTAATTGTCATCTCCTGCATATGTAATCACTATGTAAGAGTTACTATATGCTCTGATTATATATGTTTTGTGAAATGTGTAATAATGGATGGAGTTTACACCATGTATGGCCATTGTATTGTATGAGTGATCTTTATTTTTTATGACTTACGTTCATACTTGGTGTCAATGTATATTGATTGATATGGTAACAATAAATATTTAGCCCCTATTAAACATGTATTATTTCTGCAGTACCTGAGTTTTTTAAATTATCTATTTGAGCCACAAACATTTTTACAAGAATCATAATTTTTAAAGTGTTTTTTCATCTGCATATCAGATGAAGCTTGGGGTCACACGAGCGTATGCCTTGTGCAAATGCGAAATCTCTCATTGCTCTCAGCCTATAGTTTGGCAGTGGGGCAGCTCAGAACTGCAATGTTTTCTTCAGTCGTAAAAGGACTAAGGAAAAAAATGACAGCATGCTGCGATTGTCAGCGAGTATCAAATCTCTCGCAGCCATGCAAATCTATAAGGCCTTGTTCACAAATATCAGCTTTTTTGGGCTTCTCTGTGTTTTTGTAGCTGTTAAAAAAACGCAGAAGCGTTAACGCAGGGTGCAATTGAGTGTAGCTGCGTTTTTTCACTACACTTGTATTTTTTTCACCCAGTCCAAAAAATTCCCTCATGCAGCGTTTTTTGGGTGCTGTAAAAAAACGCAGGGGTTGTTTCCAAAAACACATGTGTTTTTTTAACATGGGGCCCTATGGGAAACGCATGCGTTAATGCATGGCACATATAGGCACCTGCCTTAACGCATGCGTTTCCGCATATGCGTTTTTAATGAAAAAATGACAAAAATCAAAAACTTCAGAAAAACGTTCAGACCCACAGGGGACACATTTTGGCACTCTTAGAAAAACGCATGTGGTTTTTTGAGTGCTAAAAAAACCGCAAATTGTGTGTGAACAAGGCCTAAGTGCAAGTTAAACATCGGACTGCACTGATGTCAATCGAGTGCAGTTAGATACATGCCGAGGCCAGCAATGGGGGAGATGTAGAGGTTAATCTCTCCAACTTCTACTCACCTGTGAGCCGATCACAGGATGGGATCACAGTATGAGTGTCATTAGCATATTGCATCTAATGCTTTCACATCTGATGCCACATGCTTTTGGGACCCTGGCCTCAAAATGTCAGGATTTTTACTACAGTAAAAGGGCATTGATGTATCTCAACAATTTATTATTTGGAGACAAGGAAAACTAATACATTTTGTTCAACCTTTTTCGTGATCTCCTAATAGGCCAGGTTAAACTGAAAGTGGTAAATAACAAGTTTCATCCAGAAAATGTGGATAATTTTTCCTCAATCTGTATGCATTCCTTTTGTTTACACCATCAGCTAATATTAATTTACAAGACTATCTACAGTTTTTATTGTTACAGAATTGCAAGGCATCCGTAAAAACCAGACATCATAGTATGGCTCAATATGATATCTGATTTTTTAATTGTACACCTATAGTTTTCAATGAATTAGTCTAATGGCCACTTTACACGTCCCGATATCGGCGTCCAACTCCGATAAAAAGTCACGTGGTTCGTGTGCTGGCCCCGATATCGTTTGTGCGTTGTATGGTGTAAATGTCCAATACGATGCAAGAACGATGCCAAAACGATATCGGGGAAGAAAAGAGCAGGCTCTCCAACTGCCCGATATTGGATGGTTGATGTGGCCGGACCGTGCTGTGTGACAGCCCAACCACGATTTGGAGTACAACTTCCCCTATTCTCTCTCATGTTAAATGGTCGTTCCTGGGTCGGGCGTACAAGGGGGCGTACACATCGCAGTTGCGTTGCCTGCCGATATCGCGCTGTGTAACATCTCCTATGCGATCTTGGAATTCTGTCCAAAAAGTGCGCGCTCCCGCGTCGTTATATCCAACATCGGACCGATGTTGGGAGGTGTAAAGTGGCCATTAGATTTGTGGAACATGTAAAACACTCCGCCTGAAAATACGTTCATGTGAACGAGTCCTTGCAGTAATAAAAAACGTTGTGTATCCTATAGGGTGTGTTCGCACGGGAGAATAGTGGTGCGGATTTTTGTCTCTAAAAATCTGCAGCTTCAGGCAAAATACACACCAAAAAAGATATCATGCCCACAATGTATTTTTTGTTGTGTATTTGGTGCAGGAAGGTGCAGATTTGTGTCCTGTGTGTGCCATTTCATCTTAATAACACCTCAGAAACATGGCTTGTGCCCTATGTTATAGTATGTAAATGTGATTAAATGTATTGGGATCATGTATCTAAATTGTGAGGACCTGCAGGGGCTGCATTAATGTTTAAAAACTACTACTTTATGATAATCACTGATTGAAGTCCTGTTGGCTTTTGTAGCCAGAGAGGGGACTTCTCTGCCTCTTCTATGCAGTTTGCGTAAGTGTGCAAGCTTTGCCTATTCTGAAAGTTCTGTACGCACTGAACTGTCAAAACGTGGCGTAGATATCTATGGCCCAGTTCACTTTCATGTTCGCCCTGATTTTGGCTGCGTTTGCGTCTCCATTGCGTTTTCACCAAAAAACGCAATTGAAACTCATCCAAAAATGCACCCATTGATTTCAATGCAAAACGTATTGAAAACGCAATGCAAAGCGCATGTCATTTTCAGAAAACACAAAACACATGCGTTTTTGCAAACGCAGCCCAAGACATTGCATGCATTCTGAAAATGACACGCGTTTTGCATTGAAATCAATGAGGCTAGGGTCACACTTGCATTTGCAATCCAGTTACTGGATCCAGTTTTTCATCCTGAAAACCTGATCAGGTACCTGACCCATAGACTCCAATGTTAATAATTGTTTTCCAAAGGGCAATCTGTCTACTGGATCCAGTTTTTGAGAAGTCAGGTTTTAATAGGGTCTGCAACATTTTTTGGCCTTTTAGTAAAACCTGATCAGTTTTTTAACATGGGACCCTATGGGAACCTGATGCAGTTACCTGATGGTACATGCAGGAAAATGATTCCAAACAGACAAGGGGGAAAACTGTATCCAGTAATGCATCCAGTTACTGGATGCAGGCTCCCAAGTGTTACCCTAGCCTGAGTGTGTTTTTGGATGCGCTTCAAAAGCATTTTTCGGTGAAAACGTAATGGAAATTAAAATGCAGCCATACACAGGGCGAACGCACATGTGAAAAGGCCCTATGTCATTTTTGACTGTCCAGCACATAGAAAACTTTGAGAATAGGCAAAGCTTGCACACCTATGCAAATTGTGTAGAAGAGGCAGAGAAGTCCCCGCTCTGGCTGCAACAGCCGACAGGACTTCAAACAGTGATTATAATAAAGTAGCAGTTTAAAAACATTAATGTAGCCCCTCACCAGGTCCCCACAATTTAGATACATGCTCACACTAAATTTTAATGACAATTACACACATTAACATAGGGCACAAGTCCTGTTTCTAGCATGGGGTTGAGGATTTGGTGTATTTAGTGCGGTAAAACCCGCAGCAAGAATTGACATGCTGCAGATTTTTCCGCATTAAGATACATATCTCCTACGTGCATGTTCAAGATGCTGAGCGGCCGCACAGGATCGGAGCTCCCGCCGTCTGACAGCTTTTCACAGCACCAGCAGGAACCTAGAGCAGCCAAGACCAGTATATGATGGGGCCCCGGAGAGCGAGAACATCATAGATCCCTCTGGTTATATCAGCAGTGGAAAGAATTGTCCTAGATGCCTTCAGGGGCGGAGATCATGAGGACCAGGGGGGCCCGGCGCCATTTCCTCAGGACAGCATGGTATAGGCTGTGGACAGCATGGAGCAGGAGGAGAGTGAGGTAGGAGCAGAACACTCAGAGCGGGAGGATGGGGCCTCAGAACTCACGATCCCACCGATGCCCCGACGGAGCCGGGCTCCTCACCCTCTCTGTTGCTGTTACTCCAGCCCAGAATATCATCAGGAGCTCCCATGGATCTTGACGACTGAGAAGAGAAGGAGGGAGATATTATCCAAAAACCCTGTGCGTCCTTAGGGTCTGGTGATAAACATGATATGCCCCTCCATGCTGCTGACCTGTGGAGGACCCCCAGCGGAGAAGTGACAAGTGTCCCCTACTGGCCCCACTATACTGAGGGTAGGAGCCCCTAAGAGATCACTCTTAGGGACTGGAATATGCAGGGGCTTCCCCCTCTGAGCCCCAGTAACTGGCAAGACCTTCTAGACCAGATCCCCTCTAAAGATGACTTTAAGGTCCTAATAAATGAAGTAAAGGACACTTGCAGGTCTGAAATTGTGAGTGTCAGGAAGGACCTTCAACACCTTAAAGGCAGAATAGAGTCGCTGGAGAAAGAGCATGATGCCACCAGAGTTGCTGAATTACAAAAATTAGTTCTTGTTCAGCAAAAATCACTGGAGGCAATCCAGACCCATCTTGAGGATCTAGAGCACAAGGGCAGGCGCTGCAATATTAGAGTGAGGGGGTCCCTGAATCGGAGGGACAGCAGATTCCCAGAGTAATTCTACAATCTATATTTAACTCCATCCTGGGCGATCCCCCCTCTTCTCAGATTAAAATGGACAGAGCACATAGGGCCCTGCAACCTAAGGGCTCCTCCAAGCAACCCAGGGATATAATTTGCTGCTTGCACAATTTCGAACTGAAAGAAAAAATCATGGCGAGTGCCAGAGTAAAGAGATTCATGGTATATGATGAAGCCGAGGTTCAGCTGTTCCCTGACTTTTCTTCATCATGCTCCAGAAGCTGAGGCATCTTTGTCACCTTACCAAGGCTCTGGCCAACCATCAGATCCTCTACCGTTGGGGATTCCCATTTGCCCTCCTAGCCCGCTATAATGGCTGTTCGGCGGTCTTGCCCACTCCGGCAGATTCTCCAGCATTCTGTGAGACCCTGGACATCCCTGCTATCAAGTTGCCAGATGGGAGATAATTCTGCCCGGGAATGCCCGTCTACCAATGTGGTCCAGGGGCCCGTCCAGACGTGGCTCAAGGAGAGATGGTCAGGGGAGAGGAGCTCCCTCTTCTCCCCATCCTCGCTGAGGTTCGTCTTTGGACATGCTTGGTTTGATAGTTGCTGGACGACTGGCTGTATTTTGGGATATCAGGGATATCATTGTCCTCTTTTTGTATGAGTTACATTTACCATGTAGCTGCTGTTGGTGCACACTTATCTTTCATAACATTGTGACCATTTTAAAAGCTGTTATGTTTTATCTTAAGTGGGGCAATTAGTCCTACTCGCTCATTTCCTGATTAAAGTGGGAGCCTCCTTTTTTTGCCAGTGGTTCATTTATTTTCTCTTGGTGGGATATTACATCTGGTTCTGTATATAATCCTGGAGTCTTCTCCCTGCTTCCAAGACTGGAGATTGACTAAGGTCCCTAAGTTTTTTTTCTTGACTCCTTGGGGCTCCTCGGTTCCAATTCCCAGCTTGGTTGCCACCCGGGAACATGTTGATTTTCATGGTTTTATCACATGTTTTCAGTTTCTCTGGAAATCTCTTTTTTAATCAAATATTTGTATTTTCACTTTTCTTTATCTACTAGGCTGTCTCTTCTTTCTCACAAGGGTTCTGGGGGGCTCGAAGGGTCTGATGTGTACCTCTTCTGTTCACGCTTAGGTTCTTTTTCTTTACACTGCCTCCAATTAGCACCATTTAACATCAGATTTCCATTCCAGATCAACTCCTATGGTACACATAGTCTCTATTAATGTAAAGGGGCTTAATTCATCCCAAAAACGTAAACTGACGCTACAGGAACTAAGGTCCCTGAATTCTGACATAGCCTTTCTTCAGGATGCGCATTTTGATAGCACTGGGTCATTCAATTTTGCGACCAGGAACTACCCTAATTGCTATTCCGCCCATTCTAATAACAAATGGGGTGTGTGGCTACTCTAATTTCATCTCACTGCCCTGTCCAAGTCTCTAAAGGCCCGGTCAGACGTAACGACCGCAGTAGCGATCCCGATAACGACATGGCTCCCGGGATCGCTGATGAGTCATTATCGGTATCGCTACTTGGTATTCAAACACGCCGATCTATACAACGATATGTCCACCCTAGCGATTTCTTCAACGATATTGTTCAGTCGTTGTATTTCTTTCTCACATGACGATTTACCTCCACAGGACTATATTACGTCATCAAACGATATCGTCGGTAAGGTGTCAAACACAGCGATACAGCGTTCCCAGCGGGAGCGCAACGACCAAAAAATGAACCAGGAGGCTGTGTAACGATTGCCGATCTCGCAGCAGGGGACCAGATCGTTACACCCTGTCGCACGTAGCGATGTCGTTGCTGAGATCGCTATTGCGTCACAAAAGTAACGATCTCGTTAGCGATCTCGGTATGTGAGACATACCCTTTAGGCACACAGTGACCCTGGGGGTAGATTTGTAATTCTCAAGGCTTATCTAGGTGGTCATCCGTTAACTCTAGTGAATATCTATGCTCTGAACAGTGGTCAGCAGCACTTCATGAGAAGGGTTCTCTCTTTAATACATAATCTCCCCCTGTCACCTATTGTGCTAGGAGGCAATTTTAATGCACCTTTTTCGGAGTCCTTTGACCGTCTTTCGGTAGGAGGGTGTCCCCCTTCGGAGAGCTTGCAGGAGTTATCCTTGGAGCTCAGGAAAATGATTAGAGCAGAGGTACTCTTTGATGCATGGAGGGTAGATCACCCTGGAGAGAGAGCTTTCTCTTCTTATTCAACCCCACATCATACTCATACTCGGATCGATTATTTTTTTGTTAGCAACCCTATCCTTTGTCGGATGGAGAGAGTAGAAATGGGGGCAATTACATGGTCAGATCTTTCATCCGTGATTCTGGATCTTAGGGAAACCTACGTCCCTAAGAGCACCTGCCAATGGCATTTGAATGAATTTTTGATCAAGGACCTTCTCATCAAGACCTCTTTACATCGACACCTTGTGGAATACTTTCAACACAATACAGTTTCAATTTCCTCTCTGTCTGTATTTTGGGAAGCCCATAAGGCCCTTGAGGGGTCACTGTATCAAAGAAGGGGCTAGGGCTAAGAAGGATGATAGAGCCTTGCACCTACAACTTTCTTCTCAGCTGAAATCTTGGAAGGCTAGACTATCTGGCAGCTCTTCTTTGCTCATTCTGAGAAAGGTGATTCAGTTAAGGGAAAAACTGAAAGATTTATCCATTAAGAGGGTAGAGAGACTGCTACTTTTCTCTAAACAAAGGTATTATGAGAAAGGGAATAAAGCCCATTTGCTGCTAGCTCACCAACTTAGAGAGCGCACCTTCATGGCATGCCCTTAAGCTTTTCGTGATATGGCATTGTACATCATAACCCCTTTTCCATATTAGACATTTTCTGCTCTTTCTACAGGGTGGGCCATTTATATGGATGCACCTAAATAAAATGGGAATGGTTGGTGATATCAAATTCCTGTTTATGGCACATTAGTACCGTATATGGGAGGGGGAAACATTTTCTGATGGGTGACCATTTTGGTTCCAACTTTATTTTTTTTCAATGGGAAGAAGGTCATGTAATACATCAAACTTAGAGAATTTCATAAGAAAAACAATGTTGTAAGTGGTTTTAACATAACTTTATTCTTTCATAAGTTATTCACAAGTTTATGACCACTTATAAAATGTGTTCAAAGTGTTGCTCATTGTGTTGGATTGTCAATGCAACCCTCTTCTCCCACTCTTGACACACTGATAGCAACACCGCAGAAGAAATGCTAGCACAGGTTTCCAGTGTCCGTTGTTTCAGATGCTGCACATCTCGTATCTCGTTTTTGTGGATGGTGAAGTTAACAAACAAAACCAACCGCTATTGGTCTGATACTAACCCACAGTGGATAGATCCCTCCAAGACTGTTGGAACACAAAAATTGATGGTATGGTGTGGTATATGGGGCACAAAGACAGTGGGGCCATTCTTCTTCAATAGAAACCTCAATGCCACTGGATATCTGAATCATGTAGCAATGTCAACTTTGAAGGTCCTTACTATTATGTAGAGGCTGCTGGGCACCACTCGTTCCACCTCACTGCTCGCTTTCTGAGCTCCTCTGCAGGAGAGACACCGCTCTCACTTCACCACCAGCTCTTTCTGCCATCCAGGGCTCCCTTGTGCACTTCCAAGTTAGAGCTTGAATTTCCCAGGCAGACAAACAGAACCTGTGGAAGCACCGATAAGTGTTGCGAAACGGTCTGTCGTTGCTGTACCACCATCCTCCTCCTACCACCTCTTACTATGATCACTGTACCGCTCTGATGCACTGAAAATAAAATCGCTACAAACCAGGAACCAGTGAGTGCTGCCAAATCAGTTGTGGGCCCCATAGGACTACTTTACTGCACAGGAGGGGATTTGATCACCTTGACCCCTAGACCCCTGTTTCTCTTCTTGTTTCTCATGTCCATTCTTTTCCTTTTTTCTTCCTTCTATAGTTTTATTGGGTTACAGATTCAACCTTGATCATCCATTGCATATACGATGTCTTGGGGAGGTAGATCTTATAAGATTTATTATATAACTTGGCTTACTTCCCAAATGCGTGTAAGTGCATTATATCTTACTATTGGCCCTCAAGGTATTTTTCCAATCCATTGTATGATTTTCAATGTTTTATTGTTTTACCATGTTTTATTTTAACTATAAACTTTTCAATAAAAAATTATAGTTTAAAAAAAAAAAAAAAATTACATATCTGCTGCAGATAGGAATTAGCAAAACCCATAGGCTTTGCTGGGAAAACACGTTGCTGCAGATTTGATGCAGATCTGCTACGTATGCCCACCAGATATGCCCGAAGTATGCAGCAACGTGTGAACGGGCCTTATGGGTTGCCATGAAAACATCTTCATATAGTTGGCATCATACATTGCATTTATTGCTTGATCTATAGGCCAGGAGCACAAACTTAATGGATTCATGCTCGATTCACCTGAAAGAGGCCAAAAGAGTGAGCTATGACCTGATGTTTTATACAGTTTATTGTAAAATATATAGAAAGGGATACCTATAAACTGTCTTTATTTGTGACTTCTCTGATGTTCCTTGGATCACTGGAGATTTTTCTAAAATGCAGCATGTTCTCGCTATAACATTCAGTCTCTGAATATGCAATCTGCAAGTCACTAATCTTTTGTGAAACCAATACTAATAGTACAATTACATCACATTCTGGGAACAAGTTTTATTACGGATACCTTCTTTTGATGCATTACAAAATTGGCTTTCATAGTAAATAAAGACGAAATCAACTTAACCCCTTAGGCTAGGTTCACATTGTAATGATAACAACACTGTTCTTAATGTCATAGCCGCTGCCCATTAATCTTTCAATATGTCCAGGCAATTACAACAGAAATGTTAACGGTGTCAGTTGTATCAAAAAATGGCAGCAATAGAAAATCTCACCAGTTACAGCCAAAAACAAAACCAACACAGCCTTTAGGTTACGTTCACACATTGCACTTTGTTAGTGCTTTATTTATGCAGTTGCGCTTTTTTTATACGAATATGCGGCAAAAAGAGCAACTGAATTCACATCATGTGCTTTTTTTCTGTGCGCTTTTCCCGAGCCCATTTTAACATGCGGCCAATGGGAAAAGCTCGCAAAAAGAATTGACATATCTATGCTTTTTCCGCAAGCTTGCAGTGAAAGCGCGTGAGTAAAAAAATGCGCAAAAGCACAACATATGTATGCAATTCAGTAAAACCCATAGGTTTTGCTGGACTGCGTTTCCATAATTGCATTTCACTGCATTTAAGCGCGAGTAAAAAAGCGCCGTGTAAATGCAGGAAAACACAGTAACATGCTGCAAATATGCAGTGTGTGAACATAACCTCAAACAGGATGCAGTTAGACCCCAATAGAGCAAACTCACCATCAACCTACCAAGTCATGGGGGAGGCGATTTCCTATTCACAGCTAAAGGTTTGCCTGCATAGGACGCCATTCACATTGATACATTTTATGCAGAGTGTCTGATAGCTACCCACTAATCCTGCCACCAGACCAAATGAGCAGCCCAGCACGATGCCTCTGCACCACTGGATGAATGACGCTCCATGGGGCCCAGCTGCACCCCGCAAATATGATAAAAAAGTGCAAGAACTTCTTTATGATAATCAAAAAAATTCTTTAATGGGCTATTGGTTAGATGTTTTGGCCAAAACTCTAAGCTCGTAATCTACGTCAAGGATCCCCATGTTAATGAGTCTTAAGAAAATACTCAAAAACTAATCAAATAAATTGTCATTCATCCAGTGGTGCAGAAGCATCATGCTGGGCTGCCCATTTGATCTGGTGGCAGGATCAGTGGGTAGCTATCAGATACTCTGCATTATATGTATCAATGTGAATGGCATTCTATGAGGGCAAACCTTGAGCTGTGCATTAGCAAATTACCATGTCTTAACTGTTTAAGTACTGTGTTGGATTTGTTTTTGGCTGCAACTGGTGAGATTTTCGTAGTCAGTTGTAATAGCCAGTAAAATTGACATTTTGAGTCATTGTATAGCGCATACGTTTTTGATACTTCAAAAACGTATGCACTATTTGTGGTAGATAGATGAATAGGATATAAATCCTATCTTTCCTATCTCTTTCTGTCCTTTACAGTACATCTATTGCAAATGCAGCATAACACAATGCTGCAGATTTGCACAAATTTGTAACATTGCGTTATACTGCGTTAGTGTTGAAACACACTGAAAAAAGCTGCAGTCAGCGTTTACCTGTGCGTTTCAACAAACGCATACTGGCTAACGCATTCCTATTTTGGTATGCATTTGGATGCGTTCAGCAATACAAGTCTATGGCAGCGTTAACGCACACGTTAGGCTGGCTTCACACCACGGCAGCGTCCGATCCGGGGCTGTCAGGGATGAACCTGACAGCCCCGGACCGGATCAGCACACAGAATCGGAGGACTAATATGCCCTCCGGTCCGGTGTTCAGCCTGATGCAGCTGCCGCTGCTGATGATTCAGGACTGCGGCTCGCAGGGAGCTAGCTCCGGTCCTGAAATAACAGCGGCGTGCAGCCGCACATTTCCAGTTCCCAGATCGGGGCAATCCGGCCCCATAAGCTCCCATGTTACGGAGCATCGGATTGCATCTGGGAAAAGCCAATTTGGAGAGATTTTTCTCCCCGGACACAAAACCGTTACAAGCAACGGAAATCAGATTTCTACTGGATTCTTCCGGAGAGATGGAAACCAGATGGCAGAGAGCTGCCATCCGGCTCCATCCGGCACCATAGAATACTATGAGGCCAAAATCTGGTACGGGGCTGTCTGGTTTACACCGGACAACCCCGGATCGGACACTGTCGTGGTGTGAAGCCAGTCTTACATTACATTAATGCTGATTTTAAGTACAGCCGTCGGGACGCAAAGCGTAAACGTGATGTCGACCTGGCCTTAGTGAGAAATCGAATTTTGACCTCAATTAGTAAGCAAAATTTTTTAATTTTGACCAATATCATTTTAATAGTAGTAACTCTGGAAGACCTCAATTTACCACAGTGATTTGGAGATTTTTATTTGTGGAATATTGTACTTTATGATAGTGACAAATTTAGGTCAATATGTTTTGCATTTATCTGTGAAAATATAATTTCTGAGGAAATTTGAAAAAATAAGCATTTTCCAAACTTTCAATTTTTATATCCTTAAACCAGTTAGTCATGCTGAACAAATAATTCATAACATTTCCCATATTTACCTGAACAAAGGTAACCATGAAAGAGAGAAGATAAACTCCGCAATAGACACCAGAATAAAAACACCAAAAAACTAAAACTTATTATAATATTTATTGAAACATATATCCCAGTCATAATAATACAAAAAACTAGTTTCACACAAAAAGAAGATAATCTATAGTAAGAAAGGAAAAAGAGCCAGGACTACAACACACAGCCTGACTCTCAGAGACCGTGTATCTCCCAAAGGCTTAACACCAAAGGTTAAACAGTAAAAACAAAATCCTGCAAACATATACAGACGTATAAAACAGATCAAGGTGATGTTCTATGTTAAGCAGCAAAAGATATACACCTAGACTGAAAATGTTGAGGCTAATTAAGGGCTAAGGCTGGTTTCACATTCATATTTTTTCCTGTCCGTGGGATCCTACTTTTTGCAGGACCCCATGGACAGGAACTAACACCACAGGAGGTGACCTATTTCTGTGTCCGGAACTGCGATTATCACGGATCCGGACACAGAAAGATATGACAGGAGGCAGCGGGGCACTTTCACTTCCGCAATGTATATACATGTATATACATACATTGCGGAAGTGAAATTTAGTGAAAGAAAAGGTTAAAAATAGGAAATATGTATGCCCACCTGTCCAGCGAGTCCCCCGACGCCTCCAGCAAGCTCCGGATGCTGAGAGGACCTGTGGTTATGTCACAACCCGGCAGCGTCATTGGGTCACATGACCGCAGTTACCGCGGTAACCAGTCATGTGACCCAATCAGCTGATCGGGTTGTGACGTACCCACAGGTCCTGTAGTCACCCGAAGCTTGCTGGAGGCGTCGGGGGATTGCTGGAAAGGTGAGAATATATATATTTTTATTTTTAACCCTTTCTTTTACTAAATTTTACTTCCGCAATGTATGTATATACATTGCGGAAGTGAAATTAGATGGCAAGGAGCAATTCTAGTCTATGGAGCATGCTCAGTACACTAAAAACGGGTCCGAGGAATGAGCAGCTGTTTCCTCTGACCCATGCTCCATAGGCCCCTATGTTAATGGTCCGCTGTGCCCAAAATCTGAGCAGTCTCCGATTTTGGGTAAAGCAAGAAATCGGACACAAACCGGAACTGACAAAATCAGATGGCAATTAGGCCAAATCTGATCCGATTTGAGGACCATAAGGATACATGGAGGCCAAATCGGATCCTTGGCTGTCTGTTTTACAACGGACAGCCACGGATCCCAGAAATACGCAGTATGAAAGCAGCCTAAAGTGCATTGTACAAGAATAGTAGCAGATACGGTAATTTAATAAAGAGCAACATAACATCTACTTACATAATTATGAAGTGGCTCATCCACTTGTGGCCAGTTGTCCATTTATCACGTGCTACTCCGCCACACCATGCAGTCCCTGACAGAAGTTATGTTGCTTATCCGTGTTATGTAAATAAAAGCTTATAATCTGACGTTACATTCATCCATTGGTTGAATAAATTACTCTTTTGAAAGCTGAAACCCTCTTAAATTTGGTTTAGGTTAAGAAAATAAATTGGTTGGTATCAATGCTGAAATATTGATCATTTAATGAACACAGAATGGTCTGATTTTGGCAAGACAAAAGTTTTGTCGCCCACAGAAAGTAATGTGATATTCAAACAAATAATTAACTTAAAATACATATATATGTTGCATAACATTGGTGAATGAAGTTGTGGTGCTCTTAGATTCATATTTAATATTTTGTGTTACTTCCATGACCTTGAAGGACGGCATCCATGCGGTTCAAAAATGATGCATACAATTTATTAATGAAGTCATCAGGAATAGCAAAGAATTCAGTCTGAGACCGGCTTCACACCATGATTTAATCCAATCCGGGGCTGTCCGGTATAAACCGGACATCACTGAACCGGATTTTGGCCCCATAGTATCCTATGGGGCCGGATGGAGCCGGATGGCAGCTCTCTGCCATCCGATCTCCATGTAAGAGAAAAGAGAGAGAAAGGGGCGCAATAGTGCGGTTACCAGGGGGGCTTTATTTAGCGTGGCGTACTAATAGGTGGCCACTCACCTTATCGGGTTGTGCTGTCCCCGCACAACCCGGTAATACACTTGATAAGGCGCCCTTCACAGGCTCTAGCTCATCCGCTCACCGCGAGCTCCGGGGGCTCCGAGCATCTGGTCACGTCACCGCAGGTCCTTAAGTTAAAGCTCCTGTTGCCAGGCGACGCCATGTCCTCACGTTAGGCTGCACTCTGCGCCTAGCTGCTCCCCGCCGCTTTACCCTCGTAAAGGGATTTATATTACAAGGTAAACAAACTGTAAGCAGTGTAATTGGAGGCGCGCAGGCACAAAGGCAGCAGGCTCGCTCAGGCACAAAGGCAGCAGGCCTGCTGCCTTTGTGCCTGAGCGCCTCCAATTGGACTGCTTACCTGTTTACCTTCTATCCGGTCTCCATGTGTCCTGGAGGATCCGGGAAGAATCGGATTTTTCTTCCGGAACACAAAAACGGGACATGCAGCATTTTTGTGTCCGGGAAAAAAAATCTCCCCAAATTGGATTCTCCCGGATCTGAGGCAGTCTGGTGCTCCCTAACATGGGAGCCCATGGGGCCGGATTGCCCCAATTCAGGAGGATCCAGGAACCCGACACCTGCGGCTGCACGCTGATGTAATTTCAGGACCGCGGCTAGCTACCCAGAAGCCGCGGTCCTGAATTATCAGCAGTGGCAGCTGCGTCCCGCTGCACACTGGACCGGAGGGCATATTAGCCTTCCGGTTCTGTGTGCTGATCTGGTCCGGGGCTGTCAGGTTAATTCCTGACAGCCCCGGATCAGATTGTGCCGTGGTGTGAAGCCGTCCTTACATGCCTCCCAGAGTTCATCTAGATTATTTGGTTTTGTCTTCCAAGCTTCCTCTTTCATCCTACCCCAAACATGCTCAATGATGTTCATGTCTGGTGACTGGGCTGGCCAGTCCTTGAGCACCTTGATCTTTTTTGCCTGGAGGAACTTTGTTGTAGAGATGGATGTATGAGATGAAGACCCCATCCTGCTGCAGAATTTGACCACTTTTCTGATTTGGAATGTAAGAGGTAGCTAATACTTCTTGATATTTTAGGCTATTGATATTGCCTTCCACCTTGCAAATGTTTCGCACACCCCCATATTGAATGTAACCTCAGACCATGATCTTTCCACCACCAAATTTAACTGTTTTCTGGGTGTATTTTGGATCCATAAAGGCTCCAGTAGGTCTCCTGCAGTATTTGTGGTGGCTGTGGTGTAATTCTACTGAAGATCAATTAGAGAAATCCACCTTCTGCCACTTTTCCAGCGTTTAGGAGGCTGTGGGACTTTGCATATGCCGCACAGTTTTTTATTTGCTTTTTGTTTAGTGCTGGCTTCTGGGCACTGATTCAACCATGGAAGCCATTTCGAGACAGAATCCTACAAACTGTTCTAGTTGACGCAGGGACTTGAGGTGAACAGGTCTGTTGGAGCTCTGCTACATTGGAAGAGGGGCTTGCTTTGCATTTTTTAACCAACAAACGTTTCTCCTGAGCAGTTGTCTTGCGGGGTCTTCCGGACCTGGACTTGTCAAACACATCTCAATTCTCTTCAAATCTTTTTTTAATTCTTTGTACTTGACTTTGAGACACATTAAAGATGCCAGCCACCTCTGTAGTTGATCTGGTCTTCAGCCTCTTCACAATCAAGGCATTGGTCGCAGGGTGGATTTTTGGACCTCAAGTTGCAGTTCAAGTGAAGATTTTGGGTGCTGGGCTTCTTTTTAGACACACCCACTAATTAACCGATCATTTACTGAGCACAGGTGAGGATGTAAACTAGGATTGGGTGCATTATATGACCAGACGACAAAACGTTTGTCTTGCCAAAATCTGACCATTCTGTGTTGAATATTTCAGCATTGATGCCAATTTATTTTCTTAACATACACCACATTTGGGAGGGTTTCAGCTTTCAAAAGAGTAATTTATAAAACCAATGGATGAATTTAACGTCAGGTTATAAGCTTTTATTTACATAACATGGATAAGCGACATAACGTTTGTCAGGGACTGTATTAGCACATCCAAGTGATGAATGTGTTAATATGGCACCCGCTGGTGGTCGTGGTCCCTCGTAAGCTATAGCCAGCAGTGCCACCAACAACTGCAACCAACGCAAAGCCGAAGCCGACCCCTATAACTTGACACCACCCACAACCTGCCACTTATGCCACCGCCAACACCGATAAGCTCCAACATGACCTATGATGATGTCACATCATGTGACTGATCACATGACTGTGACATCACAACAGATCCTATATCAGTTTCCCTGCGTGCAATTACTCAGATGGCAAGAGGCCAGAGAGCACACAGCAATGGGGGGAGTGGGGGCCAGAAAGTGCACAGCAGGGGGGATTGTGGGCCAATGAGTGCACAGCAGGAGTAGTGGGAGCCTTAAAGCACACAGCAGGGGGGAGTGTGGACCAATGAGTGCACAGCAGAAGTAGTGGGGGCCTTAAAGCACACAGCAGGGGGGAGTTGGAGCCAGGGAGTGCACAGCAGGGGGGAGTGGGGGCCAGAGAGCACCCAGCGAGGGGAGTGGGACTAGAGAGTGCTCAGCAGGGGGAAATGGGGGGGGGGGCAAAGCACACACAGCAGAGGGGCAGATAGTGCTCAGGGAGGGGGCAGAGAGCTCACAGCAGGGTGGAGTACGGGCAGAGAGTGCACAGCAGAGGGGAGTGAGGGGTAGACAACACATGGGTAAAACACAGAGAAAACACACTGTGTGAATACCAATCTTTTTGAATGCTTTTTTATCTGATACAATGCCCCTCATCATGATGTGACCACCCTCCCGATGCCACAGTATCAGGCCTCCATCTAGTGAGAAAATAAAGCTAACTATATTAATGAGTCAAAACCTATTAACAAAGAGGAACAAGTGTGAATAGTGAATAAGAAGCTAAAGTAAGAATAACTCCCATACATGTAAATGAAGTCCCCAAATTAAGTTACCCTTTATAATCAGTAAGTATAACAGGCATCAGTAATAATAGGGCAAGGTAATCTTTACCTGATGCTATATTATTCGGGGAAGCTGCTGCAGATCCAAGTGTAGCACCCCCTAGGACTAAAGATGAGCAAATCTTTTGAAGTTTGGATTCTGTTCGGTTCGCTGAGTGAGCATATTTGGCGAACAGTTCTGTACCCCATTCAAATCAATGGGAGGCACTATCAAGGGCCTAGAAAACACCTTAAAATTGACACAAAAGTTACCAAATACAGCATTTTATAGACATTATCTTCCTACACTATTACTTAGCAAGCTTCAGCACCATTGTCACCATGCTTCCAGGCTCGCTCATAAACCTCAGACATCCTCATGACATCCCTGAGGTTGTCTCAGGTTACTCAGTGGGTATCACATAGCAAGGAATCCCGCTGTTTAACCTAAGATAACCTCAGTGGCGTCAGCACTCATAACACTAGCTGTGTGTGAGAGCCACAATATTGCGCAAGACGTAACAGATATAATGCTCTGGTATCATTAGACAGCATGTATGAAGAGCTGTGACGTCAGGGAGTGCAGAGCAATTCAAACTTGCATGATCGCTCCAGTGTGACAGCTCGAGTCTGAAGTGCAGCAATGTTTGTGATGGCATCGCTTGTCACACTCTTCTCAGTGCCTGGGTGCCTGCTCCAACAGCACAAGTGGGATGTCTGTGATTGACAGATGGAATGAACCTTTTATTTTGAAGTTTACACAGAAGGAAAGTATAAATGATAGAAATACATGAATGGAGAGAGCTTAGAGAGAGGAATTAGAAAATGATATCAGTTTCACATGGGTTTTTGACCTGATAGATTCCATTTAATCATTGATATGCTCTCCAGGTACCCTACCCTGGAATGCTTGATCACTCTTCCTCACGACTTGTCAAAAGTGACTAGCATCACATTGTCTCTTCTTGAAATGTCATGTTTTACATAATGCTGCTTTGTTTCTGAAACCCCCTGCTATTTAAATTTTAATAAAGTATTGATTCAGTCATGTGTGGATCACATGTGATTTGCTATGTTTCCACAGCAAAACTCACCAAAAATTCATATGCATTTTTAGCCTGCTTTTCTTTTGTATCTAATGAGAATCTATGGGGAAAAATGCACATGAATACATAAATTCAGCATACTTGCAAGTGAACTTGATTTGTTGCAGATATGAAAGATGCACAGCAGGTCAGTTTACACTGAGTGAAAAAAAAGTGCCCAGTTGACATGAGATTTCTATAAATCCCATCCACTATGCTGGAAATGTCAGATACTTATTATGGGCATACAGCCAAAGTTTTTATTTACCGCTTTTTTTTACAGCTATTTTTACTTAATGTGCCGGCCTGATAAAGACATTGTGTGCACATATCATGAGGTCGTTTGCACACGCTGTGTTTGGCAAGTCATTTTTCCTCAGAATTTGTTAGGCAAAACCATGACAATTCAATAGGGGATTGTTGGGTCGTTCTCTGTTTTGTATTCAATATTATAAACTTCCCTTCATTATAACTAAATAAACACATGACTGCCATGACTTTGTTAAAATGGCCACAGCAGCCTTTATTAAATATTTACACAATGTTGACCCCCACCACCACATAATCAGTGTAAATATCAGCAAGCAATAAACAGCTGATAGATTCGGTCTAGAGGCAAACCCCAAAACCTTACAAGCCTACTTGGCCGCACCGCATCGGCCCTGGGGAGAAGGGGTATTAACACCACACGGTTAATACCCCAAACCTTAACTGGACCTTCGCCCGATAATTACATCACTGTAACCGGAGCCACTATCCCCCATAGTGGCTTCCCCAAAGGAAATTACCAATTATCCAGCCTTTGAACCAGACCTATCCCTCGCAACAGGCCTGATGTGCGACACCTTGCACAGACTGGCCCCTCCACCAACTAAACTTGACTATACACACCTTACCCAGAAGCCACACACACATAAGGGACCACAGCAGTAAGCTGAACCATATGCCACGGAGAAGCTCGACTTGTCCAAGATCTCCATATCCAACAATCATCCAGTCATTCTCATGGCCACACCACCAGGCTCAAGCGCCACACGAAAATAATCCTCGTTTTTGTCCTTTAACCACTGACCTTCAGATTGCCTGTCAAATCCCCCACACTGTTCTGCCACATTATAATACTGCCCGGGAAAGTACCAGAACTTCCCAGCCCATGTTATATCACACAAACCATTTACAAGAAAGACTGCCCACGACAGTCGCTACTTCCCTTGGTAAACCAACTGGCAATGAGGCCAAACCCACCATATCACCAAACCACACATGGTAAAGTCACCACTAATGTCCCCAACTCAAAGACCATCTTCAATCCCAGCACAGGGAAAACTTCACCAAAGACATGACTTCTCCCTCAGAAAACTCCTCCCGGCACCATGTTACATTCAACCCCTGTAGTATAAGCACCAGAAACTTCCCTCACCCACGTAACAACCCCCTCCCATGCCTGGAGAGGAAGGAAGGCGGGGAACCCCACACTAACGTTATCACCTCCACTTGCAAACACCTCGCGGCTGCACCATTGGCACTTATCAGAAGACCACCACACTACATGGATGTAGTCCCCCACCTCCTGCACCAGTAACACCACCAAATTCCATACAACACATAGACCCCATCCATCTACAAAATTGTCCATTAGTTCACCAAACCTCTCGGAAAATATGTCACCATATCACCATATTCCAACTACCACCCAAAATATTAATCACACTTTCCAATCCCACAGAAACCCCCATCATCAATTCCAAGGCCATGCTCTCATCGTCATGTAGGGTATAAGGCTGCAACATGCCCAATCAGCCCATATCACCCACCGTTCCGTTTGGTCAACTCCACCAAATTACATTCCGTCTGTCTTTTTTTTTTTTTTTTTGTGCTGCTGACTCCAACTATGTACCAGAAACCCAGTAACACCAATTCCCATCTCATTCTTGGTATTGACCCACCTAACCATTTCCAGGTTCCTTCTGTCCCAGTGGACCACTGTGCAGATGACTACCATCCCACCATCACCCCGGGGAATATGAATGTATCCTATTACCGAACTAGGCACATCTTCTTTATAAAACACTAACAGGTCATCAGTATACCCACTGCTCCTCCAATGACCCATTTACACTAATGGTGAAACCTACCAACACCCATACTGCACCCCAATGCAGATTAACCTAGACCAACAAACACCTTAAAGACAGTCTTCCAACGAAAACTACCAGGCACAGTGGTGCCCGCGCCTCCTAACAACTCTCCCACGCAGTGGAGTAGAGAAACAAACATCTAACAGCTGCATTACCGCACTCGATCGACAAGCCCCGCCATATACCAAGTGCTGCCAGCACCTAGCAGTCCCCACCTCAACC
Source organism: Allobates femoralis (assembly GCA_033576535.1). Taxonomy (NCBI): domain Eukaryota; kingdom Metazoa; phylum Chordata; class Amphibia; order Anura; family Aromobatidae; genus Allobates; species Allobates femoralis. The sequence continues at coordinate 187,319,863 of JARQOC010000001.1, forward strand.
TTTTTGACTATCTCCTCCACGTTGTCCCTACCTTCGTAAGATATAAAAATTAAACCATCAATATATTTAGATACATGCTCCCCACCCCGTTCACGTACAATTCATCCTGCCACCGTTGTAAGAAAACAAGCCACCAATATGGGCCAAAAGAAAAACACCAGCGACCCATATAATCAAACCATTTTTTTTTTTTTTAAACCGCCACCCTGAAACAGCCCCAAACAATCCTTTGGTACCGATAGACCGAAACCGTGCGCTAAATCACAACTAATTCCCTTGTTTAGCAACCATTATTTCGCCTGTCTCCCACTGTTCACCACTGAACAAATTGAAGGGGAGAGGTTAGTGACCCAACATGCACAGACATGGACACTCTTCCTACATCCCATTGCCCCTCCAAGAAGAGCGGCCGTCCGATAACCTTCCTGGACCGGCCAACATTACTTAACCTCTTAATCAAATGTGTGAGGAGCCCATATACTGTTCCTTTTTTTTGTTGTTGTTGTTGCTCCAAATCTGCCAATGGATTGAGCTCCACGACGATCCTACCATGTTCCCAACTGAGCAGCACCACAACAGGCTGCAAACCACTAGCCATGTATACCAACCCAATACCTGGCGACACAACTGTGACCTACACATAACCACTAGAGGCACACTAGTGACTCCACCTAAACCAAACCAAATAACTGACAAGCCCATATTAGACTTGACCCCCGACCAATACCTAACTGAACAGCATACCATAGGACTACCCGGCCAGGCCTTCATGACCCAAACCCTCAGGAACCTCAGATACTGCACTCTCTGTCTTGGGTGCAGTATCCCTCTGTAACGCACTGACTAGTGGGGCGCAACACCAAGATTATCGCCAGACCCCCAAACACAAACTACTGCTGTCCATATTTAAATACTCACAGCATGTGTAGCACCAATCCCACTCCAAAATGCCCTCAAAACATGAATAATTGAGGGACCCAAAAAACAGTCCCACAACCATCGCCCGACACAAAAGTCCAATAAAATTCACCTGCACCCCCAAAATTAACCACAACCGAACTGAACTAACTGAAATTCCAACAAAACCTGACAATACGCTCCCATGTGAAACCACCAACCCCGATGCACCCAATCATTGAATTCCACCTGCAACATTACCATGCCATGGAGAAAAACTCTCCTGCCGACTGAGGTCATCAATGACCCTACTGCCCTACTCTATACAAAAAAACCTCAGCAACACACCTACACAGGCATGCAACCCACCGCAAACGCCATTACAGCTGCATATGCTAACTGGATGCCGTAGGAATAGCGTGATGAGGACAGACCAGGTCCCTTTCAGTACGGATCCATGGAGAACAACCCTGACTGAACCTGGAATAATCCATGACTATATACACCCTACCCTACAATTCCTACACCACGCCGACATTCTGTCTCGAACACCTCTCACCTCAGTATCAAACAGCCCACAAGCAAAAATCCACCAACCAGACTTAACCCAATTGGCGCCACTTCGGCCCCAGACACCAAACTACCAAACAGCCTCACCATACCCCCCTAAAGGACCGAATCTGTCCTACCTTCCTGGATTAAACACCCTTGTCCCGAGAATGGTCAACTCCAACCAACACTCAGGTATATAAACGTACATAACAACCCCATGCCTCTCACCTCAGAAACCGCCCCGCCAGTCACTTCAACGGGAACCAGGGGGATCTACTCTTAAGCCTCATCCCCTCCCCCTCGGCACACTACCGAGTATATGTCTGGTGATCCCGCCTCCACCATGCCTAACGGTTTAACCCTACACCGCTTGCCATACTCAAAGTGCACCCAGACTCATACGAACCCACCTGCCCCAAATCATGTTGCCCACACGATACTGCAGAGAAAACACACCTAACTCCTTCTAACGTAATTCCTTCTGCCTCACCTTCACAAAGCTCTCACTGATCTCAGGGAGACCAGTCAAGGAAAACACTGTGGGCAGCTGGCTAAAATGCTCAATCGCAGTGAAATCCATCGTGCATTGTCCCCTGGGAATTTGAATTTGCATATGGAGTCCATGAATCCTTGTTTAAGAGTCTCAAACACGGGCTAGCCAGATATCCCTCCAGGGAAGGACCTAGCCCTGGGGTAGACTCCTTGCGGAGACCACCATAACCACCATATTAAGTGGCCCTTTCAGTCACTATCCCACTCAGTTACGAGCTTAAGGATATGACAATGGAATTACCAAAGCCAGGTATCCATCCACAGACAGCTGTTTAGGGGTATGGCCCCTCATCAGTGTGGAGTAGGATTCTGGCTAGGTGGGAGCAATGCCTGGTAGACCAACATCACAAAGCTCTCACTGATCTCAGGGAGACCAGTCGAGGAAAACACTGCGGGCAGCCGGCTAAAGCGCTCAATCACAGTGAAATCCATCGTGCATTGCCCCCTGGAAAGTTAAATATGCAAATGGAGTCCATGGAGCCTCATGTTTGAGACTCTTAAATGAGGCTCCACGGACTCCATTTGCATATTTTGCTTCTCTCTGGAAGTTCCAGGATGGGAACAATGTGCCCACCACCTCACTAATGCCTGGATTACTCAACGCTAACACATCCTCTCAATCTGCACCCTCTTTTTAAGAACCCAATTCCATCAACCCACTTGTAAAGCCTGACTACTGCAACGCTAACCACAGTACCCCAAACGAACCCACCCAAACAGGTATTAACTGTCCACATGTTACAAAAACAAAAATCCTCTGTTTTTCTCTTTTTTTTATACTATAAGCACACATCTTCTTACCCAGCTGACTCCACAGTCCATGCAAAGCAGCCACACCACAGCAGAACATCGCACCAGGGTCGCTCGTTGTTCGCCCCCCTTGCTCCTGGACCCTGGATGCTGCCAACAGTCCATAGAGTTCCGCAAGTAATGAATACAGGGGTAATGTTAGGGCATCCCCTCGATTTAATAGTTCATCTCCTGAATGTCCCCTCCATGGATAATCCTTGCTGGTGCAGTGCTACCACGTGGCAGCCGACTGCGAGATCTGCATACCACTGTCACCTGGCTCGCTTCTATATGGCTCCCAGCCAGAAGCCGCCATCCTTCTCCAGGCATCTGATGCCCTGGCATGACTGGAGGCAGACTGCACTCAGTCCTGTCCACTTCCAATCCGCTGCAGCCTGTACCTCCCCGCAGCCGTCTGGTACATTCCTGGCCCCAGACCGGCCAGAAGCGACCGCAAAAACCCCAGCACCAGGGTCTCCAGCATTGAAATCTGGCTCCGCCCACTTCTGGTTGGCCACGGCTCCGGCGAAGATTCCTCTCGGAGGCCAGAGGCGGCACCGGAGACACCCGCTCTGCTCCCAGAGGGTCCCAGGAGGGGGCTATTGCATACAGCCTCTCACCCTGGCAGCGCTGATGCCCCACAGTCTGGAGCCGGCATCGCAGCATCCACTCTGCAGGGATGGAGGAATCGGGCACCCATGGGGCAACACAGGCAGCCAGAGGACGTGGATGCATTGCCTGTGCCCCTAGGTGCCGCAGGACAAGCTGGGATCATGGACCCCTGCAGCAGCTCCAGCAGCCAGGTCAATCTTTGACACTTTTGATCTGGAAAGAGAGAGCACTCCCCCTCTCCCATCTCCTTTGTCTTTTTTCATTCTCCTGCCAACCTTTCCTCCCAACAATCCAAGAATCTGCATGACAATGTGATGAGGGATTTGGTCGTGTTCTGCTAAACACCTCCCTTGTCACCGATACCCAATAATGTATATAAAATCAACACACAACAGTCGTATCTTGGAGTAAAATAGCCACAGCACTTTTATTAATATTTACACCAACCAGGGGCGCCAACCACAAGGGCGACCGCACACATATAACTACCAACCGTTAATAGATCTAGTTCAGAGGCAAACCCCCCTTTTAGTTGTCTCCTGACTGCACAATCCACAGCCCAAGGTAAAAGGGATATTAAGCCCCCCACATGGTTAATACCCTAACCTTAGCAGGAGCTACTCCTGCTAATTTAATTGTTGTTTTAGGAGCCACTACCCCTTATAGTGACTCCCACACCTTACCAACCTCCCTGGCCGTTGCCCAAACCGACCCAGGGATAGAGGTATTAACACCTCCCAGTTAACCTTAGCGGGACCAACGCCCGCTAATTCCCAACCTCCCTGGCCGTTACCTCCAGCCCAGGGATAGAGGTATTAACGCCCCCACGGTTAATACCACTAACCTTAGCGGAACCTACGCCCGCAAATTCAAAACCTCCCTGGCCGTCGCCTAACCGGGCCAGGGACTGAGGTATTAACACCCCACAGTCAATACCTCCATAACCTTGGCAGGACCTACGCCTGCTAATTAACTTGCTGTTCCAGAAGCCACCATACACCAATAGTGGCTTTCACCGAAGGACATGACCAATGATCCCGCCTCTGAACCAGATCTATCCACCGCCACAGGCCCAGCTGCGTGACACCTTACTCGGCTTGGCCCCGCCACCAACCCACAATTGCTCAACACGACTTTAATCCCGTGCACCCCAATCTCACAATAAGCCCCATGACGTTACTATGAAGTGAAACATTAACTTACATCTTTTTTTTTTTTTTATATTTTTAATTGCCACACTTGACATCCCCTAACATGGGACCGCCAACCGACCCAATCCCTAAAAAACATCCCCCACCGATTAATCCTGTGGCCCACTGTACGACTGTAGTACTGTGAAACCTTCCCTTCGCAGCACCCCTAAGAAGCTGCCCCCACTGTGAAGTATCGGCCATACTAACCACCTAAAGCCGGCCCAATTGTTAAGCAATACCCTGCAGCACCCATAAAGCCGCCACCACTGGTAAGTGTCGCCCAGTAGCCCTGTATACTGCTGCAACAACGACTGAGCAGTACCTGGCTGCACCAACAGAAAGTTTTACAGCAATAGGTAAGCAGCGCCAGCGGAGCTCAAATAAAGCTTCCACAACTGTTAGGTTGTACCAGGAGCGCAACTAAAGTATCCCCTCATTAAAAAATCCCCTATCAGCACCTGTATAATGCTGCAACAACCATTATGTATCACCAGCCATGTCTTCCCCCTGTAATTCCATCCCCAGCTGCACCCAAAAGTCCCAGAAATAGGACATAACACCAGCAGCACCCAAAGAAAGCTTCCATGATAATTGTCACAAGTCAGTACCCGTATACTGCTGCCAATGCTGTAACTCATCACCTGCAGCACCCATATAATGCTACAACCGCCAACCAGTAGCACCCAAATACTGCATAGATGTAACTGCCCCCACCAGCAGCACCCCCTAAAGCTGCCACAAGTGATACATGTCACCGAGCACCCTGAATATAAACTGCCTTCAAGGTTAACTGGTGCCAATAAGCACCCTCAAAAAGCCACCACAAATGTTATCTGCTACCCAGCAGCACCCACCGAAAGCCGCTAAAACCTTACCAGTCACCCAGCAGCAACCACATAAAACTGCAAACTGTCCATTGTCGTCCAGCTGCAACTAATAAGCATTACCCCAATGCCTGGGTAAAACTGCTGCCACCCATATAAATCCCCGGCGGAACTGTGCCAAGCCACCACAATGTTTCCTATCCCCCAATCGTCACTGCAGAAGGACCCAACTACTCCAGTGTTGGGTATTACCAGCCCCAACTGCAAGAAGGCTGCCACAACTGTAAGGTGATACAGCACCCTCAGCACCCGCTTATATCTGCAACATCCTGGTAAACTGTACCATACCAAATGCCAATAATTACCACTGCCGATAACGATCACAGAATAAATCCCCACCATTAGTAAAAGTTACCTAGTCATCTACAGCCACCACCACTGTTAACTATCACCTTGCCACCCACCTATAAAGTCACCACAAGCATTACGGATCACCTTGCGGCGCTCATCTGGAGCTGAAACATTGTAGCACATCACCTGCAACCCCTTTATATAGCTGCCCCTTTTGTGCGCCACTAAGCCTGCCGGACCTACAATACCTGCCCAGCAGACCCACCATGTTAACCTCAAAACCATCCTTCTAACCCTTGAGCTTCCTCCTTCCTAAGCCATTGGGCACCTCCATCCAAACCAGCCAATAACATTCCCCTGGCCACAGCACATGTAGCTACCACTTAGCATCATACTTAATTCCCCAGTAGGACTCCACCCTAATCATCATAATCACCTCCGACTGACCTTCCGTCTAGCATATGGCCTCCAGGCCCCCACGCTCCACCATATTATCCCTCAGAATTCCCTGCTACCTTATCCTTATTATAGACACCCACCTTCCGACCACCTTCCGACCACAGAGTAATGTTTACACAGAATAACTGACCCCGTACTGCTGCCCCCTTTTTAATAGAGCAGTCACCCTATTTTCACATACTGCCCCTAAACCCACAAACGCACCTCTCCACCAATCCTTGTCGATCCACTCTCTCAACTTGTCCACCTTGCAAACCCCATTGCCCCACCAGACCCATTCTGCCTCCATTAAAGAACCCTGTCATTACATGAAAGGCACTTCAGCCATTAGCAAAACCAACCGTCAGGATACAGTGCCCCATGATTCCCTTATCACCTAGAATGGAATACACCATCCCCTTTAACTATAGCGCCAATACAAATCCCACTCTCAAGAAAGTAAACCAACATCCATCCTTAATGAACACTCAGAGCTGCTGTATTGTTTCTAACTATGATCTACCGTTATAAGGTTGCACGAACCTTGGATCATCCTGGCCCTGCTGACCCAAACAAAAACCAACCCCAACTGACCCCCAAGCAGGTGCCATAAAGTACCCCCACAGACCACCCAAATGGCTGGCCCCCCTAGTGAAATTTATTCTTTACTAATTCCACAACCCCGAATTGTCAATTAAGTCACAGCCACCTCAAAAGACTAAATAACCCTATCCTCCAACCTGAGAGGACTCCACCAGAAGCCATTTCGAACCCAGGATGCTGTACCGGCTTCCTAATACCCTGCATTCACAACCCTCTTCCCCCCGGTACTCACCCGGCCACCCCAACTAAAAAAAAAAATGCGCCCCAGCACTGTTAACCCTCAAAGAACAACCCATCTTGCCATGCTCCCCCTAATTGACCACCCAAAGCGTCCATCCTCCCTTCTGGGCCCCTAACATACTAATAAATACCCCCATCACCGAACCCACTACTGCTAACCTGTGCACAAAAATAAATAACTTGCCATCACCTTACCAAGCAGCATCGGAGAAGTTCTCGGATCAGCGCAGCGGAATATTCCTGGTGTCGCTTTCCTCTAGGCAAACCAGACAGCGAGACACCCGGGACTCTTAACCCCTTGTGACGTAAGGGGGAACCTCCGGAGGACAAACCGCCGCCATCGACGATCCCACTCCTAGTTCACCGCACCCTTGGCACAAGTAGCTGTTTTACCTGTACTGTCGTCGTCGACTGTGCCCCTGGGCATGCGTGTTTCATTTCTGCTGTCATCGTCGACTGTGTTCCCTGGGCATCCGTGGCGTGACACCACCATACACCCTGGACACTCCTGAACCCCAATGTATCCTACCCCTCCCTGCCGACTGCAGGAGGCCGCTCGCTCCCTCAGTGCCTGGCAGGGTCGGCCCCAGCCGCCAGCACCAGGGAGGTGGGGGGGATGGGGTGTCAGTTGATGTCAAGGATGGGAACCTGCTAGATGCAGGCCCCACCGTCTCTCAGGCCGCAGCCGATCCTGCCGCGGGCTTCTCCCCTGCCGACGCAGGGAGTCTTCCCCACATATCGCGATGCCGGGCCCAACCCCTGGCCGGCACATCACCGGGGGCCGCCGTACATCTGGTCCGGGGCCTGCAGGCCGCAGACCTGAAGTATGCCATGGGGCCGGAAACGCACACTCCCGGTCTCTGCGGCTCCGATGAGGATTCCTCCCGGAGGCTAGGGAAGAGGCCCCAAAAGCACCAGGACCTCCCCGGTGTCCGAAGGGTCCCCACTGAGGGGGCTCCTGACTCGAAATGCGGCTCACCTCTCCACAGTAGCCGTGCACCAAGGCCCATCACGCAGCCGGATGGCCCCCGTCGACAGTGTGCAGTAGAGTCCCTGCCAGCTGCTGTGGGACTCCATGTCCTGCAGCACCATCCACAATCCTGGATGGATGGATGGATGGATGGACGGTTGCAGCTTGCCTGTCTTCTGTCGGTTCCCCAGCACAAGAGACCCTGCCAGCTGCTGTGGGACGCCATCTCCTGCACTATCCATAATCCTGGCTGGATGGATGGATGGCTGCAGCATGCCTGTATTCTGTCGATTCCACAGTACAATAGAAGGTACCTCCCCCCTTCTCACTCTCTATATCCCCCCACATAAACCTGTCCCCTTATTCCTTCCACCAATCCTACCCACATCCACAGTGCAGTCCAGCAGCTTTAATCCCATTAACCATATTAACCCCTTCACTCCTTACCCTCTACATTTGTCATGAGGCCCTTCTGCCTGATTTAGGCTCCCAGGGCCTTTCTTATCTTCTCCCCTGCCCTGCTTGCACACCAGCATCTTACATAGCCACATTAACCCCTTCCACTCCCCACCCCTATGTATTGTCATGCCGGCTGTCCACCTATGGGGCTCCCTGGCTTTCTGGAGAGGGTAAAACATCCAGAAGTGGTGACGTGTTTCTATGATACTTTTCCTCTGATTGTTCCACACCTGGTTTTGGCCTAGAGATATTGAGGTGAAATATTGACCAAATACTCATCAAGTGCAAGAGGCCTCAAAGTACTGTTAATTATAGCATTTGCCTTACATTCCAGACTTTTTCATTTAGGAATCTTGCAACCAGAATAGAATTAAGCATGTCCAAACTTGCTACATGGTGTTTAAAATTTGCTGCTATTTGGGGGCTTAATTAACTTCATAGTATTGTGCAGATTATTGTTTAATACCTTAATAATTCTTACATTAAACCATTAAATACAAAAACCTTTTTCACTGTTGAATAATTGAAAACTCTACATAAATAGGACCTGTCAGCAGGATTTGCCACTATAAAGTAAACCCACGGCCATAATGACACTGTGATGCTGACTATACTGATGCCTGCAGCGAAAGACTCCGATCTCTAAAGTTTTCTTCTAAAGACGTCTTCTGTGCATTGGTTACATAAGGGCGAGGGGGGAAGAATCTTCTAATCTTCTACTTCCTACACCTCCACATGCCTCCTCTGTTCCCTTTACAGGTCCACCATCATGGGGTTGGGCAGCACTGGCACAGCTTGATTTTGTGGCAGTTCTTTAATAAAATGGTGGCCATAATTTTGATCTGCACACGCCCTTCCTCCGAAGCCATGTTATTGAAGACCGTCTTTGTAATCATACTGCCCATGTGGTTCCCACCCTAAAGACGGTGGCGGAGTGTAATTTCATAAAAGAGGCAGATCATTGAGTAATCAGGGACCTATGAAAGAAACAGAGGAGGCAGATAAAGGTGTGGAGAAGTTCCCACCCTTAAATCCTGCCTTGATACACACTGATGCACAGAAGACATCATTAGATGATAACTTTAGAGGATGATTATTCAACAACCATAGATCGTATTTCTTTACTAAATTATTGTAAAGAGGTTATGTGGATGTAACACAGGGAAGGTTGACACAGTAGTGACTTAACAGTAGGTATTATTTCATACAGACAGAGGGATAGTGCCTTAAGTATGGTACAAGAGAAAAGCGCATGTGATGACAAACAAAGAAGAAATTTGGCAATACCGATATACAGAGTATGAACACAATGTTATTTACATGTTATTACTCCCACCACCTAAAAGCAGTCATCAATAACATTAACAACTCTTTATCCCTCAGGGGAACATCAGTATCACTTCATTTCTGTCACCATGAGCAATTCCCTAAAGTATCCTAAACAGCACACAGGACATAATGGTAGTTGCATCACAACCTGCTAGCCAGAAGTCCAAATTAGTGGGTAACTTCCCTCATTTAGCATGCTGGCCACATTTGCCCTCTGTGGCGTGGCCTCAAGCCTCACTTAGTACCATAGGACTAGACAAGAAGCAATAGCTCACAAAATGAGTCTTCTGCTACGGCCAGAATCCAGCAAAACGAAGGGTCGGAGGGCAGATTTCCCCTCTGGTTCTGCTCATCCGGGGCTGTCAGGTTCTGTCCGATGCATCCAGCAAAACACTGGACACAACCTGACAGCTCCAAACCACAGTGTGAGGCCGGCCTAAGAATGCACAGTGCTTATTGTAAAGCCAGTGAGTACACCCAATAATTCCCCACAATGCACAGGACCAGAAATGATGCACAGCAGCGTCATAAAAGGAAAGATTTCAAATACTGGGAGCGCCCATGAAATTTAGATTATCCCACCCACTGGGGCGTAATAACGGTGAAGAAAGAGGAGACATGGACCCTTAGAGAACGCCCAATCTCCTAGACAATGGGAGGAAAATGTAAGTTATAAAAAGTGTATTTACAACCATTATACTGCACATTTAGGTCAGACAGAGATGCTTAGGGATGTTCTAGCAAGCTGCAGGGACAGGTAATGATAGGTTTGGGGGTGTAAAGTAGCTGACAGGCTCCCTTTAAATAGAGCCACTTCCTTTCCTAGGCTAAACAGTAGTTTTCCATCACATATGGGGCATCAGAAAACTCAGAAGATTTTGCACAATAAATTTTGAGGTCCATTTTCTCCTGCTACGCTTGTGAAAATAAAACAATTCGAGCTCTGAGAACATTTTTGCAGATAAAAATATATTTATTTTATTCTAAAATTCTGTGAAGTTCCTGAGGGTTCAAGGTGCACACCCCCAGTGGCGGGTTATAATGAGGTCAATCTGGGCGGTAGCCTGAGGCCCAATGCTCTGGAGGGCCAATCCACACAGGGTAGATTGCCCCTCTTTAATCCGCCACTGACTGTCCGAACTCTGTACCACTGATGTAAATTCTAAAGCAATCGCTACCGCCGGCGCTACTGCCCCCCCCACCCATTTATTCTCACACACGTCATGACCAATATGTGCGAGAGGACGTTGCTAAAAGACCGCAGGTGCTGGAGGAGGCAGACGGCCCAACTACCTCACTGCCAAAGAAGAGCAGAGAGCTGCTGCCGGCCTGCTCAATCCTCCCCTGCTCACAGCTGCTCTCCAGACTCCAGTCCTCCTACTGAGGCTTTCACTGCCGTCCACCACCTCCTGGATGGCTGGGCCTGGTTGAAGAGAGAGACCTTGGAGACACAGAGCACAGAGGAGGGAACGAGCACAGAGGAGGAAACGTGTCTGTGAGTCTAACTGTGGGTGATATGTCCTGCTGCAGATGATGTGCAGTGCTCTGTGTGTGGTAGTCCTCCTGCTGGCTGTTGCAGGCAGGACTCAGTGTGAAGAAAAAAGAATTATTAAGAAATATAATTAAAGGGATCCTGTCACCTCCAAAATGCCACCTAAGCTAGCAAAACATGTCCCAGCAGCATCCTATCACTAATCTCATACTTCTTTTGTCTCCTAAAATCATCCTGTGAAAGTGCATAAAAACGTTTTAATACTTACTCATTAGTGATTATAATTAGCAGGGGCTATATTCTTTAGTCACCAGGACGGGCTGTTTTGCAGGCTCCAGGATCCACCCTCTCTGGGTGACAGCAGAGAGAGTGAGAGACACCCACAAAAGGGTGGAAGAGAAGAAAGGAGTGCTGCAGAGGAAGCAATGTGAAGCGGCAAGAGCACCATGATGAGCAGCAGAGAAGCTCCAGCACCTGGGGTTGAGGAGACGGACTCCCCTAGTGGGATGTTCCCAGATGAGTTACCATCGGTGAATTCGGAACCCTTGAAGACAGCTGGTGAGCAGGAGTGGCCAATGCTCGATCTGGCGGGAAGGCTGGTCGGGGTCTCGGCAGAGGTGCAGATGACCTTGCGCTATTTGTGGATGCTGCCATCCCCAGATGTCCACACGGTGTATGTGTTGGGCTGGATACATGGTGTTCGAGCAGCTGCTGTTGGGAAAGAGCTAAGAAATCAGCCGGCGAATCTGTGGCTCCTTTCACTGCACGTGTCTGCGCTGGCTGCTCTAATAGATGTGGACGATCGCCTGTCGGGAGAGCTGGAGAACGAGGGCAGGAGTGCAGGGCCTGCCTTCCCCAAAACCACCGTATCAGAAGAGGGCCCTTATCCCAGGCCAATGATGGATAACTGCCCGGAGAGGGTTGCCGCTGAGGGATCCATCGCGGTTCCACCTCTAGCAGCATCTGTAGCTGACAAGACAACAAAGAAAGGGAAGTCCTGGGGCCGCCAGAGAGGAAGCCAAGTGCCAGGTAGTCGGCTGTGACTTAGCTAGAAGGGTTGGACATTAATTTGGTTCAGCATCAGGAGGGGCTACAGCTTCATTAAGGATAAAGGCTACCCTAGAGACATTTACGTATCTCAGAACGATATAATCCTCCGAAGGCGGTAAGAAGATTGAACGTATCCTGTATGCGGGCAAATTGGTGGAATACGCCGCACTATGGACAAGCAAGGGTTGGTTCACCAGTGGGGTAACCATGCTAACCCCAGATCCCTCAGCAGGGATCAACTACCTGAAACCAAACAGTAATGCCGGTCTTCGGACTAGAGCTGCATCTGTGGGGTCACCAAATTCGTCAGAACAACAGGTGAGCGTGCCCCGCAATAAGGAGTTGAAAGGTTGTAACCGTCTGACTACCCAGGTGACTGTGGATGCTACCATCACAATGCCTGCAGTTGCTACTACCTGAAACTGCTACACCAAGATGGTAGGGATGCTCTCAGGAGCCAGCCAAGTCAAATGTTGATGGCACCTCCGACCAAGCTAATGACAAATGCTAAATGATGATAGGACTCAAGGCCACTTTACACACACAGATATCTGTGACCAACATCTGAACAGATCTCTGGTTGCATTGAAATCATGGACACATTGCTCCATTTTGTACACAGTCACAAAATGGAACAATGTGTACATGATTTCACTGCAACCAGAGATCTGTTCAAAAGTTGGTCACAGATATCTGTGTGTGTAAAGTGGCCTTCAGAGTCCTGCATAAATGTACATAGTTAATTATTACATAGTATATAGTGTTACCTGGATAGGGCGTATTAATGTTATACATTGTGTGCATAGTAGTAAATAGTAAGTAACCTGGCTATGTACTAGAACTGTATATAGTAGAATGTAAATAGTATTTGTTAGCCGGCCAGACCTTGTGTAGATAGTTATAGCTTAACCTGACCAAGGACAATTTGATTATGGACGATGACATGATCAGAACTTTCCTTGTAAAAAGTTGCACTTCTTAACATGCCTCTTGTTGGTTTTTAGGCCAACCTGCTGGGGTGCATAGTTGAACTTATTGCACTTTATCCGGACAATATTTGCACTGAGACACCCAGGCCTTATATATAAACCGTCAGCATGGCCAAAGAGTCAAATGAGGCCATACACTAGTGCCCTGTAGCTACACCCAGGGACAAACCCAAGGTGGGCTGATGCGGTTCCCACCGAACACACTGTAACCCGGCATGGGGTCACTTTGTCTTGGTGCCTTTGCTTTACTACGTTTGCACTTTTATATCTTTTGCATTTTTATAGTAACTGTTATGATGTAACATTCAAGTCAGCACCTCCCATAAAGGGAAGATAATGATGTTGTTGTTTGAAATGTGCACATAAATAATTTGTAAGTTCTTATGCTTAACATCTTGTACCTGTTTTGCAAACCGCGGACGTGCTGTGCTTTGCCAAGGACGAATGAGGCCGCCCTGCAGACTGGTCGCCACAGTGATGCTGCACCTACTCCACAGGTGTGGTGTCACCGCTCTCAGGTTAGAGGGGTCGCAAACCAAAGACACAAAAACCTGCATCCAACACCACTCCAACTCCAGGCCAGGAGATCTTGAGCGGACCTGAAGCAGGGAGGGCCCCAACTTCAGGCTGAAGGAGGGTTTGGGTAGAGGGGGTAGGGAGAGAGTAGAAAGAGAGAGAGTAGAATGTTGTAGGAGAGTGAAGGAGGAGGAAGGTGTCTGGAGAGGACGCAGGAAGGAGTCCCAGGGGACAAAGGAGAGGAGGATCCACTTGTGGGCCCTGAATTCAGTTCCAACCCGAGTTTGGCAGAGGGACTGGTTGCCAGAGGGGACCGGCCCTGATCTGGTGTTGACACTTCAAGGTTCCATCAGAGAAATCGGAGGCCACTGCATCTGCAGGAACAGTGGCTACCATCCGGGACAATCTGCAGGACAGTGGCTAGAACTAGGGTCAGGGGACGTATTGCCTGTCACCTGGCAAGGCCCGCAGCCATCAGCCTGGGACCCTGTTCACGAAGGCGCAGGGCAGGCGAGGCAAGTGATCCAGTGCAGGGAGAGAGCAACCTGGGAAGGACCATGAAAGGTGCCTTGGCAGAGTGATCCTTATCTCATGGGAGCTGACCTGGCTGCACTTTGGAGGAGCACGGCACCCGGCTGGGTAACCTTGCCCGATCAACAAGTAAAAAGGTAAAGAACTTCACGAACTGTGTCTGTCTGCTCCTTCTGCGCAATGTTACCATCTACACTGCTAGTGCTCTGTCCCTGCTATTAACTGTTTCATCTGCCCTGAGGCCCACTCCACCTGTGGGGAGCAATACCATATTGGCTGCCGCACCATCTGCCCCAGTGGTCCAAATCTGCAGCGTCAGCCATCCCTGGCCGAACACCACAGGTGGCGTCAGTTCATCCCCTGTAAATTCTCCTTAAATGCATGGCCAGGGCCACAGAGCCAGGTCACAGCCTCCATGACCTCTCCAAGAAAGTTGACCGGCCCAGCTACCGAGTATCCCCCGGCCCTGGTGGGCATCGCACAAAGTACTTTGATTGCTAGTATCTTCACAACTAAAAGATGAAATAAGAAAAATAAATAAAATATTTTAACACGCTATTAGGCTGTGTGCTCACGGTCAGGTATTGCAGCAATTTGGATGCAGAGTATTGCCGCTGCGTTCAAAACGCTGCATGGTACAGAAATTTCAGCTGTGGTGCAGGTTTCTGGACTTCCCAGGGGCGGACCGTCACCCCCGGGGGCCCTGGTGCAGGAGATGACCGGGGGGGGGGGCCGGGGCTACTGGCCGTCGGCGCGGCCCGGGGGGAGGGGTGCCGCTGGCCGTCGGCGCGGCCCGGAAAGGGGGGGGGGGGTGCCGCTGGGAGCCGCAGGCGCGATCTCTCCTACCTGGGAGCCGCGCCGGATGTCTGCTAGGGGCCGGAGGAGCAGAGGAGAGGAGGGGCGGGATCAGGCAAGGGAAGCAGGAAGCTCTCTGCTTCCTTTGCCTGACCCTCCTCTCTTCTGGCGGCGGCTTGCGGGGGTCGGCTGGGGGCCCCCCTCCAGGCTTGAAGGGGCCCCCAACCGGTCGGGGCCCTGGTGCAGCTGCACAGGCTGCACCAGTGTAGTTCCGCCCCTGGGACTTCCACATATCATGAGTTGGAAAAGGTAACCATCAGATGCATGCAGGAAGAAGCCACCCTGCACGCAACACTAATTATGGGCACAGGGCAGCAGCAGTCTACCTGGGTGCACCCGCAGCCCTTCGGATTATGAGCACATACCCTTATACTGTGTCCAGTTCAACATGAAAATATTTGGTGAAAGGTTATTTTAAATATTAACCCTTTTTTCATTATTCTGCTATTCTGTTCTTCTATTTTAGGAGATATATGGATACAAATCAGAGAGGTGGAGGAAAGTTTTGTGTCTTCTTGGTTACATATTTTCTTTAGGATTCCTAAAATTACTCTTTCATTGGAAGCCAGAGCTGGATGTTTGGTGCCACTGTGTTCCATGTCATTTAGCAAATGCTGATACAATTTTGCTACAAACTGTAAGTATAGTATTTTGTAATTAATCAAATTGCCATGAATAGTTAAAGATTCATTCTCTTTGTGATGAAAAAAAATAATGTTCAGAATAATGTATTGTGATTTGTGCAGATTTTAGCCCAAGGCTACTACAAATTGACTCATTTTCACCTTGTGTTTCCATGTATTCTACAATATTTTTGCAGGGAGAATTTAAAGACTACATAAAGAAGCCAGTAATCCAGATTAATCTTTATAAAACAATGAAAACTGGATCTTTAGTTATCAGTGATGAAAATTCATACATATGCAAATCTATAATGGAGCCAGAAGGCAAGGTACGTATTATGTCGTGTCAAAATAGCAATGGTAAGTTTATTTTTTTCTCATTTATAACTGAAGATTAAGGCTAGGGTCACACTTGCGTTGTAGAGTTTTTGGAGACCTGCGTTTTCAAAAACGCATGGTAAAACGCACCCATAGGCCCCCATGTTAAAAAACATGGGGCCCTATGGGAAACGCATGCAAAAACGCATGTACAATTAGTGCCATCCAAAAACGCATGCGTTTTCCATAGGAGCCCATGTTAAAAAAACGCATTCGTTTTCTACTAAAACGCACCCAAAAATACTGCATGCACTATTTTTTGGTGCAGATTTGAAAACGCAGCCAAAAACGCAGGGAGCCATCACACACCTTAAAAAACTCATGCTGACATGAAAAAACGCATGTAAAAACGCATGAGTTTTTTTAAATCACTAAAAAAACTCAAGTCAAGTGTGACCCCAGCCTAAGGCCATGTTCACATGCTGAGTATTTGGTTAGTATTTTTGGGTGATAAATACAGAAGTGGTGACGTGATTCTATTATACTTTCCCTCTGACTGTTCCACTCTTGGTTTTGTCTACAAAATATTGAAGTAAATTACCGTATATACTCGTGTATAAGCCGACCCGTGTATAAGCCGACCCCCCTACTTTTGCCCCCAAAACCTGGGAAAATTTATTGACTCGTGTATAAGCCGAGGGTGGACCCCAGCACAGGTATACAGCCCCCAGCAGTGTGGTATACAGCAGCCTCCCCAGTGGTATATACAGGCCCCAGCAGTGTTACAGCAGCAGCCCCAGTGGTATATACAGCAGCAGCCCCAGTGGTAGTATACAGCAGCCCCAGAGGTATATACAGCAGCAGCCCCAGTGGTAGTATACACGCAGCCCCAGTAGTATATACAGCCCCAGTGGTAGTATACACGCAGCCCCAGTAGTATATACAGCCCCAGTGGTAGTATACAGCCCCAGTGGTAGTATACAGCAGCCCCAGTGGTATATTCAGCCCCAGTGGTAGTATACAGCAGCCCCAGTGGTATATACAGCCCCAGTGGTAGTATACAGCAGCCCCAGCGGTATATACAGCCCCAGTGGTAGTATACATACAGCCCCAGTAGTAGTATACAGCCCCAGTGGTAGTATACAGCCCCAGTGGTAGTATACAGCAGCCCCAGTGGTAGTATACAGCAGCCCCAGTGGTAGTATACAGCCCCAGTGGTAGTATACAGCCCCAGTGGTAGTATACATACAGCCCCAGTAGTAGTATACAGCCCCAGTGGTAGTATACAGCCCCAGTGGTAGTATACAGCAGCCCCAGTGGTATATTCAGCCCCAGTGGTAGTATTCAGCCCCAGTGGTAGTATACAGCCCCAGTGGTAGTATATAGCCCCAGTGGTAGTATACATACAGCCCCAGTAGTAGTATACAGCCCCAGTGGTAGTATACATACAGCCCCAGTAGTAGTATACAGCCCCAGTGGTAGTATACAGCCCCAGTGGTAGTATATAGCCCCAGTGGTAGTATACATACAGCCCCAGTAGTAGTATACAGCCCCAGTGGTAGTATATAGCCCCAGTGGTAGTATACATACAGCCCCAGTAGTAGTATACAGCCCCAGTGGTAGTATACAGCCCCAGTGGTAGTATATAGCCCCAGTGGTAGTATACATACAGCCCCAGTAATAGTATACAGCCCCAGTGGTAGTATACAGCCCCAGTGGTAGTATATAAGGCCCCAGCAGGGCCCCCTCATAATTTGGCGCCCCCACCTCACTTTCTGGGCCCCCCCGCATGCAGCGCTGCGCATATACATTACCTGTCTAGCAGCTGTCACCCTCCAGTGGCGGATCGCGGCTCCCGGCTCCGGGCTCCATCTTCCTCGCTGTCTTCCTGCTTTGTGACCAGGGCTCATCGCGATGACGTCATCGCGACGCCGGTCGGTCACCTGACAAGCAGGAAGACAGCGAGGAAGATGGAGCCCGGAGCCGGAAGCCGCGATCCGCCACCGGAGGGTGACAGCTGCTAGACAGGTAATGTATATGCGCAGCGCTGCATGCGGGGGGGCCCAGAAAGTGAGGTGGGGGCGCCAAACTTTGAGGGGGCCGTATTGACTCGCGTATAAGCCGAGGGGGGCACTTTTCAGACCAATTTTTGGGCTGAAAAACTCGGCTTATACGCGAGTATATATGGTACTAACCAAATGCTCCACATGTGAATATGTCCTATCTCTGAAAATATGAAGAGAAAAATAAGGGTGAAGCATAGTAATTGAAAAAAAACTCTATAGAGTCTCTAGATTTATTAGATAAATAAACAATGAATTTGGACCTGATATTTAGATGAATACAAACTATTTTTTTTCTATTGGATTTATACTCTAAATTTTTTCAGGGGATTATTAGCTAATTTATATTCAACTAGCTGTAGTACCCGGCTACGCTCGGGTTAATAAATAACTTATGTTAGCTATAACAAAATAGAATTTGAATATGTCATATTAATGACCTGTAGGAAAATAGAAGCTGAGCTGTGATTGGTTGCTATAGGCAGCCTAATAAATCTCCAGCCAATAGTAAACCCTCCCCCTGGCCGGGCAGTATATGTTACCTCACACATGCACATAATAGACAGCTCATGTGACTGACATCTGCCTTAATTCCCTATAGGGCACAAGTGTTGCACATTGGCTGTTTTTAATCAGATGTTTATGTTTGGAAATTAAAGATAGCACATGTATGAGGCGAGTTGTGTGAGGTGATTTTTGCACATCTGTGTCTGTCTGTGTGGGTGTGTGTCCCTGGGGTGTGTGTATGTGAGTGTCCCTGTGGGGTGAGTGCATGTGTCCCTATAGGGTGTGTATGTGTGTGTGTCCCTGTGTGGTGGGGTCTATGTGGTGTGTATCTCTGTTGTGTGTGTCTCTTTGTGGTGTGTGTGTCCCTGTGGGGTGAGTGCATGTGTCCCTATAGGGGGTGTATGTATGTGTGTCCCTGTGGGGGGGTATCTGTGTGGGGTGTGCGTGTCTCTGTGTGGTGTGTGTCTCTTTGTGGTGTGTGTCCCTGTGGGGTGAGTGCATGTGTCCCTATAGGGTGGCTATGTGTGTGTGTCCTTGTGGGCGGGTCTGTGTGATGTGTGTGTCTGTGTTGTGTGTGTCTCTTTGTGGTGTGTGTCCCTGTGGGGTGAGTGCATGTGTCGCTATAGGGTGTGTGTGTGTGTCCCCTTGGGGGTGTGTGTGTCTCTGTGTTGTGTGTGTCTCTTTGTGTTGTGTGTGTGTGTTTGTTCGGGTGCGTGGTGAGTATCCAATGTTGGGGCTGCACCTTAGCGACTCTACACTTGCTGTTACTCTTTGTGTGCGTGTGGTGTGTATACATGTCCCCGTGCGTTGGGGCCCCACCTTAGTGACTATATGCTGGTATGTGCTGTTAGTCTTTGGTGCTGTCATTAAGCCCCTCTCATTCACAACTGTCAACTGGTAACTGTCACTTTTTCCCCATTATGTAGAGGCATTATGTAGGGCAAAATAGTTTTGTGAATTGGAATGCACGGGGTTAAAATTTCGCCTCACAACATAGCCTATGATGCTCCCGAGGTCCAGACATGTGACTGTGCAAAATTTTGTGGCTGTAGCTGACAGCTGTCGATTTTCCGCCAACACTTTTCCATTCACTTTTTCCCCATTATGTAGATAGGGGCAAAATTGTTTGGTGAACTGGAACGCGCAGGGTTAAAATTTCGCCTCACAACATAGCCTATGACGCTCTCGGGGTCCAGATGTGTGACTGTGCAAAATTTTGTGGCTGTAGTTGCGACGGTGTAGATGCCAATCCCGGATATACACACACACACACACACACACACATACACACATTCAGCTTTATATATTAGATTATTTATGAGCTATCTTGCAAACCTCATTTACAGTGCCTCTATTCATTGTCATCCACCATTTAAACATACACAGGCCTAAAAATCTGCAGGTTTTCCCCTACTTTAGCTTTATTAGTTACTGTGTCTCAACACATTCATATATTATAAGGCCACTTAATTATCTACATATATTTGCCTTATACATGCAAATATGTGGCTTATCAGTTTGATTTGACTTTTAAGAGTGGTGGTTCTCCACTCTTATTCTTAATGCCATTTTGTTTGTCACCTTATGTTATTATTGCTTTTTCCTTATTGCCATTGGTTACTTTTAATGTAAGTATATACAAGTATAAGTGGATTACACTGTTATAAGGCTATAGCATATACCCTTTATTATGGGTAACATTAGGGTTAATTTGTTCTTGGCACTGAAAAATATACATTAAGGTTTGTGTGTGCTCGTAGTGTTTGTATCACAAGGACTATTGTATGCATTATGCTTATGTGCTATTCCTTTAAATGAGCCACATGAACACCACAGCCAGGACACTTTAACAGGAAAGGAATTCCAGTAAAAGGTAACAGAGAGGCCCTGGTGATAGGGAGAGGGAAAAGCGGTCACATCTTAACACTTACCTCAGTCTGAACCCTGCACTCCATATTGTTCATAGACAGGTCCTTCTCCTCATGTGCAATCACATGACTAGGTCCTTGCTGGCCCTGGTCTAGCCTTAGCTAGTGAGTGGAGCAGCAAGACGCTAGTCCTAATATTGCAATAACAGAACAAAGGAACTCCACAGCTTCTACAGCTAAGTGGTCAGCATAAAATATCTATCACTGGCATAGGCAAGAGCTAGGAGTTAGTTTAACCCCTTCCCAACCCTTGATGTTATACAACGTCAAGGGTCAGGTCCCGGTGTTGGATGTGAGCTCTGGTGCAGCGCTCACATCAAACACCTGACATCTCAGCTGATCTCATAGCTGAGATGTCGGGCTTCCAGCAGCAATTGGATCCGGGATCAGATCAGTGCTGTTAAGCCCTTGGATCCCTGTGTCATTCACTGACAGCGGGATCCAAAACTGCCAAAACAGAGAGCGCACTGTTCCCCGCCTGCACCGGAGATGGAGATCCCGCAATAATATCGCAAGATCTCCGGTGCTCACGTGATAGCTCGGGGTCCAGCCGAGACCCCGAAAGCTATCACTGATCGCTTCCTGTGAGTGGTTGGCAAGCGCTGCCAACCACTCACACTGCACATTTGTGACAGGTCCTGATGTGCTGCAGCTCTTTGGGACCTGTCACAAGCGATCAGACTGTGCAGCAGTGTGCCTCTCTATGGGGCCGTGTAAAATAAAGAATGAATTAATAAATAAAGTTTTAACAAACATGAAAAAAAAAACACAAAACTTCTAATCACCTCTCTTTTCCCCCATTCAAAATAAAAGTATTAAAAAAATTAAAAAAATACAAATATTTGGTATCGCCGAGTTCAGAAACGCCCACTATATCAAGATCTAAAACCAATTAATGAGAACCGTAAACTGCGTAACGTAAAAAAAAGTCCAAATGCCAAAATTACGTTTTTTGGGTTGCCGCAACATTGCTATAAAATGCGATAATGGGTGATCAAAACATCACATCCACCCAAAAATGGTATCATTAGAAATATAAGCTCCAGACGCAAAAAATAGGCCATCATACAGCCCCAGATCCTGAAAAATGAGAACGAGTCGCAGAACATGGAGCAAAAAGTGTGATTCTTTTTTTTATTTTTTTTTTTTAAAACTTCTGAATTTTTTTTCACCACTTAGGGCCACTTTACACGTTGCAATATCATTCCGATATTGCATACGATCTCACGGGAGCGCGCACGTTTTTGGCACTTGTCCAAGATTGCATAGGAGTTGTCACACAGGGAGATATCGGCAGGCAACGCAACTATGATGTTGTGCCCCCTTTTTTTGCCCTGGGTTTGAGCAACCCAGGGAACGAGCATTTAACATTGTAGTGAATAGGGGAAGTTGCGCTCCAAATTGTAATTGTGCTGTCACACAGCACGATCCTGCCACATCGTCTATACAATATTGTACGGTAGAAGGGCTTGCACAATCTTCTTGCAATATTGTAGGTAGTTTTTTTTCGAGTCGCATTGCCCATTTACATGACACAACGCGCGAACGATATCAATTGCAACGGCCGTAGCACGTGACTTTTTGTCGATGTTGCATTGCGATATCGCGACGTGTAAAGCGGCACTTAGATACCAGTAAAAGTATACATGTTTGGTATCTACGAACTCGTACCAACCTAAAGCATCACACTGTCATGTCGGTTTTACTATATAGTGAACACAGTGACTAAAAAAACACAAAAAACAAACGTGTAATTGCACTTTTTTTGCAATTTCACTGCACTTGGAATTTTTTTCCCATTTTCCTGTACACTGTATGGTAAAATAAATGATTGCATCTAAAATTAAACTTGTCCTACAAAAAACAATCCATCATTTGTCTATATTGATGAAAAAATAAAAAGTTATGGCTCTTGGAAGCAGGGGAGCAAAAAACAAAAATGAAAAACGAAAAATCGCCGGGTGGTGAAGGGGTTAAATAGAGGAAGGGAGTAGTTATAAAAATCATCAACTGAGACTTAAAGCTACAAGGATATTCAGCAGGATGAGAAATTAACTTTTAACCTCCAGAGTACTAAAAGAAAATAATTATGCTCTACTCAATGTTCACCGAGCAGGCTCTATAGAGGACCTACAATCACCCAACTGACATGATCTTCTAATCCCAGATATCCCAGACGACATAGCAGGGCACAACACATTTGTAACAATGCCATCCTCAATAGGCGTGATCTTGAATGCTGATTCAAAAGCGCCTCCCCGCTCTCCTCTGTGCCGGCCGGGGCTGCAGTGTGCGGCTGTATGACGGAACCGCGTCATTTCCGGCTTCGGGTGACGTGTTCACCCGCGCCGCTCTGTTAGCTTCAAGCCCCGCACTGCGCATGCGTGCTGGAGGCATAACAGAGCGGCGCGGGTGTACCACGTCACCCGAAGCCGGAAATGACGCGATACACAGGAGAGCGGGGAGGTGCACATTTCAATCAGCATTCAAGATCACGCCTATTAAGGCGTGATATTATGAGGATGGAGAGCCTGCCTGGGTGACTATGAATACAGTAGTCACTCATTAACATCACTAATGAGTGAGTTTAATAACGTTTTTATACATTTTCACTAGATGCATTTAGGAGCCAAAAGGAGTGTAGGATAAGTGATAATATGCTCTAGGGACAGCTTTTAATAGCTTATGATGCGTTTTGGGGGTGACAGGATCCCTTTAATGCCGTAAGTAATTGCCTTTTTATGTATAGTCATGTCTGTGAAATATTTCTACAGCTGTACCATTCTAATGCTTTTGCCTATTATTGTATACAGTTAGAAAAGTAAATGTGTTTATAGTATAAACACCATCAATAGAGTAATGTGAAATAGCCACAGTTGCTGTTTTAGCTGGGATAAATAAAAGTCTTCCTATTATAAATTGCTTTCTGATTTTTCTCAATCATACAATTAGGTAAGATATATCCAAGTGCAAAAAATACGATATGTGTGGATTCCCTCTGAGAGCAAGTTTATAAAAATTGGGTAAGTGAAGTACAATCATACTATCATATTTTAAGAGTTTCTTTGGGACTTTTTTTTTATAGGGTTAAGCAATAATCAGCAGGAAGTTGATAACTACTTGCTTGTTTTACCCTGTGACAATCTATCTTTGTGTACAGTCATGGCCAAAAGTTTTGAGAATGACATCAAAATGATATTTTCACATGATCTGCTGCCCTCTGGTATTTGTGTTTGTCTGATGTTTATATCACATATGGTACCTTTACACGCCGCCACGGCAGGCTGGATACATCGCGCTACAGGCTACAAATGTAGCTTGTAGCGTCAATGTAGCCCGTCGTAGCGGCGTCTGAAGACGCGACGCTACAGCCGGCGACAGATACATCTGTTTATGGGCTCTGCTCGAAAACAGATGGCTATATCGCCGATGGTAGCGAGCTGTATCGGCGTGTAAAGAAGCAACAGAAGGGAACTCTGGACACCCGGGCTGTAGCTGCAATGTAGCTAAGGCGTGACCTCGGCTCCATGTTACCGCGCCCCATGTGCGATCATTGGTGGAAGCTGCTGCATGACGATTGGTAGTCGCTGCATAGGGAGGCATATTTAAGGAGCTGACGAGTCACACTACACAATCGCTCGAGCGTGCTGTATTACTCAGCCTCCTGCGATGCCTGCCCAATCAGGATGTTATTGCTTCGTCCTATCAGCGTACGGAAGTCTTGTAATCCACAATTGTAGCACGCCTATGTGCTGTCCCTGCTGCACCAGGTCCGCCCATAGTAGCTGGTTGTAGCGGTGTGTAAATGAGCAACAGCTGGCTACTTGAGACACCCGGCGATGTAGCTAGCTATAGATGTAGCGTGGCGTAGCGAACCTTGTGGCGGCGTGTAAAGAGGGTGCGTTGACCGTTTGTAGCCGTTTGAGCGTGCTCGTGCACGTGAAGTAGCGGGATGTATCCAGCCTGCCTTGGCGGCGTGTAAAGGTACCAATACAGAAATATAATTGCAATCATATTATGAGTACCAAAAGGTTATATTGACAGAATGAGTTAATGCAGCAAGTCAATATTTGCAGTGTTGACCCTTCTTCTTCAGGACCTCTGCAATTCTCCCTGGCATGCTCTCAATCAACTTCTGGACCAAATCCTGACTGATGGCAGTCCATTCTTGCTTAATCAAATTTTTTGGTTTTTGTTTGTCCACCCGTCTCTTGATGATTGACCACAAGTTCTCAATGGGATTAAAATCTGGGGAGTTTCCAGGCCATGGACCCAAAATCTCCATGTTTTGTTCCCTGAGCCATTTAGTTATCACCTTTGCTTTATGGCAAGGTGCTCCATCATGCTGGAAAAGGCATTGTTGGGCGCCAAACTGCTCTTGGACGGTTGGGAGAAGTTGCTCTTGGAGGACATTCTGGTACCATTCTTTATTCATGGCTGTGTTTTTAGGCAAGACTGTGAGTGAGCCGATTCCCTTGGCTGAGAAGCAACCCCACACATGAATGGTTTCAGGATCCTTTACAGTTGGCATGAGACAAGACTGGTGGTAGCGCTCACCTCTTCTTCTCCGAATAAGCTGTTTTCCAGATGTCCCAAACAATCGAAAAGGGGATTCATCAGAGAAAATGACTTTACCCCAGTCCTCAGCAGTCCACTCCCTGTACCTTTTGCAGAATATCAGTCAGTCCCTGATGTTTTTTCTGGAGAGAAGTGGCTTCTTTGCTGCCCTCCTTGAAACCAGGCCTTGCTCAAAGAGTCTTTGCCTCACAGTGCATGCAAAAGCACTCACACCAGCCTGCTGCCATTCCTGAGAAAGCTCGGCACTGCTGGTAGTCCGATGCCGCAGCTGAAACAGTTTTAAGATACGGTCCTGGCGCTTGCTGGTCTTTCTTGGGCACCCTGGAGCCTTTTTGACAACAATGGAAGCTCTCTCCTTGAAGTTCTTGATGATGCAATAGATTGTTGACTGAGGTTCAATCTTTGTAGCTGCGATACTCTTCCCTGTTAGACCATTTTTGTGCAGTGCAATGATGGCTGCACATGTTTCTTTAGAGATAACCATGGTTAACTGAAGAGAAACAATATATATATAGCAGCGCTATGGTATATGGTGGTACCTTACAGCATATGTATAGCAGCACTATAGTATATGGCGGTACATTACATTACATGTATAGCAGCACTATGGTTTATGGCAGTACAATACATTACATGTATAGCTGCGCTATGGTATATGGCGGTACATTACAGTACATGTATAGCAGCGCTATGGTATATGGCGGTACATTACAGTACATGTATAGCAGCACTATAGTATATGGCGGTACATTACATTACATGTATAGCAGCACTATGGTTTATGGCAGTACAATACATTACATGTATAGCTGCGCTATGGTATATGGCGGTACATTACAGTACATGTATAGCAGCGCTATGGTATATGGCGGTACATTACAGTACATGTATAGCAGCACTATAGTATATGGCGGTACATTACAGTACATGTATAGCAGCGCTATGGCATATGGCGGTACATTACAGTACATGTATAGGAGCACTATGGTATATGGCTATACTCCGCTCCCCGTGGGCCCCCGCTCCTCCACAGTAAAAGTAAAAAATCCTCAACATTCACCTGTCCGCTGGCTCGCTCCACCTCCGTCTTCTAGGTCCTACTGGCCTTTAGGACCTGTCGTTGCCTGGGAAACTGATCAGCTGATCGGTCACGTGACCGCTAACTGCCGGGGGGGCAGGATGGAGCAGGGGGGCAGGATGGTGATGGGAGGGGGGCAGGATTGTGTCAAGGGGGGCAGAATGGCGCAAGCGGAGCAGGATGGAGCCAGGAGGGGCGCACGATGGAGCCGGGGGGCAGGATGGAGGCAGGTGAGCAGGATGGAGCTGGGGGGCCGGGCAGGATAGAGGCGGAGGAGGGGCAGGATGGAGGCAGAGGAGGGGCAGGATGGAGGCGGAGGGGGGCAGGATGGAGGCAGAGGGGGGCAGGATGGAGGAGGAGGGGGGGCAGGATGGAGGAGGGGGGCAGGATGGAGGCGGGGGAGCAATAACAGTGGGGGCAGGATGGAGGCATGTAGCGAGCGGGGCAGGATGGAGGGAGCAGGGCAGGATGGAGCCGGAGGAGCAGGATGGAGCCAGAGGAGCAGGATAGAGCTGGAGGAGCAGGATGGTGGTGGGGTGGGGGCCAGGGCAGGATGGTGGCGGCGGGGCAGGATTGTGGCGGCGGCGCAGGATGGAGCCGGCAGGGCAGGATGGAGCCAGAGGGGCAGGATGGAGCCAGAGGGGCAGGATGGAGCTGGAGGAGCAGGATGGAGCCGGAGGAGCAGGATGGAGCTGGAAGAGCAGGATGGTGGCGGGTGGGGCAGGATGGGAGGGCAGGATGGTGGCAAGCAGGGCAGGA
This sequence comes from Allobates femoralis, assembly GCA_033576535.1. Classification (NCBI taxonomy): domain Eukaryota; kingdom Metazoa; phylum Chordata; class Amphibia; order Anura; family Aromobatidae; genus Allobates; species Allobates femoralis. The sequence continues at coordinate 187,346,959 of JARQOC010000001.1, forward strand.
TGGAGCCAGCGGGGCAGGATGGTGGTGGGGGGGCAAGATGGAGCGAGCGGGGCAGGATGGAGCCGGTGGGGCAGAATGAAGCCGGCGGGGGAGCAGGATGGTGGCGGGGGAGCAGGAGGGTGGCGGGGGAGGAGGATGATGGTGAGCGGGGCAAGATGGAGCCAGCGGGGCAGGATGGAGCAAGCGGGGCAGGATGGAGCCGGTGGGGCAGGATGGAGTCGGCGGGGCAGAATGGAGAGCGGGGCAGGAAGGAGCCGCAGGAGCAGGCTGGTGGCGGGTGTGGAGGGAGGCAGGATGGTGGTGAGCGGGGCAGGATGGAGCAAGCGGGGCAGGATGGAGGAGGGGGGCAGGATGGAGGAGGGGGGGCAGGATGGAGGCGGGGAAGCAAGAACAGCGGGAGCAGGACGGAAGCATGGGCAGGATGGAGCGAGCGGGGCAGAATGGAGGGAGCAGGGCAGGATGGAGCCGGAGGAGCAGGATGGAGCCAGAGGAGCAGGATAACGCCATAAAAGCAGGATGGTGGCGGGGTGGGGTCCAGGGCAGGATGGTGGTGGGGGAGGCAGGACAGGATGGTAGGAGCAGGGCAGGATGGAGCGAGCGGGGCAGGATAGTGGCGGGGGGTCAAGATGGTGCGGCGCGGGGCAGGATGGAGCCGGAGGGGTAGGATGGTGGCGGCGGGGCAGGATGGAGCCGGCGGGGCAGGATGGAGCCAGTGGGGCAGGATGTGGAGCGAGTGCGGCAAGATGGAGCGAGCGGGGCAAGATGGAGCTGGAGGAGCAGGATGGAGCCGGAGGAGCAGGATGGAGTCAGTGGGGCAGGATGGAGAGCGGGACAAGATGGAGCTGGAGGAGCAGGATGGAGCCGGAGGAGCAGGATGGTGGCGGGTGGGGCAGGATGGGGCGGGCAGGATGGTGGCGAGCGGGGCAGGATGGAGCAAGCGGGGCAGGATGAAGCCAGTAGGGCAGAATGGAGCCGGCGGGGAGGCAGGATGGTGGCGGGGGAGCAGGATGGTGGCGGGGGAGGAGGATGGTTGCGAGCGGGGCAGGATGGAGCGAGCGGGGCAGGATGAGCGAGCGGGCAGGATGGAGCCAGTGGAGCAGGATGGAGCCGGCGGGGCAGGATGGAGCCGGCTGAGCAGGATGGAGCCGGAGGAGCAGGATGGTGGGGTGGGGGAGGGCAGGATGGTGGCGAGCGGGGCAGGATTGTGGCGAGGGGGCAGGATAGAGCGAGTGGGGCAGGATGGTGACGAGAGGGAAGGATGGTGGCGAGCGGGGCAGGATGGAGCCGGGGGATCAGGATGGAGCCGGGGGAGCAGGATGGTGGCGGGGGGGGGGCAGGATGGGGGTGCAGGATGGTGGCAGCAGTCAGGATGGAGCGAGTGGGGCAGGATGGAGCAGGGGGGCAGGATGGTGGCGGGGGCCAGGATGGAGCGAGTGGGGCAGGATGGAGCGAGTGGGGCAGAATGAGCGGCGGCGGAGGAGCAAGATGATGGGCTGGGGAGCAGGATGTGGCGAGCGGGGCAGGATGGAGGAGTGAGCAGGGCAGGATGGAGCCGCGGGGCAGGATGGTGGCGGGGCAGGATGGAGCGGAGGAGCAGGATGGAGCCGGATGAGCAGGATGGAGCCGGTGAGCAGGATGGTGGCGAGTGAGGGGGGTAGGAGGGGTGGGGCAGGTGGTGGCGAGCGGTGCAAGTGGAAGCGAGCGGGGCAGGATGCAGCGAGCAGGGGCAGGATGGAGCCGGCGGGGCAGAATGGAGCCGGCGGGGGAGCAGGATGGTGGCGGGGGAGCAGGATGGTGGTGGGGAGCGCAGTGTGGCGAGCGGGGCAGGATGGAGCGAGCGGGGCAGGATGGAGGAAGGGGGGCAGGATGGAGGCGGGGAAGCAAGAACAGCGGAAGCAGGACGGAAGCATGGGGCAGGATGGAGCGAGCGGGGCAGAATGGAGGGAGCAGGCAGATGGAGCCGGAGGAGCAGGATGGAGTCAGAGGAGCAGGATAACGCCAGAAAGCAGGATGGTGGCGGGGTGGGGCCAGGGCAGGATGGTGGGGGGGAGGCAGGACAGGATGGTAGGAGAGGGAGGATGGAGCGAGCGGGGCAGGATGGGCAGGGGGGCAAGATGGTGGCGGCGGGGCAGGATGGAGCCGGCGGGGCAGGATGGTGCGGCGGCAGGGAGCCGGCGGCAGGATGGAGCCGGCGGGGCAGGATGGAGCCAGTGGGGCAGGATGGAGCGAGGGCGGCAAGATGGAGCGAGCGCGGCAAGATGAGCTGGAGGAGCAGGATGGAGCCGGAGGAGCAGGATGGAGTCAGTGGGGCAGGATGGAGCAAGCGGGACAAGATGGAGCTGGAGGAGCAGGATGGAGCCGGAGGAGCAGGATCGTGCGGGTGGGGATGGATGGGGCGGGCAGGATGGCGGCGAGCAGGGCAGGATGGAGCGAGCGGGGCAGGATGAAGCCAGTCAGGGCAGAATGGAGCCAGCGGGGAGGCAGGATGGTGCGGGGAGCAGGATGGTGGCGGGGATGGGATGGTTGCGAGCAGGGCAGGATGGAGCGAGCGGGCAGGATGAAGCGAGCGGGGCAGGATGAAGCGAGCGGGGCAGGATGGAGCCGGCGGGCAGGATGGATCCGGAGGAGCAGGATGGTGGCGGGTGGGGTAGGCAGGATGTGGCGAGCGGGGCAGGATTGTGGCGAGGGGGCAGGATAGAGCGAGCGGGGCAGGATGGAGCCGGTAGGGCAGGATGGGCGGCGGGGCAGAATGGAAGAGTGGGGCAGGAAGACCGGAGCAGGATGGTGGCGGTGTGGGGAGGCAGGATGGTGGTGGCGGGCAGGATGGGCGAGCGGGCAGGATGGAGGAGGGGGGCAGGATGGAGGAGGGGGGGCAGATGGAGGCGGGGAAGCAGAACAGCGGAGAGACTGAAGCATGGGCAGATGAGCAAGCGGGGAGAATGATGGAGCAGGGCAGGATGGAGCCGAGGAGCGATGAGCCAGAGGAGCAGGATAACGCCAGAAACAGGATGGTGGGGGTGGGGCCGTGGGATGTGCGGGAGGCAGGACAGATGGTAGGAGCAGGGAGATGAGCGAGCGGGAGGATGGGGCGGGGGCAGGATGGTGGCGGCGGGGCAGGATGGAGCCGCGGGGCAGGATGGTGCGCGGGGCAGGATGGAGCCGCGGGCAGGATGGAGCCAGGGGCAGGATGGAGCGAGTGCGGCAAGATGGAGCTGGAGGAGCAGGATGGAGCGGAGGCGAATGGAGCAGTGGGGCAGATGAGCGAACGGGACAGATGGAGCTGGAGGGCAGGATGGAGCCGAGGAGCAGGATGGTGGCGGGTGGGGCAGGATGTGGGCAGGGGCAGGGCAGGATGGGCGAGCGGGGCAGGATAGCAGTAGGCAGAATGACGCGGGAGGCAGGATGGTGGGGGAGCAGGAGTGGCGGGAGGATGAGGTGCACGGGCGAGAGCAGGCAGGATGAAGTGACGGGCAGATGAAGCGAGTGGGCAGGATGGAGCGGCGGGGCAGATGGAGCGGAGAGGGAGGATGGTGGCGGGTGGGAGGCATGATGGGCAAGCGGGGCAGGATGTGCGAGGGCAGATAAGCGAGCGGGCAGGATGGTGAGAGAGGGCAGGATGGTGGCGAGCGGGGCAGGATGGAGCTGGGGATGGATGGAGATGGGGGAGCAGGATGTGTGGGGGGGGGCAGGATGGGTGCAGGATGAGGCAAGCGGGCAGGATGGAGCGAGTGGGGCAGATGAGACAGGGGGAGGATGTGGCGGGCCAGAAGGAGCGATGGCAGGATGGAGCGAGTGGGCAGGATGAGTGAGCGGGCAGAATGGAGCAGCGAGAGATGAGCTGGCGCGGAGGAGCAGATGGTGGCGGGAGCAGGATGGTGCGGCGGGCAGGATGGAGGAGCAGGGAGGATGGAGCGCGGGGCAGGATGGAGTCGTGCGGGCAGGATGGAGCCGGAGGAGGAGAGGATGGAGCGATGAGCGAGGAGCTGGATGACGGATGGTGGCGGTAGGATGGGGGGCAGATGGGGGGGGCAGGATGGGCGAGCGGGCAAGATGGAGCGAGCGGCAGATGCAGGAGCGGGTCAGGATGGAGCCGGCGGGGCAGAATGGAGCGCGGAGAGGATGGTGGCAGGGAGCAGGATGGTGGCTGGGAGCAGATGGTGCGAGCGGGGCAGGATGGACGGGAGGCAGGATGGAGCGAGCAGGCAGGATGAGCTGGCGGGGCAGGATGGGAGCGGAGGAGCAGGATGGAGCGGGAGGCAGGATGGAGCCGGAGAGCAGGATGTGAGTGGGGGGGGGGCAGGATGGGGCAGGGCGATGTGGCGTGGGGGGCAGATGGGCGAGCTCGGCAGGATAGAGCGAGGGGGCAGGATGGAGCCGGAGGAGCAGGATGAGCTGGAGAGCAGGATGGAGCCGGAGGAGCAGGATGGAGCCGAGACAGGATGGTGGCGGGGAGGATGGGGGGGGCAGGATGGATTGAGCGCATGGAGCGAGCGGGGCAGGATGGACGGTGGGCAGATGGAGCTGGCGGGGGAGCAGGATGGTGGCGGGAGGAGGATGTGGCGAGCGGGCAGGATGGAGCGAGCAGGGCAGGAAGGAGCGAGCGGGGCAGGAGATGGGGCAGGATGGACCGGCGGGGCAGGATGGAGAGGCGGGGCAGGATGGAGAGAGCGGGCAGGATGGAGAGAGCGGCAGGATGGAGGAGCGGGGCAGGATGGAGCCAGGGCAGATGGTGGCGGGGGGGGCAGGATGGTGGTAGCGGGGCAGATAGGAGGGGCAGATGGTGGCGAGATGTGGGCAGGATGGTGGACGGGGGCAGGATGGTGGTGGGGGCAGGATGGAGCGGGGCAGATGGGCAGGATGGTGGAGCGGGGCGGATGCAGGGAGGATGGAGCGAGTGGGCAGGATGGAGGCGGGGGAGGCAGGATGGTGGCGGGGCAGATGGAGCGAGGGGGCAGGATGAGGCGGGGGCAGGATGGTGGCGGGGGCAGGATGGAGCGATGGGCAGGATGAGCGAGTGGGGCAGGATGAAGCGAGCGGGCAGATGAGCAGCGGACAGAATGGAGGCGGGGAGCAGGATGGTGGCTGGGAGCAGGATGGTGGCGGGGGAGGGATGAGGTGGAGCGGGGCAGGATGGAGCGAGCGGGCAGGATGAAGGGCGGCAGGATGGAGCGAGAGGGCAGGATGGAGCCGGAGGAGCAGGATGGAGCTGTAGGAGCAGGATGGTGGCTGGTGAAGGGCGGCAAGATGGGGTGGGGGGTAGGATGGTGATGGGGGGGGCAGGATCGTGGAAGGGGGGGCAGGATGGAGCGAGCGGGGCAGGATGGTGGCAAGCCGGGCAGGATGGAGCGAGCGGGGCAGGATAGTGCCAGGGGAGCAAGATGGTGGCGGAGAAGGGGGGGAAAGATGGGGGGCAGGATGGTGGCGAGCGGGTCAGGATGGAGCAAGCAGGGCAGGATGGTGGCGGGGGGACAGTATGGTGGCAGGGGGCAGGATGGAGCGACCGGGGCAGGATGGAGCTGGCTGGGCAGAATGGAGCCGGCGGGGGAGCAGGATGGTGGCAGGGGAGCAGGATGGTGTCGAGCGGGGCAGGATGGAGCGATCAGGGCAGGGTGGAGCCAGCGGGGTAGGATGGAGTGAGCAAGGCAGGATGGAGCCGGAGGAGCAGGATGGCGGCGAGCGGGGCAGGATGGAGCAAGCGGGGCAGGATGGAGCCGGAGGAGCAGGATGGTGGCGGGGGGGACAGGAAGGGGGGAGGGCAGGATGGTGTCGAGTAAGGCAGGATGGAGCTGGGGGGGGGGTAGGATGGTGGCGGGGGAAGGATGGAGCAAGCGGGGAAGGATGGTGGCGAGCAGGGCAGGATGGATCGGTTTTCCAGGCAACGACAGATCCTCGATCCCTATAGATGACGGAGGTGGAGCGAGACGGCGGACGGGTGAGTATCCTCACTGAGGATTTTTAAATTTTTATTATCACCGTGGAGGAGCGGGGGGGCCGTGGGGAGTGGGGGGGCAGAGGGAGGGGGGCCGCAGGTGCCGCAAGGAGCGGAGGGGGGCAGGAGAGGCAGGAGGAGGGGGGCAGGAGGAGCGGGAGTCTGTGAGGAAAGCCGCCACTGCGGCCACAGTCTTCCGGACCGTGTATCCCGGCACCGGGCTGCAAGTAGGCAAACTTTTAATTTGCGCGCATATTTACGTAGTCTGCGCTCATTGGTGCTCGCCTTTGGCGGGCACCAATGAGCGACCTCTGTCATACGAAATTTTTTTTTTTCTTATATATATATATATATATATATATATATATATATATATATATATATATAGTGCTTTATAGGGTTTTCAAGCACTATATATATATTAAAAAAAACAAAAAACTATTTTTGGATGTTTTAGAGGTTTTTAAGAACAGTCTTATAATAAATTAGGTTCAACTTTTATCAAAGGACATATGGTCCAGGGGACTGATGCATGGAGCTAAGAGAAGTGAATGCTTTTTAGATCTGGTAAAAAGTGGGTTCAAATCCAGCGGACGTTCTTATTAAAATAATGATTTTGTAATAGTTTTATATTTGGTAATAAACAGAGATTTAAATTTTATGGAGAAAGTTTTAAAAAATATAAAAGATTTGATTGTATTTATGTGTTCTGTGTTGCATGCACCAAGTGGGTGTTTCCACAGGAACCACCTGACACTGGGCGTGGTATATTAACAAAAGAGTATATATGCTTGTAATGTGGACATTGTATGTAATAGCCCTGATGAAGTGGCAGATTTAAAGCCACGAAACGCGTAGGCAAATAAACCAGAACCTGATTAACCCTTTACTGGACTGGAAGTTTCTTGAGGTCAGCGCAGACTACAAAGCCCAGCCTTTTCTTCGGTGGAAATCACTTACTATTGTAGACAGTCATAGGGTAGAGAAAAATTACTGTAAATGCAATAATGTTTTCTTTTACATCCAATAATTCACCAAAAACAGCCGAGTTCGACAATTTTCAAGCAAAATATTCTTGTTCCCAAATCCGAATTGTTTATGTTCATGTTGATTTTTAAATTAGCGAACATGGTTGTTGAAACTTTGCTCATCTCTAGAGAGGAACCTGTCCACGAGGTCTCCCAGTCTTCAAGGAATGAGAGAGGAATCTACCACTCCTTTTTCATCACATAAACAGAACAGTTCCTTCTCTTCCACTCTGCTCTGTTGATGGAGCGTCACTGCTAATGTCATATTGATTGACAGCTAACTCAGCTTAATGCAGCATGTAGACAATTGTCAATCAACATGATATTGGCAGTGATGCATCGTATACAGACCAGAGTAGAAAAGAAGGAACTGCTCTATGTACTTGATGTCACGTGAAGTAGGAGATTAATTGCCAGGACTGGTCTATGACTGTTCTGAGCCAGGAGAGATCATTGAACAGCAGAACAGGCATGTTAGCAATTACCTGCTGATAAGTGCTTAACCCCATAGAAGGAAATAATTAGGTCCTGGTACACCCCATCAAAGCAATTTTATTAATCAAATCCATAATCTCATATTTTTTTTAGTGTCCTAGAAAAAGACTTATCATGTTCAGATATACACTCAAAATATAGTTGTGGTCTTACCAAGGATGAACAGGAAGTCAGGTATGAACACCTTTATCCTTTCCTCTCATATATGAAATGATGTTATTTTGGTTTTCCAGTACTTTATAATTAAAGCTGATTGACTGTAAAATGAAAAGTTACTGTATTAATTGGTGTCACTTATCAATATCTCTGATTTCAGTGAGTAAAATCATTCATTGTTTACATAAGTAGAAGGTTTATTAGTAAAAGAGCTTTGCTGTAACTAATCATTCAGTTTCATGATTGATTAAGTTTGCATCGTTGACAGCACGAGATGGTCTTTAAGCAAACCTGTCATCACGATTTAGTAATACAAAGTCATGACATGGCTGTAATGGCACTAAAATACTTATTAAATGAATAGCTTTGGTGAAGAAATTTGCTTTGTTGTTCTTTAATCAAGATCTGATGACTTCTGCTAAATGGATTTTACTGCGCCAGGACAGACCATACACTGGGTCTTCTCCTCCCTGACTGTGATCCTCACCCCTTCCACCTGCCTCTAGTCACCAATGAGATTTCAAAGAGAAGAGGCAGGTCATTCATACATTGGAGGCAGTAAGAGGGGTGGGAAATCACAGACAGAGAGGAGAAGGCCCAGTGTATAGTCCAGCACCTGTGTACCGAAACCTAATCAGCATACAATTTCAAATGGTGATTAAAGAAGCAGACTTCGTCACCAAAGCAGATTTTGTCACTAAAGCTAATAAATTAATCTGTATTACAGCAACATTGGTGCGTAGGCTTTACTGTACATTTTAAAATAATACTGAGATTCTTTCTATCCCCTTCATGAGCAAGGAGACAGAGGTACTTTCTTTACTGTGTTCCCTTTTTTTGATGCAAGCTCATAATATGAGCTCACATTATTCCTTGCAAATGTCAGCTGATCTGATCATCTGAAATGTGCATCTAACAGAGCTGGGTGGATTAGTGATTCACCTGGCATTTTAACCCTTTAGATTGGGCTGTCAATCACTAACAGCGTGATCTAAATCACCACTCTGTGGATTGCTCTATTCCCTGCTGGCAGAAACTGCCTTTATGCATTGCCATAACAGGGCAGGGCAGCTGCTGACCCCGGATGCTCTCCAGACTCACTTCCTGTCAGCGATGCTTCAGTAGCATTGCTGACAGAATGTGATCATTTATGCTGTGCAGATTAACGCAGAAGCATCAGTGTGAGGCACCCTAGCAAAATATAGTAAATGTGGTAAAAAAAGTTTTTAAAAATATGAAAAAAGTAAAAAGTTCAAATCACATTGAAAGTAAAACTATAAAAAAGAATACACTTAGCCCCATTACACATCTAAGCATTGGCTGAGTTTTGCTGCATTTGCGTCTCTATGCGTTTTTACCGCTAAAAACGCATCCAAACGCATGCATTTTTGCCCCCATTGATTTCAATAGAAAATGCATTGAAAATGCATGCAAAAATGCAGCCCTAGACGCAGCAGCCCACGCTTTTGGCTGCGTTTGCAAAAACGCATACATTTTGAATTTTTGCGTGCGTTTTCAATGCGTTTTCTATTGAAATCAATGAATAGACTCGTAAATGCGGCAAAACGCAGCCAATGCTTTGGTGTGCAATGGTTCTTAGTATTGCTACGTTTCAAAATGCTCGATCTATCAAAATATAAAATCACTGAAAATTATAAAGTAAATATAAAATGGAATATGATATCAAAAGCACAATGTATATTCTTTTAAAACTTTTACATTTTTTTCACTACTTAGATGAAGGAAAGTACCGGTATACCCATTTGGTAAATACAAACCTGAGGCATCATACCGACATGTAATTTTTACCATATAGTGATGATGATGAATAAAATACCTGGAAAACAATTGTGTAATTGCACTTTTTTGTTTACGATTTCACAGCACTTGAATTTTTTTTCCCATTTTCCAATACCTTTATATAAATGGTGTCATTCAGAAGTACAGTTTGTCCTGCAAAAAAGAAGCCCTCATATGGCTACATTAACAGAAAAATAAAAATGTTATGGCTCTTGGAATAAGGGGAGGAAAAAACGAAAACCGGTAAATCACCCGGGGTGAAGGGGTTAAACCTGAAAGAAAAGAATACAGAAATTATATTGAAAAGATTCATAACTTGGCATTTCACAGTGATAAGGTTTTACTAGGGGTAACACATCTGTGTTTTTACAAATCCAGAAGAATTCTGCCTTTTTTGCAAAAACCGGATGCGGTACACTTGTGGCAACATTGTGTTCGGGCTAATGCATTTTGCATTGGATTTATTTATTGGACATGTGCGGCACTTGCACTTTCATTGTGAGGCGGAAAATCATGGCACTTCTGGGTTATCTTGAAATCGTAGGTAGCAGCAATATTTGTCTGGTGCCTGAAGTCCCGGATTGCAATGAAAACACAAGTGCAGCACATGTCCGGAACTCCAATACAAAGTACATTAGCCAAAACACAATTTTGACACGTGTGCCGCATCCGTTTTTTGCAAAAAAGGCAGAATTCCATGGGATTTGGGAAAATGCGGATGTGAAAGTAAAAAAACCCTGAAATTGAAAAGTTCAGGTTTTCCTGAAATGCTTGAACTGAAAACAAATGCAGATCTGAAAGTACCTTAGATAAAACTAGAATCCCAGTAATACATAACATTATAGATCTATGTCATCCGGCTATTGTACAAATATTATTTGCATTATGTTTCGGCAGACAACAGATCTGTGGATTAAACTCAATTACAGTGAAGGTCACTCCTGTGTGGAAACTACTGTCAAAAGAGGTAAGATAATAATAAATCTTTATACAATAAAACATAAGACTGTTCACTGCATATTACATTAGATTTAGAGCGGTGTATGGTGTAACATCACCAACAGTAACAATGTCTTACAAAACTAATTCATAAAAACGTAATGACGAAGTAAAGATCAATAACTGTATGTTGGTTACATGTTGCAAAGGATTATTCTTTATAGTAAATTGAGTGTAATATAAATATACTAGTTGTCTTTGAAAAAGTTACACTGATAATATTTTAAGACTGCATAGTGAACGGGTCCAAAGCAGCAGTACAGATGCCCAAACTTGTTTTTATTTCAGTGTTTGAGTGGTGCTTCTAATCTAAACTCCCTGGCCCTAGAATTGTACTTACCCATAACTGTCTACCTTTTATTGGTGACACTGCGTTCCTGTGTCGCCATCTTGTGACGACATCTACTGACTGACCAGAAGTTAGAAGTAATGGTTACAAGCACTCAATGTAAGTCTATTGAATCCAGAATGAAGGTGTCATAGACTTACATTGAGTTGTGATTTACAGATCGCTCCAGCAAACTCTGAAGAGATCCCGCAGGTCACAACCTGTTGAAGACTAAACAGAGGGGACAGTTAGAGTATGAAGATGGCGGCAAGTAATTACATGACTAGTGTCTGGAACCTTAGAAGCACCACTCCATCCAGCAGTGTAATAAAAAAAAAACACTGGAGTAATAATTTCAAGGATTATTTTCAAGTTGTCTTTTTAGTGGCTCACAACTCTGCAATCTCATAAACTACAGGTTTGTGGGGGTTTGTGGGAGTGAGGAGAAGCACTCCTCCATGAGTTACAATTCTGGTCAGTAGCAGAACTTTGGTAATAGTAGTACAAATTTAAAGCTCAGCATAAATTCTGCTTTAACACATTAAGGTATCAGTGGTTTGTTCTGGTGTATATACTGTAATCAATATATTTACTAATAAATATAACAGTGTCTTTGAACAAGCACAGAAGCAGTTAGGGTGCCTTCACACTGCGGCATGATCCAGTCCGGGGCTGTCCGGGAGGACCCTGACCGCCGTGGACTGGATCAGCACACAGGACTGGAGGGCTAATATGCCCTCCGGTCCGGTGTGCAGCCGCATGCAGTTCCCGCCGCTGATAAGTCAGGACCGCGGCGCTGCGGTCCTGACCTGTCAGTGGCTGCAGCTGCGTATGACTGCACACCAGACCGGTGGGCATATTAGCCCTCCAGTCCTGTGTGCTGATCCAGTCCACGGCGGTCAGGGTCCTCCCGGACAGCCCCGGACCGGATCATGCCGCAGTGTGAAGGCACCCTTAATTGTGAGGACTGGTGATTTTGCAAGATTTACGATGGCAACTTAGTCAAGAGTGGTGAGGAAGAAAAGGCAGTTAAGCAACTGCTGTATTAAAATCAATAGTCTGGAGAGAAGTGGCTAGCATATTAAGAGATTACTCTGCTTCTGGAATTTAGCTACTATGCACATTCCACTAGGATCTGAGCTCCATGGAAAATAGCTGTACACTATGTAAGATGAAAGCCATCACAACATGAGAATGAAATCAGGTAGAAAAAGCAAATCAATTTCAAATGTGCTTATTTTCATGCTAATTAATTAAATTAATTTAATAGCAAGGGAATACCCCTTTAGGGCTTGGACACACTTTCCTAGTTACATCAGAGTTTCACTGAGGAGACTCGGAAGAGGCTGGAGCAGTGACCCTGAACGGCCTCTCCCGCTCTGGACGGGGAGTCTGGAGCTGCACAGAAACACAAGCAGCCGACAGCCCCGTCCAGATAGGGAGAAGCCATTCAGGGTCACTGCTCCAGCCCTTTCAGAGTCTCCTCAGTGAAACTCTGATGAGTGTGTCCGAGCCCTTAAAAGCATTTCCATCTTAATTATGTTTCTTTGGTACACAGGCTTTCTCTATTTTAAAATAAGGAAATGACCCTTATACACCTCTGGCTCTCAGCTGGGTTCAGAGATAATATTGGTGTAGTTAGCAAAAGATAAATATCATCCTAATCTTGGATAAACTGTTTTACTAATCTGGTTGTTTTTCTGACACTAAAAATTTTATCCTAGTCCACCAAAACTTTCTTTTCAATTATCATAATTCTTGCTAGTTGTTTTCTGTTTGAGGCTCCGATTTGCTCTACTTAGGCTAGGGTCACACATAAGCCCTTGGTCCGTTTTTGGCTTCATTTTTGGCATTTTTTTTTTTCTAAGTCCAAAAACTGATAGAAAAACGGATTGGATGTAATAAACACCCTGTCCATTTTTTTCTGCACTTAAACACATTGCTATGTCCGTTTTTGGGGTCCGTTTTTGGGGTCCGTTTTTAAAAAAAAAAATAATAATTTTTTTTTTTTAACATGGGCCCTATGGAAAAACGGATCCGTTTTTTTGGGGTGCCTTAAAAACGGATCCGTTTTTTTGAGAATTTTAGTCAAAAAATGACTAAGTCCAAAAGCGTTCAGGGGTGTAGGAGGCTCAAAAAGCACCCAAAAAAAAACGGATTGGTCATGGAAATCACTTCCAAAAACTGATTTCTATGTGTGACCCCAGCCTTAAAGAGCACCTATCACTGAAATTAACAATCCATTTTTAATTTTTTTTTAATTCACAAACTTAAAAGAACATAAACTTTCTAAATGTAACTATTGAAATAATTAAATAACATAATGTAATACCTTACAATGTCATCAGGCATAGTATGCAAATTGCTGACTTTTTGTGGAAAGTCAGTGCCAAGTAGTTGAACCAGAATTTAGAGGCAATACATCACTCCGGAGCATTGAACATGATCTTTCTCTCCTCCACAGTGAAATCTTGCAAGTCATGAATAGATCTGGCTGCTTAGAGTAGATAGATTCAATTCAATTATGGGGAACAAGATTGAGTGTTGATAGAATGAGTCTGTGGATCAGTGTAGGAGCTGGGGAAGGAGATGTAGAAGGAGCTGCTCTTCATGAATTCTGCTATGTAGATGCATGACACAAGGGAATAGACTATGATGATGTAGTTTGCCCTGTACTGCTGATCCCATGGGTTATCCATCTACATAGTAGCCTTAATGGAGAGCTGCTCCCTCTACGTCTTCTCCTTCTGCTCCTTAGAAGATCCAGACTTAGCAGACAAAAAACTGCATGTGAATTGTGGTCTTGGTCCCTCCTTTGAGTAGCAGAACATGTATCCCCATTTCTGGTTGAAGTAGCAGTATGACAAACTCAGCTCGACACTGCAATGCTGATTCTACAGTATGTTTCACTTAAGTTCATAGCTCCTCCTGCTCCACATGCAATCCACATGTAATTCACTGATTGTATGTATGTATGTATTACAGTATCCCTTTTCCGTATTGTGTAAATCATGATTTACAAGAAGATTTTATTGATTTTCTTTCAAAGTTGTGCCTTTTCGTATCAGTCAACCATGTCTGAGTTACTCCTAGCTAGAAATATTAGGTTATAAAGGGGCAAAGTAGCTTTTCAAGGCTTGCATCATATTACACTTCGCAATGCTTCTGTACTTTAATCTGCTGCAAAGAAAATTATCCTAATTCTAAACAAGAGTCCATTGTTTGAATGCTTTCTGAGCCAAATTGGAAAGCATTAATTCCATCAGACAAAAGCCGGCCTAAACCTCTCCCTTTCTACTTCAAGTTTTAGCTAAATGAAAAAACACTTCAACATTCAGAATTGCTATATTTTTTTCATTTGATTTAGTGAAAGAATCCTTAAACTGCTTTTGGATACATGTTGTTCTGTTCTCACTAAATGGGCCGGGGGCTCATGAATTTAAACAGACAGCTAAACCTTTATACTGAGTCCATTGAGAAGACTGTGGTGAAGTCTGTGCTTTTATTGAACGTTGCAGTATAATTTGTATATGGTAAAACTGGAAACAATCAGAATACAGAACAATCAGTGCATGGTACAGCAGAATACACATTATACATGGATATACAATATGCACGAACTAGTAACTAATCTAGATTATAACTGGATGAGCCAGGCTAAAACTAGAGCAGAAAACAACTAAAGAAGGCATGAATGCATACCGGCAATGCAATCGTATGGGAACAGTAATGCTGAGTGTCTTCTTCCTTCCAGATATGAAAGTAAAATGGAGGCTGAGCTACCAAAATGCATTGGGAGGAGAATTAGACGGAGATTAAATAGACTGCAAACATAGCATTGGCCGCTAGAGGGAGCCAGAACACTACTTATGAGATAAAGCTCATCAAGAATCTACAGCTGAACTATTTAATAACATTATGCAAAAAACAAACATTTGGAGATGAATTGGGTGTCGGAGACACATGAACACATGTAATACTGATGTTTTCCAAGAACTGTATTATGGATGCAGCACACACACCTCCAGCACGTCTACTGTACCTGATATATCATCATCAGATCCTATAGTGATCTAAACCTGGTCATTAGAACCTCAGAGGTTTAGGTATTGCTTGCTGAAAGTGTTTTTTATTACTAAGGCAACCCCTCTGAGGGTGCATACTCACGATCGGGAAACGCAGCATTTTGGACACAAAGTATTGCTGCTTCATCCAAAAACAAATCCCATGCCCACTATGCTTCTCACGACCACAGTGTTATTTCAGCTGCGGTGCAGGTCGCTGCATGTTCATTTAATGCTGCGGAGACGGGAGTGATTTCCTGCAGGTGAATGAAGGCAGAAGACACCCTGCACAGACCGCAGATCATGGGCACATTGCGGCTGCTGTCTCCCTCCACTCACCTGCAGGTTCCCTCAAGTCCGGAGGCACTGCGCCCAACATGCAGTGACTCTGGATCGTGTGCACATGCCCTGAGGCATGGAGAAGGAAGCTGGCGGTGATTGTATGTGAGGCTTGTGTGACGTCACAATGTCACGTGAGTCTTGACCTGCGGTGACCGATAGTGCTGGTACAGCGGCAGCATGGAAGGTGAATGCAGGGTTTATTATTTTAAGTAGAAGAAACAAGGTGATTCAGAAGGAGTTTTCCTAGTAGCGAACAACCACTTTAATATAAATGGTTAATGTAGTACACATCAATTTTCGTTGTCCAAAAGTGGTCATTATCTACATCTCCAATGCCAAATCACCATATATAGTGTAAAATGTAAAGAAATCAAGAATGCAATGATGTGGAAATATCTTATAACCGTATTATATTCACAACAAAACGTAAAACACAGATTAGAAGATAAAAGGCTAGGGTCACATTTCCGTTTTGACCCTAGCCTACAACAATCCGGTTTTAAGTTAGAACTTTTTCCAGCACTGCATAGCGTTACCGCTATGCGGTGCTGGAAAACGCAGTCCCTAGTTACGCTATGTTTGCCTTAACTACCTGTTACACAGGCAGCTGCTTGGAGTGCGCTTTACAGCACCGCACAGGAAACGCTGTCTGCAACGTTTCCTGTGCGGCGCAGTAAAACACACTCCGAGCAGCTGCCTGTGTGACAGGTAGTTAAGGTAAACATAGGGTAACTAGGGACTGCGTTTTCCAGCACCGCATAGCGGTAACGCTATGCGGTGCTGGAAAAAGTTCTAAGTTAAAACCGGATTGTTGTAGGCCAGGGTCAAAACGGAAATGTGACCCTAGCCAAAGTTAGACATTTACATTTAATTAAGAAATAATAATTTAGAATTAATGTCAGCAGCAAATCTGAAACTAAACTGGGACAGGGTACAAAAGGTTTAAACAGCAAGTGGCTCCAATGAAAAAACAGCTGAGAGGTCAATTTTCAACTCCATTAGCTACAACTTCATAGATCACTTGGCACAAAATTGTTCACGTTTTTCTTGCTTTTTTATTCAGTGCAGACAATGTCAGATCTTTAGGAAATTATTCTGTGTTACAATTATTTAAACTGTGAATATGTGAAAGAATAATTCTTTTCCTCTACTCTACAGGTTTTTAACCCATTTTATGTGTTCCAAGCCTATTCATTATGTATATGGATAGCTACAACATACTATGAGTACAGCTCAGCTATTTTATTTATGACCATCATGTCTATTTCTGCAACGGTATACAATTTAAGAAAGGTATGTTTGCATGAGTTTAAAGAGAACAGTGTTATATTCCATTTTCCTTGACAAAAGATAAATAATTCTTTTTTTTTCGTTTAGCAATCATTCAAACTACACAGAATGTCGGCATCCTACAACAGCATTTTAGTTTCAGTGCTTCAAAAAAATGGAGGTAACAATCATCTAAAAGATTAATTCAATGATAGGAAAATGTATCTGTGTAGTAGCATTTATGTCAGTAATGTTTGTTCTTGTTTTTCATTTATCGTTTTATAACTGTACATTGATTTAGATATGCAAAAGTATATATATGTAAAAATAGTACCTCTGGTACAAAATGCAGAAATACTTACATATCGTAAATGTTAATTAAGCTGCCCTAGTTTAAATTAAATCTTTATATGAATCATTTAAAGAGAAGCAAAAGGTGCTGTCAGTATTGTGATCTCACTGGAGTAAAACCTACTTATTGTATTGCCAAAAAAAAGGTATTTTTTAGTAATGTAAAGTTTAGTAAATTTTAGTAAGTAAGTCTGTCTAATAACAAGTAATGACAGTATTCACAAGTAGAGATAAACAAACGTTTTGAAGTTCTGTTCACCGAACTTTTCGATGTTCGTTGAATAGTTTGACAGTTCGCTGAACTTACCAAACCCCATTCAATGGGAGGCAAAACCAAAGGCATAAAGAACACCTTCACGAGGAAAAAAAAAACTGCTCAAATTAGGCACAGGCACCAGGAAAAGTGGCATCACACTATGGATGCCTGTGACAAGGCCTGGCAAAGCATTTTGAGCTTGCTCATTGATCAGGAACAGGGGAATGGGGCACAACTATAGGCATTATGCTCAGAGAGCCCTGCTAAGTTCAAGAACACAATAATGAGACCTCAAGAAGTCTCCACATTTCAAAAAATTAGGACCAGACACCACAAAATGGCATCAATTGACCCTGAATAAAAATTCAACAATGGTGAAGCCTGCATGAATTGCACAGTGTCTGGCACAGGCTGTGGCCTAGAATTTGAAGGATAAGCATTGGTCATTAACAGGGGGATGACGGACAGGAATAGGCATTGTGCTTAGCGATCCTTTCTAAATTCAGGAAACATACAACAAAGATACCCCAAGAAGAGTCTCCACATTTCAAAAAATTAGGGGCAGACACCACAAGAGTGGCATCAATTTACACACAGTATACATTGTATACTGGTGAGATCAATGCAACACACTGAAAAGTACTCTATTACTTAATCTTTATCTACCCAGTCTGCGACTAGAAGGGGAAAGTCCTTGTAGATTCAATACTTCATCTTGATGAAATTTAGGTGGTGTAAACTTTCATGGGACAGCTGGATGCTCTTATTCATCAGGACACCACCAGCAGCGCTGGCTGCCGGGTATGACAAAACCTCCAAGGCATGACTACTGAGCTCAAACCACTCTTAAATTTTTAAAGCCCAAAATGCAAAAGGATCCAACTCCCACTGATGGCATGGATATTGAGCTTGAGATATTCCTGCACCATCCTCTGTAGTCATTCACAATGTGTCAGACTTGTACTCAGTTCTGCTGGTGGAGGGGCTGGTTTAAAAAATTGGTCAAACAGCTCCAACTAATTGCTTCTGACAGTTAAACTACTGCTGCTAATGTTTCCCCAGTTTGGAAGTGTAGATCTAGGATGCGTACCATGTCTCTCACTGCTGTCTTGGGGAAACCAGTTATAAGATTGTCTACAAGTGTTTTTTGGTACTCCAGCATGTGCTTGTCTCTTGTGGCGCTTCGGAAGTTGTCAGTAGAGCGTGGGGTGGGACCTGTCTTCACGCCCTTTCGGCCATTACACCCCCTTTCTTCCCGCTCTGTGGCGCAGTAATGGAGACCCAATTTCAACAGTTCACAAAACACAGTCAATACATGGCACACAGTACCCGGTAATACCGGGCACGGGATCCTGTTTGTGACGCCAAAGTTGACTCACCCAGGCAGAGGTACTCAGATCTCTGACGTTGTTTTTGGGGTGTTGTCACTGGTGGTCAATGCCAGAGTTTGTGGCCCTGGTGGTCACTGAAAAGTGTTGACATAAAATAATAAAATGGATTGAATTATTCGTGACGACACCTGCAGTTTCTGATGATAACACCAGCGCCGCTTTCAGACCTCCGGGGGATGATGGTATTGCAGCCAGTTGGTCTTGCTCCCTGCAGGTGGAGCAGGATCCCTGGGGCAGAGTTGCTGCTTTGCTGATTGTCGTGGTAGTAGCTCTGTAGTTTAACAGTAATAAGACAAGAGAGGCTTTCTTTGCTCTGCACGGGTGTTTACTGGTCACTTGATAAACGCAGTTCAACAACAGGTTAACAGTTGCACAGTCACGGATAGCTGGCCTGGGTAGTGACCAATGAACGGGGTGTCTTTATGTGGCTTACGAGCATGTCCCTATAAGCTGTCCTTTCTCTGTCCTGTTGTGGTGAAGCCTGGCTGACTTGAAACCTGGCCTGGCCTCCTTGTTCCTGTCCGCTTTGCTTAATGTGGGTAAGAACCCTCTCCGGATTGCCACTACCTCTGTGGCTTTACGTGGGTCCTGGCTCTTAGCGTTAGTGATTTTTGCAGGTGGCCCAGAGGCTAAACTCTCCTAGGTCTGACCGGTGTTGGCGGCTTGGACTTGAACATGCCCGTACTGCTCCCGGAGCCGGTTCTCCGCTGTGGACTAGGATACCCCCAGACCGGTTAACCGTACAGTCTGGCACTGGGTCTCCTCCTTCTGCCTGGGTCACCACTCCTTTTGGGTGCCCTTTCTATGCATCCCCCTGAAGAGTCCTCCTCAACTCGCTCCTCAGATGTTCTTGTACTTTGTTCTACTCTTCTCTCGACTACTCCTACTCTCCTGTCTTCCCGCTTTCCACTACCACTCTTATAACCTCTCCCCAGGACCAGTTACCTAAGTAACAGGTTGAACCAATAGATCCCCTGAAGCTAAGTGTGTGTGGATGCAGGGTAAAAGCCACATATCAACCTCCCCTTTCACTGGCCACAGGGATACCACACACACTGGTCTGGGTGCAGTACCCCTTAGTGGCGCACCGACCAGTGGGACGCCACACTCTTTCCAGAGGAGAAAGCATCTGGCTCAATTTACTCTTGTACCTTGGATTTAAAAATATGTCAACCCAGTAATCAATGCTAATTTGAACCCTAACAATATGGGCATCATTTTGCGGATGTGCAGCAAGAAGGCGCTCACGTGTCTAATGCATCCATGAGGCCCAAGTTATTGTTGTGTTATTGGCACGGTAACAATTGAGCTTGCTTCCTCTGTCCTTTCCTGCCAAACTTGAACAACATAAAGGGGAATAATTTCATTATCTCCTGAATGTTTTGTTTTGTGCCCATCACCTCTTCATCTTCATCCTTCTCCATTTCTTCCTTGGCTCCTGCACCTTCACTAACAGTTTGTCTGGAACTATGAGGTACCCTCTGTTGCTCTACTTCATCGTCCCATGTCACCAGCCTGTGTGATGAGAGTCCATGCCTTAGAGATAATGGTATGCCTTCCGCATCCTCCTCTTCTACCTCCACTTCCTCTGGGACCAACACCTCATCCCGCAGACTTTTTAAAGTTTGCTATAGCATGTAAATGACCAGACTAGAGATGCTGATGATGGCATCATCAGGATTAACCATCTTAGAAGCCATTTCAAAAGTGTGCAGAAGGGTACAGTGGTTCTTGCTTAGTGTCCACTCTGCAAGCGTTATTTGCACCTCCTTTGGCTCCCTTTAACTCACTCTACGCATGTTGACATACTGTGCCAGAACTCTCCACTGCTGCCACAGTCGCTGCAACATATCCGGAGTGAAATCCCACCATGTTGGAACATCACGTATTAACCAGTTAACCAATTGTCCAAAAGACCTCTGTAGTAATGTGAGTTAATGAACCATGTGGTGTGAAAAGGTGGACGTGAGCACACAGTGGTATAGGAATTGCTGGATAACCAAGTTGAAAACATGAACCATGCAAGGCATGTGTGTAAGTTTGCACCAGCATAGGGCCGCCACCAGGATCACACCATTTTTGCTCATAGCCTTCCCTGGCGCCATGTTCAGTGGTGACAGCCATTAGACAAACTCGGCCTGCTTAGCTATCAGCAACTCTTCATCTGTGTGACTGACATCTCCAAGGCATTTTAATTTCAACACTGCCTAATGGTGGTGAACCCTGGCAGCACAGTTTGGAGGTGGGGGATTCTCTCTGGACTATTGGAACATTAAGGGAGAGGTTAAGGACACAGCTGGAGGCCCTGGAGGAGCTGGAGGAAGCAGAAGCAGTGAATGAAGCAGGAGACACAGAGGTTTGTCCATCATGCCTTGAGAATTTCAAGACTTGAGGAGCAGCCCCTTACCTTCCTGGCATTGCAGCCAGCAGAGTCAACCAGTTCCCAGGCAGCAAAATGTACTGACCCTGGCCATGTTTGCTTGTCCATGTGTCAATGGTACTGTGCACCCTTTCACACACAGAGTTTCTCAAGAAACAGGTGATGTTGTCTGTGATATGCTGGTGTAGTGCAGGCATGGTTTCTTAGAGTAGTAATGGTGACAGGGCAACTGTTACTGGGGGATTGCTAGGACCACTAGCTTTTGGAAACCGTCAGTATCCGCTAGACAGAAAGGCAACATTTCCATAGCTAACAAATTGGAGATGGTGAAGTTCAAGCTCTTAGCTTTGTAATGTGTATAAGAAGATAATCTTTTATGTAATCACAACTGCGGAACTGAAGGCTGGCTACCATGATGAGAGAGGATGGAGTAGAGTGTACACAATAAATTTTTGGACTGTATGGAGGTGCTGGTGGAGATGTTATGTTGGATTAACCAAGAAGTGGTGTGCTTTTTGTCTGAGATCAATCAAAATCAGCAGGCATGTGCATTTCCGTAACACCTCATGGGTTCTTACTCACTCCGACTATAGCAGGTAAACAAGTGGAGGTTCTGAAGATGGAGACCCGTGGGACAACACTTGTCACAGTGTAAGTGGAAGAAGCAGCACATATGGTTGATGTGGTGAATGGTGTTCGGAGAGTCCCACTGGACCTCAATTTAGAGCTGTAACTTTGACAGAGTAACATATTTTGCTGGGACATGTGCCGTTTCATGCATGTAGTAGTCAAATTGTTCTTTTTTCTGCCTCTACTGATTTCTTTTTCACAAACTTGGCAAATAATGTGAGTTGAGTCATCCTTTGTGATTTCAAGGGCCCTAGGCAATCCTTGCCACCCCTCAGAACTGCAGGCCTGCAACCGCTGCTGGTCAGAGCCAGAGTTTTGGCTGAGGATGCAGTGCTTGACATGGTTTCAGCACTCAGGTTCTGTGCTGAAGTCGCAACCTAACCTCCTCATCTACCTCCTCCTCCATCTCGTCTGCTAAGCTACTCAGTTGCGTGATTCTGGGTTGATGCCAAGTAGGATCTCAAAATTCATCACCATCCTCTCTGTTGTCCCACTACTCACCCTGAGGGTGACCTTCCTCCTTTCTTGCCCTGACAGCAAAGTACAGTGCAGGAGTGCCTCAGGTATCTGAGTATAATTATCATCACCTCAACCCAAGGGGGTTAACATCTGGGGACTTCCTGCCTCGCTCACTCCATCCTGCCCTGCTCACTCCATTCTGTCCCGCTCGCTCCTACCTGCCCCGCCTCCATTCTGCCCCGCTGTTCTTGCTCCCCGACTCCATCCTGCCCCCCGCCTCCATCCTGCCACCCCTCCGCTCGCTTCATCCTGCCCCCCTCCGCCTCCATCCTACCTCCCCCTCCGCCTCCATCCTGCCCCCCCCATCGCCTCCATCTTGCCCCCCTCTGCCTCCATCCTGCCCCCCCATCGCCTCCATCCTGCCCCCCTCTGCCTCCATCCTGCCCCCTCTCCGCCTCCATCCTGCCCCCCTCCGCCTCCATCCTACCCAGCTCGCACCATCCTGCCTCGCCGGCTCCATCCTGCCCCGCTCGATCCATTCTGCCCCCCGTAACCATCCTGCTTCTCCGGCTCCATCCAGCCCCGCTCGCTCCATCCTGCCCCGCTCGCTCCATCCTGCCCCCCTGTCTCCATTCTGCCTCGCTCACTCCATCCTGCCCCCCCATCCTGCCCCCCTGCCTCCATCCTGCTCCTCCAGCTCCATCCTGCCCCGTTTACTCCATCCTGCCCCGCTCGCTCCATTCTGCACCGCCTGCTCCATCCTGTCCCGCTCGCTCCATCCTGCCCCACTCGCTCTATCCTGCCCCGCTCGCTCCATCCTGCCCCCCCACCACCATCCTGCCCCGCTCGCTCCATCCTGCCTCTCTTACCACCATCACCATCCTGACCCGCTCTCTCCATCCTGACCCGCTCGCTCCATCCTGCCACAACCACTATCCTGCTCCTCCGGCTCCATCCTGCTACTCCGGCTCCTTCCTGCCTCGCTCACTCCATCCTGCCCCGCTCGCTCCATCCTGGCCCCTTGCTACCATCCTGCCCCACTCGCTCCATCCAGCACCGCTCGCCACCATCCTGCCCCCCTCCGCCACCATCCTGCCAACCCCCCCGCCACCATCCTGCTCCTCCAGCTCCATCTTGCCCCACTCGCTCCATCCTGCCCCGCTCGCTCCATCCTGCTCCCCCCCGGCTCCATCCTGCCCCACTCGCTCCATCCTGCCCCGCACGCTCCATCCTGCTCCCCTCCGGCTCCATCCTGCCCCGCTTGCTCCATCCTGCCTCCCCGACACAATCCTGCCCCTCCCTTTACCCCCCTGTCACCATCCTGCCCCCCCAGCAGTTAGCGGTCATGTGACTGATCTGCTGATCGGTTTCCCAGGCAATGACAGGTCTTAAAGGCCTTTAGGATCCAGAAGATGGAGGTGGAGTGAGCCGGCGGACAGGTGAGTACCCTCACTGAGGATTTTTTTTATTTTTACCTTTACTGTGGAGGAGCGGGGGCCAGGGGGAGCGGGGGGCCGCGGGGAGCGCAGTATCGCCATATACCATAGTGCTGCTATACATGTACTGTAATGTACTGCCATATACTATAGTACTGCTATACATGTGCTATACTATACCGCCATATACTATAGTGTTACTTTACATGTACTGTAATGTACCACCATATATAGCATAGTGCTGCTATACATGTGCTGTAATGTATCGCTATATACCATAGTGCTGCTATACATGTGCTGTAATGTACTGCCATATACTATAGCGCTGCTATACATGTAATGCAGTGTACCACTATATACCATAGCACTGCTATACATGTACTGTAATGTACCACCATATACCATAGCGCTCCTATACATGTACTGTAATGTACCTCCATATACTATAATGCTGCTATACATGTACTGTAATGTACCGCCATATACTATAGTGCTGCTATACATTTACTATAATGTACCGCCATATACTATAGTGCTGCTATACATGTGCTGTAATGTACCACCATATACCATAGCGCTGCTATATATATATATATATATATATATATATATATATATGTTGTTCACTCACGTTGACTGAACAAGTTCTGTCAGTCACAGTATGTCAACTACATACATATTCTAGAATACCCGATGCGTTAGAATCGGGCCACCATCCAGTGTTATATAATAGCTTAAAGACATTATAGAAGATCCCATGTAGCTGCACCAGTCGTCAAATGAGGCCATGATGCAAGCATCAGCAATATGTAAAATGGCGTCAGGCTCTTCTTTTGCAATACATGTGCATAAAATTGCTAATTGTTTGCATAAGCTGCAACATAACACTGGCTGCAGTATAAGTGTATTCCATGCTGCAGTCATTGTGTGGCAGTGCACATGGTGGATCCTTACTTTATTCTTTGATATCCTTGTTCATCAGTGGATCGGTGCAGCAGCCGTTTGTCTGCTTGAGTGGTGATTGTGACTGGCTCCATACCTGAACAGTTGAGTCCCACTAATCTCACTGTCCTTAATTAGTATACCATCAGATAAGACCCTATTTGCGCTCCTTCTTTTTTTACATACTCTTTTTTTTTTATAGCTTTTATGCTGTAGTATTGTAAGAATTTCAGATTTGAAAATTGAGTTGTGGATATATTATTATGCGCTTAAGTAAATTGTATCAAATCATGGAAAAACTCCTTTAACTCCTTCCCGACCCTTGACGTAATACGTAATACGTTTAATGTGAGCTCTGGTCCGGAGCTAACATCAAACACCCGACATGTCAGCTGATCTCATCAGCTGAGATGTCGGACTTCCAGCACCGATCGGATCCGGGAATCGCGCTGTTCCCCGCCTGCACCATAGATTCTGCGATCTTATCGCAGGATCTCCGGTGCTCACGTGATAGCCCTGGGTCCTGGTGTGAACCCGGAAGCTATCAAGGACTGCCTCCTGTCAGTGGTTGGCAGGCACTGCCAACCACTGAAGCTGCAGCTCACCGGGACAAGGCACAAGTAATCCAACCCTGCAGCACTGTGGCTCCCTATGGGGCACTGTTAAATAAATAATGAATTGCAAAGTAAAGTTTTATAAAATCTGAAAAAAAAACACAAGTTTAAATCATCCCCTTTTTCCCCCATTCAAAATTAAAGTATTAAAGAAAAATACACATATTTGGTATCGGCGTGTTCAGAAATTGCTGATCTATTAAGATATATAATCAGTTAATGAGAATGATAAAATGCGTACCGGAAAAAAAGGTCCAAATGCCAAAATTACGTTTTTTGGTCGCCGCAGCATTGCTGTAAAATGCGGTAACGGATGATCAAAACAGCGCATCCACCCAAAAATGGTATGTTTAGAATCGTCAGCTCAAGTCACAAAAAATAAGCCATCACACAGCCCCAGATCCCGAAAACTGAGGATGCTATAGGTTGCAGAGTATGGTGCAAAAAGTGTGATTCTTTTTTTTTTTTTCACCACTTAGATTACAGTAAAAATATACATGTTTGGTATCTACAAACTCAAACAGACCCGAGGCATCACACCGTCATGTCTGCTTTACCATATAGTGAACATGGTGAATAAGAAATCCAAAAAACAAAC
This sequence comes from Allobates femoralis, assembly GCA_033576535.1. Classification (NCBI taxonomy): domain Eukaryota; kingdom Metazoa; phylum Chordata; class Amphibia; order Anura; family Aromobatidae; genus Allobates; species Allobates femoralis. Next base: position 187,372,426 of record JARQOC010000001.1, read on the forward strand.
ATATAATTGCACTTTTTTTGCAATTTCACCGCACTTGGATTTTTTAAAATCATTTTCCTGTACACTGTATAGTAAAATAAATGATTTAATCTGAAAGTGCAACTTGTCCCGCAAAAAACAAGCCCTTATATGTCTATATTGCTGGAAAAAATAAAAATGTTATGGCTCTTGGAAGCAGGGAAGCAAAAAACAAAAAACGAAAAATCGCCGGGTGGTGAAGGGGTTGCTATTGTTTGCTTTTTCTTTTCATGGAAATATTTCGGTTTTATGTAATTATTGTTGTGTTTTTTTTTTAAACAGAACTTAGAGAAGTACAATCTCAGTCCTTGGTTCCAGGTGATGTCATCATTTTGGGAGGAGACAAGCTGTTCTTACCATGTGATGCCATATTAATCAGTGGAGGGTGTACTGTGAATGAAGCAATGTTAACTGGTATGGATATTTCATTACTTACCGTATATACTCGCGTATAAGCCGAGTTTTTCAGCCCAAAATTTGGGCTGAAAAGTCCCCCCTCGGCTTATACGCGAGTATATGAAAAAAAAAAAAAAAATACCGCAGCAGCCCCGGAGTTATACAGGCCCCCCATCAAGTTCCAGGGCCCCCCCCCTTGCGCGCCAGCCTGTAAAGTAAATTCATACTTACCAGTGTCCAGTCGCGCCGTCCGCAGCTGCCGACATGACGATCCCGGGCTCCATTCAGCGTCTTCCGCATTTCCTGTAGTCGCGGGCAATGACGTCATTGCCCGCGACTACAGGAAGCCGCGGGAAGACGCTGAATGGAGCCCGGGATCGTCATGTCGGCAGCTGCGGACGGCGCGACTGGACACTGGTAAGTATGAATTTACTTTACAGGCTGGCGCGCAAGGGGGGGGGGCCCTGGAACTTGATGGGGGGCCTGTATAACTCCGGGGCTGCGGCTGTATACAGCCCTGGGGCTGCGGCTGTATACAGCCCTGGGGCTGTGGCTGTATACAGCCCTGGGGCTGCTGCTGTATAAAGCCCTGGGGCTGCTGCTGTATAAAGCCCTGGGGCTGCGGCTGTATACAGCCCTGGGGCTGCTGCTGTATACAGCCCTGGGGCTGCTGCTGTATACAGCCCTGGGGCTGCTGCTGTATACAGCCCTGGGGCTGCTGCTGCTGTATATACCTCTGGGGCTGCATCTGGGGCTGCATATGGGGCTGCATATACCTCTGGGGCTGCATATACCTCTGGGCTGCATATGGGGCTGCATATACCTCTGGGGCTGCATATGGGGCTGCATATACCTCTGGGGCTGCATATGGGGCTGCATAAACCTATGGGGCTGCATATACCTCTGGGGCTGCATATACCTCTGGGGCTGCATATGGGGCTGCATATACCTCTGGGGCTGCATATGGGGCTGCATATACCTCTGGGGCTGCATATGGGGCTGCATATACCTCTGGGGCTGCATATGGGGCTGCATATACCTCTGGGGCTGCATATGGGGCTGCATATACCTATGGGGCTGCATATACCTCTGGGGCTGCATATACCTCTGGGGCTGCATATGGGGCTGCATATACCTCTGGGGCTGCATATGGGCCTGCATATACCTCTGGGGCTGCATATGGGGCTGCATATACCTCTGGGGCTGCATATGGGGCTGCATATACCTATGGGGCTGCATATACCTCTGGGGCTGCATATACCTCTGGGGCTGCATATGGGGCTGCATATACCTCTGGGGCTGCATATGGGGCTGCATATGGGGCTGCATATACCTCTGGGGCTGCATATGGGGCTGCATATACCTCTGGGGCTGCATATGGGGCTGCATATACCTCTGGGGCTGCATATACCTATGGGGCTGCATATACCTCTGGGGCTGCATATGGGGCTGCATATACCTCTGGGGCTGCATATACCTCTGGGGCTGCATATGGGGCTGCATATACCTCTGGGGCTGCATATACCTCTGGGGCTGCATATGGGGCTGTATATACCTCTGGGGCTGCTGTATACTACCACTGGGGCTGCTGCTGTATACTACCACTGGGGAGGCTGCTGTATACCTCACTGCTGGGGGTTGTATACCTGTGCTGGAGTCCACCCTCGGCTTATACGCGAGTCAATAAGTTTTCCCAGTTTTTGGGGGCAAAAGTAGGGGGGTCGGCTTATACACGGGTCGGCTTATACACGAGTATATACGGTACTCCCTTCTTTGTAATATTTATTTATTGCTTACATTTTTTACAGTAATTCCTTTAAGATTTTGTAGGGGTATCTTCTGGACAGTTGAGTTTAGAGTGTTGATATTTGGACTTTGAGATGCTTTTGTGCAGTTTATAGTTTACATTATTTGGAGGACTTTTTATGGGGCACCGTAACATATGCTGAATCACTGCTATTACTTCATTCAAAGAAATTGGAAAAGAGCAAAAAAATTACATTTTTTCCATTGTTAAAATGGAAGGTGTAAATGTATTTTGGATTGATTTGCTTTTATTTACTTAATATTTGCCTCTAATCTGGAAGTATTTATCACAGTTGGATCTTCAAACCCAAGAGCTGAAAAGTTGATATACTAATGACTTGAGAATACATCTTTCTATTCTATTTCAAGGTGAAAGTATCCCAGTGACAAAGACACCGCTCCCAAACATTAACAACTCCTGTCCTTGGATGGCACACAGTGGTGATGACTACAAAAAGCATGTTCTTTTTTGTGGAACTGAGGTAATCCAGACTAAGAGAAACAGTCAAGATCTTGTAAAGGCTGTCGTTCTACAAACTGGTAGGTGTTTGATGTTTAAAAGCTTCTTGAAGAAGTTGTCTATTTTTAACAATCAAAGTGAAAGAATGATTAAATGGTGTGGGAACCCCAGCAGTCATCTGTACTCTGTGATGGAATTTGACCGAACATGTTCAATTCAACTGCAATGCTAAGACGAGGAAAAATAAATGAATGACTTAGTGAGGAATTACAATTCCTTGAAATCATTGGGCAAACCATTTTGATAAGGTAAAATATGTTGTCACTGTGTTAGCCAATAGATAGAAAAATATTAAAATCTGAGAGTCCTCAGTGGTTGATACCTTTTAGTGGCTAACTGAAAAGATGGTAAACATAGCAAGCTTTTGAGACAACTCATGCCTACTCTTCTTCAGTCTCATCATAGCCTGATGAAGAGACTTTAGAGTCTCGAAAGCTTGCTATTTGTTACCATTTTTCAGTTAGACACTAAAAGGTTAATTAATAAAATAGGCCCGGCTACCCTGTAGTATCGGTGCCCTGGGGAAAAATAGTCCAATATCAAAAATATAAACCCCGGCACACAATGTATGAGTAAGAAAGTTCAAAGACACATCAAACGGTGTTGGAGCGTAACTGTAATTTATTCTCTCGCAGCTGAGCACAACGTTAAAGCATACAGTGTGACGTTTCGGCTAACATAGCCTTCCTCAGACACTGATGATATACAAAATGCGTGTGTGCTTATACATGGGGCTGCAACATGAATGAGGGGATCAAATGCAAGAAATCCAGGGGCACCTGGTAGGGTCAGAACCTATGGTCGCGAGTAGTGGTTGTCAGAGGAACCCAATGGTATATTTATGATAACTTGTAGATCAGCGACGGGCTCTGTTAGCAATTGTGGTCATAGAAGAACTGTAACATATGTTCAATTGTGATATTATCTTAAGGGTCTAAATACCCTTAGGGGGTCCGGCAGAGGGTCTTATTAAATGGGCAGTTTCACCAAAGGAATGAATACTCCCACTACCAGAACCACCTTAATGAGCAGCAAACACAGGTTACTGGCTCCTATCTGTGCCCCCACCTCCCCAGCACGCTGCAGGCTGCTGTATCACAGGCCATTAATTCCTCTCGTTTCACATCACTCTTGGGGCACAGATAGGAGCCAGTAACCTGTGTTTGCTGCTCATTAAGGTGGTTCTGGTAGTGGGAGTATTCATTAGATACTTTGGTGAAACTGCCCATTTAATAAGACCCTCTGCCGGACCCCCTAAGGGTATTTAGACCCTTAAGATAATATCACAATTGAACATATGTTACAGTTCTTCTATGACCACAATTGCTAACAGAGCCCGTCGCTGATCTACACAGTTATCACAAATATACCATTGGGTTCCTCTGACAACCACTACTCGCGACCATAGGTTCTGACCCTACCAGGTGCCCCTGGATTTCTTGCATTTGATCCCCTCATTCATGTTGCAGCCCCATGTATAAGCACACACGCATTTTGTATATCATCAGTGTCTGAGGAAGGCTATGTTAGCCGAAACGTCACACTGTATGCTTTAACGTTGTGCTCAGCTGCGAGAGAATAAATTACAGTTACGCTCCAACACCGTTTGATGTGTCTTTGAACTTTCTTACTCATACATTGTGTGTAGGGATGGGCGAATCTACTCGCTAGGACTCGTTACTCGGCGAGTAGTAAGGGACTCGCAGGACTCGGTACTCTGCGAGTTTCCCAGTGATTACTCGCACGAGTCCAATGCAAATCAATATCAATCCTAGTTTTGTCAGAAACGCTGACAAAACTCGGATTGCCATTGTTTGCATTAGACTCGGCTACTGTGCCAGTGATAGCAGGGAAACTCGCAAAGTAACTGCTGTTTCTTTGCGAGCCGAGTCCAGCTGTCTTCTCTGTGCAGCTCCAGGGTCCTAGAACCTGCCTGCTCACAGAGATGATGTAGCAGTGCTGAGATTGTTCTCAGTCTGCTCATTCCCTGTGCATAGACATCTATATCTATGCACAGGGGATGTAGCAGAGAGGACATCGCGTTTTGGACTACGTCGGACAGAAGAGGATTTTCTTAATTAAAGATGGAGTCCCTAATGGCTTTATTTTTTATTTCAAATAAAAAATTTTCTCTGTGTTGTGTTTTTTTTAACCCTTTATTGGAGATTCTTAGTGGCTGGGTCAAACGTGGCCTGACATTAAGAATCTCGGGCTTAATACCAGCTTGTATAACAAAGCTGGTATTAACCCCTTTATTACCCAGCGTGCCACTGCCACCAGGGCCGCTGGAAGAGCGGGGTTCAGCGCCAGAGGATGGCGCTTCAATGAACGCGCCATCTTCTGGGGCGGCTGCGGGCTGCAATTTGCAGCTGGGGGTGCCCAGAAAGCTTGGGCATCCCTGCGCTGCGGATTCCAGCCCCCAGCTGCTTAGCTGTACCTGGCTAGACATAGAAATTGCGCGGAGCCCCACGCATTTTTTTTATTATTTAATGAATTTCAGAGTCAGAGTCTCAGAGTCAGAGTCTCAGAGTCAGAGTCAGAGTCTCAGAGTCGGAGTCGCCTCAGAGTCGGAGTCTCCTCGGAGTCGGAGTCGCCTTGGAGTCGGAGTCGCCTCAGAGTCGGAGTCGTCTCGGAGTCGAAGTCGTCTCGGAGTCGGAGTCGTCTCGGAGTCGGAGTCGTCTCGGAGTCGGAGTAGTCTCGGAGTCGAGTCGGAGTCGGAGTCGTCTTGGAGTCGTCTCGGAGTCGGAGTCGATTCGGAGTCGGAGTCGTCTCAGAGTCGGAGTCGTCTCGGAGTCGGAGTCGTCTCGGAGTCGAGTCGGAGTCGTCTCGGAGTCGGAGTCGTCTCGGAGTCGGAGTCGTCTCGGAGTCGGAGTCGTCTCAGAGTCGAGTCGGAGTCGTCTCGGAGTCGGAGTCAAAAAAATGCGTGGGGCTCCGCGCAATTTCTATGTCTAGCCAGGTACAGCTAAGCAGCTGGGGGCTGGAATCCGCAGCGCAGGGATGCCCAAGCTTTCTGGGCACCCCCCGCTGCAAATTGCAGCCCGCAGCCGCCCCAGAAGATGGCGCGTTCATTGAAGCGCCATCCTCTGGCGCTGAACCCCGCTCTTCCAGCGGCCCTGGTGGCAGTGGCACGCTGGGTAATAAAGGGTTAATACCAGCTTAAGCCCGAGATTCTTAATGTCAGGCCACGTTTGACCCAGCCACTAAGAATCTCCAATAAAGGGTTAAAAAAACACAACACAGAAAAAATTTTTTATTTGAAATAAAAAAAAAAGCCATTAGGGACTCCATCTTTAATTAAAAAAATCCTCTTCCGTCCGACGCAGTCCAAAACGCGATGTCCTCTCTGCTCATCCCTGTGCATAGATATAGATGTATATGCACAGGGAATGAGCAGACTGAGAACAATCTCAGCTCTGCTACATCATCTCTGTGCACAGACATTCATGTCTGTACACAGGGAATGAGCAGACTGAGAACAATCTCAGCACTGCTACATCAGGCAGCAGGCAGGCTCTAGGACCCTGGAGCTGTGGCAGCTAGCACAGAGAAGACAGGACTCTTATCTGTGCGAGTTTCCCAGTTACAGTTGCAAAGTAAATGAGTCCAATGCAAATAAATGACAAAACTAGGATTGCTTCAGGCTGAAGCTTCCGAGACACATCTGCGATTTGTAAATCTCACACTACTCGCTATTACTCGCTTCCCCATTCATTAACATTGGACTCGCTAGACTCGCAACGAGTAGCGAGTCCTGTGCTCGGACTCGCTAGAGTCAAGCGATTCCGAGTAATTTAGGATTCGCCCATCACTAATTGTGTGCCACTAAAAGGTATCAACCACTGAGGACTCTCAGATTTTAATATTTGTATAGGCAAACCATATAATGTATTCATAACCTGACTCTTCCAGAATGAGAGATGCACAGTGAAGTTTCACAGCAATATAAAAGAGTGTACAGTATGTAACTACCAATCAACATAGCATTATGGGTTGTGGTACTTTGTGCTTTAACCTCTTTACGACCAATGATAGACACAACACGCCATGAGTAGGTGTCAATTCCTGTGCCAGGAATTGTTGCGTCCATCATGTGTTTAAAATGTCCAATTGTGAAAACACATTCAATACTGACAGCTGTCACTGATAACTGTTATAGAAAGAGGTGCGGTTTCTAGACTTTCAGATTTCCAGTTTGCAGTGTCTTTTTTATCTTTTTTTATTTATTTTTGCATTTTCTTTACACACTGTACCTCCCCCCATAGAGGCTTAAAAGACCATTGGGGGACATTTTAACATTAATATATTTTTTACATGGGTGATTTCCCTTCCAACTGTAGCTAGTGCATTAACACCGGTTGCAATGGAAATGTAGCCATCCTGCCTGCATAGCAGGTCTGACTGAGACTCCTTGAACTCAGTAGCTCTTGCTCCTTCTCCATGCTTAGATTAACATGAATATTGATCCAGGAAAAGAGGGGGGGGGGGTAACAGTGCATCCTATCATGTATATCTGTATATACAAGCAATTGCTCATCACTGTATACAGTGATGGGGAAATCACAGTCTCCTTCAAAATGTTTAGTCAAGACATTTTAGAATTTCATTGTATGGTTGAGTAAACACTGCCTGGATATTTAAATTCTAAGAGCAGACCAGAAGTAGTTACCGTATATACTCGTGTATAAGCCGACCCGTGTATAAGCCGACCCCCCTACTTTTGCCCCAAAAATCTGGAAAAACCTATTGACTCGTGTATAAGCCGAGGGTGGACCCCAGCACAGGTATACAGCCCCCAGCAGTGTGGTATACAGGCCTCCCCAGTGGTAGTATACAGCACCCCCAGTGGTAGTATACAGATTCCCCAGCAGCCCCAGTGGTAGTATACAGATTCCCCAGCAGCCCCAGTGGTAGTATACAGGAGCCCCAGCAGCCCCAGTGGTAGTATACAGGAGCCCCAGCAGCCCCAGTGGTAGTATACAGGAGCCCCAGCAGCCCCAGTGGTAGTATACAGCAGCCCCAGTGGTATACAGCAGGCCCCCAGGGGTACATATAGCAGCCCCCAGGGGGTACCCAGCAGCCCCCTGGGGGTACCAACAGCCCCCTGGGGGTACCAACAGCCCCCAGGGGGTACCAACAGCCCCCTGGGGGTACCAACAGCCCCCAGGGGGTACCCAGCAGCCCCCTGGGGGTACCAGCAGCCCCCAGGGGGTACCCAGCAGCACCCTGGGGGTACCAGCAGCCCCCTGGGGGTACCAACAGCCCCCAGGGGGTACCAACAGCCCCCTGGGGGTACCAACAGCCCCCAGGGGGTACCCAGCAGCCCCCTGGGGGTACCAGCAGCCCCCAGGGGGTACCCAGCAGCCCCCTGGGGGTACCAACAGCCCCCTGGGGGTACCAACAGCCCCCTGGGGGTACCCAACAGCCCCCAGGGGGTACCCAGCAGCCCCCTGGGGGTACCAACAGCCCCCAAAAGCTGGCACTGTCCCCCCTTGTAAGGCTTCCCCCCCCCGCCCGCTGCTTATACATTACCATTCCGGTGTTCTGATCGGCGCCGCTCCTCGGTGCGTCTTCATCCTCCCGTCCGCGCTGGCTGCATCCGGGTTCTCCGGTTGTCGCAGCGATGACGTCATATCGCTGCGACAGCCGGAGAACCCGGATGCAGCCAGCGCGGACGGGAGGATGAAGACGCACCGAGGAGCGGCGCCGATCAGAACACTGGAATGGTAATGTATAAGCAGCGGGGGGGGGGGCCTTACAAGGAGGGACAGTGCCAGCTTTTGGGGGGCTATATGCACTGCTTCCCCCTGCCGCTGATTGACAGGGGAAGCAGTGCATATTTAATGAGCGGCCCCACGTGACGGGGCCGCTCATACAGCAGCCTCCCCCCGCCTCCTCCAGCCTCCAAAGCCACCACCACACAGCCCCCACCACACGGGTCTACCGTATAGACCCGTGTATAAGCCGAGGGGGGGACTTTTCAGCCCAAATTTTGGGCTGAAAAACTCGGCTTATACACGAGTATATACGGTAACTATTTTGAGAATAAAGTACGTTATAGGGTTTTTTTTTACTGCTAGTTGATTATCTATTACTTTTTATCGAAACAATTAACTTGTTCCTTCTCCCTAACTAAATAGATCATTTTTGGATGCCTTGTGAAAAAACTATTGCTTTTTTAATTTGCAAAGACAAAAAAACTTTGAGTTTGATAGTCCAGGATTAGTGATGGGCGAATCCTAAATTACTCGGAATCGCTTGACTCTAGCGAGTCCGAGCCCGGGACTCGCTACTCATTGCGAGTCTAGCGAGTCCAATGTTAATGAATGGGGAAGCGAGTAATAGCGAGTAGTGTGAGATTTACAAATCGCAGATGTGTCTCGGAAGCTCCAGCCTGAAGCAATCCTAGTTTTGCCATTGATTTGCATTGGACTCGTTTACTGTGCAAGTAATCGCTGGGAAACTCGCACAGATAAGAGTCCTGTTGTCTGCTCTGTGTGCTGGCTGCCGCAGCTCCAGGGTCCTAGAGCCCGCCTGCTGCCTGATGTAGCAGAGCTGAGATTGTTCTCAGTCTGCTCATTCCCTGTGCATAGACATCTATATCTATGCAAAGGAGTGTAGCAGAGAGGACATCGCGTTTTGGACTGCGTCGGACGGAAGAGGATTTTTTAAATTAAAGATGGAGTCCCTAATGGCTTTTTTTTTTATTTCTAATAAAAAATTTTCTCTGTGTTGTGTTTTTTTAACCCTTTATTGGAGATTCTTAGTGGCTGGGTCAAACGTGGCCTGACATTAAGAATCTCGGGCTTAATACCAGCTTGTATAACAAAGCTGGTATTAACCCCTTTATTACTCAGCGTGCCACCGCCACCAGGGCCGCTGGAAGAGCGGGGTTCAGCGCCAGAGGATGGCACTTCAATGAACGCGCCATCTTCTGGGGGGCTGCTGGCTGCAATTTGCAGCGTGGGGTGCCCAGAAAACTTGGGCATCCCTGCGCTGCGGATTCCAGCCCCCAGCTGCTTAGCTGTACCTGGCTAGACATAGAAATTGCGCGGCGCCCCATGCATTTTTTTAAATTATTTCATGAAATTCATGAAATAATAAAAAAAAAGGGCTCCCCTATATTCTTGTGTCTGGCCAGGTACAAATAGGCACCTGGGGGTTGGGGGCAGCCCGTCGCTGCCTGCTGGATCCGGCTGGTTCCAGAAATACGGCGAAGCCCATGTAATTTTTTTTCTGAAAAATCAATAAAACAATCCTAAAAAAGGGACTGCATCTTTATTAACCCCTCGCCCATGGTCCAGGGGTTAATAAAGATGCAGTTCCTTTTATTTACATTGTTTTATGGATTTGTCAGAAAAAAATTTCGCGTGGGCTTCGCCGTATTTCTGGAACCAGCCGGATCCAGCGGGCAGCGACGGGCTGCCCCAACCCCCAGGTGCCTATTTGTACCTGGCCAGACACAAGAATATAGGGGAGCCCTTTTTTTTAATTATTTCATGAATTTCATGAAATAATAAAAAAAAAATGCGTGGGGCTCCGCGCAATTTCTATGTCTAGCCAGGTACAGCTAAGCAGCTGGGGGATGAAATCCGCAGCGCAGGGATGCCCAAGCTTTCTGGGCACCCCCCGCTGCAAATTGCAGCCCACAGCCGCCCCAGAAGATGGCGCGTTCATTGAAGCGCCATCCTCTGGCGCTGAACCCCGCTCTTCCAGCGGCCCTGGTGGCGGTGGCACGCTGGGTAATAAAGGGGTTAATACCAGCTTTGTTATACAAGCTGGTATTAAGCCCAAGATTCTTAATGTCAGGCCACGTTTGACCCAGCCACTAAGAATCTCCAATAAAGGGTTAAAAAAACACAACACAGAGAAAATGTTTTATTAGAAATAAAAAAAAAAAGCCATTAGGGACTCCATCTTTAATTATAAAAATCCTCTTCCGTCCGACGTAGTCCAAAACGCGATGTCCTCTCTGCTACATCCCCTGTGCATAGACATAGATGTCTATGCACAGGGATGAGCAGACTGAGAAGAATCGCAGATCTGCTACATCATCTCTGTGAGCAGGCGGGCTCTAGGACCCTGGAGCTGCGGCAGCCTGCACAGAGAAGACAGCTGGACTCGGCTCGCAAAGTAACAGCAGTTACTTTGCGAGTTTGCCTGCTATCACTGGTACAGTAGCCGAGTCTAATGCAAGTCAAAGGCAATCCTATTTTTGTCAGCGTCTCTGACAAAACTAGGATTGATATTGATTTGCATTGGACTCGTTGCTGTGCGAGTAATCGCTGGGAAACTCGCAGAGTACCGAGTTCTGCGAGTCCCTTACTACTCGCCGAGTAACGAGTCTTAGCGAGTAGATTCGCCCATCCCTATCCAGGATGAATTTTTGCACCATCCTTGTGAACAATACACAGCTTCTCCTATTTGCAGCACCTGTGTGTAAACATCAGCATGACAGGCGTCTATTCTAAAAAAATATAATTTTCAGACTATTTTTCCAGTGTAAACAGGTTGGCACCAGGAGTGAGTGGTCATCATGTGACTTCAAGTATGTGATATGCATAATTCAGTCACATTCCAACCAGACTGTTTCTTGGCCTCACTCAATACACTTGCATTGGGAGAGGCCATGCCCATCTAGTCAGAAAGTTGATGGAAGTATGCAGCTCACATAAACAAATGCTCCCGGCAAAAGGACCGGGTTATCCACATAGTGTGCAGTGAATGCGATATGAGAATTCACAAGTCTACAGTCACATAGAGTAAGACTAGACAACCCTCTTAAGTAGCCTAAAATATTCAGATTATCGCTAGAGATGAGCGTAACAGTCAAAAGTCAAATTTGCATGTTTACATAATTTTTCATGGAAAATTCGATTCATAGGGAAGGTATTCTCCATAAATGTAATGATCACAGAGCATAATAAACGTAATATGCAAAACATTAAGAAAATCCTTATACTTACCCGGCAGCTCCATCTCTCTCTATTGTTTCTCAGCATCACCCATCTTGCTCTTGCTGAATCTTGAAAACTCTACAGCTAAGGCTGGGGTCACACTTGCGCGATTCTCAGTCCCCTGCGTTTTTTGCAGAAAACTTAGAATTAGGGATGAGCGAGTACCGTAATATTCGGACTCGTTATGTGACTTCCAGCCAATCAGATGGCCGGTAGCAATCTGGTCAATCAGATGGCGACACGTCACAACCACATCATCGCTAGCGGCCACCTGATTGGCCAGATTGCAAGGTCCAAGGAGTACTGCCAGGACCTTGAAATCTGGCCAATCAGGTGGCCGCTAGCGATCACGTGGTTGTGACGTGTCGCCATCTGATTGGCCAGATCGCTACCGGCCATCTGATTGGCTGGAAGTCACAGGTCCTTGTCCGGTGATCGCAGGTCTTCTGGGACGGTCCCGGTGCAGGCGTCGGATTGGTGAGTATGTAATTTTATTATTTTTAACAACTTTTATTCACTTTTAGGGTACTTTCGCAGTGTATCTATAGATACACTGTGAAAGTAATTGGACTACTCGCTACTCCCGAGTAATCATAAGATACTCGGAGAGTAGCGAGTAACCGAATACCACTACTATTCAGCGAGTTCCAAATAGTAGCGTGTATACTCGCTCACCCCTACTTAGAATTATTTTTTCCTCACTACACAGCCTGCACGCAGCCTTCACGCAGGCTGCATAGCGGTGAACGTGGCCCCTAGCAACCCGTTATGTTCCCTGCAAACCAGCTACACAGCGGGCTGCGGGAAGTGCGATTTGCACCATGCACAGGGGAATGCAGCACGCATAGGGTCCGCGTTCGCTGCTAAACAGCCTGCGTGAAGGCTGCATGCAGGCTGTGTAGTGAGGAAAATATTCTAAGTTTTCTGCAAACAACGCAGGGGACTTAAAATCGTGCAAGTGTGACCCTAACCTTACATTGACATACAGGGGCCTTTTAGTTTAGGCCAGGGCTCCCAACTTTGATTGAAATTGAGAGGGTTCCACACATGAACACGCAAGGTCACAGAGTAAGTGACTTCATGAACAAAACTCTCCCATTCTCTCATAAAAGTCAGAAGTCCAAGCCTAGGATGAGAGGCCCAAGGATTGCAATGTGAGCGGAGGTAGTCTGAAGATGCAACGAGTACCAGGCGGGTGACATAGAAGGGCTGCAGAGAAGAGTATTAAAAAATTTTTAACATTTGACAGTCTTTTTTAAAATTTGTTGTTAGATTCAAGTAGAATTGAATTAATCTCAATTTTGTTTGTTCATCTCTTGTGATCATCAGTTACTATCAAATCCTAACAGATTGAAATTACTTGGACAATATTAAGATTGTTTGAATTAATGATCCAAAAAGTTGTTCAGCACATTTATAGGAGATTTGTGAGTCTTAGGCCAGAGTCGCAAACTGGCATGTGACTTGCACAAGTCCAATGTGAGAATATCTCTCATTGCACTCGACCTAATGTTATGCAATCAGGCAGTTCCGACTTTTGATTTTTTTCCTCGGCCCTTATCAGGCTGAGGCAAAAAAAATCACAGCATGCTGCGATTGTCTGCAAGACTCGGATCACTCGCACCCATACAAGGTTATGGGTGTGAATAAAAAAAAATCGCACTCCACTAGCATGTCATCTGAATGCAATGCAATATATGCTGCGGCTGGCAATGGAGGAGATGGGGAGATTAAGCTTTCTCTCTCCTCTGCAGCTGTGATTTGATCACAGGATCAGATAAGTTACATGACACATGGATCGCGCTCGCACGCCAGTGTGACTCCGGCCTTATATACATCTTCTTTGGGCAATTAGAAACTTTGCAGGATTGTGATTTGTGAATTGGTTCATTGTGAATCGAATTGTTTGATAATTCAGTGAAAGTAGCAAATTACAATTTCAAACAATCTACTCAACTTGATAAATAAACATATTTACTAAAATCTTTTTTCTTTATAATTCAACTAATAAAAAATGATAATATAGTCAGAACTGTAAAATCGAATCTACTTTAATTTTTAAAAAGTACATTCAGTTTTGTGTGAATCCTGTCCTGTGTTGTCTTGATTTGACATTTTATCGGTTTAGTATTAGTTATTATAATTTTCTCTTACAAAACTATTGAGCAATTTAGCTCATTATTTCAGCTTATACATTTTGATACTTTAATAAATACAGCAACCAATATCTTAATCCTGTATTTGTGAAAAGGTCAATTAAAATTTGATAAGTAAAGATTTTAAAATATTTTTTGTATTTTTTAGGATTCAATACAGCAAAGGGAGACCTAGTAAGAGCCATTCTATATAACAAACCAATGAATGTTAAACTGCATAGAGAGGCCATGAGATTTCTTATGGTACTTGCGTTTTTTACTATTTTTGGAGTTCTCTACACTGCAGCTGTGCACAAGAAGAATGGGGTGAGTTAAAAAATTAATTATAACCACAATATGACCAGTATATAGTGCTTCCTTTTTGTACAGTGTCATTTATTTCATATTTATATAGTTTTGTAAATCTATAGACTCTCTAAACCATTTGCAAGTCTGCATGATATTATCTTAAATGGATATTTTTAATGTTAGTTCATGCTCTACAATATACATGTGTTGGACAAAATAATGGAAACACCTAACGTTTTAGCACCATAATCTTCGAACATGTTATGAACATGCAAACCGTGACATATGTTAATGTTTTGTAGTTGATTATTTATGTTAAGTGATATGTGTATGTGAATTAACTGTTTGTTTTTGCCGAATTGTTAGAACATTGATGAGAAACTGATACCAATGGCAGACCTTTCAGATTTTCAAAAAGGTCAAATTGTTGGTGCTCGTATGGCAGGCGCTAGTGTAATAGAAAGTGCCCGAATGCTTGGCGTGTCAAGAGGTACTGTCTCCAAAGTAATGACTGCGTTTGAAAGAGAAGGAAAAACGTCCGCAGCAAAGCACAGGTCCGGCCGAAAGTCGAAGTTGACTGAGAGAGACCGTCGGACTCTAAAGCGAATTGTGAGAGGATCGCAAGACCACGGCTCCGAAAATCACTGCTGAGCTCAATGAACACCTACAGAACCCAACTTCCATAAAAACTGTTCGTCGGGAGCTGCACAAATCTGGATTCCACAGAAGAGCTGCAATTAGAAAACCGCTGCTCTCAATGACAAATGTTTCCAAGCGTTTAGATTGGTGTAGAAACCTCCAGAATTGGTCCCTCGAGCAGTGGAAACATGTGATATTCTCAGACGAATCATCGTTTACCCCATTTTCTGACCTCCAGCCGAGTGTACGTTTGGAGGCAGCCGAAAGAAGCATTTCATCCAGACTGCCTTCTCCCAACCGTAAAACATGGCGGAGGTTCTGTGATGATTTGGGGTGCTATTTTGTGGAGATCCGCCGGGCCAATGACATCACCTTGTATGAATCCATAACTCAGAGAATTGAGGCTGTAATTACCGCAAAAGGTGGACCTACACCATATTAAACTAACTTTTGTTAATTTTTCCAGGTGTTTCCATTATTTTGTACAACCCCTGTAGATGAGTAGATCAAGCTGTGGAGGACCAAGTTTCAGGCGCATTTTTTTGAATTTGCGATTCCATATGATTTCGAACAATATGCGTTTTGATTTGAGAGCATCATAAAAAAAAAAAAATGACAAGTGTCATATCAGACAAGCAGGCTTCATTATTGCAGAGGTCTAACCCAACCAATGAGGTGTGGGGGGCTATCATAATTATTATAAGTTAAGGACAGGCCAAGGCATAGCACAGTAGAGAGCAGTAGTTGTAGGTGAGAGATTGACTCTGGATGCTGGCACAATACATGAAAGCTGTGGTCCTACACGTGGTCAAAATTGTTGGTACTCCTTGTTTGATGAAAGAAAAACCCACAATAGCCACAAAAAATAACTTGAATGTGACAAAAGTAACAATAAAAAATCTATGAAAATGAACAAATGAAAGTCAGGCATTGCTTTTCAACCCTGCTTCCACAGAATTAAAAAAAAACTTAAACTCATGTAGGCCTGGACAGATTGATGGTACCCTTAACTTAATATATTGTTGCACAACCTTTTGAGGCAATCACTGCAATCAATCGAGACCTGTAACTGTCAATGAGACTTCTGCACCTCTCGACAGGTATTTTGGCGACTCCTCAAGAGCAAACTACTCCAGTTGTCTTGTGTTTGAAGTTTGCCTTTTCCAGACGGCATGTTTCAGCTCTTTCCAAAGATGCTAAATAGGATTTAGGTCAGGACTCGTAGAAGGCTACTTCAAAATAGTACAATGTTTTCCTCTAAGCAATTCTTGGATGATTTTAGCTGTGTGTTTTGGGTCATTATCCTGTTGCAACCTGCGACTGAAACCAAGCTTTCTGACACTGGGCACCACATTTCTCTCCAGAATCTCTTGATAGTCTTGAGATTTCATTGTACCCTGCACACATTCACACTGCCAGATGCAGTAAAGCAGCCCTAGAACATAACAGAGCCACAGTAGGGACAGTGTTCTTTTCTTGATATGCTTCATTTTCCATCTGTGAACATAGAGCTAATGTGCCTTGCCAAAAAGTTTCATTTTTGTCTCATCTGTCTATAGGACATTCTCCCAGAAGCTTTGTGGATTGTCAACATGCAGTTTGGCAAATTCCAGTCTCGCTTTTTTATGATTTTTTTCAACAATGGTGTCCTCTTTGGTCGTCTCCCATGAAGTCCACTTTGGCTCAAACAACGATGGATGGTGCAATCTGACACTGATGTTCCTTGAGCTTGAAGTTTACCTTTAATCTCTTTGGAGATTTTGCTAGGCTATTTTGTTACCATTTGTATTATCCGTCTTTTTGATTCATCATCAATTTTCCTCCTGCGGCCACGTCCAGGGAGGTAGGCTACAGTCCCATGGATCTTACATAAATTTTGTGCAATTGTATTCACAGGAACATCAAGCTGCTTCAAGATGGTCTTATAACCTTTACCTTTTAACATGCTTGTCTACAACTTTCTTTCTAACCTTAGACAACTCTTTTCTTTGCTTCCTCTGGTCCATGTTGAGTGTGGTACACACCATGTCAACAAACAGCACAGTGAGTATCTGTAGCCCTATGTACAGGCCCACTGACTGATTGCAAGATTGTAAATGTGGCACCCCAGGGGTTAATGTGCCACAGTAACATCACCATGGGTTAACTTCCCACACAACACCTGACACTGCACTGGCGCCTCTAGGTCAGAAGGGGGAGCATAAGCAGCCCTAATATATTCTGGTCCTAGTAGAAGAGTTAGTGATAGTGACAGTTGACAGTTCAGTTTAGGCAGATCAACAGGAGGAGATCTGTAAATGGGAGCAGTGCTGAGCCTGACAGACCACTGACACTTTCAGCCTGAGCAGGGTTTGAGGAGGGGAGTAAAGAAACAGAGAAATGTCTGGAGACTGAGTTACCTCATTACTCGCCCAGAGGAGTGCGGAAGCCGGATACCATATCCAAATCTGTGACTGAAACACGCAGCACAGAAAACACCGGGATAGTGGAGGTTACATACCTACACCATACCTCAGCGAAGCAACACGGCGGGGTCAGAAGCACACTGAAAGACTCAAGTTGCCTAGCAAAGGGGGTACTTGTGAGGAGAGACAGGGCCAGTAGCTTAGCTAAGGCAGCAGCAGGGCCACACACAAAGCGCAGGAGTAGGAAGTCGAGGACCCGGACAGGGTGGGAACTACCTGGCCCCGGTACAGACAGTACTCTACTGAATACCATCACCAGTAAAGCCTTGGAAAACTTCTAAATCGAGAGTATGTGTGATCCTTGTGCTCAAACCTTGCGTGTTCTCACAGACTACCATCATCTCTAATACTACCCCTATCCTACAACATCCATAGCACCCTCTATAGACTTTAACTGTCACTGCCCTGGGGTACCAAGTTCTACCTGCGGAGAGCCGTTACATCTCCAGCTGCCAAACATCATCCCCGGAGGTCCTGCAGCAGCGGTGGTCTCCTCACTGACCACAACCCGTGGGTGGCATCACAACAAACTCCCCTGTAAATATCCCCCCATTTACTTGCAGAACCAGGGACACGGTCCGGACCAAGACCACCGTGATATTCCCAGCAGTACCCCGGTCCGGTACCGAGTACCCCGTCACAGTGGGCTCTACATAAACACCTGTGATGCTAATTAGTGGACACTCCTTGATACAACATGTCCCTTTTGTTACATTAAGGCCTGATTCATGAGTTTAAACCCTGGCAGCAGGGTTCAGGGGTACCAACAATTTTGACCACATGTGCAGCATGTTGTGTGGACTTTTACTGGTGGGGCGATAAGCCCTTGCAGGACACATATTGCTATTGACTTTGGCTGCCAGTACCAGTTGTTACACAGTTCCCTGAGGGAGACCACCACTTTAGCTTTACTGAACAAAAGTTTGATGAAAACTGCATACACACGATAGGAGGCACGTCTTCTCAAATGTTTTGTTATCACCATAGAGTATTTTCAAACATATTTCCTCTGCATGTTCAATCTCACATACTCTTACCATTTCACATGGAAGTACCGTATTTCATCACCACTTAGTTCCACCTTACTGCACAGTCCATGGAATTTATCCTGGAGAGAAAGAAATAGGAGAGCGCACATGAATAATATCTGGTGGTCTAAGATGAATAATATCTGGGGGTGAAGTGAGGGGTGGTGAGGGGGGTATCCGTTCATCTTCTGGTGTTGTGCACCCCTGCACAACGTCGATGTGAAGCGCAGCTGTATTGTGACTCACCAGGTCCTCTCACCTGTCTGTTTCCAAATTCGGATGCTGTGAGTGGTTGGTTCCCGTCATGTGACCACCACGTAACTCCTGACGTCACCGCAGGTCCTTCAGTCACCTGGTAAAAGGTCTCTCAAGTGTAAGCAGCTCAGCCACAAGCCCCGAAGGGGATTAGCACATATAGATAAGAAAGTTTGTGGTCAAAACAGAGCGCCTAGCAAAGGAAAGACTAAAGGGGGTGTCACACGCGTCAATATCGCCTGCACGATATCGGCTGCACGTGACGTTGCAGCGATATTGACGCGTGTGACATACTGCATCAACCAGCGATAAATCGCTGGTTGATGATCGCCAGGTTTCAGAACCAGCTCTGAAACCTGGCGATTGTCGCCCGGTGGACACGCAGCATCGCTGCGTGTGACACCGGGACTAGCGATATTCCAGCTCCCAGCGCCTGTCACAAGCGCTGGGAGCTGGTCTCCAAGGTACACTGCGGGTAACTAGGCAGCGCGCGCTGCCTAGATACCCGACTGTGTACCTTAGTTACCAGCCTCCTCCGCTCACCGGGTGAGCGGAGGAGGCTGGTAACTAAGGTACACGTCGGGTATCTAGGCAGCGCGCGCTGCCTAGTTACCCGCAGTGTACCTTGGAGACCAGCCTGCTCCCGCTTCCAGCAGGCTGGCAGCGGGAGCAGGACATCGTGGAAACGATATTTAAATCGTTTCCATGATGTCACTGGTCAATTGATCGCTGGTGAGTCTGTCTGTGTGACAGCTCACCAGCAATCAGCCGTCAATGTCGTCAGCGATCAGATCGCTGACGACATTGACGCGTGTGACACCCCCTTTAGGGAAAGTATTTAAGTGATAGATCAATAAATTTTTAATTGAAACAACAAACCACTACGCGTTTCTACGGCGAACTGCCGTCTTCCTCAGGTGGATTTACAGAGAATTGGGGGCAATAACTCTTTAAAGGACTATAAGTCAATCAGCATAGCGAATAGCTAATGGAATCAGTTAACTCTTTAATAGACAGTCTGAGAGGCTGTATTGCTGTAAATACGTAGTGACCATGACATATAAATAATATAACCATATATATTGAATTAGATGTATAGTGAATAAAAAACCCATCGGGTGTGTATAAAATAATGTTGGAATAGATAAAACCTTCTATGAGTATATATAAACATATATACTGTATGTTGTATGGAACATATTTAAAACCGTATAAAATATCAATATATAGATAATGAATAATAATAATAATCATAATAATAATAATAATAATAATAATAAAAAAACAATGCATTACACTTAAAATATATAAAAAAGATGCGGTCTAATAACCAACGATATTGTTTTTGTTGGATATTCCTTCCGGACATACATACTATAGAAATTATCTTATGAAAAATAAGTTCAGTGAGGGCCAGGTGAGTTAGTGAGAAAGTGGTTATGAATGAAGGGAAGCTTGCTGCATACAAACCGTGAATTCCAGAGAGTGCAGTTAAAAGAGGGAGATGAAGGTGTGCAGGTAATGCTAATAAGGTTAGTGGGGTTCCTGTGTGAGGTGGGAGAGGGGTTGAAGTTACCAGAGGGCGGACCATGGTTTGGAGAGATGTCACCTGACAGGAGCAGCAGCAAAAAGAGAAAGAGCAAATAGCTTTTGGATTTAGGACATGATTTATTATGACAAACTTTGGAATATGATGCGCTGAGAATCTTCAGTAAAGTGACATAAGAAAACAAACAATGAAATAAAAGACATGGTAAAGATTAGTAGTGAATAGAGTTATACACATTATTTGAGTGACCTTTTATGTTAATACCTTCCAATCTATCCCAGTCAATTCCGGTCCACTTCTGGTCTATTTAATATTTTGCCACTTTAAACAGCTACTTTGTCCCAGACCTAGAGCAGACTACAACTGGCCCCAGATATGCTCCCAAAAAGTGAATTCAGGTGAGGGGCAGGGGGGAGGGAACTGAGCTTTATTAGCCCATCACCAATCAGGCCATAAACACATGGTGATTCACAGCCAGCTAACACAAAGGATCATAAAACATTAGGGGGCAGTGAAATGGAGAGGTATATTCATAATGAAATACAATATATTTCAGCAAGGATATTGCACCACATTTCCAGCAGAGATGAGTGGAGGACTGTGCAGTTACACACATCACAGATATTTAGGTGCTAAAGATATTCAACCTACATTGTTATTAATTTTGTCATTGCAGGACAATACTAAGTGATCCGATGAAGATGAATTGGATACCTGATTAGGTTCCTCACTTATTATTATGGGGCTGATTTTGTTAGATTTCATCCCTTTTTTTTGATTGGCCCTGCAATTTTTTTATGCTTTTCATAAATATCCCTTTGTTCCTTTGTTTTAAGTACATTACTCAAATTATGTGGTTTTATTGGGTTATCCACGTTTCACTCTTTCTTGTTCCTGCAATCAACCAGGACAATTATCTGATTTATACTTGATGTTAGGTCCATAGGTTCTATTGGAGTAGTTGATTCTTTTTAATCCCGTAAAAATTTTGCTGAAATGCGGGTCCCGCATTTCTACTTCTTACCTATGCTGCATAAATGTGTCAATAACCCTCCTGGTCGTCCGATTAGATCAGGGACTGAATCAATCATTGCCAACCTCTCCCATTACATTGATTTATTCCTTCAAAAATATGTTGCACAACTAGATTCTTATCTAAAGACTCAACAGTCTTGATAAATTTGTTGAGAGAATTACCAGTTTTAAAAAATTGTATGTTCTTGACACTAGACAAAACAGCCCTATATAATAATATATCCCAACAAATTGGGTTTGGCTGCAGTAGATCACTACCTTAGAAGTGATGTCAATATGAAGAAGGAACAGAAAGATTTTATTCTCTCTGCAATGAACTTCATACTGAATAATAATGTTTTCACCTTTGGGTGCTCAATCTATAAACAAACGAGGGGCTACACGATGGGGACGAGATTCGCTGCCAGTTACGTCAATCTTTACAGGGGGCTTTTTTAATCCGTCTGCATCGTGCTGTCCGCTCTAGTCAAGAACCATATTATTTTATACTGTAGATTCATTGATGATTTGTTTTTTATATGGGAGGGCCCTGAAGATACAGCTTTGAGGTTTGTAGAAGAGCTAAATAGAAACCTGTGGGGCATTTCTTTCACAATGTCTATATCAAATAAGCGTATCCAATTTTTGGATCTATTTTGAAATTTAATGATCGCGGGGTGTCCACTTCAACCTTTTTTAAGGTTGTGGATGTCAATGGCTACTTGAGGTTTGATAGTGGGCACCTCCCCAGATGGATCAAAAATATTCCTTATGGCCAATATTGGCACATAAGGGAAGACTGTACGGAGGACATTGGTTTTGCCATGGAATCAGACATCCTAAAAAAAGGTTTATGAGCAAAGGGTACCCTAAAAAATTGATCATTGATGCACATAAGAGGACCCAGGATCTATCACAAAAATCTTGTATAGAAAAGGTTTTGGAACCAAAAAATAAGAATGAGGACACGGGTATGAGGGACTGGGGCCTTGTAACAACTTATAATAAATCCCAAAAGAGTATTTATAATCTATTGAACAAATATTGGTTTGTTCTAAAGGGAGATCCAATCCTTTCCAAGATCTTACCCAAATATCCAGTGGGGATATACAGGAGAAATCGCAACTTGCAAAATTTAGTGGCACCTAGTAACACATCATTAAAATCGAGATGAACTAATCCCCATACCAACTGAAAAGGGGAGTTTTTCATGTGGATCTTTGGGATGCCTGTGTTGTGGTACCATGGTTGATGGAGCCACCTCCTTTACGTCCCAAATTACTGAGATCAGTAAATTACTGGTGAGACATTTATGATTAACATCAGATGAGATTTCCATCCTAGTTACATTGTATGTCTTCTACAATGCACTTGTGGCCTACAATATGTAGGCCACACGCTGCAGAAGATGCATGCAAGACTGAATAAACATAGATCAAATATCAGAAATGGGTTCCTTTTACACAGTGTTTCAAAGCATTTCTAATAGGGATGGGCGAATCTACTCGCTAGGACTCGTTACTCGGCGAGTAGTAAGGGACTCGCAGGACTCGGTACTCTGCGAGTTTCCCAGTGATTACTCGCACGAGTCCAATGCAAATCAATATCAATCCTAGTTTTGTCAGAAACGCTGACAAAACTAGGATTGCCATTGTTTGCATTAGACTCGGCTACTGTGCCAGTGATAGCAGGGAAACTCGCAAATTAACTGCTGTTACATTGCGAGCCGAGTCCAGCTGTCTTCTCTGTGTGCAGGCTGCCAGCTCCAGGGTCCTAGAGCCCGCCTGCTCACAGACATGATGTAGCAGTGCTGAGATTGTTCTCAGTCTGCTCATTCCCTGTGCATAGACATCTATCTATGCACAGGGGATGTAGCAGAGAGGACATCGCGTTTTGGACTACGTCGGACGGAAGAGGATTTTTTTAATTAAAGATGGAGTCCCTAATGGCTTTTTTTTTAATTTCAAATAAAAAATTTTCTCTGTGTTGTGTTTTTTTAACCCTTTATTGGAGATTCTTAGTGGCTGGGTCAAACGTGCCCTGACATTAAGAATCTCGGGCTTAATACCAGCTTGTATAACAAAGCTGGTATTAACCCCTTTATTACCCAGCATGCTACCGCCACCAGGGCCGCTGGAAGAGCGGGGTTCAGCGCCAGAGGATGGCGCTTCAATGAACGCGCCATCTTCTGGGGCGCCTGCGGGCTGCAATTTGCAGCGGGGGGT
Source organism: Allobates femoralis (assembly GCA_033576535.1). NCBI lineage: Eukaryota > Metazoa > Chordata > Amphibia > Anura > Aromobatidae > Allobates > Allobates femoralis. The sequence continues at coordinate 187,395,739 of JARQOC010000001.1, forward strand.
GCCCAGAAAGCTTGGGCATCCCTGCGCTGCGGATTCCAGCCCCCAGCTGCTTAGCTGTACCTGGCTAGACATAGAAATTGCGCGGAGCCCCACGCATTTTTTTTTTAATTATTTCATGAATTTCAGAGTCAGAATCTCAGAATTTCATGAAATAATTAAAAAAAATGCGTGGGGCTCCGCGCAATTTCTATGTCTAGCCAGGTACAGCTAAGCAACTGGGGGCTGGAATCCGCAGCGCAGGGATGCCCAAGCTTTCTGGGCACCCCCCGCTGCAAATTGCAGCCCGCAGCCGCCCCAGAAGATGGCGCGTTCATTGAAGCGCCATCCTCTGGCGCTGAACCCCGCTCTTCCAGCGGCCCTGGTAGCGATGGCACGCTGGGTAATAAAGAGGTTAGGGCCAGCTTTGTATTATCAGCTGGCCCTAAGCCCGAAATTTATGGCGGTCACGCCAATATTAGACATGACCGCCATGAATTTCTATTCAATTGTTTTAAAAAAAACACAACACAAAGAAAATTTTTCATTAGAAATAAAAAAAAAAGCCATTAGAGACTCCATCTTTAATTAAAAAAATCCTCTTCCGTCCGACGCAGTCCAAAACGTGATGTCCTCTCTGCTATATCCCCTGTGCATAGATATAGATGTCTATGCACAGGGAATGAGCAGACTGAGAACAATCTCAGCTCTGCTACATCATCTCTGTGCACAGACATTCATGTCTGTACACAGGGAATGAGCAGACTGAGAACAATCTCAGCTCTGCTACATTAGGCAGCAGGCGGGCTCTAGGACCCTGGAGCTGGCAGCCAGCACACTGAGCAGACAGGACTCTTATCTGTGCGAGTTTCCCAGCGATTACTTACAAAGTAAACGAGTCCAATGCAAATAAATGACAAAACTAGGATTGCTTCAGGCTGAAGCTTCCGAGACACATCTGCGATTTGTAAATCTCACACTACTCACTATTACTCACTTCCCCATTCATTAACATTGGACTCGCTAGACTCGCAATGAGTAGCGAGTCCTGTGCTCGGACTCGCTAGAGTCAAGCGATTCCGAGTAATTTAGGATTCGCCCATCACTAATTTCTAACACATCAAAAAGATCCAAAAGGTCTAAAATTAATAATTATTGATCATATACTGTTTTGACCACAAACTTTCTTATCTAAATGGAATTTATTTTGTCCTCACTGTAGTTCCATTTTTAATTTCTCAAAAATAGGTAATGCCAATATGTCTTGACTGGGCTCACAGTAAAACCAGGTATAAAGAATAGAATATTCTTCTGCGCTGCCAAAGTTATAAAGAAAACAAGTGCTGGAAAGACAATTAGGCTATGTGCCCACTGTACGTATTTTTGGGGGCATTTTTTGCTGCATTTTTTAGTGTTGCATTTTTCAGCTGCTTAGAATAGCTGGCAATTGGAAACAAACCCCAAAAATGCATAAGATATTTCACAGGGACTTTTATAACAGCAAAAACGCAACACCTAAAAACGCACATAGTGGGCACAGCTTTTGGCAAATCACATTGATGTCAATGTTAAAAATGTGTGTGCTGCGTTTTTGCTGCAAATCACAGCAAAAAATGCAGCACAAACACATAGTGGACACATACCCTTCGCGGAATATAGGGTTCCTTCAAATAAAAAGGGAAAAATAATTAAAATTAGGAGCTTACCTTGGGAGGTTGTGTGAGCCCCCACAGGAAAATTATATATATAGAACAACAAGAATGAAATAATGTAAAAGTCACGCTGTTGGTAAACAATCAACTCCAGAGATAAATAATAATTGGTAGTGACTTTAATTCTACATATTTCAGAGCTAGCACTTGTCCTTTCTTAAAGGGAACCGGACCCCTAAAAATCACCCCCCAGCCTATCAATAGCTGTCCCTGAACCTTCCTAATGGTATTCCACCTATCCCTTTATAATCTAAATGAGTATTTTCAAAGTTTAAAAAAGTGGTTTTCATCCTTACATAACTGTGGCTTCTGTTCCCCTGAGAAGTCTCAAAAGGCGTTCCCTGACATTGAGTCTCGCCGCCTCGGCCGCTTGTATTCATGCCCCGATGGCTGTGATAAGGCTTCTGCAGCATCCTCACCCTAGGCCATGGGCGGATTAGCCGTTATGACGCTAATCACGTCATTTCCGGCTCTGATGACGTCAGTACACCCTTTGGGTGTATCGACGGACCTTACAATGCGCATTGTGCATGCGTACGTTTTGATTAAAGCAAAACCTGCGCATGCGAAATGCGCCCAAAGGGTGTACCGACTTCATCAGAGCCGGATATGACGCTATTAGCGTCATAACGGCTAATCCGCCCATGGAGCAGGACCAGGATGCTGCAGAAGCTGCGTTTTTGAAAGAATGAGCATGTCAAATCTTTTCTGCATTTTTTCTATAGTTTCTTTTGCAAATGTGCAGCAAAAGCAGGCCATCAGTAGATTTGGCTTCCAGTACCACCTTTAGGCTGATGACACACAACTATATACTTCATCCCCAGGCCTTACCCCCGCTGTATTAAAGAGCACCAACGACTGTCTTACTGCAGCCTATAATATCATGTCCATTCTATATCTAAAACTCAACCTTTCCAAAACTGAACTTCTTCTGTTCTCGCCCTTCACTAATTTCAGTAAATCTGACATCTCCCTCTCGATGTGCGGCACCACAATAACATCTTGGCAGCAGGCTCGATGTCTGGGTGTTATGTTTCATGCTGATCTTTCATTCACTTCCTATATACAATCTCTCACCCGCTCTTTTCGCCTGCAACTGAAGAATATCTCTAGAATTTGTCCCTTCCCCACCATGAAAACAACTAAAATCATGCAGTCCGAGGGTACAACAGTGTCAACCCGTACTATCCGTTGGCGTCTGAATGAAAAGGGACTGTATGGTAGGAGACACAGGAAGACCTTACTTCTTACCCCGAGACATAAAAACGCCAGGCTGGAGTTTGCCGAACCTTACCTGAGAAATAGGGATGGGCGAGTCTACTCGCTAGGACTCGTTACTCGGCGAGTAGTAAAGGCCTCGCAGGACTCGGTACTCGGCGAGTTTCCCAGCGATTACTCGCACAGTAATGAGTGCAATGCAAGTCAATGGCAATCCTAGTTTTGTCAGAGTTTACTTTTTCTCACTCGTTAGACTCGCTATATCACATCGCTATGTAGCTTGAATCTCCCCAAATCGTTTAAACAATCGCACCGCTTCACGGATACCCGCTGTCAGCAGCGAGTCTGAGCGAGTCTGAGCGACTCTACGAATCCGAGTCCTGTATACTGTATTCAGGACTCGCGAATACAGAATCTGTTATGTTCCGACAAAGCTTCCGAGACAGCCTAGCGTGTTAGGTCAGAAAACTTGTGAAGATGGACAAGCATGTTAGCCAATCATATTCAGTAATGCCACAGCCATGTTGGTTGTGGCAGGACTATGATTGGCTTCTGTCCATCGTGATGCCTATGTCATGTATGAGAGGCGAAGCTGTATATAAGCCTTGCCACCGCCATTACCTCCACATTCCTGTGACGATCTGAGCTAGTGCAGGGTGAGGTAGATGCTGGAGCAGATCATAGGGAGTGTCAGTCAGTGTAGGGAAACTTCAAGATTCCTTGTATTTAACCCAAACAGCTCTTCTGAGAGCTACTAGGAGGACAGAGGAGTACTGTGTAGAGGACTGTAGGCAGGCAGGCAGGGAGGAGCAGCCTTACAGTGCACACAGGACCGACCTCATAGCTTAGCTTACTCACTCAACTTTCCTAATAGCTGAAGTAAGAGGCTTAGCTGAGGTACTATTTCTTATTTTTTTGCACCTGATAGATTTTGGGTCATAATAACCCCTTCAGCTTTATTTTCTCTGTGGCAGACCAGTGCGTTGCTGCTCTCCTACCTGCAAATAGCACGTACGCCACCTGCTTGTGCGACTACTTGTGCGCACTTAATAATTTTTGCAGGGACTAGTGTGCTGCTTCACTGCCAAGTGTTAGCACACACTTAACCCGCCAAAACGGCAATGCGAGCGCTTTCTGAGACACATCTGCGATTTGTAAATCGCACATTACTCGCTATTACTCGCTTCCCCATTCATTAACATTGGACTCGCTAGACTCGCAACGAGTAGCGAGTCCCGGGCTCGGACCCGCTAGAGTCAAGCGATTCCGAGTAATTTAGGACTTGCCCATCACTACTGAGAAAGCCTAAAACGTTTTGGAAGAATGTTCTCTGGTTAGATGAGACAACAGTAGAGCTTTTTGGGCAAAGGCATCAACATAGAGTTTACAGGAGAAAAAAAGAGGCATTCAAAGAAAAGAACACGGTCCCTACAGTCAAACATGACGGAGGTTTCCTTGATGTTTTGGGGTTGCTTTGCTGCCTTTGGCACTGGACTGCTTGAACGTGTGCATGGCATTATGAAATCTGAAGACTACCAACAAATTTTGCAGCATAATGTAGGGCCCAGTGTGAGAAAGATGGGTCTCCCTCAGAGGTCATGGGTCTTCCAGCAGGACAATGACCCAAAACACACTTCAAAAAGCACTAGAAAATGGTTTGAGATAAAGCACTGGAGACTTCTAAGGTGGCCAGCAATGAGTCCAGACCTGAATCCCATAGAACACCTGTGGAGAGATCTAAAAATGGCAGTTTGGAGAAGGCACCCTTCAAATATCAGGGACCTGGAGCAGTTTGCCAAAGAAGAATGGTCTAAAATTCCATCAGAGCATTGTAAGAAACTCATTGATGGTTACCGGAAGCAGTTGATCGCACTTATTTTGGCTAAAGGTTGTGCAACCAAGTATTAGGCTGAGGGTGCCAATACTTTTGTCTGGCCCATTTTTGAAGTTTTGTGTGAAATGATCAATGTTTTGCTTTTTGCTTCATTCTCTTTTGTGTTTTTTTCATTGAAGACAAATTAAATGAAGATAATAATACCAAAGAATTTGTGATTGCAATCATTTTCAGGAAGAAACTGAGTATTATCTGACAGAATTGCAGGGTTGTCAATACTTTTGGCCACAACTGTAAATAAAGAAGAGTAGTAGTAGTAGTAGTAGTAGCAGTGGTACTAGTAGTAGTACTAGTACTAGTAGTAGTAGTAGTAGTACTAGTAGTAGTAGTAGTAGTAGTAGTATAAGCAAAAGAGAAATAAACAATGCCTGCCAGTAGTGGATGAAGGTTTTAAGGCACCATCTACACGTAATTGCTTTATAGTCTATTTCCATGTAATGTTGGGACCAAATCAGTTTAAGAAACAGATTTTGACAATTTCATTCTAATTTTTTTGTGTAACATTGTCTCAAAATGCATTATCAACTGATGTGATTAAAAAATATTTGTTCTGCTCTTCCAGGCCAGTGTTCGTGATATTATACTAATGTCATTTTTGACCCTAACAGTTGCAATCAATGCAACTATCCCTGCATCTATTACAATTTGTCTACTATATGGTCAATCAAGGCTGAAAAAACAGGAAATCTTCTGTATTAGTCCTCAACGGATCAATGTAGCTGGGCAGCTGAATCTTGTGTGTTTTGATAAAGTAAGTTCAATTTGATTCGCCATCTATTTTAGTGACCGTTTGTTGCTGGCTGTACTATTTCTCCATGCATTACTAAGCACAATTATGATATTACAAAAGGAAAAAAAAATATGATATTTAGGCACATCACCACTTTTGGAAAGCCCATAGACTATATAAATGTCTGGGCAGGCTATACTATCTTCTGCGAAGTTGCTCTAAAACATCACTGCATACCAGGCAGCTAGCATGACAAAGAGTATTGGGCAAACATGCAGAATGAATAGCCGGAAGTCTGCCGGTGGACTTGTAGGGGTGTTCGGTCCTGGTGGGTATGGTTTGGGAGCAGGTGGGCATGGTTCGGCAGTTTCATCCGCAACCCAAACTAGTGTAAATTTTTAAGTTAATGTGGTCATGGACCTGATAATTATAGAAGTGGAAGTCTATAGGCGAAGCTACCCTAGCGCACTTAAAGCTTAATCTGAAATACTGATGTTTTAAAGAAACCATACTTTCAAAAGCTGTGTCTCGGATTTCTTCCCTAAGTTTTCCCCTTGCTCTGTTTACCTAGACTGCTATGTGTATCCCTGTGTTATTTAATAAAGAAGCTTCTCAATATAGAGGCTTGAGGGGGGTGAAAAATCCTTCAAATCCTGACTACTCATTCAAGACCAGTCATTTGAGATACATAATCCTTTGCCAGCTTTACAAAGTATGTTTTCTTTGAACCACTATTGTGTTTCAGCCAAAAATATAAATGACGCAATAGCACAGCCTATCAGATTCATACAGCTCAAACCATGGGCAACATTATCCTTAGGTCATCTTTTCTTTAAAAATGACCTTGTAACCCCTCTGGTTCTATGCTAACTGAATGCAGCATTGAATGCAGCGTGTATGCTGCATTCAGGGAAGGGGGCCCCATGTCTCTAGTCCCCCTGTGAGTTGTTAATAAGACTTTATAAAGTGAACAGATAAGGAGTCCAGAGGGACTTACTCAGTAAGGAGTCATCGCTGTTGCTGGTGTCCTCCCCGCCTCCAGCCCTCAGCGATAACACATACAGGAGGCTGAACAAGAGAGGGCTGGAGGTGGCACAGAGAGGGCTGGAAGTGGCACAGAGAGGGCTGGAGGCGGGGAGGACACCATACAACAGCGATGACTCATTACTGCATAAGTCCGTCCGGGCTGCTTATCTGTACACTTTATAAAGTCTTTTTAAGAGCTTACAGGGGGGCTAGAAACATGGGGGACCCCTTCCCTGAATGCAGCAGACACACTGCATTCAGTGGTGCCTTCAGTTAGCATAGCAGCAGGGGGGTGAAAGGTCCTCTTTAATACTCTAAGAGCTATATATTCCCTAGGTGAAAACATTTTCAGTTGCAATTCTACCATTTACAAGTTATTTTATAGTCGTTAAACCCCTTCTCCACAAAAGAAGTATATGTACAGTCATGGCCAAAAGTGTTGAGAATGATACAAATATTAATTTTTACAAAGTCTACTGCTTCAGTTTTTCTAATGGCAATTTGCATATACTCCAGAATATCATAAAGAGTGATCAGCTTAACAGCAATTACTTGCAAAGTCAATATTTGCCTAGAAAATGAACTTTAACCCCCAAAACACATTTCAACATCATTGCAGTCCTGCCTTAAAAGGAGCAGCTAACATCGTTTTAGTGATTGTTCCATTAACTCAGGTGTGGGTGTTGATGAGGACAGGGATGGTGATCAATCAGTCATGATTAAATAAGAATGACACCACTGGACACTTTAAAATGAGGCTGGTACTTGGTATCATAGTTTCTCTTCAGTTAACCATGGTTATCTCTAAAGAAACACGTGCAGCCATCATTGCACTGCACAAAAATGGCTTAACAGGGAAGAGTATCGCAGCTACAAAGATTGCACCTCAGTCAACAATCTATCACATCATCAAGAACTTCAAGGAGAGAGCTTCCATTGTTGTCAAAAAGGCTCCAGGGCGACCAAGAAAGACCAGCAAGCGCCAGGACCGTATCTTAAAACTTCAGCTGCGGGATCGGACTACCAGCAGTGCTGAGCTTGCTCAGGAATAGCAGCAGGCTGCTTTGAGTGCTTCTGCACGCACTGTGAGGCGGAGACTCTTTGAGCAAGGTCTGGTTTCAAGGAGGGCAGCAAAGAAGCCACTTCTGTCCAGAAAATACATCAGGGATCGACTGATATTCTGCAAAAGGTACAGGGAGTGGACTGCTGAGGACTGGGGTAAAGTCATTTTCTCTGATGAATCCCCTTTTCGATTATTTGGGACATCTGGAACGCTGCTTATTCGGAGAAGAAGAGGTGAGCGCTACCACCAGTCTTGTCTCATGCCAACTGTAAAGCATCCTGAAACCATTCAAGTGTGGGGTTGCTTCTCAGCCAAGGGAATCGGCTCACTCACAGTCTTGCCTAAAAACACAGCCATGAATAAAGAATGGTACCAGAATGTCCTCCAAGAGCAACTTCTCCCAACTGTCCAAGAGCAGTTTGGCGCCCAACAATGCCTTTTCCAGCATGATGGAGCACCTTGCCATTAAGCAAAGGTGATAACTAAATGGCTCAGGGAACAAAAGAGAGATTTTGGGTCCATGGCCTGGAAACTCCCCAGATCTTAATCCCATTGAGAACTTGTGGTCAATCATCAAGAGACGGGTGGACAAACAAAAACCAACAAATTCTGCCAAAATGCAAGCATTGATTATGCAAGAATGGACTGCTATCAGTCAGGATTTGGTCCGGAGGTTGATTGAGAGCATGCCAGGGAGTATTGCAGAGCTCCTGAAGAAGAAGGGTCAACACTGCAAATATTGATTTGCTGCATTAACTCATTCTAACTGTCAATATAACCTTTTGGTACTCATAATATGATTGCAATTATATTTCTGTATATGATATAAACATCAGACAAACACAAATAAAAACCAGAGGGCAGCAGATCATGTGAAAATATCATTTTGGTGTCATTCTCAAAACTTTTGGCCATGACTGTACAATCCTTGGTCGTCTCTCTCCCTTTGATGCAAACTCACGCGCTGAGCTCGCCTCACTCCCTGCACATGTCAGCTAATTTAATTAGCTGACAAATACTGCTAACAGATGTGTGTGGACCAGTGATCCATCCACCACCCCAAAAACTGACAGCCCAATCTAAAGTGGCACAGCGGAGATTGCTCTATTCCCCAATGTCATTCAAAAGTACAATTTGTCGTGCAAAACACCAAGCCCTAATATGCAGAAAAAAGTTCACAGCAGCACACAGTCACTGCCAATCATGTGTGTTTACATAGATATAGATAGCTAGATAGATAGATAGATAGATAGATAGATAGATATAGATAGATAAAAGTGTAACAGCCATGCATGTGAGAAAAAATATAAAAACATGCGTTTTTTTTTAAAAAAAAAATCAATTTTTTGGATATTTTATCTTTGTAAACTAAGGTTCTTGGTACACATATTGGTCAATACCTGTTTGCCCATCAACCAGCTTCAAGGTGACTTTAGATCTGATGGCTCCCTATCCTACCATGTCACTCTTTCCTTGGGTTTAGCTAAGCCTCCATTTTTATAATTTCTGAGAATTGGGAGGACTCACTTCAATCAAAGACCACATGGGGAGGATGGGGGTGCAGAGTAAAGCTGTGGAGCCAGTAACTCCAACAATTATATAGAAATAAAAAAAGCTAAACAGCACTCAAGGTCTAATCTGAACTGGTGCAAGCTGCAATACTGAACAATAAACAGAAAAAAGTTCACAGCAGCACAAAAACTGACAGCCCAATCTAAAGAGGCACAGTGGGAATTGCTCTATTCCCCAATGACATTCAAAAGCACAATTTGTCCTGCAAAACGCCAAGCCCTAATATGCAGAAAAAAGTTCACAGCAGCACACAGTCCCTGCCAATCATGTGTGTATACATGCATATAGATAGATAGAAGTGTAACAGCCATGCATCTGAGAAAAAATATAAAACATGCTTTTTTTAAAAAAACTACATTTTTGGATTTTTTTCTTTTGGGATATTTTATCTTTGTAACCTAAGGTTCTTGGTAGACATATTGACCAATACCTGTTTGCCCATCAACCAGCTTCAAGGTGACCTTAGATACTCCCACTTCTCATAGAAATTATAAAAATGGAGGCTTAGCTAAGCCCAAGGTAAGAGTGACATGGTAGTATAGGGACTAGGGATGAGCGAGTATGCGCGGCGCTACTTGTTACTCGCACAAGTATCCCTGTACTCGGGATGCTCGGCGAGCACCGAGTACCGCCGAGATGCTCGGACTTTTCGCTAATATTTATCTATCTGACACAAGCACACTGCTCCCTTCAGTGCACACAGTGAGCTGGCACCTCACAGAGAGCAGATTCATTGTTAGGATCCCTCTAGGGGGCACATGCTGAGGCGATTTGAAAAATCCCACCCTCCCGCCCTTTCCCAGGAACACTCATTTTATAACCGGAAGTCTGTGGGCGGAGCCTGTCACTAATTGACTTACATTGGGCTCGGTGCTCTGGCCGAGTACACGAGTATCTTGGGATGCTCAGCCAGAGCATCGAGCACCCGAGTATTTTAGTACTCGCTCATCTCTACTAGGGACCCATCAGATGTAAGGTCACCTTGAAGCTGGTTGATGGGCAAACAGGTATAGGCCAATATGTGTACCAAGAACCTTAGTTTACAAAGATAAAATATTTTTTGAAAAAAAAAATGCATGTTTTTATATTTTTTTTCTCAGACACATGGCTGTTGCACTTCTATCTATATTTATGTATAGTATCAAAAAAGGACTGCAGCACTCCTTATTCTTTTCAAAATCCGCCTTTATTAGGCCATCAGGTGTAATGCAAGCATTGTAAGTAGTGATGAGCGAGTACTAAAATGCTCGGGTGCTCGAAGCTTGGGTCGAGTACCGAGCCCAATGTTATCCTATGGGAGACACGAGTATTTTTATGAAATGACTGCCGACAGCATGGAAAAACCCTAAAAATGTCACACAAGTCTCAGAAGAGTGCTGAAATGACATGGCATCACCATGGGGAAGACCCCTGGAAGCATTTCTCACTCATTGTTCACAGCTGTGAACAATCTTGTCCGAGTTTCACTCCAATTTTACCGAGTCACCAGAAAACCTTCCAAAATGATACCAAAATGAATATTTAGGGTGGAAATGTTGGCACATATCCAATAGTGAGATACAGCTGGTGTATGTCACTTTTTGTGATTACATGAAAGATTTTACCTGAAAACATTGTGCGGCACTCCGATGTCCCTGAGAAGAGACGTACATGAAGGCCTCTTGACATAATGTGCCCATTTTGAGGAACTGGGTCTATTGTAGTATTTTCCTTTGCCAGGGCAGTCCAAAATTTGTAGGTTCACCAATGCCCCTGGATAGAGACGTGCATGAGGGCCTGTAAACCTGAAGTGGGTGTATAGTAGTATAGCCCTTTGGCCAGGGCAGCCAAAAATTGGGAGGTTCAACAATGACCCATGCATACAGACATGTAGTAGGGCCTGTAACCCTCAAGTGGGTGTATTGTAGTATAGCCCTTTGGCAGGGCAGCCAAAAATTGGGAGGTTCAACAATGCCCCTGGATACAGACATGCAGGAGGGCCTGTAAACCTCCAGTGGGTGTATTGTAGTATTGCCCATTGGCAGGGCAGCCAAAAATTGGGAGGTTCAACAATGCTCCTGGATACAGACATGCAGGAGGGCCTGTAAACCTCAAGTGGGTGTATTGTAGTATTGCCCTTTAGCCAGGGCAGCCAAAAATTGGGAGGTTCAACAATAACCCATGCATACAGACATGTAGTAGGGCCTGTAACCCTCAAGTGGGTGTATTGTAGTATAGCCCTTTGGCAGGGCAGCCAAAAATTGGGAGGTTCAACAATGACCCATGCATACAGACATGTAGTAGGGCCTGTAACCCTCAAATGGGTGTATTGTAGTATAGCCCTTTGGCAGGGCAGCCAAAAATTGGGAGGTTCAACAATGACCCATGCATACAGACATGTAGTAGGGCCTGTAACCCTCAAGTGGGTGTATTGTAGTATAGCCCTTTGGCAGGTCAGCCAAAAATTGGGAGGTTCAACAATGACCCATGCATACAGACATGTAGTAGGGCCTGTAACCCTCAAGTGGGTGTATTGTAGTATAGCCCTTTGGCAGGGCAGCCAAAAATTGGGAGGTTCAACAATGTCCCTGGATACAGACATGTAGTAGGGCCTGTAACCCTCAAGTGAGTGTATTGTAGTATAGCCCTTTGGCAGGGCAGCCAAAAATTGGGAGGTTCAACAATGACCCATGCATACAGACATGTAGTAGGGCCTGTAACCCTCAAGTGGGTGTATTGTAGTATAGCCCTTTGGCAGGGCAGCCAAAAATTGGGAGGTTCAACAATGACCCATGCATACAGACATGTAGTAGGGCCTATAACCCTCAAGTGGGTGTATTGTAGTATAGCCCTTTGGCAGGGCAGCCAAAAATTGGGAGGTTCAACAATCCCCTGGATACAGACATGCAGGAGGGCCTGTAAACCTCAAGTGTGTGTATTGTAGTATTGCCCTTTGGCCAGGGCAGCCAAAAATTGTAAGGCTCCACATTGTCCCAGGATAGAGACGTGCAGGAGGGCCTGTAAACCTCAAGTGGGTGTATTGTAGTATTGCCCTTTGGCAGGGCAGCCAAAAATTGGGGGGCTCCACATTGTCCCTGGATAGAGACGTGCAAGAGGGCCTCATAACATTTTTCCCATTGAAAAGGAGCGGGTCTCCTGTCGTTGTAATGCCCATTCTAAAAGAATGGGCGAAAAAATTTACCACTGCGGGTATACCTCAAACAACAGCCTAACTATTGTAACGGTTATCATGGTGGCACATGAGGAGAAGGAGGAGCAGTCCAGCGATTAGCCAAAGTCCTGAAGTGTGTACCCATGGGTGAGTGGAGGTACATGGCAAATTCACATAACAAAATTTTAATTCAGTTGTCATTTGCTGGTGGTGTGGTGAAGTCTGGCCCCATCCAACCCTTGTTCATCTTGATCAGAGTCAGCCTGTCAGCATTTTCAGTTGACAGGTGGGTGCGTTTATCAGTAATGATTCCACCTGCAGCACTGAAAACACGCTCTGATAAAACGCTAGCGGCAGGGCAGGCCAGGACTTCCAAGGCGTAGAGAGCCAATTCATGCCACGTGTCCAGCTTGGAGACCCAATAATTGAAAGGCACAGAGGAATCTCGCAGTACAGTTGTTCGATCTGCAAGGTACTCCTTCAGCATCTGCCCAAACTTAGCATTTCTGGTGGCACTACCCCGCACCTCAGGGGCTGTGGTACGTGAGGGGCTGATAAAACTGTCCCACATCGTAAAGACAGTTCCCCTACCTCTGGCGGATTGGACTTGTGCCCCTCTCGGCCGTACGCCTTGGTTGTCCACCGAATCCTGACCTATGCCGCTAGCGTTTTGTGAGGGGAATGATTTGCCTACTTCCGTGACTATGGCCCTGTGGAACTGCTGCATTTTGGCTGACCTCTCCACCTCAGGAATGAGAGACATAAAGTTCTCCTTGTAGCGTGGGTCTAACAGTGTTGCCAACCAGTACTGATTGTCGGCCAAGATGTTCTGAACGCGAGGGTCACGAGCCAGGCAGCTTACCATAAAGTCAGCCATGTGCGCCAGACTCTTAACAGCCATCACTTCAGTATCCAGACCAACACGATGACTGAACATGCTGTCCTCCTCCTCCTCCTCCTCCTCCTCATCTCCCCTGTCCTCTGGCCAGCCACGCTGAATCGAGGGTATGAGTGGTGTGCATGTCATATCCTCAATTTGGCCAGAGAGTTGCTCCATGTCTTCATCCTCCTCCTCCTCGTCATAGTCCTCCACTGCACGTTGTGATGAGATGAGGCTGGGCTGTGTGTTTTCACCCACACCCACTACTGTTTCTTGCTCCAAGTCATCGCGCTCGGCCTGCAATGCATCCTCTTTGATTTTCAGCAGAGACCGTTTTAGAAGGCAGAGTAGTGGTATAGTGATGCTAACAATGGCGTCATCGCCGCTCACCATCTTGGTGGAGTCCTCAAAGTTTTGGAGGACGGTACATAGGTCCGACATCCATCTCCACTCCTCAGGTGTTATGTGTGGAGTTTGACCCATTTCCCGACGGCTTAGGTGATGCAGGTAGTCCACAACTGCCCTCTTCTGCTCACATATCCTGACCAACATGTGCAGAGTTGAATTCCAACGCGTGGGGACACCACACACCAGTCTGTGGGCAGGAAGACGCAAACGGCGCTGAAAGCCGGCAAGGCCGGCTGAAGCAGCAGGTGACTTGCGAAAATGTGCAGACAGACGGCGAACTTTTACCAGCAGTTCAGACACCTCTGGGTATGACTTTACAAACCTCTGAACCACCAGGTTGAGCACATGGGCCACGCATGGAACATGCGTCAGCTGGCCTCGCCTCAAAGCTGCCACCAGGTTCCGGCCATTGTCACACACCTTTCCTGGCATTAGGTTCAGAGGTGTGAGCCAGTGATCTGCCTGCTGTTTCAGAGCTGTCCACACCTCTTCTGCATTGTGGGGTTTGTCACCTATGCAGACTAGCTTCAGCACAGCCTGTTGCCGCTTTAAAGAGGCAGTGCTGCAGTGCTTCCAGCTTGGGACTGGTGTGGAAGGTACAGTGGATGAGGATGCGCAGGAGGAGGAGGCTGAGGAGCATGACATTCCGGAGCTGTAGAGTGTCGGTGAAACCCTGACAGAGGTAGGGCCTGCTATCCTTGGTGTGGGAAGGACGTGTTCCGTCCCTCGCTCAGACTGGAACCCAGCCTCAACAATATTAATCCAGTGTGCCGTCAAGGAGATGTAGCGGCCTTGCCCACAAGCACTTGTCCACGTGTCTGTGGTTAGGTGGACTTTGGCTGAAACAGCGTTGTTCAGGGCACGTGTGATGCTGTTGGACACGTGGTTATGCAATGCGGGGACGGCACATCTGGAGAAATAGTGGCGGCTGGGGACCGAGTAACGTGGGACAGCAGCCGCCATCAGGTCGCGGAATGCTTCCGTCTCCACCAGCCGGAAAGGCAACATTTCTAGCGCTATGAGTCGCGAAATGTGATCATTCAGGACTGTGGCATGTGGGGCGTTGGCAGCGTATTTGCACCTGCGTTCAAATGTTTGCTGAATGGATAATTGAACGCTGCGCTGGGACAAGGACGTGCTTGATGGTGGTGTAATTTGTGCGTGGGCAACTTCAGGTGCAGGGCCGGAGGCTCGTTCGCGGCCAGCATGGACAGGGGATTGGCTCGCACGCACAACAGGCGAAGACGTAGCAGTGACATCAGCAAGCACCGCTCCTCGACTCTGTTGTACTTCCCACAAAGTCGGGTGCTTGGCTGACATGTGCCTGATCATGCTGGTGGTGGTCAGGCTGCTAGTTTTCGTACCCCTGCTGATACTGGCATGGCAGGTGTGGCAAATGGCCTGTACTGCCTGTTGGGATGCTATGCCTCTCTCCCCCTGTGCACTGCTGGCCTCGCTCTGCATATCCTCCTGCCATGTTGGGTCAGCTACTGGATCATCCACCACGTCGTCTTCCTCTTCCGCACCCTGATCCTCCTCCTGACTTCCTGGCAATTGTGTCTCATCATCGTCCACCCCTTGTTGAGACACTTTGCCAACGTTCCGTTCCTGAGAACGTGGCTGCTCAAATATTTGGGCATCTGTACATACCATCTCCTCAGCACCCACTTCAAGAGGAGGTGGCGACAGGCCAGATTCTGCGAATGGATACGTGAACAGCTCTTCCGAGTGTCCTAGTGTGGGATCAGTAATGTCCGTGGACGTGTACTCGGCCTGGTGGTAGGAAGGAGGATCAGGTTGGGAAATGTGCAGTGCAGTATCATGGCTACTGACACTTGACCGTGTGGAAGACAGGGTGTTTGTGGAGGTGCTCATCTGACTTGAAGCATTATCCGCTATCCAAGTAACAACCTGTTGACACTGGTCTTGGTTCAACAGCGGTGTACTGCTGCGGGCCCCAAGAATTTGGGACAGGACGTGCGAGCGAGGAGATGTGGCCCTTTGTTGTTGCGAAATTAGTGCTTGCACACGACCTCGGCCTCTGCCTGCTCCACCATCACGTCCACTTCCTTGTTCCTTGCCAACGCCCTTGCCAACGCCCTTGCGCATTTTGCCTGTATACAGCGTCAAACTGTCTGGTGACTGTAGAGGTCACAGAAGATTAGGATTTTAGGCCCTAACCTGTATCAAGGTATGACGTACACCAGTCTGGTGACTGTAATGGTCACAGATTAGGATTTTAGTCCCTAACCTGTATCAAGGTATTAAGTACACCAGTCTGGTGAATGCAATGGTCACAGGAGATTAGGATTTTAGTCCCTAACCTGTATTAAGGTAGTAAGTACACCAGTCTGGTTACTGTAATGGTCACAGATTAGGATTTTAGTCCCTAACCTGTATCAAGGTATGACATGCACCAGTCTGGTGACTGTTCAGATCACAGGAGATTAGGATTTTAGGCCCTAACCTGTATCAAGGTATGATGTACACCAGTCTGGTGACTGTTCAGATCACAGGAGATTAGGATTTTAGTCCCTAACCTATATCAAGGTATGACGTACACCAGTCTTGTGACTGTTCAGATCACAGATTAGGATTTTAGTCCCTAACCTGTATTAAGGTAGTAAGTACACCAGTCTGGTGACTGTAATGGTCACAGATTAGGATTTTAGTCCCTAACCTGTATCAAGGTATGACGTACACCAGTCTGGTGACTGTTCAGATCACAGGAGATTAGGATTTTAGGCCCTAACCTGTATCAAGGTATGATGTACACCAGTCTGGTGACTGTTCAGATCACAGGAGATGAGGATTTTAGTCCCTAACCTGTATCAAGGTGGTACGTACACCAGTCTGGTGACTCTAATGGTCACAGGAGATGAGGATTTTAGTCCCTAACCTGTATCAAGGTAGTACGTACACCAGTCTGGTGATTCTAATGGTCACAGATTAGGATTTTAGTCCCCAACCTGTATCAAGGTAGTACGTACACCAGTCTGGTGACTCTAATGGTCACAGAAGATGAGGATTTTAGTCCCTAACCTGTATCAAGGTAGTACGTACACCAGTCTGGTGATTCTAATGGTCACAGATTAGGATTTTAGTCCCTAACCTGTATCAAGGTAGTACGTACACCAGTCTGGTGACTCTAATGGTCAAAGGAGATGAGAATTATAGTCCCTATGTCCTAACCTGGATCAAGCTAGTAAGTACAACAGTCTGGTGACTGTTATGGTCACAGAAAAGCTTGGATTCCGATCTGGATCACCCTGCCTATATCCTCCTAGATTAGTCCTGAGAAGGACTGTTGTGGTCAGCAGCAGCAGTTTGCAGCCCTGTTCCGGATCTACCTATGAGGGCCACAAATCTGTCCCTAAGCAGCAGCAGACACTCTCCCTACACTCACTGTCTGGATGCCTGTGTGCAGAGCACAGCGTGGCCGGGTCTTATAAAGGCTCGGTCACGCTGTGCAGGCCGGCCAATCACTGCAATGCCACAACTAACAGGGCTGTGGCATTGCAGTGGTCTGCCAGCCAATCCCTGCACGTGGGCTGGCTCTCAAAAGAACGCCAACATGCAGAGATGACGACCACGAGCACAGCACGAGTATCGCAAGATTACTCGGTGCTCGCCGAGTAGCCCGAGTACAGTGATACTCGTGCGAGTACCGAGTAGTGGCGAACATGCTCTCTCATCACTAATTGTAAGCATTACACCTGATGGCCTAATAAAGGCTCTTTTTCTTTTGAATATATGTATGTATTCACACATAATTGGCAGTGACTGTGTGCTGCTGTGAACTTTTTTCTGTTTATTGTTCAGTATTGCAGCTTGCCCCAGTTCAGATTAGACCTTCAGTGCTGTTTAGTTTTTTTTATTTCTTTCCCAGCCCTAATATGGTGGAAAAATAATAAAGTTATGGTTCTTGGAAGCAGGCAAGGAAAAAGCTAAAACTAACAACTGAAAATAGTCTGGGGGTGAAGGAGTTAATCATGAAATCATTATGGCAGACCAGCTTTTACCATAGGATCGGAAATCGTTCAGTAGAATCTGTAACTTCAGATACTGTGCTGAAAATAAGAATGCTAAAATGTGCCTGTATTACTTGCCTGAAAGTGGCGTTGGATCTAAAATATTTCCACATCACCATAAAATGTTTCAATTAATTTCTTCGTAGACTGGCACTTTGACAGAAGACATAATGGATTTGTATGGTATTCTTCCTTGTGAGAAAAGCTGGTAAGTCAGCAAAATAACTATAAAATAAAGTATATGTAAAGCGTATGCCTGCCAGAAGCAAAACAGGCTCAATTGGTGGTCAATGCAATAATGCAGAGCATTTACTAATTTGCTATTTTTTTATCAATTAGTTAATTGTGTTCTCCCCTTTAAAGGGGATGTCCATTCCGCATGTGAGCCCCCATAAAAATAAAAAAAGACAATCGAGCCCCATGACCAATCACCATCAGTTTTTCTCCTCCTGTCTTTGGGCAGTTAAGTAATTAACCGGAAGTAAGTGATGCAGCTGCAATTCATTTCCTGTTAATTGCCCTGCATCTGAAGGTAAGGAGATGGAAGCAAGAGGTGATCAATTGCGGGACTCACGTGTCATAACAATGTAACGTGGGCATCGGAACCATGCATGGGAGATAAGTATATACTTTGTTATTTTTATGGGAACGAACATGAGGAATGCAAAGGAGTTGTTTAAGTAGTGGACAACCCTTTTAAGTGAGCCCTAGGGGATCTCTTATTCTATCTAACTCTTTCTCTACCTGATGTCTGCTGTGTTTACTATGTTTAAAGCCATTCACTTCATTTCTCCAACTAATTTACATTTCTAAACAATTTTATGTGCTCTAACATACATTTTTAGTTTTCAGGATATGACATTTTTCACTTCTTCTAATAATTTATGCTGGTGTCCAATACTTCAAGCAATGACATGTTGCCACTCACTCATCACATTAGATGGAAAATTACTAGGAGATCCATTGGACTTGAAGATGTTTGATGGAACAGGATGGGTAAGTCACATATTTAAGTAAAGCAAAAAAGTTGGGATATTTATGTAAAATGTAAATAAAACAGGAATGCAATGATTTTGGAATGTATTAGTTATATTCTTTTTAATGAAAAGGAAAAATGTCTAACTCATTTAGTAATTGGAGAAAGGTTAACTAAAGACTGTAAATGTAAGTTGTACCAATGAAAACAGCTGGAAGGTGTTGGAGAAGTAGAGTCTTTCAGGGGCAGAGATGGTCAGAGGTTCTCCAATCTGTCACAACTTTTAAAAATTGTAGATCAATTTCAGAAAACTATTCCTCAAGGTAAAATTGCAAAAACTACCAATATCCCACTATTTACTGTATATGGTACCATGTTTCCCTGAAAATAAGACAGTCCCCAAAATTAAGAAGTACTAAGGGGGTTTGCTATGCTGCTGACTATAAGGCACCCCTGAAAGTAAGGCATACACATTTTTTGTAGGACAGCATGCCTGTCAATCAGAAGACCAAGGCGTGCAGCTGTGAACTCATCCTCTAGCCTCCTGCCGTTGTCCCGGTGTCCACCGCTGTATTTATTCCGGCGCCACTCTCATTCAGCTTCATGCCTCAGATGTCCTAGATGTACAGTGCTGCCGGCCAATCAAGCCAGCAGCTAATGTCAATGCATAATATTAGCTGCTGGCCTCTGACTGGCCAGCGGCTGCCAGCCTCTAATTAGCTGGCAGCACAGTACATCTACAGCAGCTGAGGCAGGGAGCTGAGAGTGGTGCCAGAATAAATACAGCATAGCGCAGAGGACCGGTGAGTAAAGGGGTGTGTGTTTCTCACTGGTCCTCCATGCTGTACCATGTTTATTCCTGTGCCACACTCAGCTCCCTGCCTCAGCTGCCATAGATGTACGGTGCTGCTGGGCAAGCAGAGGCCCTCATGTAACATCATGCGATTAATTACATTAGCTGCTGGCCTCTTATTGGCTGGCAGCTGCTGGCCTCTAATTGGCCAGCGGCACCGTACATCTACGGCATCTAAGGTAGGAAACTGAGAGCGGCACCAGAACACATGCAGAGGCTGACCAGTCAGAAAAGGTGTGTGTGTGTGTGTCTGTGTGTATAGTATGTGCATGTATCTGTTAAGTTCCCTGGAAAGATGTCCCATCATGAAATTTAGAGCCCAAAACCGGTAATATAATTTTCAAGAAAGGCATCCAGTCCTTCTTGTACTTTGGTAGTGACAAAACACTTGTATGTGTGTGACTGAGACGAGATTTCTTCCTTAATCCAATTAGGGCTGAGGAAAACATTGCACATCTGAGCTGCCTCATTACTCATTTCAAAACATAGGTCAGAGTGCATTGCAAGATTTTCTTGCATTGCAATGGTGCAAGTTACACACTAGTGTGACTCCAGCCGTAGGCCTCAGTCACAAGAGCCCATGTTAGATAATCAGGCAGCTCAGACCTGCAAGCTTTTCCTCAGCAATGTAAGGGCTGAGGAAAAAAATGCCGCATGCGACGATTGTGTGCGAGTCTCGCTCATACAAGTCTATGGGTGCGAGTGAAACATCAAGCTGCACTCGGCAGACATCTGAGTGCACTGCAATATACACAGAGGCCAGCAATGGAAGAGATGGAGAAATTAATCTCTCCCTCCTCTATGCACTTTTAATCCGATCACAGGATCAGATCACAGGCACATAACACTCGGCTCACGCTCACTGCAGAGACTGAGCTGAGTGTCATTAGCACCTTGTATCCAATGCTCTCGCATCACATGCCATACGCAAGTGTGACTCTGGCCTAAAGGGAATATGTTCACATAAAACTTTGCATACCCCAAGAGAAATTGACATGTTGCGGATTTGACACACGCATCGGCAGTCAGTTTATGCCGAGTAAAAGAGAAGCACAGTGGGCATGACATATCTTTAACTCGAATCCACTTTGCATTCTTAATGCATTTCTGCAGTAAGGTTTATCCTCCAGCACCCAATGCAATTATGTAAGGAAAATCCACACATAAAACTGTGTCCCATGATGAGTTTTAAGTAAGCTTTTGGTGCTGCATATTTTTGCTGTGTCAAAACTTCACCGCCTTACAGTTCCAGCAAAGTAGATGGAATTTAAAGAACTCTCTTTTATAGAACTCTCTTGCCCATTGTGCTTTTTAACTCCGCAACATAACAACTTCTCTTGCGGCTTCGCTAATTTTTATATGCAGATTTTCTCCGTAGACTTGTATTAGATGTTAAACATTTTATGGTAAAAATAACACATGCATTTTCTGTGTGTTTCCACTGTTTAAACGTATCAGAAAATGCAAGTAATTCACACTTGACTATTTCAATAAATGTTTGACATAGTCAAGTACCAGGAAATATATATAAAAAAATCAGCTTTACTTATTGCATGACCCACCAAGAAGAGACTAACACCACAACATCAAAAATGCGAGAACACATGTAAAAAAAAGGCACTCATAAACGCAATGAAAAAAAAGCCCATGAAGCTTCTGTAACAGAATAGGTGCAGAAATGCTTCAGAAATACTGCAACAGTAAAAGCTCTCCAAATATTCATCGTCAGAACGTAGCCTACAATTCAGCGTACTAGTAAAAATAAGTGACATGTTGTGGATTTTAAACTCACACCACAGGTCAGTTAAAAAAAAACATTTTAGTAATTGTTTTATAGCAGGGGTGGGGAACCTCAGGCCCCAGGGCCGAATGCGGCCCTCGATGAATTGTTTGCAGCCCACGGGCAGATTCCTGGGGACTGCAGTGCTCAGGCTGGCAAACGCATTTTGCTGATATTCTGTCCTTTAAATCCAGCACCCCTGTGATCTCTATGCCCCAGCCTCAGCCACCCCAGTGAGGTATATGCTCCCAGCCTTTCCTGTAATGTCTAGGGCTCTAGCAAACCTGGAAAAGCAGTTGAGAAGCAACATAACCAATATCACCTACGCCAAAGAGAAGCAGCCCCAGCCACCACTGTAGGGGTGAGTTGATTGTTGAACCAAATGTAGGTAATTTTTGAGTTGATAATTTTGTACGGCCCCCGAAGAATTGCAGAAATTTCCAAATGGACCTCGGCAGAAAAATGGTTCCCCACCCCTGTTTTATAGAATAAAAAAATAATCTGACTTTCTCTTCACTTCTACAATTCAGGGACATAGAGATACACTGCTATGTACGGATGCATCTCTAAATAGCTGAATAATCTGCTTCTGGGTTCCCTTCCTGCACTACAGAACAAGATTATGAAATCCTCCTGTGTTTCAGTCTGGGAAGTGGCTCATTAGTAGAGCTGTTGCTTATGAACCAGCAGTTCATAAGTTTGAGTTCCAGGGAAAACAGCTAAGAGTTACTTTAATTTATGCACTTCTGAAATTCCTACACTTCCTCCACAGAGGTGAAGCTATGCAGAGATAAGAGGAAGTCAGGACAAAGTTCTGACTAGCGTGACTCAATTCAGAAAAGTCCTGCTGAATACGGAACTGTTGGGAGCTATGCAAACTCTGCTGCAAGTATGAGGCTAGAGTCACACATAAGCCCTTGGTCCGTTTTTGGCTTCATTTATAGCATTTTTTTTTCTAAGTCCAAAAACTGATAGAAAAATGGATTGGATGTAATAAACACCATTTCCGTTTTTTTCTGGACCTAAAAACATTGCTATATCCGTTTTTGAGTCAAAAACGTTGCTAGCAACGTTTTTGGCATCTGTTAAAAAACGCATGTTTTTTTTACATGGGGCCCTATGGGAAACGCATGCGTTAACGCATGGCACATATAGGCACCTGCGTTAACGCATGCGTTAACGCATATGCGTTTTTAATGAAAAAATTACTAAGTCGAAAAACGTTCAGAGTTGCAGGAGGCTCAAAAAGCACCCAAAAAAAAACAGATTGGTCATGGAAATCACTTCCAAAAACGGATTTCTATGTGTGACCCCAGCCTGAGCCAAGTGAATGTGAGCACAGATGAGGAGTAGAAGGTGATATTATTATCGCCATCTTCTCCATGCCTCTGAGTATATTGTTTATTTAAGTGTCCGAGTGCAGTACAATGTGTCACACGCACCCTTAGGCTTGTATGGATGTGTGTGATCCAATTTGCGGACGCACTTGTATCATGCTGCAATTTGAACTCATAGATCTACCTGCCTCATTGGTCCAAGTGCATTGTGAGATTTTCTTGCTTTGGACTTATCTGATTTAGGCTGGGGTCACACATAGAAGTCCGTTTTTGGAAGTGATTTCCATGACCAATCCGTTTTTTTTTGGGTGCTTTTTGAGCCTCCTGCACCTCTGGATGTTTTTGGACTTAGTAATTTTTTAATTTTTTTTCATTAAAAACGCATGTGCGTTAACGCATGCGTTAACGCAGGTGCCTATATGTGCCGTGCGTTAACGCATGCGTTTCCCATAGGGCCCCATGTTAAAAAAACTCATGCGTTTTTTAACTGATGCCAAAAACGTTGCTAGCAACGTTTTTGGCTCAAAAACGGACAGAGCAATGTTTTGAGGTCCAGAAAAAAAGACAGGGTGTTTATTATATCCAATCCGTTTTTCTGTCAGTTTTGGACTTAGAAAAAAAAATGACAAAAATGAAGCCAAAAACGGACCAAGGGCTTATGTGTGACCCTAGCCTAACATGCACATGTGAGGCTGGGGTTCCACATAAGCCCTCAGTCCGTTTTTGGCTTCAGTTTTCTCATTTTTTTTTTCTAAGTCCAAAAACTGACAGAAAACGGATTGGATGTAATAAACACCCTGTCCGTTTTTTTCTGGACCTCAAAACATTGCTCTGTCCGTTTTTGAGCCAAAAACGCTGCTAGCAACGTTTTTGGCATCAGTTAAAAAACGCATGCGTTTTTTGAACATGGGGCCCTATGGGAAACGCATGCGTTAACGCATGGCACATATAGGCACCTGCGTTAACGCATGCGTTAACGCATATGCGTTTTTAATGAAAAAATGACTAAGTCCAAAAACGTTCAGGGGTGCAGGGGGCTCAAAAAGCACCCTATAAAAAACGGATTGGTGATGAAAATCACTTCCAAAAACGGACTTCTATGTGTGACCACAGCCTGAGCGAGGCCTAAGTGCCAAAATCATGTCTCCAACATATCAGTGAATATACCAGGGTTGGCCACATAATTTTTAACTTATTTTACTGCCAGTGATAGACATTACACTACAGTGGCTGTAGCAAGTGGTTCAAAATTTTCAATGAAATCTAAAAGCAAAAATTATTTTTAACATGGACTGCATACATTTAGGTAAGAAAAAAATTGTCCCTAAAAGTGGAGAACCCCTTTAATAAATCTGAATTTAATCTTTTCAAAAGGAACTTGAAGATTACGAGGTTAAACTCACAGAAAATGGACCTTGTAATAGCTGCACAATGGTAAAACCTGGACCTACTGCATCAAAGGCAAGTCAATTGTATTTTCCTATTGATTCTTTACAGAAAAATTTTAACATGTATGTGTATGTCATTATCTTTTTTACCTTTAAAATCATTAAAGGGAAGTTTCAACTCTTAAAACTAAAGATCCTTGTGTAAAAGAATAGACACAAACAACTCCTCTTCTATCACTGCCCAGGTTTCCCTCCTTGACATTGGCTATGTGACCACTGCAGCCAATCACTTACTCACCCCTGTGCCCAGTGATTGGCTGCAAAAGTCACATGCTTATCATCACCAAAAAAAGCAGACACACACAATGTGGGATCAGCAAGTGAACATACATATTTTTATCTTACACCATGTTGGGCTATTTTGGTATTTTTTGTTGTTGTTTTTTTTAAAGATGTAAAATGAAGATTAATATTGATTGAATTTTAAGGACCAGGTCTTTCATGCCCCTAAATACCATAGTACCTATCATCAATCAAGAAGCTTTTTATTTAAGGGTGCTTTCACATCAGCGTTTTTTTTCAAATCGCGGCAGATGCGGTGAAAAAACCGCATCTGCCGCGATTACCGCATACCGGCTGCACTTGCGGCGCGGTTGCGGTTTTTTCCATGCAAAGTATAGGCGGACTTGCGGCAGGTGCGACAAGTGCGGTTTTGCACTTGCGGCAGGTGCGGCCGCGAAAAAAACCGCGGCTGACCGCGGTTTTTTTCGCGGCCGCACCTGCCGCAAGTGCAATACCGCACTTGCCGCACCTGCCGCAAGTCCGCCTATACTTTGCATGGAAAAAACCGCAACCGCGCCGCAAGTGCAGCCGGTATGCGGTAATCGCGGCAGATGCGGTTTTTTCACCGCATCTGCCGCGATTTCAAAAAAACGCTGATGTGAAAGGGCCCTAAGATGGCAGCTATGACTAACAAGAGTAAAAGGCTAGCATGAGAATGAGCACACCACTACTAATAATAAAAGAACAAATTTTATTAATACAAAGGACACACATATAAAAACACTAAAAACAAGCAACGAAATGCCTGAATACAGAAGAGTCTGACAATACCCAGATGGATTAGATGACCAAAGATCATGCACATAGGTTGTTGTAAACAAAAATGACGTAACTGTGATCACCCACATACCGTAGTAAGTGCAACACAATGTATTCAGGAACAGATGTGAATAGCCTACCTATTGAAGAGAATGAATCAAAGATGGCCAATAATAGGACACATATCCAAATGGCTAGATCTAATAGTATAAGGTGAAATAGATAGGCAGCTCAATAATACAAATTACAATGCAATCTATATGGGAGCAAATTTAAAGGAATATTTAGTAAATGGAATGATTCATGTTGTAAATAAGGCCTGTTTCACATCTAAGGGTGTGTGCGTTTTGCTAAATTTGCATATCTAGGCGTTTTTACCGCTAGAAACGCATAAAAACGCTAGCATTTTTTCCCCCATTGATTTGAATGGAAACGCATGTAAAAACGCAAAACGCATGCGCTTTTGCAAACGTTGCACAAAACGTTGGGAAATGCGTCTAGAGCGGCGTTTGCAAAAACGCATGCATTTTGCATTATTGAAAACGCACGTGTTTTTGCATGTGTTTTTACATGCGTTTCCATTAGAATCAATGGGGAAAAAACACTAGTGTTTTTAGAGGTAAAAACGCCTAGAAACGCAAATTAAGCAAAATGCACACCAACCTTAGATGTGAAAACACCCTAAGAGAAAATGACCCAAAATAGAACACCTATCCCAATAGCAAGATCTGATAAAATTAGATGCAAAAAGTAGGCACCTCAATATAAACTTTTGCTATGGAGTCCCCAAGATATATGCAAGCTGCAGTAGGCTGAGCAGAGCAAACTGATTAGAATGAAAACATGTAGAGCAGATGTAGGGTCAGGCTAATCCCACACATATCATTTCACTGGGGCGGCTTCATCAGGGAGGGCATATGCTAACTTCAGGTTTTGATGTTGCTGGGAGATGGGACGCTGTTGTTCACAGCGATGATGCTGTTCAGGGGTCCCCAGGTGTCAGCTGTTGCCAGGCGATATGGGACGTGACCCGCCCAGGGGTCTTTGGGGACTCGGTATCTGGGTGTGTACTGTAAGGGTGATGTCACCGGTGGCCTGCCCGGACCCGTGCCCTGGGGTCACTTGGAAAAAGGGAAAAAAATAATAAAAAAAATAGTAAAAGTCTCGTGACACCACCTGCAGTCTTCTGGTGAACACACCAGCGCCGCTTTGGGGACATCTCCTTTCCTTTGTAACTTTGGGATTCATCCCAGCTCTCCTGCCTTCCTCAAAGGGTGGGAAGAGATTCTGGGGGGTTCTAAGACCACTAATATACTGAAGGTGAAATGGGAAGGGATTTAAAGGCAGCTCCAGATGATGACTGTCAGCCAAAAGGTCAAGGGGATGATTTGATGGTTTGGGATCTGGTATGGGTGACCACTAAAAACTTAAAACTCAAGGTACCCTGTTTTAAGCTCACCCCCAGTTTGAACCTTTTCCGATGTTGGAGGTAGTCAAACCGGTTGCTTTCATGGTTAAGTTTCCTGAAAATATTAAAATTCCTAATGTTTTTCATAGATTTCTCCTTATTGTATCCCAAAAATCTATGGTATCTCAATCCTGTCCTGGTCCTATCCTGGTCATTCCATCACTACCCTATCATTATACTTTGCAGTTTTACAGTTTATTTGAAAAGCAGCTGGGCTGCCTCAGAAGATGTCGGAGTGGACTAATAGATAGACCTGTTGTGCTAATCAGTCCTAATCAGAGTCTGACAAAACCCTGTTTCATGTGAATACCTGACCCAAACTGCTGTATGGAATATTTTTGTTTTGTTTCTGCTTAATGATGGAAAGCTGTACATTTGTTTATGGTGAAGTTTAATGACCTTTGTCCTTGTTTGGACAAAGATACATTGAGCCTTTGTGAACACAACCATATGCGAATGTGAATCTCCACAGTGTTTATATATAAACTACAAATAGGCCCGATGCTATTGCATCGGGAGTGCGGTGAAATGAACAGGTGCCATAGAAATAGCCGCTGAATAGTACAGTCCTCTCTCCAGGAAGTATGCTGTTGTTGCGGGATTTATATGGTGTATGTGGTGGCTGAGTGGTTAGCACTGTGTGGTGGCTTAGTGGTTAGCACTGTATGGTGGCTCAGTGGTTAACATTGTATATGGTGGCTCAGTGGTTAGCACAGTATATGGTGGCTCAGTGGTTAGCACTGTATGGTGGCTCAGTGGTTAGCACTGCATACGGTGGCTCAGTGGTTAGCACTGTATACTGTGGCTCAGTGGTTTGCACTGTATACAATGGCTCAGTGGTTAGCACAGTATATGGTGGCTAAGTGGTTAGCACAGTATATGGTGGCTAAGTGGTTAGCACAGTATATGGTGGCTCAGTGGTTAGGACAGTATATGGTGGCTCAGTGGTTAGCACTGTATTTGGTGGCTCAGTGGTTAGCACAGTATATGGTGGCTCAGTGGTTAGCACTGTATATGGTGGCTCAGTGGTTAGCTGTTAGCTGTCTCGCCCTGTTCTCTGCCCCCATCTTCCCCTCTTCTCTGTGCCTGTGTCCCCCTGTCCTCTGCTCCTGTGTCCCCTGTCCTCTGCCCCTGCATACCCCTGTCCTCTGCCCCTGTGTCCCCCTGTCCTCTGACCCTGCATTCCCCTGTCATCTGCCCCTGTGTCCCCCTGTTCTCTGCCCCTGTGTCCCCCTGTCCTCTGCCTCTGTGTCCCCCTGTCCTGTGTGCCCTTGTCCTGTGTGCCCTTGTCCTGTGTGCCTATGTCCTGTGTGCCCATGTCCTGTGTGCCCCTGTGTCCCCCTGTCCTCTGCCCCTGTCCTGTGTGCCCCTGTGTCCCCCTGTCCTGTGTGCCCATCCTGTGTTCCCCTGTCCTGTGTGCCCCTGTCCTGTGTGCCCCTGTCCTGTGTACCCCTGTCCTGTGTGCCAGTCCTGTGTGCCCATGTCCTCTGTATCCCTGTGTCCCCTTGTCCTGTGTGCCCCTGTCCTGTGTCCCTGTCCTGTGTGCCTCTGTCCTGTGTGCCCATCCTGTGTGCCCCTGTCCTGTGTACCCATGTCCAGTGTGTCCCTGTCCTTTGTGCCCCTGTCCTGTGTGCCTGTCCTGCGTGCCCCTGTCCTGTGTGCCCATGTCCTGTGTGTCCCTGTCCTGTGTGCCCCTGTCCTGTGTGCCTGTCCTGTGTGCTCCTGTCCTGTGTCCCTGACCTGTGTCCCCCTGTCCTGTGTGCCCCTGTCCTGTGCCCCTGTGTCCCCCTGTCCTCTGCCCCTGTCCTGTGTGTCCCTGTGTCCCTCTTTCCTTTGTGTCCCTGTGTCCCCCTGTCCTGTGTGCCCGTCCTGTGTGCCCGTCCTGTGTGCCCCTGTCCTGTGTGCCCATGTCCTGTGTGTCCCTGTCCTGTGTGCCCATGTCCTGTGTGCCCATGTCCTGTATGCCCTTGTATCCCCCTGTCCTGTGTGCCCCTTGTCCTGTGTGCCCTTCTGTCCCCCTGTCCTGTGCACCCCTGTCCTGTGTGCCCCTGTCCTATGTGACCATGTCCTGTGTGCCCATCCCGTGTCCCCCTGTCCTGTGTGCCCCTGTCCTGTGTGCCCATCCTGTGTGCCCCTGTCCTGTGTGCCCATGCCCTGTGTGTCCCTGTCCTGTGTGCCTGTCCTGTGTGCCCCTGTCCTGTGTGCCCATGTCCTGTGTGCCCCTGTCCTGTGTGCCCCTGCCCTGTGTGCCTGTCCTGTGTGCTCCTGTCCTGTGTCTCCCTGTCCTGTGTGCCCCTGTGTCCCCCTGTCCTGTGTGCCCCTGTCGTGTGCCTCTGTGTCCCCCTGTCCTCTGCCCGTGTCCTGTGTGCCCCTGTGTCCCCCTGTCCTGTGTGCCCCTGCGTCCCCCTGTCCTGTGTGCCCATGTCCTGTGTGCCAATCCTGCGTGCCCCTGTCCCGTGTGCCCATGTCCTGTGTGTCCCTGTCCTGTGTGCCCCTGTCCTGTGTGCCTGTCCTGTGTGCTCCTGTCCTGTGTGGCCCTCTGTCCCCCTGTCCTGTGTGCCCCTGTCCTGTGTGCCCCTGTGTCCCCTTGTCCTTTGTGCCCATGTCCTGTGTGCCCATGTCCTGTGTGCTCCTGTGTCCCCCTGTCCTGTGTGCCCATGTCCTGTGTGCCTCTGTGTCCCACTTTCCTGTGTGCCCATGTCCTGTGTGACCCTGTGTCCCCTGTCCTGTGTGCCCATGTCCTGTGTGCCCTTGTGTCCCCCTGTCCTGTGTGCCCCTGTCCTGTGTGCCCTTCTGTCCCCCTGTCCTGTGTGCCCCTGTCCTGTGTGACCATGTCCTGTGTGCCCATCCTGTGTCATCCTGTCCTGTGTGCCCCTGTCCTATGTGCCCATGCCCTGTGTCCCACTGTCCTGTGTCCCACTGTCCTGTGTCCCCCTGTCCTGTGTGCCCTTGTCCTGTGTGCCCTTGTCCTGTGTGCCCTTGTCCTGTGTGCCTCTGTCCTATGTCTCCCTGTCCTTTGTGCCCCTGTGTCTCCCTGTCCTGTGTGCCCCTGTCCTGTGTGCCCCTGTCCTGTATGCCCTTGTCCTGTGTGCCCCTGTCCCCCTGTCCTCTGCCTCTGTTCTCTCCCTTCCACTGGTGTTACCATTGCAGGCTGAAGTCTGCAGGAAAAGAATCAGTGTGGAGCAGGTCATGTGACAGGGCGGGCTGATGTGACATCAAAGAGGACCTGTGACATGACCAGCTCCAAACAGATTGCCTTTCTCCAGCCATCAGCCTGCAATGGTAACACCGGTGGAGGGTGAGAACAGAGCGGCGAAGGGGGAGGATGGAGCGGCCGGGGGGAGGAGGAGGGAGAGCGAGCAGCGGGGAGAGCAGGCGGCAGCACTGCTACTGACCGCCATATGGGAATACCCATAACTTGGGTGTTCCAATATGGTGGCCAGCGCACTTCCGGTTGCGTGGACGCCGCTCATCTTCCAGCTGCGTTGCCGCTGACCTCCGTGCGGCGGCTGATCTCCCGACAGTAGCATTGGTGTCTTTGTCACTAAGGCTGGCTTCACACCACGGCAGAGTCTGGTCCGGACAGCCACGGACCGGATTTTGGCCCCATAGTATCCAATGGGGCCGGATGGAGCCGGGTGGCAGCTATCTGCCATCCAGTTTCCATCTCTCCGGAAGAATCCGGGAGAAATTGGATTTTTTTAACTGTACTCAAAAACGTTGCTTGCAACGTTTTTGTGTCCGGGGAGAAAAATCTCCCCAAATTGCCATATCCTGGATTCCCCCGGATCCTCCTGGATCTGGGGCAATCCGGTGCTCCCTACCATGGGAGCCTATGGGGCTGGATTTTCCCGGTCTGGGAGGATCCGGGAACAGGACACTGGCGGCTGCACGCCGCTATTAATTCAAGACCTCGGCTAGCTCCCCGCATGCCGCGGTCCTGATTCATCAGCAGCTGCAGCTGCATCTGGCTGCACACCAGACTGGAGGGCACATTTGGCCCTCCGGTTCTGTGTGCTGATCCGGCCCGGGGCTGTCAGGTTCATCCTGACAGCCCCGGACCGGACTCTTCCGTGGTGTGAAGCTAGCCTTAGACTTCTGGCGCCTGTGTAGCTATCCCACAATGGTGTCGCAGTGCACTGTGGGTTAGCGACATAAGCGCTGGAAGTCTGTGACACATATTATTGGTGATTATATAGTAGATATTATTATTTGAATTCTACAAAGTATAACTGATTAAATCGTTTTATTACCCAGGTCATTATACAGTAGATGTGACAAAACCAGATATATTTACATTTTTTAAAGAATTTTTGTAAATATCTTTTACAATTTTTTTCTGGTACCACATGCACTTGATATCTGATTTGTTTAGAGATTAGATAATATACCTTACTATACTAATTGTACAATTTACTATACTAGCCTGTCAGTGTTAGACTGACAGAAGAACTATTAGAGCCCACCTTCAACTGGATATTATTGACATTTGAATAAGACATGGAGGCATTGTCAGACTTCCGTTTGCCACAGCAGCCCACCACCACCTGAGCAGATGAGCTGAGAGATGTGATAATTTTTCTTTGTCAAACTCATTGGATGCCACAGTCACAGTCTCCCCTGTATCAGGCTGGCTTCACATTTGCGTTTAAGAACGCAGCGTATGTTGCGGATGTAAAAAACGAAATCCGCATGCGTATTGATTACCTATCTTTATAATAGGGTACGCATTCATGCGCAATGACATGCGTTTGCGTACATGTGCGTTTATTTTTTGCCCCCTCTGGATGCAACAAGCAGCATTTTTGCGTATAAAAAACGCATTATTGTTAATAGGTATGCAAGCGTCCGCGTGGTCTTGCGGATGTCTGCGGTTGAAACGCATGCGTTCTCTCCCCATGGGCGTTTCTGGCAAAAACAAACATGTTTGACCCAAAAAAAAAGATAAGAAATTCTGTAACGCATGCGGACAAAAAACGCATACGCATTGTACAAACGCAAGCATACGCACACAAACGCTGCGTTTATTTTAAGCATTGCGTATATGCTTTCGTACGATATGTGCAGTGTTTGCATGCAGATGCATGCGTTTTTGCATGCGTATACACATGCGCATTATACGCTGCGTTCTCAAACGCAAATGTGAAGCCAGCCTCAGATCAATTAATCCACTAGAATCGGACTTAGCAAATACAGTGGAAACATCTGTACATTACAGCTGGCTCCTGCTGCAGATAGCACAGGCCCGTCTTCTGTGCATTCTCTTTTTCAATACATACAGTACATCTATCCTCCTGCAGATAGTTATGCATTTGAACAAATATATACATCATTTTGAGTTAAAGTGTTACTAATATACCATTTTACTTTATAAACATTTTCCATATTGAATTTCCTATAAGCAGTAGAACATTATTTAATTCTTGTTCATTAATAATGTTTCTTGAATTCTTATATCTGTACCAAGCAGGCACCAGTGGAAGGAATTCTCATTCTACATCAGTTCCCATTCTCCTCCACTTTACAGCGCATGTCTGTCATTGCCCAGGTGATTGGAGAGAGTAATATGACAGTGTTCATGAAAGGGGCACCTGAAGCTGTTGTAGGTTTTTGCAAACCAGAAACAGGTAACTACAAAGCATGTAACAGAGCTAGAATGGCTATGATGGGTATGGTATGCTATTGACAAATTATTTAACATTTTTACGCTGGTTATAACATGCAAAAATATGGAAACTTCAAAATAAGGATGTTTTCATAATGTGTAAAGGTGATTAGGTCCTGCACAGATAGTTAGGCAAATGTTGGGCCATTTACAGGTGCATCTCAATAGATTAGAATTTCATCAAAATGATAATTTATTTCAGTAATTCAATACATAAAGTAAAAATGCATATATTATATAGAGTTATTTTATTTATTTCTGTAAATGTTGATGATTGTGGCTACAGCCAATGAAAACCCATAAGTCATTATCTCAGAAATTTTGAATATTATATAAAACCAACTGAAATAATGATTTTTAACTAATAAATGCTGGCCTAAGAAAAGTATGTACAGTAAATACACTCAATATTTAGTCTGGGCTCCTTTTGCATGAATTACTGCATCAATGCAGCATGGCATGGAGGCGATCAGCCATTGGCACTGGAGAGGTGATATGGAAGCCCAGGTTGCTTTGATAGCAGCATTCAGCTCATCTGCATTGTTGGGTCTTGTGTCTTTCATCTTCCTCTTGACAATACCCCATAGATTCTCTATGGGATTTAGCTCAGGTGAGTTTTCTGGCCAATCAAGCACAGTGATATTGTGGTTATTATACCAGGTATTGGCACTTTGGGCAGTCTGGACAGGTGCCAAGTCCTGCTGGAAAATTAAATCTCCATCTCCACAAAAGCTTGTCGGCAGAGGGAAGCATGAAGTTCTCTAAAATTTCCTTGTAGACGGCAGCGCTGACTTTGTTCTTGATAAAACACAGTGGACCTACACCAGCAGATGACATGGCTCCCCAAATCATCACTGATTGTAGAAACTTCACACTAGACCTCAAGCAGCTTGGATTGTGGCCTCGCCACTCTCCTTCCAGACTCTTGGATTATGTGCCTCTCCACACTTCCTCCAGACTCTTGGATTGTGGCCTCTCCACTCTTCCTCCAGACTCTTGGATTGGGTGCCTCTCCACTCTTCCTCCAGACTCTTGTACTGTGTGCCTCTCCAGTCTTCCTCTAGACTCTTGGATTATGTGCCTCTCCACACTTCCTCCAGACTCTTGGATTGTGGCCTCTCCACTCTTCCTCCAGACTCTTGGATTGGGTGCCTCTCCACTCTTCCTCCAGACTCTTGTATTGTCTGCCTCTCCAGTCTTCCTCTAGACTCTTGGATTGTGTGCCTCTTCACTCTTCCTCCAGACTCTTGTATTGTGTGCCTCTCCAGTCTTCCTCTAGACTCTTGGATTATGTGCCTCTCCACTCTTCCTCCAGACTCTTGGATTGTGTGCCTCTCCACTCTTTCTCCAGACTCTTGGATTGGGTGCCTCTCCACTCTTCCTCCAGACTCTTGGATTGTCTGCCTCTCCACTCTTCCTCCAGACTCTTGGATTGGGTGCCTCTCCACTCTTCCTCCAGACTCTTGTATTGTCTGCCTCTCCACTCTTCCTCCAGACTCTTGCATTGTGTGCCTCTTCACTCTTCCTCCAGACTCTTGGATTGTTTGCCTCTCCACACTTCCTCCAGACTCTTGGATTGGGTGCCTCTCCACTCTTCCTCCAGACTCTTGTACTGTCTGCCTCTCCACTCTTCCTCCAGACTCTTGGATTATGTGGCTCTCCACTCTTCCTCCAGACTCTTGGATTGTGTGCCTCTCCACACTTCCTCCAGACTCTTGGATTATGTGCCTCTCCACTCTTCCTCCAGACTCTTGGATTATTTGCCTCTCCACTCTTCCTCCAGACTCTTGGATTGTGTGCCTCTCCACTCTTCCTCCAGACTCTTGGATTGGGTGCCTCTCCACTTTTCCTCCAGACTCTTGTACTGTCCGCCTCTCCACTCTTCCTCCAGACTCTTGTACTGTCTGCCTCTCCACTCTTCCTCCAGACTCTTGGATTATGTGCCTCTCCACTCTTCCTCCAGACTCTTGGATTGTGTGCCTCTTCACACTTCCTCCAGACTCTTGGATTGGTTGCCTCTCCACTCTTCCTCCAGACTCTTGTATTGTCTGCCTCTCCAGTCTTCCTCTAGACTCTTGGATTGTGTGCCTCTTCACTCTTCCTCCAGACTCTTGTATTGTCTGCCTCTCCAGTCTTCCTCTAGACTCTTGGATTGTGTGCCTCTTCACTCTTCCTCCAGACTCTTGTATTGTGTGCCTCTCAAGTCTTCCTCTAGACTCTTGGATTATGTGCCTCTCCACTCTTCCTCCAGACTCTTGGATTATTTGCCTCTCCACTCTTCCTCCAGACTCTTGGATTGTGTGCCTCTCCACTCTTCCTCCAGACTCTTGGATTGGGTGCCTCTCCACTTTTCCTCCAGACCCTTGTACTGTCCGCCTCTCCACTCTTCCTCCAGACTCTTGTACTGTCTGCCTCTCCACTCTTCCTCCAGACTCTTGGATTATGTGCCTCTCCACTCTTCCTCCAGACTCTTGGATTGTGTGCCTCTCCACACTTCCTCCAGACTCTTGGATTATGTGCCTCTCCACTCTTCCTCCAGACTCTTGGATTGTGTGCCTCTCCACTCTTCCTCCAGACTCTTGTATTGTCTGCCTCTCCACTCTTCCTCCAGACTCTTGGATTGGGTGCCTCTCCACTCTTCCTCCAGACTCTTGTACTGTCCGCCTCTCCACTCTTCCTCCAGACTCTTGGATTGTGTGCCTCTCCACACTTCCTCCAGACTCTTGTATTGTGTGCCTCTCCACTCTTCCTCCAGACTCTTGGATTGTGTGCCTCTCCACTTTTCTTTCAGACCGTTGGATTGTGTGCCTCTCCACACTTCCTCCAGACTCTTATATTGTCTGCCTCTCCACTCTTCCTCCAGACTCTTGGATTGTGTGCCTCTCCAGTCTTCCTCTAGACTCTTAGATTGTGTGCCTCTCCACTCTTCTTCCAGACTCTTGTATTGTCTGCCTCTCCCCTCTTGCTCCAGACTTTTGGATTATGTGCCTCTCCACTCTTCCTCCAGACTCTTGTATTATGTGCCTCTCCACTCTTCCTCCAGACTCTTGTATTGTCTGCCTCTCCACTCTTCCTCCAGACTCTTGGATTGTGTGTCTCTCCACTCTTCCTCCAGACTCTAGTATTGTCTGCCTCTCCACACTTCCTCCAGACTCTTGGATTGTGTGCCTCTCCACTCTTCCTCCAGACTCTTGTATTGTCTGCCTCTCCACTCTTCCTCCAGACTCTTGGATTGTGGACTCTCCACTCTTCCTCCAGACTCTTGGATTGTGTTCCTCTCCACTCTTCCTCCAGACTCTTGGATTGTGTGCCTCTCCACTCTTCCTCCAGACTCTTGGATTGTGTGCCTCTCCACTCTTCTTCCAGACTCTTGGATTGTGGTCTCTCCACTCTTCCTCCAGAATATTGTATTGTCTGCCTCTCCACTCTCCCTCCAGACTCTTGTATTATGTGCCTCTCCACACTTCCTCCAGACTCTTGGATTGTGTGCCTCTCCACTCTTCCTCCAGACTCTTAGATTGTGTGCCTCTCCACTCTTCCTCCAGACTCTTGTATTGTCTGCCTCTCCACTCTTCCTCCAGACTCTTGTATTGTCTACCTCTCCACTCTTCCTCCAGACTCTTGAATTGTGTACCTGTTCACTCTTCCTCCAGACTCTGGGACCTTGATTTCCAAATGAAATGCAAAATTTACTTATAGCTCAAAACAACATAACTTTCTGGACATCTGTCATGTCAGCAGTCTTGCACATGATTTTGTAGCCTACTGAACCAGACTAAGGGACCATTTTAAACATTTAGTAAGCCTTTGCAGGTGTTTTGTGTTAATTATTCAAATTTACTGATATAATGACTTTTGGGTTTTCATTGCCAGTAATCCATAATCATCAACATTAACAGAACAAAACACTTGAAATAGATCACTTGGTTTGTAATGACTCCCTACATTATATGTTTCACTTTTTGTATTGAATTAATGAAATAAGTAATTTTTTTGATCATATTCTAATTTATTGAGATGCACCTGTAGATATTTATATTAATCTAATTGTGATTCTATTTCTTTGAGAACATCAAGTAAGGCAATATAAACTTTAACTTATATTTGCACACTTTTCTAACTTTTTACCACCTGTTGGTTTACTTTGCTTCATTTTTTGCACCTATGGTAATTTTGGAATTTTGGAACTGTAAATTTTCAATTACAATACAAAGGAAGTTGAATAAACTCTGTCAATGATTTTCATAAATGTAAAATATCAAGATTTCTACCTAAATGTATGGATCTGTAATCATCAGGTGGAGTATTTCACTACAGTCTATAGGGCAACAGATAATTTTGATTTTGAGTCATTTTTGTCACTTCTTAATAGTTCCAGACAACTTCTCTCAGAAACTTGTTTACTACACAGTACAAGGCTTCCGAGTAATTGGGCTAGCATATCGGCTACTGCAAAAAGAAGATCTGCCAAAATATTTTGACACAGACAGGTACCAATAACTTTTACATTTACTTAAGCATTAAAGCTCTGATTCATTAAGACTGATGTTTTATATGCCTGTACTTAAGGACTTGCAGGAATAAGGCTGCTGGTAATTTTGGAATCTGTGGGCATACAGGAAAACCCAGTATGCCCATGGATTCCCATGCAAAAAGCAAACTAGATACTTCAAGCAGCATCCGTTTACATAGTTATCATAAATCCATAGGGGGCGTGTCAGTAACAACTGCGCCATGCACATGTCTGGTGCAAGTGCAGTTCATGCTTCACAGCCTGGAAGTACGGATCAGCCTGGATCCGTACTGTCCATGGCTTTCGGTGCTCATAGACACCTGTTCTGATAATCCACATGGATCCACGACATCACATTACTTTTCATAGAGACCAAAAATGTGTCATGATGAATTTGTGAGTTCTGGGAAAATTAACTTGATGCCCAAATCCACATGTCTCCGAGGCAAAATGGTGACACCAGGATGCCCACGGAAGTATTTTCCGTTCCCATTGAAAGACATTGGGGCAGAACACTGATCCATAGTCATCCTGTTTGTCACAGATTCATACTGATGCCAGTGTGAAAGCAGCATAAGACATGCTGAATTCATTAAAGGGAAGCAACCACCAGGATTTAACCATCTGTAAATCAGTGCAGCAGGTGATGGATGTGTGCAGCATGACATCACTATTTGTTTTTGTTTTCATTCCTCCCCTGTGGGCTTGTCAGTCTGCTATAAACCAAACCCCCCCTTCCTTTTATCCAGGGGGAGGAATGAAAACAAAAACAATTAGTGATTCAGGGGCGGAACTACCGTGGTGCAGCTGGTGCAGCTGCACCAGGGCCCCGGCCAGCTAGGGGCCCCCTGAAGGCTCCAGCTGCGGGTCCGTTCCGCTCCCTGACAGGTCGGTGGTAGTGGCCGCAAAAGGAGAAGCAATGGAGGCGGAGGAGGATTCAATATGAGTGAGTCCTGGGTGGGGGGGTCCGGAGGGGCCCCCCCTCTCCTGTGAGGAATCACCACCGCCCCGCCGCCGGGCCCTGCCCCCTGAGCTCTCTCCTCAGATGCAGGGGGGTGTCGGAGCAGCAGGCAGTGTCCCAGCCCAGGATTTATTGAATACTGCTGGGACACTGCCTGCATTGATTCCCCTGCGTGCTGGCACTTCCGGGATCAGTGTGTGAGCTCAGCTTGGATAGAGCAGCTGAGCTCCTCCTGACCCGGAAGCGCTGATGCTGCAGAGGTGCCGGCTGCCTGAGGACACTCTGGGAGCAGGACAAGGTAAGCGCCAATGAGCCGAAGAGAGCAGGGGTGGGGGAACAGGGGCCACAAGAGGGACGAAGCAGGGTGAATGGGGGGCACAAGAGGGATGAAGCAGGGTGAGTGGGGGGCACAAGAGGGATGAAGCAGGGTGAATGGGGGGGCACAAGGGGAGATGCAGGGTGAATGGGGGGGCACAAGAGGGGCGAAGCAGGGTGAATGGGGGGCACAAGGGGACGAAGCAGGGTGAATGGGGGCACAAGAGGGGAGAAGCAGGCAGTACAGGGGGTCACAAGAGGGGAGAAGCAGAGTGAATGGGGGGGCCACAAGAGAGGAGAAACAGGGAGAATGGGGGACACAAGAGGGGAGAAGTAGGGTACATGGGGGGGGGGCACAAGTCTGAGACCCTTCCTGTAAGTCCTGCATGCATATCTAGACCGTATGTCCCTGGCTGAGTGTGCATGTGTGTGCGTCCCTGGCAGAGTGTGCATGTGTGTGCGTCCCTGGCAGAGTGTGCACGTGTGTGCGTCCCTGGGCAGAGTGTGCACGTGTGTGCGCGCCTGGCAGAGTGTGCACGTGTGTGCGCGCCTGGCAGAGTGTGCACGTGTGTGCGCGCCTGGCAGAGTGTGCACGTGTGTGCGCGCCTGGCAGAGTGTGCACGTGTGTGCGCGCCTGGCAGAGTGTGCACGTGTGTGCGCGCCTGGCAGAGTGTGCACGTGTGTGCGCGCCTGGCAGAGTGTGCACGTGTGTGCGTGCCTGGCAGAGTGTGCACGTGTGTGCGCGCCTGGCAGAGTGTGCACGTGTGTGCGCGCCTGGCAGAGTGTGCACGTGTGTGCGCGCCTGGCAGAGTGTGCACGTGTGTGCGCGCCTGGCAGAGTGTGCACGTGTGTGTGTGCCTGGCTGAGTGTGTGCGTGTGTGGGGGGGGCCCCGAAAAATTTCTTGCACCGGGGCCCACTACAGTCTGGGTCCGCCCCTGTAGTGATTTAATGTCTACACATCAATCACTTGCTACACTGATTTACAGGTGGTTAAATCCTGGTGCATGGTTCCCTTTAAGAGAAGCATGACTCTTAATGAAGTTGGCACATCTTACCAATGGCAGACACCTCCATGTACCTCAATAGAAACGTTATTCCTGTCAGCAACTGGGAAAAGATTTATGGCTTATGGTATATTGGCCTTCCAAACTCCTTCCAAGCATGGCCCTCTGTGAAATACAACAAAAATCTTCAAGTTTTGTGCAACTTCACTTTCTACCCAAATTTAAGACCTTTCAGAATTTGGGGGTAAAGCATATGTAATGTTGAATATTTTAGTTAAGCAGTGCTAATGGCATCAGTAAATATTACATTTTTTTTTATTTGACTAACTTAAAACTATACAAAGCACTAATATTAAACCTAGGACTAAAATGCAGGCTCCCTTCTTCTGAATAAAATATTATAATGAGGTTTATGAAACCCCAATAACTGGTTATGCTAATTATTTTACAGATGAGAATTTTACAGGGCTATTACCCACCATATCTTTGCTGTAGATTAACAATTACTTGGCATTCGGGGTTGTTATAGTATCAAAAAGCCTAATGATACCTTTACACGCCGCTACAGAAGGTTAGAAACA
The DNA here is from genome assembly GCA_033576535.1 of Allobates femoralis. Lineage (NCBI taxonomy): Eukaryota > Metazoa > Chordata > Amphibia > Anura > Aromobatidae > Allobates > Allobates femoralis. Next base: position 187,435,343 of record JARQOC010000001.1, read on the forward strand.
ACCAGGTGTCTCACGTGCACGAGCCAATGTTTGCTAACAGTACCTGATACCGCCTTTACACGCCGCTACAAAGTGCTCTACAGAAGGTTTTTTCTATCCCTGGAGGCACCGACGGGTGCCGCAGGTTACCTTCTGTAGAGCACCTTCCCTCATTTACACGCCGATACAGAAGGTAATATGGGAGGACCTGGGGCAGCAGGGACAACACATAGGCGTGCCAGAGTTGTGGATTACGAGACGCTCGTACGGTGATTGGACAAAGCAATAGCATCATGATTGGCCACCCAGCGCAGGAAGGCTGGATAATACATGATGCTATTGCAATTGTGTAGTGTGACTGGTCAGCTCCTTAAATATGCCGCCCTATGCAGGGACAACCAATCGTAACGCAGGAGCTTCCACCAATGATCGCTGATGGGGCGCGGTATCCCGGAGGCTGTGTCACGCCCCAGGGAGTTAACTAGGTGACGAAAAAACCTTCCTGTTCCTCATTTAGACGCCGCTACCATCAGGTTGAAACCAACCTGTTTTAGAGCACTGCTCAAAAACAGGTGTCGACAGTGACGGGTGGCAACAACCTGATTTACATGCCGCTACCTCGCGGTGTTTTGGCGGTGCAAGATACAATTGTCTCCGACACCCGGTTGTTTCTTTTTCTTTTCAAAATTCTTTTTATTAACGCTTTGCAGTACATTGTAATAGACAGTAAATCAACATTTTTCAACAGTATAGTGTGAGTAAATCACCATTTTTCAACAGTATAGTGTGAATACATAGTCAGAGGAGAAAGAATCCAGTGGTATAACTGGGATTCTGACAGTACAATTAACGACCATATAAGCAACACTCCGAGACAGTGCAAAGGTGTTATTGGTCCTGCATTGCGCGATCACGCTCCACAGCCCCCAGAGCGTTAGAAGTGATGGGCAGAGGTGGAGCGCACCCGGCAACACTGTCCCAAAGGTGGGAGTGGTCGTGAGCCAATCCAGTGTCTCACTGAGAGCCGCAAACATCAACCGCACTGTAAGAAGTGCACATTGTTGGCTATCAATAATAAATTCAGATCTAAAAACGTTAAAGGGAGTAGAAATAAAGTCAAGCCGCTTCGCTTGAGGGGGGACAGTTAAAGATAAGAGTCGAGAGAGAAGTAAGAAGATAGGAACAAAACAGGAAAGAGAGGGGTGTGGGGTGGGTAGGTTAGGACACGGGATATCTATCAGATTGAATGGTAATGTTCGGTGATATCAAGTTAGGATGTCGAACTGTATCTGATCCAGGGTGACCAGGTTTCTAAGAAAGAAGCTCGAGTGTGGTTCACATAGGACACCGTTTCTGCAACAAGGTACAACTGGTGAACTTTAGTGTGGAGCTGTTGGAGCGAAGGGACCTCAGCCGAGCGCCAGTACACCGGTATTAGGAGTTTGGCCGCTGCAATAATATTCTGGGCCAGGGTTGATGTATTTTTCTTTGTAGGCCATAGCCTGAAATTTAGCAAGGTCGTCTCTGGAGTTAATTGCACCCTTTCTCCTAGAACCAGAGTAATCAGTTGTTCAGTTATTTGCCAAAATGAAGATATGACAGGACATTGCCACCAGATGTGGTAGTAGTTTCCATTTTCGGCACCACACCTCCAGCACTCAGCCTTGGATGGAGCCCCCCATCTCTGGCATTTAAGGGGATCATAATACCATCTCGTTATTATTTTATATGAGTTTTCTTGTGCTCGAACACATTGGGTGGGTCCATGAGAGGCTCCATATATGCGTGATATCTGTTCTTTCGTGAAGGTGTATCCTAGATCTCTTTCCCATAGAGAAATATACGCTCGTTTGTGACAGCAGTTGGACAGTAAAAGCAATTGATAGAGTTGTGAGAAAATGTTCGTGGGTCTAGCGGTTCTAGCACAAAGTGTCTCATATACTGTCATAGGTCTGTTCAGATCGCCGCTTTTAAGGTGACGACGCAGGAGGGTTTTAATTGAGTTATAGGCGATGAAGGTTAAAGTTGTCAAGTCCGGGTGCCTTTGTAAGTCTTGGAGGGGGAGAAGGGCACCATCTCGGAGAAGGTGGTCTAAGGAAATACCAGAATATTTAGGGCTCTTGGAATGTCCGGTCGGAGTCGATGTAGAGCGTGCTAGAATGTCAGATAGCGACAAGAGGGGTGATAATGGCGGGGCTAGAGCGTCTATTGAGTCACGCCAGAGTTTAAGGGTGTTTTTAGTATGGGGATTCACTATACGTTCAGTTCGGGTATTGGAGTGCATTAGGAATAGCGCTCTGAGGGGTAGGGAGCAAGTGCCTCTTTCCAGATAGGTCCAATCCACCCTGTCGAAGGCCTTCTCAGCGTCCGTGCCCACCAACACTAGAGGTTGATGGCGGGATTTCACATATTGAAGGATATGTAGTATTTTATGTGAGTTATCTTTGCCTTCCCTTCCGCCCACGAAGCCAGATTGACTCAACGAGATCAGTGAGGGCAAAAGATTCCTTATCCTATGAGCTATCATACTGGCCAAAAGTTTCAAATCAACATTTAACAGTGAAATTGGTCTGTAATTACTGCATAAGTTGGGGTCTTTACCTTCTTTATGTATCAAGGATATTTTTGCTTCCAGCATTTGTTGCGGGAGGGGCTTGCCCTCAAATGCCTCGTTACAAACCTTCAAGAGACGTGGTAGCAGAAGGGGTGCAAACGTTTTGTAGTAGTGGGCCGTGAATCCGTCGGGGCCTGGAGATTTGCCTGTGGGACACTTCGACAGGGTGGACCGGAGGTCATTCATGGTGAATGGACGGGTCAGTGACTGTCGTTGGTCTAACGTTAACGTGGGGAGATTCAGTCGTGTCAAGAAGTGGGAGGTGTCCAGGCGCCTCTGTTCCTTAAGAGCCTGCGTGTCGGCGGGTCTGAGATTATATAGCCCGGAGTAATAGTCCAGAAAGGCCGCCTCTATGTGTGATGGGTTGCAAGCTGTTAGCCCCTGTGAGTTAGTAATAGAGTGAAGTAGAGTGCGGGCTTGCCGCTTACGTAGGTGTTTCAGGAGGAACTTGGAGGCCCTATCTCCATGCGCATACATTCTATTTTTCCAGGAGGCATACAATTTAGCTGATCTGACATTGAGAACGTCTCTCAGTTTCTGCCTCAAATTTGAAAGAGTATCTAAGACTGTACGGTCAGAAGTATTTTTATGGTCCGTCTCCAAGCGAGAGATTTCATCATAAAGTGTTTGAACCTCCTGATGCCGTTTTTTATTATGATATGACGCGATGGAGATAAGTTCACCTCTCAACACTGTCTTGTGGGCTTCCCAAAGAATTTGGGGAGAAGTCTCATGTGTATCGTTGAGTTGGAAGTAATGGTGAAGTGCGTCTGTAATACGTTTCCGCGTCGTAGGGGAGTCAAGTAGGGAGTCGTTGAGACGCCAGGATCTGGATTTCAGGTCTGTCTCAGAGGTGGACATTGAGAGAAGTACTATATTATGGTCAGAATATACATTGGGAATTATGTTTGCTTCAGATATCCGCGATAGGCATAACCTAGGTATCAGAATATAGTCAATGCGGTGGTAAGACTTATGGGGGTTGGAATAAAAAGTATAGTCGCGTGTGGTCGGGTGCATATAGCGCCAAGAGTCAAGTAGATGCATTGAAGTTAGAATAGCCCGTATCTTAGCCAGATCTCTGGGCATATATGTGCTCTTTCGTTTAGATGTATCCAGCATTGGCTCAAGCGCTATATTCAGGTCCCCACCCACAATCAGGGTACCCTCTCTAAAGTTCTCTATTTTTTTTAGAGTAGACACCAACCATTTTAAGAGTTTTTTGTTAGGTGCATATAAACTGCATAGGGTTGTCAATGAACCATTAAGGAGGCCCTTCACGCAGATATAGCGTCCCAAAGCATCCACCAGAGATTCTCGGTGTTGGAATAAGACCCCAGACAGTAGTGCTATGGATACGCCCCTTGATCCTGACTGAGTGGAGGTGGCATGGTACCAGGTGTTATATTGGCACCGCTCAAAATTCGGGATTTTGTTGGGCTTAAAATGGGTTTCCTGAAAGAACAGAATATCTGCTTTCTGTTTTCGTAGTCTATGCAGAGTCTGGTGTCGTGAGGCGGGTGAATTAAGGCCATGAGCATTAATTGTTGCAAACGTAATATTCTTACCGGTGTCAGGCATGTTGTAGTACTTGGCGATCGGCCGACATCCCTGGATCTGGGTCGTGTTCCGTGCCTAGTAGGGGCAGGGGATGGGTAGAGAGCGAAGATAGGGAAAAAGAATCAGAAGAGAAAGAAGTCCTAGATAGAAGGAGAGAAGAGAATGGAGAAGTCACATTTATCAAACATAGTAGAACAGTATGAACCAATATAAAGTTCAACATAGTTATTTGGACTATTGATAACCAACTCGAGGGGTTAGTACAAAACGGAATTAACGCAAGCAACTGCATTATACATATCAAGTAGTAGAAATTATGCTTAAGAGTTTGGTAGGAGAGGGTTATGGCTCTGCAATGACCTCCGGTAAACAGAAGGTATATGTTTCCCTGCTCCCAAATGTCGCCATAAGGCAGAGAGAATAACAAGAACAATAACAGCTCTCTACCATGGCAAAAACGCGTTAGTAGAGCGCGGATAAATGTAGGGTGAACCTGGGTAAGGCTAGTAAAGAAAAAAAATAAAATAAAATATTATGTATTAAAGAAAGACATAAAATCAATGTCAATCAGCCTATGGTTGTCTCCACTTTGTCAGTGTTAGGTGACAAGGCGGGGGTTTAGGCGCTATTCTTCCCGGATATAGCTCAGGTGACATCGTCCGGGTCCTTGGCGGATGGTGATTTAGCGATCTTCCTTTTAATTCGTTGCGATTTCGGGGTTGCCTGTTGCCAAAGTGTAGGACCTAGGATGGGTTGTATCTTTGAGGCTGAGTGGAAAGCTTCCAAATCCGGGAATTTGTCAAGAGATATGTCCAAAGTCTCACAGGCCGCTTTCAGCTCTGCGGAGGTTCTGATGGTGATTCCCTGTCCATCCGCTGTAACAAAGATCCCAAACGGGAAGAGCCAGCGAAAGCGATGTCCCTTCTGTAGGATTGCATTGGTAAAGGGTTTCAGTAGCCATCGTTTTTTCAAGGTGATGGTGCAGAGAGTGAAGGGTGCTTGCTGGGGTGTCCTCTGACCTCTTTGTTGTTGTGTATCAGGTTATCAGGATGTCAAAAAAGTCCAGTTGACGAGTGGATAGTATTATCAGGGGTAATCCCCAGTATATAGTACAATGCCCAGTCTTATAAGCTGATCATATAGAGTCCCTTCAAGGCGTTAGTTCCCGGATGGGTGGGGGGCTTCTCTCTGCGATAGATGGTATATGATGTGAGGGGTGAATAACGTCTCCACCTTCCCCAGTGACCACTGACCTGTTGCCTCTTCACCTCACTATTGTAATCCCCTTTCACCACAAACACAGACCAGGCCAGCCACAGTTCTGTATATTTAGGCACAGTGCAGGCAGTGACAGGCTGTCTCTTATGGATGAGGATCAGCCTCCACTTACCCTCTCCTGCAGCTCCTCCGGTCTGAATATGAGCGGTCCTGGGGGCTTTTCGGGTAATTTATGTCTCTCCTGCTCCCACTGTCTGCAGGCTCCGTTCCTTCCTGGGTGATCAGCCAGAGTGCAGACCTCGGGTCTCGGAGCGGCCCTGAGCACCCCCGCCGGGTCGCCGCTGGAATGTGCGGCGGGGGCAGGAAGACCCGGTCTCCTCGCACACTCGCCGGTCTCCTCAGAACTACAGACCGATCGGCGAGCGCTGTGCCTCTGAGTGCCCGCCGCTCCTCTCTACCCGCAGCACTTGCTGGCAGATCCGGCGCGGCCTAGCAGGGCGGGCGCCGCCGCAGCTCTGCCTCGTGTGCAGCGGGGGCTGGCAGGGGATCCGGTCCTGTGCTTCGTTCCACCGGTCAGATTGCTTAAAGAAGCACAGTGACCGGTTCAGGGGGGTGGTAGCTGTCTAGCTGTGGGTCCGAGGGGCTCCGGTGGGTAGCCTGCGGGGATGGATGGCTGTGATGCTGTGTTCAGGCTGTGGAGCTCCTGGATACACGTCCTCCTCACATCGCGGCCATCTTGGACTCCACCCGGTTGTTTCTAACCTTCTGCAGCGGCGTGTAAAGGTACCATTACAAGTATGGTATAAAATGTATCCACTTACTTGATTTAGAGTCCGGGCACCGCTGCAATCCTGTACCTTATCAGGAGATGTTCGCTCCGTGCTGGAGCCTCTCACAGCTGCTGGCTTGCACTGCACTGCCGACCTCCTTCAATCATGTGTTGTGCACTTCCGATCATATGACCCAGACACAGACACTTTGCTTAATGAAGTAATAGCGGCAGCACTCATCGATCTCCAGAGGAATCCTTTATTAAAGCGACAGCATATTTACAGCAGGCACAGCAGATGCATTGTTAGGGGGTGCAGGGGGAGGGTGAGAAACGACAGACCATTTCACGCCTCTCACGGGTGCTTCACCAGGTTTATGGCAGCAAAATGGTTTAATAAAGGATTCCTCTGGAGATCGGTGAGTGCTGCTGCTATTACTTCATTAAAGGGAACTAACCACCTCGGATGACCCTCATACACTGTTAATATGTGCCCCTGCAGCCTAGTAAACCATTTGCAGCACTGCTTTTGTGTGAAAAGTGGCTGCAGTAGAAGTGAGATAATGATTTTATAAACTTACATGCCTGCGTACTTTTGGGCGTCTCCCTGTGTGTGCTGGGACTTGTGGGCTGTGCTCATCATGCCTGCTCTCCCCCTCCCTTATGCACGCCCCCTCTCAGCCTGCTATACTGTGTGAGGCTGATTGCGTCATAAAGAGGGTGGGGCTACCGGGATGCCGCGATTTAGCCCCGCCCCTTTATGACGAGTTCAGCCTCACATCACTATAGCAGGCTGAGAGGGGGCGTGCATAAGGGAGGGGGAGAGCAGGCATGATGAGCACAGCCCACAAGTCCCAGCACACACAGGGAGACGCCCAGAAGTACACAGGCATGTAAGTGTATAAAATCATTATCTCACTTCTACTGCAGCCACTTTTCACACAAAAGCAGTGTTGCAAATGGTTTACTAGGCTGCAGGGGCACATATTAACAGTGTATGAGGGTCATCCGAGGTGGTTGGTTCCCTTTAAGCAAATGGTATAAAATGTATGACTCTCTACAATGCCAGAAATTGATCTCTTTGAAAAACCAACTGATAAAAGTGTTCCTTAAAACTACATAAAAACTCTTACTGGACCAATTCATGGTACCAACAGAAATGTGACATGCAGGGGCTGGCTGGCAGATTTCAGCCTGGGTGGCAAGCACAGTGCAGTGGCCCATTATGACGGGCCGCCAGCCCCTCTGCCGCCTGAGGCCAAGTGAGGAGTGGGGGGGGGGTGTTTGGGGTGCTACCGCGGGTGAGGAGCAGGAGCGGGGAGGGGGCACGAAGCAGGAGAGCCGGTGGAGAAGTCCTCTTCTTACCACAGGTTTCCCCGCCTGTGTCTTTCCTTTCGCTCCACAATCCCAATGCTGCGCTCCCTCCTCCCTGTAGTTGCTCCCCAGGCCCGGTACTAACATTAAAGCAAAGACCGCAGCCTTATCATTTATAATGTGACGCATGGTGCCTGCAGATGCTTGCAGACCGCCGTGTGCTCCCATTGCCCGTCATGAGTGATCTGTGCGCATGCGGAGACATGCGCACAGATCACACTCTCGTCCGCACTGGGAACGCGACAGAAAGGTCACTCATGGCGGGCAACAGGAGCGCACGGCGGTCTGCAAGCATCTGCAGACACCGTGCGGCCCATTATAAAAGATAAGGCTGCCGGCTCCTTGCAGATGTCCTCCGCAGAACGCAGCGGAGGAATCTGCAAATGTGAACCCAGCCTTACATTTACATGTAAGCAGCAGCAGGACAACAAACTCAGGCTACCTTCACATTAGCGTTTGTGTCTGCATGCTGATGGCATGCAGACACAAACACAGTCAAAAGCAGTGCCATTTCGATGTGTCCGCAGCGGAGAATGTCCGCCTGCGGACACATCACTGTGCAGCCCGGCAGCTAATCGGCGGTGTCCGGGGGCGGAGATCAGCGCCGGAGATCTCCTCCTCCCGGCCGCCGGTAACATGTCGACGGGGAGAAACAGCTGATTTGACAGCTGTTTGAATCTCCCCCGGCGGCGGGGAGGAGACCATCAGAGGCTGAGCTGAACTCCCGGTGGCCGTCGGTGATCTCCTGTGACATCACCGGCGGCCACCGGGAGATTTTTCAATGGGTCCGCAGCGTTCTCCTGCGTTGTCAAGCGCAGAACACTGCGGACCCTTTGATGACAATGCATGGCTTGTGCGCTTGGGGACGCTTGCTGACTTTCCAAGGTCCCCGAGCGCCCAAAAAATGCAACATGCTGCGTCCCGGGTGCGGACGCTGGACCCTGGAAGGAGCAGATATTGTCCGCATCCGCACCCGAACGCAGCAAACGCTGACAAACGCAGGCACTATGCGTTCCTATGTTAAACATAGGAACGCAGTGCGCATGCGTTTGGCTGCGTATGGGAACGCAGCATAAGCTGTGAAGGCAGCCTCAGAGTCACACACACAAGCAGTTCACTTACATTTACACAGGCGAGGCGACTCAGGCGAGGAACGAGGCAGGCAGCAGTAGTGCAGCAGCTCACTACTTGTCTTTGCAGCAGCACCAGGCAGGGAGGTAGTGGGGGGACTCAGACTGGCCTGGCTGGCCTCCGCTCCGGCTCCAGTCCTCAGTCAAACCAACGGCACTGCCTGTGGGGCCACCTGGCTGCCACCACCAGGCTCCAGTCTGTCCCACCGGCAGCAGAGCAGACAGCAGAGCAGCACAAATTTCAAACAGTATGGCGGCGGCCGTCACTGTTTGCGCTCCGCTCTGGAGGGACTGAGTGGGTTCACAGAAGGTTCACTGCCTGCGTGCTGACGTAGCACGCAGGCTACACACCGCTCTGAACCCTCCCCCCCTCCCTGGCGCAGTCGCCCTCTCCACTCCCTGCATCCCGCAGGCCAGCCGGGTGCCATGACAACACACCCGCTGGCCGCTGCTGCCGGAAGCCCGGACCGGCCCCGCGGTGGCGCAGCCCAGTGCAGAGAGACCTGAGAGCTATTCTTAGAGGTGAGTGCGGTTGCGGCGCGGTTGCGGTAATCTGCATAGGAACCAACCACCTCGGATGACCCTCATACACTGTTAATATGTGCCCCTGCAGCCTAGTAAACCATTAGCAGCACTTTTTTTGTGTGAAAAGTGGCTGCAGTAGAAGTGAGATAATGATTTTATACACTTACATGCCTGCGTACTTGAGGGCGTCTCCCTGTGTGTGCTGGGACTTGTTGGCTGTGCTCATCATGTCTGCTCTCCCCTCCCTTATGCACGCCCCCTCTCAGCCTGCTATAGTGATGTGAGGCTGATTGCGTCATAAAGGGGCGGGACTACCGGGATGCCGCGATTTAGCCCCGCCCCTTTATGACGAGATCAGCCTCACACAGTATAGCAGGCTTAGAGGGGGCGTGCATAATGGAGGGGGAGAGCAGGCATGATGGCACAGCTCACAAGTGCCAGCACACACAGGGAGACGCCCAGAAGTACGCAGGCATGTAAGTGTATAAAGTCATTATCTCACTTCTACTGCAGCCCGCCGGTTGCCTGGACAACGCAGCCCTTGCTGCGATATGAAGCCCGGCCGGTTCCACTGCGGCCGCACCTCGCTGACAGCCGGCCGCTCAGTCATCAGATCCTTTCACCATTCAGGGCGGCTGCCGGCAGTACCGGGCGGGCCGGCCCTGAACTGTCACTATACCGGCGGCCCGGAGGGCAGTTGCCCCCCAGGAACCCGGGCCAGTCCGCCCCTGGTGACATGTGACAATTGGTTCACTTCTATTGTACTTTTTGATCGCTTACTGTCAAGTCATAGGTTGAAATAGTGGTGCCCTAAAGAAAATTAAGGGAGAGATACCACAACCTTTGTATCTCTCGAAGGCAAAAAAGTACAGTCTTGCCAGCACCCTTTTTATGATCTACAAATCTTAGTCTTGATCATTCCAAGAAAGCAAAAAAGGTGTTATACACTTATCCACGATTAATGACAAGAGAACTTGAACTGTAAAGTACGAGGTCCATACCGAACATCTAGTGTTCTGGCACAGATCTTGAACACAGATTTCCATGTCCATGTTACAGTTTGGATTTGGTTCGGGGGGGCTGTAAAAAGAAAGCAAATAGTTATTAAATGGCAGCATTATACTTGCCTGTGTCTCGTCGTTCCGCCGTACTTTCGGGCCGCTTATTATCTTCTTGGATTTTGACTACAGAGGGACCCACCAGCCAATCACACACATTCACAGAGAAAGTGTGTATGTGATTGGCTGTTGGAGTAACCTGGAAACTGCCCATACATTCTAGATGCTAGAATGTATGGGCTGGTTTCAGGTTATTCCAGCAGCCAGTCTCAGACACCTATTCTCTGTGACAGCATCTGTGATTGGCTATTAAGCCCCTTAATCATTGACTGACATCGTAGTATTATAAAAATAAATAAGTAATTAAAAAAAAATTGGCTTAGCGCTTTGCTGTGTTTTGATTCTTAGTGCAGATAAAGCAGACAGCTAAGGGCTGCCAACCCCAACTGCCTAGCTTTACCTTGGCTGGCAATCAAAATACATGAAAGCCCATATTTTTTTAATTATTTAAATAAATAATTTACAAAAATGCATAGGCTTTGCCCAATTTTTGATTATCAGCCAATGTAAAACCCAGATAGAGGGCTGGCATTCTCAACATGATAAGGCCCAAGCTTTCTGGGCTCCCATGCTGAAAATTGCAGCCTGCAGCCGCCCCTGAAAATGATGCATTCTTTCACAGAGCCATTTTCAGGTGCTTTATCTGGCTCTTTCAGTGGCCCTGATGGGAGTGGCACGCTGGGTAATAAAGGAGTTAATGCCAGCTTTGTACTGGCAGCTGGAACCCTTGCCCTAAATTCATAGTGTCAGGCCAATATTAAACCTGGCTACTATGAATTTTTAGTAAACAGTAAAAAAAAAAACACAACACCGAGAAAAAAAATATTTTGATTTGAATTAAACACAAAACACATCTCTGGTTCCCCTCTTTAATAACCAAAAAACAAACCCTCCAACAATAAATCCGCAGTTGAACAATTTCAGCCCTCCTGCATCTCTGTCAGCAGTCACGTCTGCTCACAGCGACTAGCAGGCTCAGACATACAACTAGGTACAGTGAGAAATGTCATCTAAGTTCACACCTGAGCCGTGAACTTGGGTGACTCCCATGAACAACATCACGGCACATGGATCCCAGCCATAAGTGAGTGAGAGAAGCATTCACTTTATGGCTGGGATCCATGTGCCTTGATGCTGTTCAGAGGTCACCTGAGTGCACCGCTGATACGGTTCAGGTGTAAACTTAGATGACCATTCTTACGGCCAGGTGTCAGTGTCATATTTTTTAATCACAGTGCTGTGCAAATTAATTGGGACATAGCATTTTTTAAGTAAAATCGTAAGTTGGGGTTACCAGTCAGTGATTCAAACCAGATTTAACTGCTTTGAACAGGTATGAGTGTACAACCTTGAGTAACAAAATGTGGTTTGACTGGTTTTAGTCAGAAAATAACAGCTAGCTGCCTTCTCAGCTTCAGATGAGAGCTTATTTCTGTGAGGAGTGGTTTAGTGTACTTTTTCTCTGTGTCATTCGTGCCTGTAATAATGGATGGTACTCCACGGAAGAGGTCTAGAATTATTACTCTTAATGAACATAAAAGTCTGACTGTAAGAGAAATCGCTTCCACCGTTGGTATTGGAAAATCTACCGTTTCAACAATAATTCGCACACACAATGAAACTGGATCATTTTCTCCAAAACGAAAAGGAAATGTGGAAGAAAAAGGAAAATGACACCAAGAACTGATAAAACACTTATCAGAAATAGTAAAATTAATGCAAGAAAAACTTGCATGTCCCAATTAATTTGCACAGCACTGTATTTCTTTTTACAGTACTATGATGTCAGTCAATAGGTGAGGGACACAACAGCCCATCACAGACACTTTCACAGAGAATAGGCGTCTGTCATAGGCTGCTGGAGTAACCTGAAACCAGCCCATATATTCTAGCATCTAGAATGTATGGGCAGTTTCCAGGTTTCATCAACAGCCAATCAAAGATACTCATTCTCTGTGACTGTGTCTGTGATTGGCTGTTGAAGGCAGAGTGAATATCCAGGAAGTACAAGCCATGGGATGCTAGGAAGTATGATGATGCTGTTAAATCCCTGATTTCTTTCATTTTACAGCTCACTTTCCCATCTCATAACTTTAAAGTCCGAGTTTGGGGTTCGGACTTAAGTTCAAGTCACGTATGGCCCCGAACTCGTACTTTAAAAAAAGTCCTGGGGAGTCCGCCGAACCTGAACATCTATGAATTCAACCATCGCTATCCACGATGCACAATCTGCAGCCAATGATAAGGAGATAGAAAAAGGCGGATATTATTGAATTTTACAATAAAAAAAGATTCGGTAGACAGATTTTGAAGCAAGATAGACCAGGTGTTAGCCAATGAGATTATTTTATGGGATGTTAGGTCAGTGTGGTGTAAATGCATTGATTCTTCTGATTGGTATTAATCCATCATGGAAGGAAAATAGTAAAAACTAGGGATGAGCGAGTATGCTCGGCGCTACTCGTTACTCGCACGAGTATCCCGGTACTCGGGATGCTTGGCAAGCACCGAGTACCGCCGAGATGCTCGGACTCCTCGCTAATAATTAGCAATCTGACACATATACACTGCTCCCTTCAATGCACACAGTGAGCTGGCACCTCACAGAGAGCAGATTGATTGTTAGGATCCCTCTTGGGGCCACAGCAAGGTGTTGTATGCTGCGGCGATTTGAAAAAGCCCACCCTCCCGCCCTTTCATAGAAATACTCGTTTTATAACCGGAAGTCTGTGGGCGGAGCCTGTCACTAATTGACTTACATTGGGCTCGGTGCTCTGGCCGAGTACACGAGTATCTTGGGATGCTCGGCCAGAGCATCGAGCACCCGAGCATTTTAGTGCTCGCTCATCTCTAGTAAGAACACAAGTTGAGGCTTAATGAAGGATATAGCCTTCGAGTTTGTGAAACCTCACATGAAGGAAAAACTTGCAATTCCTAATCTTTAAAGGCTTGAAAATGATAAAAATGAAACTGTACACCACTGAACTACTACCACAATATATACCTGGTTCAAAAAGAAGATGCGGCTACTGCCCAAGATAAAATGACAAGAAAACCACTCTACAGTGTGTGCAAGAAACCAATCGGTATAGATCATCGTACTAATGGCCACTTTACACGTCCCAACATCGGTGCGCATTTTTTGGGCAGAATTCCAAGATCGCATAGATGTTACACAGGGCAATATCGACAGGCAATGCCACTGCGATGTCTACGCCCCCTTGTACGGGCGACCCAGGAACGACCATTTAACATGGGCGAGAATAGGGGAAGTTGTACTCCAAATCATTGTTGGGCTTTCATACAGCACGATCCGGCCTCATCGTCCATCCAATATCGGGCCGTTGGAGAGCCCGCTCATTTTTTCCCCGATATCGTTTTGGCATCGTTCTTGCATCGAATTTACACCATACAACGCACGAACGATATCGGGGCCAACGCACGAACCACGTGACTTTTTATCGGAGTTGGACGCCGATATCTGGACGTGTAAAGTGGTCATTAGATTTGTTATGCTTGCGCAGAAGATATGCAGTAGATCTAGTTGAACACACAGCTCAGGAAAGTGAAAGCTCCGATTAGCTCTGCTTTGCAAAATGCTGATACAATACTGGGTGCAATTCTGGGGATTACAATTATATTGCGCTCATCAAATCCCTGATTTAAAAAGGAAGGGGTTGAGAGGGTTAGTAGCCAACTGCTGTTTAGAAATCAATGGGCTTGAGAGAGTTGGTTGAGAATAAGATAGAAAGAGGAAACGTCTTTCCTCCAAAATAGGAAAACTTTGACAAGGTCTGGGCAAACAATGGTTGCCAAGATCCTAGGAAACTAGATATACACTGTGAAAGATAAAAGTTCTCATTGCTGGAGAATAAAAGCAAAAAGTAAGTAAATTCCAAACGTGCTTATTTTCATCCTGCTTAAATATTAAAAGCAATTTAATCACTTTAAAGTATCCTTTTAGAGCAGTCAATCCGAATGGTGGAGCTGTTGGCAAAGGGGAAACATGAGAGAGGCATAGATATAGCTTGTGATGAGACAAAAGGTAAATATAAGACTCTCATTGAACAATTAAAGACAGTGGTGAATTTCTGGTTGGCAATTAATCATATCAAAAGTTTGTCTGGATAGAAATTCACAGGTGGCATTTTGAAAGGTTGCATATGTGATGAGACAAGTGGTATTAGATTACCAAAAATATCACTAGATAGTAAAACTCAACTGGAATCACTCATTCATACTTCTACTGCTTGTACATAGTTAGCCCTTTAGGAAACCTGACAGCTGATACAGTACATGCTCCAAGTTCCCTGAGCTGCTTGTTTAAGACAATAGCTGTATGATTTCATCCAGGTATTTGTAACCCTGAAACTGCAGCAATTCAGAGAAAAACATGCTTTAAAATCTGCTGAGGACAAGACCTAATGGTAGACTTGGCAGACCGGTGGCTTCTTTTGCTTGCTCCCCTTGAGTGACTGTTTGAGTGTTAGGGAAGAGATCTGTCACTCCAGGGTAGCATGTGGGGAGAAGCCACTGAGGGCCTACTGATCCGACTAGTTTCTTGTTTGGCTTGGTTCACGGTGGCTTTTGGAGTATTTTATCTCTCAGAAATAGGGATGAGCGAATCTACTCGCTAGGACTCGTTACTCGGCGAGTAGTAAGGGACTCGCAGGACTCAGTACTCTGCGAGTTTCCCAGCGTTTACTCGCACGAGTCCAATGCAAATCAATGGCAAACGCTGACAAAACTAGGATTGCCATTGTCTTGCATTAAACTCGGCTACTGTGCCAGTGATAGCAGGGAAACTCACAAAGTAACTGCTGTTACATTGCGAGCCGAGTCCAGCTGTCTTCTCTGTGCAGGCTGCCGCAGCTCCAGGGTCCTAGAGCCCGCCTGCTCACAGAGTTGATGTAGCAGTGCTGAGATTGTTCTCAGTCTGCTCATTCCCTGTGCATAGACATCTATATCTATGCACAGGGGATGTAGCAGAGAGGACATCGCGTTTTGGACTGCGTCGGACGGAAGAGGATTTTTTTAATTAAAGATGGAGTCCCTAATGGCTTTTTTTTTTATTTCTAATAAAAAATTTTCTCTGTGTTGTGTTTTTTTTTAAAACTATTCAATAGAAATTCATGGCGGTCATGTCTAATATTGGCGTGACCGCCATAAATTTCGGGCTTAGGGCCAGCTGATAATACAAAGCTGGCCCTAACCCCTTTATTACCCAGCGTGCCACCGCCACCAGGGCCCGTCGCTGCCTGCTGGATCCGGCTGGTTCCAGAAATACGGCGAAGCCCACGTGAAATTTTTTTCTGACAAATCCATAAAACAATGTAAATAAAAGGGACTGCATCTTTATTAACCCCTGGACCATGGGCGAGGGGTTAATAAAGATGCAGTCCCTTTTTTAGGATTGTTTTATTGATTTTTCAGAAAAAAAATTACATGGGCTTCGCCGTATTTCTGGAACCAGCCGGATTCAGCAGGCAGCGACGGGCTGCCCCCAACCCCCAGGTGCCTATTTGTACCTGGCCAGACACAAGAATATAGGGGAGCCCTTTTTTTTTATTATTTCATGAATTTCATGAAATAATAAAAAAAAAAATGCGTGGGGCTCCGCGCAATTTCTATGTCTAGCCAGGTACAGCTAAGCAGCTGGGGGCTGGAATCCGCAGCGCAGGGATGCCCAAGCTTTCTGGGCACCCCCCGCTGCAAATTGCAGCCTGCAGCCGCCCCAGAAGATGGCGCGTTCATTTAAGCGCCATCCTCTGGCGCTGAACCCCGCTCTTCCAGCGGCCCTGGTGGCGGTGGCACGCTCAGTAATAAAGAGGTTAGGGCCAGCTTTGTATTATCAGCTGGCCCTAAGCCCGAAATTTATGGCGGTCACGCCAATATTAGACATGACCGCCATTAATTTCTATTAAATTGTTTTAAAAAAAACACAACACAGAGAAAAATTTTTATTAGAAATAAAAAAAAAAGCCATTAGGGACTCCATCTTTAATTAAAAAAATCCTCTTCCGTCCGACGCAGTCCAAAACGCGATGTCCTCTCTGCTTATCTCTGTGCACAGACATTCATGTCTGTACACAGGGAATGAGCAGACTGAGAACAATCTCAGCTCTGCTACATCGGGCAGCAGGCAGGCTCTAGGACCCTGGAGCTGCGGCAGCCAGCACACAGAGCAGACAGGACTCTTATCCGTGCGTTTTTTCCCAGCGATTACTTGCAAAGTAAACGAGTCCAATGCAAATCAATGGCAAAACTAGGATTGCTTCAGGTTGAAGCTTCAGAGACACATCTCTGATTTGTAAATCGCACACTACTCGCTATTACTCGCTTCCCCATTCATTAACATTGGACTCGCTAGACTCGCAACGAGTAGCGAGTCCCGGGCTCGGACTCGCTAGAGTCAAGCGATTCCGAGTAATTTAGGATTTGCCCATCACTACTCAGAAATTATGCAGCCTAACTGGCTGAAATTAAACAGCTAGTGCAGTGGATTGGCTGCATGTATCAGCTTCAACTGCAATAATGTAAATGCCGGACAAATACTACACAAAGATAATGACATATTGATAAAGGCCAAAGCTTAATTTTTGTTTTAATAAAGTTTTTTTCTCTTATAAGGGAAGTAGTGGAGTGTGACCTTACATTTCTTGGCCTACTGATTCTTGAAAATCGACTTAAACCTGAAACCAGTTCAGTGCTACAGGAACTCGGTGAAGCCAATATTAGGACTGTGATGGTCACAGGTATCTTTCATTTTTCTTTTTTACATTTAATTACCACTACTTTGAGGAACTAGCTGTAAGTGATAATTAATTTCTTGCAGTGCTGTTAGAATTTTATGAAGAACTGGGAAATTTCACCCTTTTTAACTCTTTTACTACATGTATGGCACATGTCAAGAACAGGTGTATGGAGCAGACTCAAACAATGAGCTCAGTCCTTACCCATAAATCTGTTAATTGTCACTCTCAAATTCTTAAAGCAACATTAACAGCATGCCTGAATGGGGGCACGCTATTCCATACACTTATCAGTGCGCCCCAATACTGTGGTATTGCTATATGTATCACAAGTGATCACACAATCTCATTTCAAGTCCCTTGTTCCTTGTAATTCCTTAGGAATCAGGGAAAGAGAAAGAGCAACATAACCCTAAATCAGAATTCATGCAGCGATAGAAAGGATCCCTGTATGAGAAAGCCTAAAACTAGGAAAACTTTAAAAAAAAGTAAAGCACTACTGCTAGAAAGAAATGCCTCCTACCCCCTGGTTAAAGAAATCAGAAAGGGGTAAGGTAGGTTATTTTTGCTCTGCTGTTTCTTAAATCTATCTGATTTCTCTGTGACTGGCAGAAAACTAAAGGAAGTATGGTTGTAACTCAAAGTAGAATCCACAAAGAATATCAACAGCAGGAAAGATCAGCCAAGGGAAGGTTTAAATAGCTGCATCCAAAAAGTGATAGGGCAGACTAAATGAACAAATTGGTACACCTGTTATCCAAAGAGAAATGAAACAAAGACAACAGATAATAAGACCATGGAAAGAAACAAAACTCACTGTGTTTCAGTGTAGAAAGATGCAAATCACACAACACATTCTTACAGTTTGATTCCCAAGACATGACATGTCTATGTGTACCACACTAAGCATGAAAAACCTAAAGAAAAGAAGAGACTGAGGACTTAAGAACCAATCTCAAGGTTACAAGTCTGTCTCTAAGATCTTGATGTTCCTTTGTCCATGGTGTGCAACCTAATCAGGATGTTTACAGCCCATGTGACTGTAGTATCTCTGAATAGTCCAGATGATGGATAGCAGTTCCAATCAAATTCCAAAGAAATTGAATCAGTCCTGCAGGCTCAGTTTGCATTGGTGTCAGTGCAAACGATCCGTCGACATTTGCATAAAATGAATCGTTATGGCAGAAGACCCTGGAAAATGCCACTACTGACACAGACATAACAAATCTAAACTGCAGTTTTGTAAAAATGTTTGCAAGTCAAAATACTTCTGGGAAACCGTCTTCTATAGTACATCATTTTACTGTTTACCAAAAATGTAAAGAAACGTACATCTGGCACTGAGGTGCATTGAATGCGTGAATGGCTTTATGAAATCTGAAGATTACCAAAGGATTTTTGGGTCGAAATGTAGAAAGCCTAGTTTGTGTGCTAAGTCATAGGTCTTCCTGTAGGAACTGTAAACATACTTCAGGAAGCACTCAGTTAATGGTCTCGGAAAATGACAACACAACCCAAATATGGTTTCTTTTTTAATATTTTGATTTTTTTAAGACTAAAATAACTAAATTGAAAATGTTTGGTTTCGCCGGAATTGTAATGATGAGTAGGATCATATTATCAGGTTATTTTTAACGCACAATGTACGCCGTAAAAATAATTTCAAAAAAATAATGTCACAACTGAAGTTTTTTTTTCACAATTTCAGTGCACTTCAATTTTTTTTTAGTTTTCCAGTTAACTATGCACTAAAATGATTGGTGTCATTGAAAAGTACAACTCATTCTGCAAAAAAACAAGCCCTCGTACGTCTATGTCTATAGAAGTTTAAAAAGTTATGGCTATGGAAGAAGGGGAGGATAAAGTTAAAACACAAAAATTAAATTGGTTGCATTGTGAAGGGTTAAAATCAGCCATTTGTGCTTCTTCTTATTCCCAGTTCTTCAACACGAAGGTGCTATTGTCTGCCATGTTTCAGAGCCACACCAATTGCAACCATGGTCTTGGTCACTTTATCTACAGTCCAATTGACTCAATTTCTCATATGACAATTGCATCCGCCTCCATTTGGCATTCAATCTGATCAGCATGCTCATATAAGAAAGCACTTAGATATAAACTGTATCTAAAGTTCAAATGCAATACTTTTCTCTAGTATCACATTGTCAAGGCTATAGAGAAGAAAGTGATGTTAGTGGATATACATGAGAGGGACTGGCCTGCCTCTTCTTGAAGCTTAAAGGCGTTGTCTGGGCTTTTTATTAAATCTCTGTGAGTATCTAGGCTGCAAAATGCAGACAGTTTATAATTTACATCCTATCAACAATTTGCATTGTTACCTAGATATCACTATTCTGTGTGTGGAGATGCAGCTCAGCCCCAGACTAGAGGTATGTTTGTTTTGGAGCCTGGGTGTAAATATCATTTACACCCAGTCTCCTAGGCTCACACTCCAGACTCCAACAGCCTTCCCAGTCTCCTGTAAGCATGCCCCTTAAGTCTCCAATATGACCACTCACCAACATTCACCTATGTAAACTCTGAATTGCACTGAGCAGTCATCTCCTTCTGTCTGAAACACTATGCAGAATCTGCAGCTGTGTGAACGAGATGACTGAGTGCACTGTGCTGCGGTGTGTGTGCTCACCTCCTTCCCATGTGCTGTAATGTGATTCTCAGCTTCCCTGCCCCTTCTGGGAAGGATAATGAGCCTCTCTGTGCAGTGCTGCAGTTCATTTTTCTTCAAAGGGGGATGGCTGTGGCAGTGAGGATTGCATCACTGACAGCACATGTGAAGGCGATGAGCTCACACTCACTAGTACAATGCATCTCCTTCACACAGCTGTGGAATTTACACAGTGTTTAAGACAGAAGGAGATGACTGCTCAGTGCAATTTACAGTTTACATATGTGAATGGTGGTGGGTGGTCATATGGGAGACTAGGGGGCTGGTCTTCTAGGAGACCTGGGGGTGTGCTTGTAGGAGACTTGGGGTGTGATTCTAGGTGACTGGGGGCCTGTTGGAGACAGAGGTGTGCTTGTCGTTGACTGTGTAAATGACAAGTAGCAAGTAGAGGTGCTTACACACAGGCTCCAACAAACACGCCTCTGGTCTGGGGTTGAAGATGTTCCTCCAGATGCTGAATAGTGATATCTATTAACAATCCAAAATGCTGACAGGATGTATATTACAAAATGTTGGCATTCTGCAGCCTAGATATACACCAGAGATTTAATAAAAAAAAGCCCAGACAACCCCTCTAATATTTAACGTTTAAAGGGATCCTGTCACCTCCAAAACGCCTCCTAAGCTACCAAAACATGTCTCTGCAGCATCCTATAGGCCACGTTACACACACAGATATCTGTTCAGATATTGGTCACAGATCTCTGGTTGCAGTGAAATCATGGACACATTGCTCCATTTTGTGGCTGTGTACAAATGGAACACTGTGTCCATGATTTCACTGCAACCAGAGATCTGTGATCAATATCTGAACAAATATCTGTGTGTGTAACGTGGCCTTATCACTAATCTCACACTCCTCTTGTCTCCTAAAAGCATCCTGTGAAAGTTCATAAAAACGATTTTATACTCACTCATTAGTGATTATAATTAGCAGGGGCTATATTCTTTAGTCCCCATGGCGTGTTGTTTTGCAGGCTCCAGGATCCACCCTCTCTCTGTCTGTGTGCTCTGCTTGTGCAGGCTTTGCCATCTCCCCTCTCTATCACTCACAGAATGCAAATCATTAGTCCTGCCTTCAGCTCCACATCACAGCAGTACAGACAGAGAGAGGGTGGATCCTCGAGGCTGCAAAACCACATGCCCTGGTGAATAAAGAATATAGCCCCTGCTAATTATAATCACTAATGAGTAAGTATTAAAACGTTTTTATCCACTTGCACAGGAAGCTTTTAGGAGACAAAAGGAGTGTGAGATTAGTGATAGGATGCTGCAGGGACATGTTTTGATAGCTTAGGAGGCGTTTTGGAGGATCCCTTTAAGTATGCAGTATTTACCTAAATATTACCATCCTTTTCCTTTGATTGGTTAAAATCTTATTTGTTTTTATAGGTGATAGCCTTCAGACAGCTGTGACTGTTGGTAAAAAATCGGGGATGATTCCCTTCAATAGCAACGTAATTATGTTGGAGGCCTGTGAACCTGAGAATGACTTACCTGCTTCACTTACATGGAAATCTTTGACTGAAAGTCAAGAAAACGGGGTCCAGTTAAAAACTAAGGTTTGTTATAATAGGCTACTGTCAAATTACCATTTGCGGCAGATCCGGCAGTTTTACAGCATCTGCTGCGTAACAGCTCACTTGCGGCAAGCCTGCGTTCAGCCCAATTCATTATCTATGGGACTCATTTATTTATTTATTTATTTATTTTTTAAGTCCCTTTTCCTTTTTTGCCTTGTGGTTTTCATTAATGCATTTTGCAATCAATTCTTCTAAAAGGCACTGGTGTTTCCTGGAGCTTGCTTAAAAAAATAAAAATATTGTCTTTTATCTTTTTTGTCCCTTTTACAGCAAAAAAAGTCACATGTTTTGCCAAAATTTCACAATATTTGTGCAAAATGTTCAGATGCACGTAAAATTACTTGAAGGGGCTAGAATACATTCACCCCAAAATGTTACAATTTTTTTTTAAATCGCAGTAGAGGAGTCAGGTGAAAAAAATCTGGAAAAGTCAACACAACGCTCAAAATGATGAACATAAAATGAACATTGTGATAGCCTTTACATATAAAATAGACATTAAAAAGGCCCAAATTAAAAGAATAATAAGGTGTAAACTAAAAACAGGCAACATTTTCCAAGAAGAAGACAATAAGAGCACAAATGCAAAAATGAATAGTGTCCTAAATGTTTACAGTAGGTTGCCAACCTAAAGCGTAACTTGGAGCTTATGGGCCCCGATGCAAAAGCATCAACATGGCCCCCAATTATTGCAAATCTTTAATAGCAATATTCTTTTTCTGTAGGCCAAAGGGATGTTTGGGGCCCCTAGGCTCCAGGGCCCGAGTGCGATTGAAACCCCGGCACCTGTTGTAGTTTTGCCCCTGTTGCCAACCAAAACAACTTCTTTAGTTACATTTATTTTCCTAATAATTTCATTTATCATTTATCCACAGGTCCTTTTACGTTTGGAGTGATAGATGATTACTTCTCTATTCAATGTCTATTGAACTGACAAAGATAGCAGAGTATGGTGCTTGGCTTTCTCACATGTGCACTACTGCTTCCTACACCCAGATAGCATTAGCCAAAAGTCAACCATGATATAATTATCACTTATCCTATTGGAAGTTGATTATGCTGTATTTTTAATAGGAAAATTCTTTTGAATCCCATAGCATCATATGCTGTAAATGTACAGTTCATGTATGCATATAAAGTGAGCACAGGATAGATACCGTCTACTTTAGACAGGTAGGACATAACCCTAAGGGTACCTTTACACGCCGCTACTGGAGGATGGATACAACCAGCTACTTCACGTGCACGAGCACGCACAAACGGTTACAAACGGTCAACGCACCATCTTTACACGCCGCCACAAGCTACGCTACGCTACTTGACATCTATCCCCGGATACACCGCCGGGTGCCATAAGTCACCTTCTGTAGCTCATCTTACCTCATTTACACACCGCTACAACCAGCTAATATGGGCGGACTTGGTGCAGCAGGGACAGCACATAGGCGTGCCACAATTGTGGATTACAAGACGTCCGTACGCTGATAGGACAAAGCAAGAAACCCATGATTGGCCCTGCATCGCAGGAGGCTGATTAATACATGACGCTCAAGCAATTGTGTGGTGTGACTGGTCAGCTCCTTAAATATGCCTCCCTATGCAGCGTCTACCAATCGTAACGCAGGAGCTTCCACCAATGATCGCTGAAGGGGGGCGGTATCCCGGAGCCTGTGTCACGCCCCAGCTACATACCAGGTACACTGCCTGGTGTCGACACATCCCTTCTGTTGCTTCTTTACACGCCGATACAGCTCGCTACAATCGCCTGTGTAGCCACCTGTTTCCGGGCAGTGCTCGGAAACAGATGTATCTGTGGCCGGGTGCCTCCTACCGTCTTTACACGCCGCTACTACGGGGTATTTTGCCGCTACAAGCTACATTTGTAGCCTGTAGCGGGTTGTATCCATCCTCCAGTAGCGGCGTGTAAAGGTACCCTAAGGGTATGGACACACTAGCATGAAACCCGGACGACTGCAATGCGAATAAAAATCGCATTGCAGTCGGACCAATGTTATTCAGTGTCCGAGAGCACATTTCCGAGTGACGGACGTTTTTTCTCATCCGATTCACGGATAACGAGTCAGTTGCAACATGCTGCGACAGTATGCGAATCACGGACGAGACTCGCCAATGCAAGTCTATAGGTCTGACAAAAAAGATGGACCACATTCGGACCCCACACGGACCATCTGAGTCGGATCCAATTTTTTAATTGATAAATTGTCATTCTGTAGCACAGACAACTGTTAAATGATTATACAGTATTAGTTGCTGAGAAAAAAAATGGATTGCACTCGGACAGCACTCGGATGTGATCTCAGAAAAATGTTGCACTGTGGCATCACAGTTGGAGGCAAAACGGACCAAAAATCGGACGAGAGTCGTCCTACTCTTGGATCCGTCAATCAGACCGTTTTTGCTCTCGCCAGTGTGTTTCCAGCCTTACTGACGCAATCAGAGCTAGATCTGATAGCACTTCAACTTGATCAGAAACAAAACTGTAAAAGTCTTCTAAAGCAGTACAAATAGAAACAAACAAAACTCATACCACAAATAAACAAGCAAGTCCGTCAACCAAACAAAAAAAGTTAATGCTTTTACTATGGTGACATAAAACAATTTAAAAGGTTTTTTTTACAATATGTTACATTTTTAAAACCAAATGAGTAAAATTTTCTTACATTGTAATAATCTAATTTTTCCCTTTGTTGGAGTCACAAATGAATATTAGTGATGGATGGATTAATAACCCCACCACCCTCGGAAACTTTCACTTTGCAATGAATGGAAAGTCCTATACAGTTTTAACTCAATATTTTCCCAATTTGGTGCCAAAGGTAAGTTTACTTACATTTATACAGTATGTTTAATTGATGAAAAGTGTAGTCTGGTTCAAAGTTCAGGAGGTTCAGCTCTTAAGGAAGTAGAGTGGTTCTATTCTATTTTAATGAATATTGTTCTGATCTAGTTGAAATTAGGCATATAAAGTCTTACTAACATTGAACCAATGTACAGTATATATAATTTGTTCCCTTATAGCTTACCACTTTTATACGTAATTTAGACACTAGTCTGACTTCCTGACTGATTTATTAAACATGCAATCCCAATAAAATTACAACATTTATTATGGCCTCTTTCCATGTTATCATGCTCCTGTGGATATGGTAGCATGATATTCACAAGACGGCTTCACCACCAGATCCTGAAATCTCGCAGGTTTTCAGGGTTCATCTTGGTAGTATCACTCAGCCTCTGTAACCGGGTGTATGCATCATGGCTTCAGAGAGGGATATTCCACCTGATTGGAAGTGCAGAAGCTTCTTTTGATTATTCACAGTGCGTCTCTCTGAAGCCAGGATGTGTACACCCGGCTTCAGAGGTGCAGTAATGCTGCCAAAATGAGCCGAGCATGTGTGAGATTTCCAGTAACTGCCAATGATAGTATGGACAGAATTCCGACCAGTCTAGGGTAACAATGCTCCATTGACTAGACCTTATTAGCCACTGCTATAATATTCAGATTAGTGGACATTTTGTAAGTATTCTGCCAATGCACACATGTGAATATGTCTGAGGGTTGTGAGCAAAGATCTTTGTCCAAGCAGGGATAGGCAAGTTACTCGCTATCCTCTTCCCCTATATTTGACAACTGCACATGTAGTGTATCTAGGTATAATGATGCAAGTAGTCCATGTTAACTTATTTATTCACAGTACCTTGTTAGGATGAAGTAGAGATGTCAGGGATGATGATCTAATGGATGAGAGACGAAGATTGAGGGTAGGGCATAGAGGTAACAAGAGAATCTTCTGTCCAGTGTTGAAGCACACGTAGCCAAAATGGCAGTGACAGTAGAAGGAGGAAGTAAGGATAAGATAGGAATAAGACAAGAAGGGCTACAGGTGGAGAAGCATTATGGGAAACCACAATACAATCTGCAAAAAGACATATATTATCATACATATTATATTATAATAGTATATATTAATATACATAAGATATATATATATTAATCATAACAATAGTCAGAAGGTGGCAGCAAAGTACAACAAACAGTTCGCAATACTATATCTATAGAGTAATATAAGTCCCTCCTCTCTAGAGAAGATGGCAGAGCAGCATAGTAGGGTTATTTTTAACTATGCTGAATTTTTGTAAATAATAGGGCTTAATAAATCTTTAGATTTAATATTTTTGTTTTAAGGTACTATTAAATGGAACCATTTTTGCGAGAATGACTCCAAGGCAAAAATCAGGTCTTATTGAAGAGCTTCAAAAATTAGAGTAAGTTTGAAACATCTCTTTTAAAAAAATGGGCAATTTAAAATATGTATTGGGTAAATAAAGGTCTTTGCCTTCCCCTGGATTTACATTGCCAGAAAAAGTCAGAACTGGATGACTTTTCAGTTTTATAAATTATGTATTATTAATATACAATCTGTTTCCTCAACATTTAAATTACGACTCCAAGTAGTAAAAGTTGAAGAATTAAGCAATTCACAGGATCAGTGGACATATTAATAATATGCAAATGCTGAAAAAGTGGAAACTACATTTCCAAGGCATCTCAGTTTATGTAAAGTTGAATATGGGCACGTTGAACAAAAAAAGTACATGCACTTAAATGCCTTGGTGTTGTAATGATAAAGTTGTTAATTAATGACTATCTGAGGGATGTTCTGCCATGCTAAATGCTCTTGACCACACAAATCATCATGCTGGCAGATCCCTTAGCTCAGCACAGCACGACTTCACAGCATGGGGTCAAAGTAGAAATGAGCTGTAACTGCGACACCTAGTGGAGGAAAATGAAGCTATTTCAAGGCTGGGGAAGTGGAGATATAAATATTAGTGGAGATCTGAAACTCCATCTCCACCTAAATGCTGTTACTAACCCCTCATCCTGCAGCGCTTCAGGACACAGGATCGACTAAGGAAAAAAAACTCATATTTAATCACAAACACAGCAGGACAAATGGACTGCAAAGCAGTTAACACATGACAGATACGTTTGATGGAAAATCAGTCCGGAGACACTGCAAGCGTTAGTAGTATATTTAAGTGATGTTGCATTTTCATGTTGAAAAATGACCCCTGGTACACTTTGGAGAACTCTTAACTGGATGTTGTTGATTTGAGCACCCAATTGCATTCAGCATGGCAGAACATTCCTTAGATAAGTATTCATTATCTCGTTGTGTTTGTATGTATGTGTTGTCTCTCATACTCTATTCTAAATAAATCAAAATGTTTTAAAAATTCTGTTTCCATGTTTTCATCATTTACATATTTTTAACATGTCTATAACACCTGTAATTTCTATAATGTTGTTACTTTTCTTTCTTGGTGTTAAAATTTCAATATTAGGGAGTTCAACTACAGTATACGATATATTATATAAACTTCTAACTGACCTCATTTTTTATAGTTATTTTGTTGGGATGTGTGGAGATGGAGCCAATGATTGTGGGGTAAGGAAATGTTACTTTAATAAAATATAAATTATTTATAGCGATATATCAGCATATCATGTATCAACATATGGTATCTCTGCCTTTTGATTAAGTTCAAGTTTAGTATCATATGAAACACTGGCTTTGGCCTTGGCCACCCTAGTAGAATAGTACAGATAGCACACTAGGTACAGTGCACTGGTTAATGCTCAGGATGGCTCACACAGTCATCCAAGTAAACAATGGCCCTCCTGGATCTATGTCAGAAAGCCTGAGGTCCAAAGTGCTTGAGGTGTGGTGACCCTGGGCTGCCTTAATTCACTGTCCTGGGAACCTCACAATTTTTGGCACATTTTAAGTTTTGCACTAGCACACCTTATTTATTTTTTTTTAGCATACGCCCTTAATCTAGGTCTTCTGACAAGAATAGGGGTACTTTTAAGTTTCCAGTTGAAGATCCAGCCAGTGTTATAATGTGGAAACCTTCACTTCTTTAAGTATTGTTCACTGTGTGTCCTCTTATATTTTACATGGATGTCTTGCACGTGAATTTGTTGGATTTGGTTCCCTTATGGGTTCCTCTTTTGACAGGTTGGGTCAACCTAGGGTTGGAGTGTGCGACCATTTAGATATGTACTATATTGAATTAGAAAGTAAATGTTTGCTTTATAAACCTAACTGTACCATTAGACTTACTTAATGATGCATGTACCTAACAGTTGAGTACATTAACAATCCCATTTATTTATTTCCCTTGCAGTCATTTTGAGCCTGTACAGTGACACCCAGCCATTTTGAGACTGTCACAAATTTTGGCTTTCACAAAGTTTGCTGCTTTCGTGTTTATAGATCCTTTAGTCAGATGTTTTTATGGCTACTGAAATACAAGCATTTTTTAAATTTGTTATTGAAAAATACATCAAGTTTATGAAAAGGCTCAATATTTCTAAAGGAGGGTCTACCTCAAGGAGTTGTACTACGTGTAAAGAAAAGCAAACCAAAAAAAAACAAACAAATTAAAAAGAGGTGTATATGTTACAGGGAACTGAAGTATATTAGGTAACCATCCAGGCGCCAGGACTGACCTACAAACTATTCCTGATAAAACGAAAAATACATTTGGCCATAAAACCACAAGTTTCCCGCCCTTACAAGGGCAGTCAATAACTGCACCTAAATTGCTATGCCCTAGAATTGTCCCTCCTGCATGACTGGGTGACTGTATATACGTGATTGTCTGTGCCTACCTTGTTACCTGCCCCAAGATTGGTGAAATCAATCCAATTTTTATGATTGCAGACTCTCTTTTAGGTAATTTTATCATAGTGCTTAATTTATTATTGATGATTTGATTTTACACATACCCATTGGGTTGCTTCTTTGGTAAAGGCTCAATATTTACAGTTTTGACCCAAGATTACTGCACCTGACATGCTAGATATCGACTTCTGGGCCAAACTCTGACTTGCCTACGGTATATTGTGGTTGGAATGTGTGAGAATTTCTGTGCATTTGATTGTTGAACTGCTTTATGATGATTGAAGAAACGTTCTTAAAAGCAATGATATCTGGGGATATTACCAGCCATTGACCCAATAATATCAATGTTTTGTTTATCATGCCCCTTAGTTTTCACTTCTAAGTAAACTAAGACTGCCACACTCAGCATAATTAGTAAGATGTTTGATGTCCTATAGGACATTAGAAATGAAGAAAGATGATCAGAGCACAAAATATGTTATAGTTAGCAATATACACTCGTTGCATTATTGGATATAATCAATTAACACATATGCACAGAGTTGTGCAACCTGATGCATGGTTCTCTATGCAGAGATGATTATCTCCTGTGAACGCCAGCACTCAGCCAGCGTTAATAGAAGGTGAGTCATGACATCAACAGGGTTCATTCTCTGACTACTCAATGTAATGGCAACACATCGGTGTCCTGTGATCACTTTTCAAGGTCACCAATGGCATCAGGAAAGAGCATGATCCCCACTGGCACATGTTAGATCAAGCTGTCAGAGTTTGAGAGCGTGATCAAATGTGGCACCCCTGCGATCCCATCACCACAATGGTATTGGCTCCCTAACCAGTGGTGGTATCATGTCTGGAAGTAAATGGAGCTCCCTACATCAGGTAACCATGCATCCACACACAAGCCTGATCCCTGACCAAAAGGGGGAGCATAAACAACTAGTTTTTAGGGTGACTGCCTCTTCTGGCTGGGAGAGGGAACAGAGAGTGGACAGTAGTGTGAAAGGTAAGGGAGAATACGCATGAGGAGACAAGAGCTCTTGGGGCTGAAGCTATTGCAGGCTCACCCCAGGTTCGCACTGAGTAGAGGACACCAGAGTCCTGGTCTATTCAGGGATTTCAAGCCCTGGGAGCAAAGTCTGGAGACCAGAGGATTACAAGTCTGCTGGTCAGATGTGTAGACTCAAGAGCACTGTAGTATAGATAGCCTGGAGCTGTGAAAAACAGGACAGCACCCCTGATAGGCTTGCTCTGCCTGCTGGTTGGGTAAAGTACACAGTGATGGGAGCACAAAGAAAGAGACATATTAGCTCAGAGGCATCTGAGACTCCAAATATAAAGCACAGAAGGAAGGCATACTGATCCTACCTGGTGGAGTGGACTTCATCTGCTTCCAGGCAGGCAGTACCCTGGACCTGGTGACCAGTACCCCTTGATTCAACTTGCCATCCATCAGCAGTAAAGGTGAAGACTGAATTATTTCACCTTCTTGCTTTTTTCTGTTGCACTGCTTACTACAACTCACATCATCACGCCTGGGGCCCACTCCTGCTGGGGAAAGTGATCTACCTTGCTGCACTACCATCTATCTCCAGGTGACTCCATATGCCGCATTGGCCATCCCTGGCAAGATACCTCAGCTGGCATCACTGATCATCTATAAACTATAATCCCCTATACACATACCCCCTTTCACTTGTTTGGTCAGGGGCATGGGGCTGGGCGATCGCCGCCGTGATACCCCAACAGACTGCCTGGCTACTGGGTACCCTGGTCCACGTGACCGATAAAGTGGCCTCATGAACAGGATTTCTCCTGTAAATATTCCTGTAACAATGTCCACGACTTCTGGGGATTGCCACCATGGCAACCCCTGAGCAGTTAACCCCTGGAAGGTCAAGTACCCTGGTCCCATGACCACTGCACTAACAGGTCAATAGGCACAACATGTGAAGGGAATAATGCGAGCTCAGAGCATAAACTCACATCAAATGGAGGACATGACTAAGGACGTACCTTTAAAAACCAAATTAGCCATCAGTCCCTGTGTCTATGTTTGAAATTGATTGAGTTTATACTAACATGTGTCTAATACTATAATTGCTAATTAATAAATCTGTAGATATATTGTTTATTTTAACTAACTTTATAGATTTTGTAGAATTAAAACTATTAAATCTAAAAGTAATTATTTTTCATGAAAAATAATATTTCATATTATTCACTACTTCCAGGCACTTAAAATGGCTCATGCTGGAATTTCACTGTCTGAATTAGAAGCATCTGTTGCATCTCCATTTACTTCCAAAATTCCAAATATTGAATGTGTTCCATTGCTCATCAAGTAAGTTTAATATTAATCTGGATCATGCATACATATATATCTGCAACTACATCATACATGATTGCTTTATTAAAGATTATTTTGGCCTAAACAGTATTGATATATTTGCCTTGAATTTGGATAAGTGCAATCCAATATTGCTTTAGTCAATGTTTTATGTTTTCTAATAATATTAAAGTTGATCATTGTGCGAATGGAATAGATTACCATCAATTTAGTTCCTGGCATATGTTTAATATTGATATTTAGCCCCATTTAGCCTAATACATAACCTCTTTAACAGCATTTTTCCAATACAAATTTTGCATAAATTTACGTATTTTTGGACCATAAGACGCACCTTTTCCCCAAAAAGTTAAGAGGAAAGTGGAGGGTGCATCATATGGTCAGAATATAGGACCTGTGTGGTTGTGCTGTGGGGATCTGTGGTTATGGATAGAGCTGGGAGGAGGTTGTAGGAGGCTGCTGAGGCAGTGGGACGTCACATGCTCCTGCTCATTATGCTCATTTAATATGCACTGCATTCCGCTGTTCATCACCTCAGTGCTGAAAAAGCGCTGAGAGATGGCGAAGGGAAGCCATGCATATTAAATTAAGTGGAGTGTACACCTCCCCATCACTAGATATGCCCCCATCATCCTGTATATGCCCCCAATCATCCTGGATATGCTCCCCTCATCATCCTGGATATGGACCCCCATGCTGCCGCTCACAAGAAAATAACAAACAATTTAAAACTCACCCTCTAGCACTTTCCTCTGTGTCTCCCTGCTGCCACAACTCGTGGTCTGAGTCCTCCTGCGTCCCGGTGCCAGCTGGTCATGTGATCGGAACAGCAGAGTGACATTATCACTGCATGCCGCAATCACATGATCGGCTGCCCCCAGGATGCAGAAGGGCTCAAACCACAAGTACTGGCAGCAGGGGGAGACAGAGGAAAAGACCAGAGAGTGAGTTTTACATTGTTTGTTTTTTTCTTGTGTGCGGCAGCATGGGGGTCCATATCCAGGACAATGGGGGGCATATCCAAGATGATTAGAGGGAATGTACAGGACAATGGGGGACATATCCAGAATGGGTGTTAATGATCTCGGATGGTGGGAGCTATATCCCAGGGAGGGAGGCTGTATACCAAGATGGGGGGCTGTATACCAGGATGGGGGACCATATCCAGGATGGGGGGCTGTATCCCAGGATGGGGGGGTCTTACCCAAGGATAGGGGGCTCTATCCAGGATGGGGGCTGTATCCCACAATGGGGGGGGCATATTCAGGATGGGGGATGCTATATACCAGAATGGGGGCCATATTCAGGATGTGGGGCTATATCCCAGGATGAAGGGCTATATACCAGGATTGGGGGCCATGTTCAGGATGGCGATTATATACCAGGATGGTGAGGCTATATATTACTCGGAAGGGGCCCGGCATGGGGACATTACCCCCATAATTGTCAACAGCACATCCTCCCCTATAACAGTGCATTATAACCACATTTTTTGCTTATTTTTTTCTCTAATTTCCTCCTCTCAGGGTGCGTCTTATGGTCAGTTGGGTCTTATAGTCCAAAAAATATGGTAGAAGTTTTTTTGCTATTAAATATTTATTATATTATAAGTGTTAGTGTGTTCTTGTAACTTAAGAGAATAATTATTTGTAACAATTAACAAAAATATTGTGCTTTTATGCAGGGAAGGTCGGAATTCTCTTGTTACAACATTCTCTCTCTTCAAATTTTTGACCATGTTTCAGTTCATTGGAATAATTTGCATATTATTTTCTTTTTGGGTATGACTTTCCTTTTTTTAACTTTGTCAAAAATGGATGTCATGAAATTATGACCTTTCTTGGCTTTACAAATAATGTAAATATTTAAATCACTTTCGTACTTGAATTACAAGATTTGGATTTCATACACAGCTACTCTGTAGTGTTATTAGTTTCAGAATAGAAGGAAGAGAGTCCAGTACTAGGGATGGGCGAATCTACTCGTTACTACTCGCTACTGTGCGAGTAGTAGGGTACGCGGCCGACTACTTACTCTGCGAGTTTCATTGCGATTACTCGCACAGTAACGAGTCCAATGAAAATGGCCGTGCAGACTGTATGATTACAATGGAAAGATGACGCTATATGCTTCTACCAGTAAAACTACGAATGTGCATCACTCACCTTAATTAGCTGATGCAGGGCAGCTAAACTATATGACCTCCGGAAAATGGCTCCTGCCTGAGTCCTGACCTTGGGTACCGTAGTTTGCCCAAAATGTCTGCGGGAGGGAGGGTGGGAGGTGAGCAGATTCTTCTGCAGCGCAGCCGCAGTCTCGAATTGCAGTCCGGGAACCCTTCAGATTGAAAAAAATGGTCAGGTTTAATACGGTTACATAGACCGTCATGTTAAAACAAATCAGATTGTCCCGGTCCGGTTCAAGCCGGTTAACTTTAACATTACTGTCTATGGGACCGGATTGAACCGGACCGGTTCAATCCTGTTCAAACCCTTTTTTTTTAACTATTCTTTAAAAGCCCGCGGCTTTTTGCTGCTGGCATTTAAAGAATAAGGGCCCTTTCACATCAGCGTTTTTCGTAATTCGCAGCAGATGCGGTGAAAAAACCGCATCTGCCGCGTTTGCCGCATAACCGTTCCACTTGCGGCGCGGTTGCGGTTTTTCCCATACAAGGTATAGGGGGACTTGCGGCAGATGCGGCAAGTGCGGTTTTGCACTTGCGGCAGGTGCGGCAGCGAAAAAAACCGCGAGTGGAACGGTTATGCGGCAAACGCGGCAGATGCAGTTTTTTCACCGCATCTGCCGCGAATTACGAAAAACGCTGATGTGAAAGGGCCCTAAAATGGGGAATTGCAGGTTTTTCCTCTGCTGCCAGACCCCTTTATGGGGTCCAGCAGCAGAGGAATCGCTGCAATACTCGCTTACCCATTCATTTACAATGGACTCACTAGACTCACAACGAGTAGCGAGTATCGGAATCCTACTCGTTAGAGTCTAGCGAGTCAGGGTAATTTAGTATTCGCCCATCCCTGTCCAGTACCCAAATTACTAAAACTTTGAAGTAAAATATAATTGCATATGAAATTTGCTTTTTTGTTGTTGGGTCTTGCTTTAAAGGGATCCTGTCACCCCCAAAACACCTCTAAACCTATTAAAAGCTGTCCCTGGGCATGCACAGTGCGCATTTTGAAGCTGACAGCGCGGCGCGGGTGTAAATACGTCACCCGGCGCCGGGAATGACGCGGATCGCGTCATACAGCCCCACACTGAAGCCCGGACGCAATGGGAGAGCGGGGAGGCGCGCAGGGAGGCGGCAATTTGAATCTGTGATGTAGATCACGCCTATTCAGTCCTGATATGAAGAAGAGGAGCAGCCTGGATGAGTGACTATGAATAGCATAGTCACTCATTATCATCAGTAATGAGGTACTATAATAACATTTTTATTCACTTTGACTATGTGCATTTCGGAGGTAAAAGGAGTGTAGGGTAAGTGTTAATATGCTCTAGGGACAGCTTTTAATACCTTAGGAGGTGTTTTGGGGGTGACAGGATCCCTTTAAAATGGCGATAACCATTGTACAAATTGTAAATTGTATCTAAGATTGCTGCATGAACTTTCTCATCTTTCTCTGTCTCTCTCATCCCACTTAGTTAAAAGAAAAAAAGGTTTGGTACCAAGTTAGCCAGTTGAAAAGAAATTGATTGCTCACAGTGGGAGAAACAAAATAATTATAATTATCTACAAGATTATTATTTTGTTTCTCCCAGTGAGAGCAATCAGTCTCTTCTCTCATCCCACACTCACATTTAGGCTGGATTAAGCCTGAGATTCTTAATATCAGGCTAATATTAGACCCAGCCAATAAGAATCTCAAATAAATAGTAAAGAAGGCACAACATATAGAAAAACATTTTATTAGAAATAAAAACACAAAGACATTTCTGGACTCCATCTTTATTAACCCCTCAATCCTCATAACTATCCTCGATCCTCTACAATGTCTTTTCCCCTCCGGCCACGTTGCACTATCTGCTCTGCTTCATCAGAGACCGCAGTGAAAAACAAGGTCTCTGAACACTTAATGACTAATATGCGTGCAGCAGCAGGGTAAGCGGTGACACACTGAGGTCACCTGATGACACTGATGCCATAGCAACCGTTAGCTAGCAGGTACTATGGCAACGGTGTCTTCGGTTGACCTCAGTTACTCCCCGCTTACCCAGCAGCAGCATGTGTCTCAGTTAGTGTTCAGAAATTACTGGGATTAGTGCTTTGTTCTTCTCTGTGGTCTCCAATGAAGCAGAGCTGAAAGATCTCATGATGATGATCCGATTTCAATGCCCATGTGTCTGAGCCCTTACTGTCACTGAAAGCTTCTTAAGAATTTAGAAAACAGTTCAAAGTTTTTATCACCCAGCCTAATCTAGACTAACCTTTCTCTTGCTGTAAATATTTCTGTTTGGCAGCAAGACTTGGCTCAGAAGGGAAAGAATTCCATTTTGGCTGGACTAGAATAAGGATACAATATCATATTTGAAAAGCCTTTAACTTGACAAAACTGCAGAAATCCCCACAAGTGACCTCATTTTGCCAACTACTCCCCTCAATTAATTTTAGTTAGGGGATTAATTAGCAGATTTATCTCTCAGGCAATTCACAGAAGCATATAAAATTTGGCTGTGTAAATGAAAAAGTAATATTTTATTTCCACTAAAATGTTGCTTTGCCTCCAATTTTTTAACTTTCAAGGGGGTAATTTGGGAAAATAATTACCAAATAGAGATGAAACGGAGTTATCCAGACTTAAACCATACATTTTAAAGGAAAAACTCATACAAACTATGTTTATTAGTAATAAAATTAAAAATCATAAAGTTATAATAACTACAAGACTAATAGAGATGAGCGAACTTTACTTAAACATGTTCACCAATTTCAAATCCGTACGTTTTGCTGAACAGTTGGAAATTCGGGATTTGTTGGTAATTGTTCAGATGACAAAAAGCATTAGTGCATTTGCGCTAATGCTTCTGTTCTACATTTTCTCAGTGTCAGTGTCTAGAATAGCGGGCAAGAGGGGGAGAGGTCTAAGGTCAGATAACATATCTGACAAAACCGCAGGTCTCCATTAGTTTTTCTTTCCTACATTTGGTGATTTGGTCTGGCAGCCAATCAGCACCCATAAACCAAATTGTACTTTTTGCACACAAAGGCTTGTGTCATTGGCTTGGTATGTCAAATGTCCTTGGCATATAAGAACTGGCCATTTTTCCTCGTCGCCATTTTCTCAGTGTTGAAGCTCAGTGACAGTCTTGCTGCTGCAGTGCCGACACTGCTCTACTGTGTGCGCTATTTAGATAGCTAGCTAGCGATTCTATTTCTTTATTGATAGATAGAAAGATAGATAGTAGGATTAGTAACACCTTCCTAAAACAGCCTTTTTTAGGGCTTAGTACCAGTTTTTGGCAAATCCCCTGTGGCACAGTGGTGCTTGTGTGATCATGTGCACCAATCCTGTGCTGAAAACCATTTAGTGCCACATCTGGCAACATCCAGGCACCCACACTTTTTGCCTAGTAACAGTGTTTGGCAAATATAGTCTGCTGGATTCACATTCCCAAAATGTTTGTGCCTACCACACCTGACTTACAAATTTGTTACCATCAAATATGAGTGGTAAAAGCTGTGGTCATGGTGGAAAGGGGAATAGGCATGGTGGTAAGAGGAAAATGCTTGGAGCCCGTGGGGTAGGTGGTAAAGTAACCACAAATTCTTCTCAACAAACACTGAATTCTAGGAAAAGAAAAATATCAACTTCTTTTAGTGGACAGTCTGGAATTATTATTATTACTATTTATTCATTCATTGGTTCCATGCTGCTGTACATGAGAAAGGGTTACATACAAACAAGTTATAAATACAATAAACAAACTAACAGTGAAAGACTAATAGAGAGGGGAGAGAGAGAACGCTACCCTTGTGGGCTTACATTCTACAGGGCGGTGGGGAGAGAGACAGTAGGTTGAGTCTGCTCTGGTGGTGTGGTGGAGCGCTGGGTCCAGTGGTGGTGGAGCGCCGAGTCCAGTGGTGGTGAGCTGGCACTGTGGTCATTGCACGTTGTAGGCTGTTCTGAAGAGATGGGTTTTCAGGATCCCCTTGAAGGTTCCGAGTGTGGGGGGCAGTCGGATGTTTTTGGGTGCAGAATTCCAGAGAATGTGGGATACTCGGGCGCAGTATTGCAGTCGGTTAGATGAGGAACATACAAGTGTGGTGAAAAGAAGGAGGCCTTGGGAGGATCGAAGATTACGAGTTGGATGATATCAGGAGATTAGTTCAGAGATATATGGTGGGAACAGATTGTGGGTGGCTTTGTATGTCAATGTTCGGAGTTTGAATTGGATACGCTGGGGAATTGGGAGCCAGTGGAGGGATTTGCAGAGGGGAGAAGTGGAGGAATAGCAAGGAGGGAGGTGGATTAGTCAGGCAGAGTTAGGGACAGATTGGAGACATGCAAGAATTTTAGCAGGGAGGCCACAAAGGAGGAGGTTGCAGTAGTTGAGATGGGAGACTATAAGGGCACGCACTAGTAGTTTAGTAGATTGAAAGTTGAGGAAGGGATGGATTCTGGAAATATTTTTGAGTTGGAGGTGGCAGGAGGTGGCAAGGGAATGGATGTGCGGTTTGAAGGACAAGGCAGAGTCAATAATCCCCCACCCTCTTATTTTTTGCAAGGCAGAGTCAAGGGTTACTCCGAGACAGCGTAGTTCAGGTACAAGGCAAAATGTAATGTCATTTATTGTGCTAGATGGATCTGGTGAGGAAGGTGTGTGAGATGGAGGAAAGATGATGAGTTCGGTTTTGTCTACATTGAGTTTTAAGAAGCGAGAGGAGAACAAGGAGTATATGGCTGATAGACACTCTGGGATCCTGGACAGGAGAGAGGTGACATCTGGTCCAGGGAGATAGATCTGAGTGTTATCACCATACAGGTGATCAACTTTTTCTTAGGCAGCAACATATTGCTATGACTTGTAAATGAGGCCCTGCAAGAGCAGGTTCTGCAATGGTTATCAAGCGCTCCATCAAGTGGCCTTTCCTCCACCTTAACTAACTTCAACAGCACACACACTGCAGTCCTCAAAGGTGTCACCCCAATCACACTTGTTTCCTCACGTGCCACACGTCTCCAGCCACCCTACTGACTCAGAGGTCAGCTCTAAAGTTTCACTGAGTCAAGAGGAGGAAGTGATCTGCACTGCTGCACAAAATATTTATGACTCAGATCCAGGGCTGGATGAAGAAGGGTCCCAGCATAATGTGGACCCTCAGTACTAAACGTTAACCTCTTTTGGTGGAGAAAATGAGGCCTAGGTCCAGCACCAGCACTCGGTATACCTGGGCAGATGCTGAGGCCCTGAAGAAGTGAGAGGGCTCGCATGCTGTCTGTGAGTGGAAGCAGTGAGAGACCCGCTCACACACAGCTGCCCTCTATGTGATCGGTACACAGCAGGAGAGAAACCCCGTGAGCTGATCTGAGGCTGAAGGACCTTCCAGATCAATCATGTGACTGATCACATGATTGAAATCAAGGTCCTAGGAGAAACCTTCATCAGATCAATTTCTGCAACCCCAGTGCAGCTCCCAGTGGCTCCTCTCTCCTGCTGGGCACCGTACAAGAAAAGCTGGAAGAGGTAATATTTGTGTGTGTATCTGTATGTGTGCGTGTATCTGTATGTATGTGTCTGTGTATATCTGTATGTGTGTGTATATCTGTGTGTCATATCTGTGTGTCTATATATCTGTATGTGTGTGTGTGTACATCTGTATGTGTGTCTGTGTGTATATCTATGTGTGTATATCTGTATGTGTGTGTATGGCTAGGGTCACATCTGGATTTTTTTTTTTAAACCTGATCCGGTTTTGAGCTTTCAAAAAGCTCAAAACTGGATCAAGAAACGCTCCTCATAGGAGCCAATGCGAAAAAACAGATTGCTTCACAAGCAATCCGGTTTCCGTCTCCGGCTCTGCAGCCTGCGTGAAAAATCATGCAGGCTGCAGTTTTCAGAGCGGTTCTGTAATCTGCAACGCAGGAACCGGATTGCTCAGGATGTGTAATCCTGAGCAATGCGATTCCTGCATATACTTTGCTTATCCCGGCTGCCGCCGGGATAAGCAGAGTGCTCTGTGTATAGTGAAAGTATTAATTTAATAAATAAATGTTTGTTTAATGTCTCTAGGGGGTGCCCAGTCCCCCGAGAGACCTTACACCCACTCAGGTGGGCTTATACTGCTGTAATGTGTTATGTACAACAGCTGACTCCTGTCAGCTGTTGTACACCCACAGACTGACCCCCCGCATCTTTATACCTGTCCTGGCCTGCATCCCCTCTTATCACTTCTAGCCATCCCTTTTGCAGAACAAAATGATTTAGTTTTGGAGCTATTACCTCAGGGCAGCGTTGATAGTAATTGTGGATGAGGGAGATTGTAGTGCAGAATGGTGTTGCAGTTCTTACCCCTCTGCTGAGCTGCTGCTGATGTTGTGCCCTCTGAGCACTGGTGGGAAGAATAACGGAAACCAGTTCAAGTTTAACTCCACTTTACTAGGTACCGGTAGATGGCAAAACGAAACACGGTAAAGTTTGGTTTGCAGGGTGATGTTGCTAGCTCAGAGTTCCCCTATGGAGTCTCTAGATGTTCTCTGTCTTTGTCTTTCAGGGTCTCCTTCCTTCCTTACTTCTACCACACTCGCAGAGCTCTCCCGCCAGTCCCGTGATCTCCCACCGTGGGGCACAGTTGTCCTTCCCGGATTTAAGAGGAGACCTGACACTCCCCCGTCGTCGGTATTAGGGACGTTACCCCTGCGGTCCTGGATCTAGTGTGGTCCTGAGGGGAGAGGTACCTTGTGGCGCTGTCAGCAACCCGGTTTCTAAGGGCCTGCAGCTCGTCAGTCTGCGGTCAGAGCTAAACTCCTGGCTGCCTCAGCTTCCTGCATTGCCGGTGTTCCCTCAACATGACCAGCCGGCTCCAACCAGTCCTAGTCCATTGCCTACTATCCTGGGCCTCCACATAAAGATAGGGCTCCCTCCTCTCAGCTGGGCTGTCAGGCCTGACCTTCCTGGCTGCCTTCCCAGCACCGTCTGAGGTAAACTAAGCTTTTCCTCACACTACCCTATCCTAGGCTCCTCCCCCCACCCTCCTGGGACCTACTAAATTACCGGCCCCCCTATTCTAAGTGGTGTGGTCCTAAGTGGGTGTAAGTACAGACTCCATAAGGTTTAACCCCAAACTGACAACTTTACAGGGAAAAGAAAACACATTATAATCACAGTGTAATACTACCCTGTGGCGCCTAGCTGCAGGGGCGCCACACCCACACTCCCAGTGACGTCACAGAAGTGAACTAAGTTCATTTACATGAAATCAGCTCATCTCTTTGATGCCACAGTGAGTCACTGATTTGCACAGGCTTTCTCTCTTTAGTGATTCTGCTGGATGGCAGGCTGAATGTTCGCATCCAGCAACTCTCTAGTCTGCCATCAGATGTAGCAGAGCCGGTGCCCTCGTGGGACACATGAAGGCTCCTGGCGACGGAAAGGTGAGGATGAGGATGCTTTTATTATTTTATTTCTCTTACAGGAGACCCTAGCTTCAGCTGGAATAGGTGTGATGGTAAGTATGGTTTAATTAACAACGATAAAGGAATACTGTCTTTATTTAAAATAAAATAAAAATAGAGCTCACATACAGCTTTAAATGTTTTTAAAATGAACACACCTTGAAGGGGTGTAACTCACCTTCTCTGGTTGTATAAGCTACAACCAGCTGAAGAAGCTATAATAAGATGGTCCCTGCAGAATCCCGTGGAGTACAACAAATTCCTATGTGAAAGGTGGGTTTTTCTCCGCTGCCAAGGAAGACAATCCGGATTGCTTGCAAATCTGTGTATTCGTGCCAATGCGTTTCGTAGCTATGCTACTTCATTTACAATGTCCCTGATGAAGTAGCATAGCTACGAAACGCATCAGCATGAATAAACAGATTTGCAAGCAATCCGGATTGTCTTCCTTGGCAGCGGAGAAAAACCCACCTTTCACATAGGAATTTCTCTTATTTGAAATAAAATACTTTATACTCGGTGTCTGTGCTTTATTTCACTTTTTGACTATGGAGTTAGTAATGGGGGCATCTTAGAGATGTCTCTCCATTACTAAACTGGGCTTGATGTCACCTGGCATTATAAGGTGACATCAACAGGAAACCCCCTTAACCCCGCTGCCACCGCTACAGGGCAGTATGGCAGAGCGAGGCTAAGTGCCAGATTTGGCACTTCCCATGGATATGCCATTTCTGGGACGGCTAAGGGCTCTTGTTTTTTAGCCTTGGAGGGGGCCTATATTCTTAATCCCTTCCCCAGGCTATTAATACTAGCACCCAGGTGTCTGCTTAGACTTTGCTAGCTGCTAAAATAGGGGGACCCCATGCCATTTTTTGGGGGGAGTCCCCCATTTTAATAGCCTGTAAAGGCAAAATATTCATGTGGGGGCTGATATTAATAACCTTGCAAGCTCTATGGATATTACCCCGCTTCTAACATTGGCCAAAGCTGTCTGCTTAGCCTTTCCTAGACTTGAAATTCATGGGGGACCCCACGCCATTTATTTATTTTTTTAAATCTTTAATGTAATAAAAAAGCAAACAAACATATATTTAGGTGGCCTGTACTATTCTAATAGAGCCATCAGCCCGCTATGCTTTGTTGTTCCCATTATTAAACAGTTGGGTCTCCTATACTGTTATTGCGTATGCAATGAGTGCCAGGGATGCCAAAAATTGGGAGGCACTCCAATGACCATTGGAAGGAGGGCCTCATAAAATAATGTTCCCATTATTAGGAAGTGGTAGAATTCAGATAGAACATGCGGTTCAATAGTAGAGCGCAGGGATAATACGGGATACTTTAATCTTAATCTCCGTAACTTTATTCATAAAAAGCTCTAGACCACAACGCGTTTCGACGTACAGACGTCTTCCTCAAGCGAATCCGCTTGATGAAGACGTCTGTACGTCTAAACGCGTTGTGGTCTGGAGCTTTTTATGAATAAAGTTACGGAGATTAAGATTAAAGTATCCCGTATTATCCCTGCGCTCTACTATTGAACCGCATGTTCTATCTAAATTCTATCATACAAATTCCCTTGGGGAAAGCGGTGACAGAGCTGCAGGCGGGATAGGGTTAATGGATCAACCTGGAGTTTCCTAACTCA
This sequence comes from Allobates femoralis, assembly GCA_033576535.1. Classification (NCBI taxonomy): domain Eukaryota; kingdom Metazoa; phylum Chordata; class Amphibia; order Anura; family Aromobatidae; genus Allobates; species Allobates femoralis. The sequence goes on from JARQOC010000001.1 coordinate 187,476,988, forward strand.
ACCCTGGAGTGAGATCGTGGACTACATGAGGCCAGGAGCAGAGGTAATTGAGGATACAGGAGCACTACAGATCCAAGGCTGGCAGCCTGAGCCACAAACTACGCTCACAATCTGGTTGTGCAGATTTGGCACAACCTTTAAAGGTTAGTTTATTCTTACTACAACCGCTTTTAAGGCAGGAAAGATCCACAGGTGGCGCAACACTATTTTTTTCTTTTTATTATTAGGAAGTGGGTCTCCCATAGTGTTGCCCTATGCAGGGCTGCCAAAAATTGGGAGGCACTCCAATACCCCTTTTAAGAGACGTGTAGCAGGGCCTCATAAAATGATGTTCCCATTACAAAGGAGTGGGTCTCCAATACTTGTAATGCCTATGCACAAAGCATGGACTGATAAACATTTACCATTGGGGGTATACATGAATATACTGTATAACTTATTTTCTTCTTATGAACATCATGAACACCCTTTAAAAATATTTACGTGGGTGTTGCACCATGGACCACGGTCACCCTGGTGATACGGTGGTGGAGGATGAGGAGAAGGATGAGGACTACAGCAAATAGCCAAAATCAGGAAGCGTATACCCATGTGTGGGGGTGAAGAGGAGCAATGGAATATACCTCCCCAAAAAAGACACTGACTTTGAGTTTATATTACGCTGCTATCATTTGGTGGTCTTGAAAAGTCTGCCCCAATCCAGCCCTTGTTCATTTTGATAAGAGTCAGCGTGTCAGCATTTTCAGCTGGCAGGAGGGTGCAGTTATCAGTTATAATTCCCCCAGCGGCACTAAAAACTCATTCTGACAAAACGCTAGTGGCAGGGCAGGACAGGACTTCCAAGGTGTATAGAGCCAGTTCATGCCACGTGTCCAGCTTGGATACACAATAATAATAAGGCACAGAGGAATCACGGAGGACTTTGGTATGGTCGTCAAGGTACATATTCAGCATCTTCCCAAACTTTGCCCTCCTTGTGAGTGTACCCCGTGCCTCAGGCCTGTGCCATCGGAGGGGCTGAGGAAAGTCTCCCAGAACTTTGACAGTGTTTCCCTGCCTCTGCTGGATTGGAGTTGTGTCTCTCTCGCCTGTACTCCTTGGTTGTCCTCTGAACCGTGACCTCTGCCGCCAGCGTTTTCAGATGGCAATTTTTTTTTAAATAATTCCACTACAAGGGCCTTCTGATATTTCCCCATTTTTGTGGACCTCTACACCTCGGAAATAAGAGATATAAAGTTCTCCATGTAGCGTGAGTTTAAAAGTGTCACCAACCAGTAATGAATGTCACCCCAAATTTTGAGAAAGCTATATAAAGGCAGCGTAACAAAAACTCAGATATGCCAGATTAGTAACAGGCAAGACTTCCGTGTCCTCACCAAGAGGATGACTGACCATGCTAATGTGGCGCCCCTGCGACCAGGAGGCCACATAGGGAACTGCAGCCAGGTAAGACAGGAAAGACAGTTGTACCACAACACCCTCACAGACACACCACAACCACAAGAGAACAGCACCCAGCCCGGAGCCCGGGAACTCTAGGCGGGCAAGGGATGGTGAGTTTAGAGACAGTGGGTGGGCCAGCAAGCAGGTCAGGTGATAGAGGGTAGATATAGAGAAGGGGAGGAGGAAGGAGTCAGTAGGCCGAGGTAGGCTGAGATGGAAAGACAAGAAGCACACGTCCTGGAAGAGTGGGGTGGAAGGAGCACAGAATCTGGAGAGCCAGTGTGAGCCACAGAGAGAAAGATGATCCGGAGCCAGCACCCCAGGAGTGTGAGGGACAAGAGGACCAGTGATACTGGGTCCTAGAAACATGGCTGAGACAGCAGACTGCAGGCGGAGTAGCCCTCCTATTGAACCCAAAGACATGGTCAGAAGGAGCCTGGTAGAGCCTCACCTGGGAGGACTATTGGAGGGTAGGCTAGCAGCAGAGTATAGGCTCTGAAGGGGACCCTTGATCCACCCGGCATCCTCAGACAACTGATGGGGGGCTCTAGCTTTAAGTTAGGGTTCCTACCCCAAAGGACGGGTAGCTCAGTGGCAACCACGAGGGCCCACAGGGGTCCGAGCCACCGCCATACCGTCCAGAGACACACACCAAGTAAAAGAGAGAGTAAAAGCCTGGAAAGGACAGAGAGAGAGAGTGAGGGGTCAAAGAGAGGAACAACCTGGCTGCAGGGAGTAAAGGAATCCAGAGGGGAGAATTGTGCCCGTGTAAGAACTTGTAACTGGAACTGTGACCGAACTGTAACTGAGAAAGCAGAGAAGTAAACACGGTGAACCCTGCTTCTGACTCCATTGCATGATTCTGCCTGCACATGATTCCCTCCAACAGGTCTGCAGAGGATTACAACCTGAAGAGCCACAGCCTGTCAGCTATGAATCATGAAGGAAGAATTCTGCAGCATCAGGACAGTAAGTGCACTGCACCCATCACCAGCCTGCCCCATACACTACACCATAGACTTTATCATCACTGCTGCGGGGAACCAAATTCTACCCGCGGAGAACTATTCCAACTTCAGCTGCCATAACATCATCCCCGGAGGTTCTGCAGCAGCGGTGGTCCCACTATTGACCACAAGCCGTGGGTGGCATCACGACTGACATTATCCCCTGTAAATATTCCCCTTATTATTGCCAGGGCCCGGGACATGGTCCGGACCAGGACCCTGTGACATCCCCCAGTAGCAAACCCGGTCCGGTACCGAGTACCCAGTCCCAGTGGGCTCGACACTCTCCTCCTCCTTCTCCTCCTCCCTGTCCTCTGGCCATCCACACTGAACAGACGGTATGACAGTTTTGCAGGTAGTACCATCTATAGCGCATTAAACTAGCTCCTGTTCTTCTTCCTCCTCCTCATTGTCCCCTCAATCGACATTGGAATGAGATAAGGATGGGCTGTGTATAATTGCCCTGTATGGTTCCTTGCTCCGTTTTATCGTGCTCTGCCTGCAATGCATCCTGTTTGATTTTGAGCAGAGAGCGTTTCAGAAGACAGAGAAGCAGGATGGTTATGCTAATGATTGCATCATCGCCACTAAGCATCTTGGTGGAGTCCTCAAAGTTTTGGAGAATGGTACATATGTCGGACATCCATGTCCACTCCTGAGGTCTTATGTGTGGAGTCTGAACCGAATACTGACGGCCTTGTTGATGCTGGTACTCAACAACTGCCATCTTCTGCTCAAAAATCCGGACCAACATCTGCAGTGTTGAATTCCAACACGTGGGGACATCACACACCAGTCTGTGAGCCAGAAGCTGCAAACGCTACTGAAACCTGGCAAGGGCGGCCTGAAGCAGTAGGTGACTTTCTAAAATGGGCACACAGGCGGAGTACTTTTATGAGCAGATCCGATAGCTCCGGGTAGGATTTAAGAAACCGCTGAATCACAAGGTTGAGCACATGGGCCAGGCATGGTAAATGTGTGAGCTCGCCTCGCCTCAGAGTCGCCACCAGGTTCCGGCCATTGTCACACACAACCATGCCTGGCTGTAGCTTCAGTGGTGTGAGCCACAGATCTGCCTGCTCTTTTAGAGCTGTCCACAACTCTTCAGAATGGTGCGGTTTGTCACCTATGCATATTAGCTTCAGCACAGCCTGTTGCCGCTTGGCCGAGGCAGTGCTGCAGTGCTTTCAGCTTGTGACTGATGTGGAGGCTGAAGAGGAGAATGAGGCTAAGGAGGATGACGTCCAGGAGCTGTAGACTGTGGGAGCAGCCCTCATTGAGCTAGGGCTCGCAATCCTTGGAGTTTGGAGGACGTGTTCCATCCCAAGGTTCGACTGGGTCCCTGCTTCCACTATGTTAACCCAGTGTGTCGTCAACAAGATGCACCATCCCTGCCCACAAGCACTTGTCCACGTGTCTGTGGTTAGGTGGACTTTCCCGGTAACTGCGTTGTTGAGGGCACGGCTAATGTTTTGGGACACGTGCTTGTGTAATACAGTGAGGGCACACCAGGAGAAATAGTGCCAGCTGGGGACTGAGTAACGAGGGACAGCTGCCACTATCAGGTTGCGGAATGCTTCCTTCTCCACTAGCCTAAAAGGCAACATTTTGAACGCAAGCAGTCGCAAAATGTGAGAATTCAGTAGTGTGGCCTGTCAGGCATTGGCTGCGTATTTGTACTTGCGTTCCAAGGATGGTCAACTGAATGCTGCGCTGGGACAAGGACGTGGACGTGTTTGCTTATGGTGCTATTTCAGATTGTACAATGAAAGGTGCAGGACAGGAGGCATCTTCGCATGCACTTAGGACAGGGGATTGCCTTGCGTGCACAACAGTGGAAGAACCAGTGGTGTCACCTGCACACACTGTTCCTGGACCCTGGAGTGTGGCCCACAAAGTCGGGTGCTTTGCTGCCATGTACCTGATCATGCTGGTGGTGGTCAGGCTGCTAGTTTTGCTACCCTGCTGATGCTGGCATGGCAGGTGGTACAAATGACCTTTTTGGAATTATCAGCAGAGTCCTTAAAAAACAGCCAGACTCGGGAAGACCTAACAGTTGTACTGGCAACTTCCATTGTGTTGGTGTTATGGGGAACGGTTGCCCGCCTTCTGTCTGCGGTCACCACACTGCTTCTTCCAGCCTCTTGGGGTGATATGCCTCCCTCCCTCTGTGCACTGCTGTCTTCGCTCTGCAAGTCCTCCTGCCAGGGTGGGTCAGTTACTGTATCATCCACCACGTCATCTTCAACTTCCCCACCCTGGTCCTCCTCCTGACTTTCGTGCAATTGTGTTTCATCATCATCCACCTCTTATGACACTTTCCTATCATCGGCTTCGTGCGACTGTGGCTGCTCAAATATTTGGGCATTGCTACATGAGATCTCCTCTTGCCCCCTTTCAAGTGGTGTGGGTGAGAAGCCCGAATCTATAAATGGAAAAGTGAACAGCTATTCAGAGTGTCCAAGTGTGAGATCAGTTTTGTCTGGGCACTTGGCATGGTGGGATGAAGCAGGATCAGGGTAAGGAATATGCGGTCCACTCTCACGACTACTGAGACTTGACCATGTGGAAGACATGTTGGTTGTGGTGGTGGCAAACTGACTGGAAGCATTATTCGCTATCCAACCAACAACCTTTTCACACTGCTCTGGGTTTAATAGTGGTGTGCTGCGGTCCCCTAGGAATTGGGACAGGAAGGTCGGGTGAGAATATGTGGGTGTTTGTTGTGGCACAATTGTAGGTTGCCGACGACCTCGGCCTCTGTACGCACCATCACCATCACATCCTGTTCCTCATCCCTTGCCACGCGCCTTGCACATTTTAAACCTAGGACAATATCTTCCACGCTTAGTAGAAATGGCTGAATTTAGAGCGAAAGTATATGCAATCCGTGTGATGGACAAACCACAGTTTTAAGTAGCTGTATTTTTTTAGCTGTTATATGGAAAGGAACCGCCTGTGTTCTGCATTGGCAACAAAGAAATAGCTCAGATAAATGGTGTTCTGTTGATTGCTGTTAAAGCAAATAATGAGGCTTACAATCCTCAAAAAAATATTCCTGGCCCCTGATACCTGGGGCTATGTCTTCACAAGTGTAACAGGCTACAGCAGCAGCAGACGTGACTGTAATGGAGCCTCCTGTACTATATGCACCGCAGTCTGCTATATACCCTGCTTTCCTATATATACTGCCTGACTGATAGGTATACAGCTGGATTAGTCATGAAAAGGACTGTTTTTAGGGATGGATATGTATAACAGGCAACAGCAATAGCAGACATGACTGGAATGGAGCCTCCTGTGCTATATGCACCGCAGTCTGCTATTTACCCTTCCTGGCTATATACACTGCCTGTATACAGCTGGATTAGTCCTGAAAAGGACTATTTGTTTAGATGTATTGTGTTGTGTACCTACACTAGTACCTACACTACCTAAGACACACACTAAATCTGTCCCTAGCTCAGCAGCACCTCTCCCTACACTAGCTGTCTGTGGGTCAGAGTGACGAGCACAGCGCAGTCAGGTCTGTTATAGACCTGATGACGCTGTGTGGCCAGCCAATCACTCTAATACCACAACCAACATGGCTGTGGCATTAATGTGTGGCAGCCAATCCCTGCATGCGGGCTGGCTCTGTACAGAGCGCTAACTTGCAGGGAGGGGGAGCTGAGCATCTGTCTGAGCATCTCGCCGGTACTTGGCGACCGCCAAGCATCTCGAGTACTGAGTTGCTCAGGCGAGCACCAAGTACTGGCGAGCATGCTTACCCATCCCTAATGTACACATATACACCTGCACAGAGCATGGGAAACCAACAGAAAAAAGCTGCTAACACAGGAAGAGCGATGTGATGGCATAGGCATCAATTAAACATGATTGGAATACAAACCTTGAAGACTATACTTATGTATAAGAAACAGTCTTAACAAGAGGGGAAGACAAGTTGCATTGCATGATAGGAATGCATATATCTCTAGAAAATTTTCATTTTCTGTTGCTGAAAACTTTATCTGTTAAAAGGTAGGCAAAAATACAAGAGGATCTGCCATCTTAGACCTAATTCTTACCAACACAGAGGAAATAATAATGATTTTATTTATATAGCGCCAACATATTCAGCAGCACTTTACAGTTCAGAGGGGATACAATACCATACTATATAATAACATAATATACTACAATATAATACAATACAGACATTATGAGACAATACATGAGAAAAAAAATATATATTCAGATACCATGAGGAGTGAGGTCTCTGCTCGCAAGCTTACAGTCTATGGGGGAATAGGGGAGGCACAAAAGGTAAATGGTAAAAATTGCCATCATATATGGTCCAGCCATCAATTTAATAAATAGGGGATTCACATACCACTGCATAACCAGTCACCTGTTCAAGTACAGATAAAGTGCTGTATAGTAGATGGGGGTGTAGGCAAATGGCAAAAAAGGCCAGATTTGGAAAAAGGAAAGAATGGGAATAGTTACTTTGGTGAGGTAAGGTGGTAGGTTAGTTTAAAGAGATGTGTTTTTAACACTTGCTTAAAACCATGGATATTTGGAATTAATTGAATTGTTCATGGTAGTCCATTCCAGAAAATTGGCGCAGCTCTTGAGAAGTCTTCGAGACAGGAATGGGAGGTTCGGATTGTAGCTGATGTCAATCTTAGGCTGCTTTCACATCAGCGGTTTTTTTAAATCGCGGCAGATGCGGTGAAAAAAACGCATCTGCCGCGATTACTGCATAACCGCTGCACTTGCGGCACACTTGCGGCAAGCCCCATGCAATGTCTATGGGGCTTGCGGTAAGTGTGCGGCAGGTGCGGCAAGTGCGGTTTCGGCACTTGCGGCAGGTGCGGCCGCGAAAAAAAAATGTGGTCAGCCGCAAGTGCCGATACCGCACTTGCCGCACCTGCCGCAAGCCCGCATAGACATTCTATGGGGCTTGCCGCAACTGTGCCGCAAGTGCAGCGGTTATGCGGTAATCGCGGCAGATGCGTTTTTTTCACAGCATCTGCCGCGATTTAAAAAAAACGCTCATGTGAAAGTACCCTTAGGTCACTTGCGAAATGAAGGGCGCATGTAGGGCGATAGACTGAGATGAGGGAGGAGATGAAGGGCGGTCCAGAACTGTGAAGGGCTTTGCGGATGAGAGTGATAATTTTATATTTTACTCTGTAGTGGATGGGCCACCAGTGCAATGACTGCCCCAGGATAGAGGCATTGGTAAAGCGGTTGGAGAGGAATATGATCCTGGCTGCTGCATTAAGGATGGATTGGGGAGAAGAGGGTTTAGTAAGAGGGAGACCGATTAGTAGAGAATTGCAGTAATCCAGACATGAATGAATAAGGGTGACAGAGTTTTTGCAGAGTCAACAGTAAGAAAAGGTTGAATTCTAGAGATTGTAAGTTAGCGGTTAGGATCGGCATGACAGAAAGCAGTGACTCAGGTACTTGTTCACACAGCACACAATTTATTTTCATATCAGCACAGACCTTTTGTTGCTCCAGGTCACAGCTGGTGTAAAGGGTTTCACTTGGACAGGAACGGCTGTCAGGCTCTCTCTTAGCCGGGGCCCCTAGGATGGCTAAGTCCATGCTGTGTTAACTGCACACAGACAATGCTTCCAGGCTGTGTTAACTCTACACAGCCTGTGCACACACACAGAACTCCACACAGCTCCTGCTGCACTGACACTTCTCTCTCTCTCCAGCCCTGGGCAGCTCATATCCTTCCTAGCCACCCCACACCTGCAAAGCAGTGTGAACAATCAGCACTTCATTCAGACAGAGCTGCCGTTAACCCTGTGAGTGCTGCCACAGAGCAAAAGACACAATCACCTATGTGCTGTATACCGGTCATGGGGCACATGCCGGTCACATCACCACAAGATATTTTGAGGTGTAGGTGATACGAGTCCTCAAAGTCATAATCGCTTTCTAACAAGCTTTTACATATGACTAAGGGATTTGTGCCAGATCAGAACCCCAAATTACAGATGCTGCATTTCAGGGTAACTGCCCCTCATCAGTCTAGTGTGTGGGATATTCTGATCTGGCTGTTTGAGTGGGCTAAGACAAGGTCTGGAACTTGCTATCTACTTTATGGAGAGAGGTTTTCTGCAACCATAAGAAGACAGTTAAGCAACTTCTCTCCATAAGGTAGATAGCAAGTTCCCAGACCTTGTCTTAGCCCACTCACGCAGCCAGATTAGAATAGATCATTAGCAATACAGCTTGATATCAGCTGCCAAAAAAAGCTACAACAGCCGCTTTACCGCCAGTGTACCACCGCTACATGGCAGCTGGAAGAGCCGGGTAACTGCCAGTTTTGGAGTCTCTCAAGGAGGCTCCAATTCTGGGGTGGCTACTGGCTGCAGTTTTTAGCATGGGGGAACAGAACGCTTGGGCCTTACCACGCTGAGAATTCCAGCCCCCAGCTGCCTGGGTTACCTTAGCTGGCAACAGAGAATACGTGTTGCCCACGCCAATTATTTTTTAGTTATTTATTTAAATAGCTAAAAAAAAATATATAGTGCTTCCTTGTATGTTACATTACCAGCGAAGGTAACACCAGACAGTGGGAGTTGGCAGCCAGTAGCTGCCTGATTTACCTGCACTGCCAAGAGAAAATACAACGAAGCCCTCCACATTTTTTACTAGGATATTAAGTAGATTGCCAGATTAACACTTTATTATTAACCCCCCCCCACAGAAACATGTTTTTAATTAAAAATACATTTATTTATTCTACATTGGGAAAGAGCACAGTGGGAAAGGGGAAAGAGACCCAGGGGGAGATGGCCGCTGCCACCAGCGCCACCAGCCCCGCCCCATCACATGTCACTGCCCTCCTGATGTGATAGCATCAGGCCCACATCTAGTTCTTACATAATGGCAACAAAATAATGCCAATGTACAGTGCTCAAATTTTACAATTCAAATTATTTTGATGTACATAATGAAATATTATGCCACAGAATTGAATAAAAATCTTTATTAACCTTAAAATATGATAAATTCTTGCTCATATCTAGAGTGAACGTCTATCATTGCATAGATAAGTCGTCAAAATTATTCACAAATAGATTAAAGGTGCATAGAGCTAAAACCAGAATACTGCAAATAAAAGATAAAGATAATAAAATTTGTAAAAATCACGAAAGTATATCCGATGTATTTGCAGACTATTATAAAAAGTTGCATAACTTGTAAAATAACCCATCGGAAATTCTTCCTTCCACTAACGAAATAAATTCTTTTTTGGATTCTGTCCAATTACCCTCTCTTTCTGCTGAAGATTTGGATTTCTTGAATTCTCCCTTTACTGAGATTTAAATTGCAACTACTACAGATGCCTTAAGGCCCAGTTACACGGTACGAGATCGTGCCCTGAGGGGCGGGGCCAAACGGCAAGTTCTGAAATAAAAAAAAAAAACTCTGTTTAATGCTGCTGAAGAGGGAGAGAATGATTGGCAGCGGTGGGCAGATTAAACATGCAGGGGGTGTGAATCTGCCCTTCGGCTCCAGCCCCTAACCACCTCCTTTCCGGCTGCAGGATGTAAGTTTTCTAAATGTGTTATCTCGGGGTACAGGGCTGCTCAAGGGCTGTGGGACCCCTTGTCTGCATGCTGCAGACATGCTGCATCCAGTGCTGTAATTAGATCACCATGCCTGGTTTGGTGACAGGTCCTCTTTAAAGAAGATTAAGATAACTTACTTGGTACTTCATCTCTTATATAAATTCTGTAATAAGCTGAGAGGATGAGATTATTGGGAAATATAAAATTATTAACAATCTTCTTTGTAGTGGACTTCTATAGACTCTGTAAATAGTTTGTTTTATGAAGTTCTTTTATATAATAGGATTGTACTATATTCAGCTCATTTACCTTCTATATTTAATCTTTCTTTTGTATATATTTAATATGTTCTGGAATGCATATGATTGTGTCAATCTAGTGTATGTTATTAATTGTGATGATAATTGTGTATGGATTATACATGTGAAAATCCTGAATAAAAATCTAATTGAAAATCGCAACAATACAAATGCCAACATAGAATCAGGGCTGGGATGTGCCCGGTTCCCCCTAATTCGCTGGAGCCGGTTGTTAAAACAGCAGCCGGCTCCCGGAACCGGGAAGATCAAAAGCCGTGATCAGCCAGCCGCAGCTGGGCAATCTGCTCTCATCACTCCCTGGCATCCCCGCGGGTTGTGAGGAGCTGTGAGGAGCAGAGCAGCGGCTCGGGCTATGACTGCAGGGAAAAGCAGAGGAGCAAAGTGCAGTGGCTGTTGCATTCATGGCTGCTCTGCTTACAGGACATGTGATGATGTCACATGGAGGGGAGGATTCAGGGGTCACATGATCAGCTCCTCCGTGTATGCAGTACTCTGCTGTGCTGGTTGTCATGGTGCTGAATGAGGTAAAATTTATCTGTGGGGTCAGGAGGTATTTACAGTGTGGATGTAGCAGAGCCGAGTCTGCATAAGGTGTACTGAGTGGAGCCGCGTTTGTATGAGGTGTACGGAGCGGAGCCGAGTGTGTACGAGGTGTATGGAGCAGATCCGAGTGTGTAAGAGGTGTACGGAGCCGAGCCGTGTGTGTACGAGGTGTACGGAGCAGAGCCATATGTGTACGAGGTGTACGGTGCAGAGCCGAGTGTGTACAAGGTGTACGGAGAAGAGCCGAGTGTGTACGAGGTGTACGGAGCAGAGCCGTGTGTGTACGAGGTGTACGGAGCAGAGCCATGTGTGTACGAGGTGTATGGAGTAGAGCCGAGTGTGTACGAGGTTACGGAGCTGAGCCGAGAGTCTACAAGGTGTTTTCGGAGCGAAGCACCGAGTGTATGAGGTGTACAGAGTGGAGCCGCGTGTGTACAAGGTGTACGGAGTGGAGCAGAGAGTATACGATATGTATAAATGGTAGCCCCTCGTGGATGCCGCTCCTATAGTCCTGGCTGCCTCTGCCAGCAGCATTCTACTCCAGAGTCCCGGCCGCCGCTGTCTGCCATCTGCAATTCAGCACGGCGGGGCACAATGATGTCGTCACTGAGCGCCGCTGTACTGAGACGTACAGAGCTGTAGAGCAGATGCTGAGGAGACTGGAGCAGAAGAGATGTGAGTATTTACTTTTTTTTAAATTAGTGAGTACACTATTGGGAAACTGTGTAATGGGCAATATAATATAGGAGGACTATGGAGATGCAATATACTATATGGAGGACTATGGGGGTGCACTATACTATATGGAGGACTATGGGGGGTGTATTATACTACAAGGAAGGCAATGGAGGATGCATTATACTATATGAAGTGCTATGGGGGCACACTATATAATAATAATAATAATAAATCTTTATATAGCGCCAACATATTCCGCAGCACTTTACAATACAGTGGTTCATATACAAACGGTCAGAGGTAACAATAAAAAATATACAATACAGTAAGTAATTAGAGAGTCAATATAAAAAATCCAATACACCAAGCAGGGAATCAATGTAAAAAGTACAATATTTAAAGCAGAGAAAAAATGTAAAAAATACAGTACAGTAATTAGATACAATACAATAAGAATACAATTAATGTAAAAAGTACAATAATTAAAGCACGAGGTGGAGGACTATGGGGGTGCATTATAATATATGGTGGGTTATGGCAGTGCATTATAATATATGAAGAACTATGAATGATGATTTATAATTTATGGAGTACTATATGGAGCCAATTATAATATATGGAAACCATTATAATATATTGAGGGCTCTGTAGAGGGGTATGAGTGAGTCTCTATACTTTATGCAGGGCTATTTGAGGGCTGTGTTGGGGCCATTATACAGTGTGAAGAGGTTTAGGGGCCGTTATACTGTATGTAGGTCCATTAAATTGTATGGAGGGTTGTGTGGGGGTCACAGTTGGAGACCATACTGTGTCAGGGTAGTTGAGGGATTTACAGCAGGGTCATCATACTGTGCGTATGGAGGAATTCACTGTGTGGGAACATACAGTGTTTGTGGGGAACTTCTGTTGGCATAATACTTTATGGGGCAACTAGCTGTGAGCCCGATGCAAATGCATCGGGTGTCTAGAATGTGCATTAATTTGATTATAGTAGTTATAGCTGGTGTGAGGACTTTTCGGGGGGTGTGAATAGTTTTTGGGGGTCACATACTTTTTTGGGTGGGTCACATACTTTTTTGGGGGGGTGACATACTTTTTTGGGGGGGTCCAATATTTTTTTTGGGGGGTGACATAATTTTTTTGGGGGGTCACATCATTTTTTTGGGGGGTGACATATTTTTTTGGGGGGGGGTCACATACTTTTTTGGGGGTGTCAGATACTTTTTTTGGGGGGTCACATACTTTTTTTGGGGGGTCCAATACTTTTGGGGGGGTCCAATACTTATATTTTAATAAATTAATGTAATTAATATCTTAATGTAATTTTTTTTTTTTTTTTTTTTTATTATTATTTTTTATTTTATTATTTATTTTTATAATTTTTTTTACGATTATTATTATTAAATTTATTTATTATTTTGTATTTTAAGTGATTTTTTTTGTATTAAAATTATGTTATTTTATTAAAAAACCGCATCTGCGGTGCGTTTGCGGTAATCCCCATACAAAGTATAGGGGGACTTGCGGCAGGTGCGGCAAAACCGCACTTGCCGCACCTGCCGCAAGTCCCCCTATACTTTCTATGGGGATTTTTGGGGGGGTTACATAATTTTTTTGGGGGGTCCAATACTTTTGGGGGGGTCCAATACTTATATTTTAATAAATTAATGTAATTAATATCTTAATGTAATTTATTTTTTTTTTTTTTTATTATTATTTTTTATTTTATTATTTATTTTTATTATTTTTTTTACGATTATTATTATTAAATTTATTTATTATTTTGTATTTTAAGTGACTTTTTTTGTATTCAAATTGTTATTTTATTAAAAAACCGCATCTGCGGTGCGGTTGCGGTAATCCCCATACAAAGTATAGGGGGACTTGCGGCAGGTGCGGCAAAACCGCACTTGCCGCACCTGCCGCAAGTCCCCCTATACTTTCTATGGGGATTTTTGGGGGGGTCACATAATTTTTTTGGGGGGGTCCAATACTTTTGGGGGGGTCCAATACTTATATTTTAATAAATTAATGTAATTAATATCTTAATGTAATTTTTTTTTTTTTTTTATTATTATTTTATTATTTATTTTTATTATTTTTTTTACGATTATTATTATTAAATTTATTTATTATTTTGTATTTTTTTTGTATTAAAATTATGTTATTTTATTAAAAAACCGCATCTGCGGTGCGGTTATCCCCATAGAAAGTATAGGGGGACTTGCGGCAGGTGCGGCAAAACCGCACTTGCCGCACCTGCCGCAAGTCCCCCTATACTTTCTATGGGGATTACCGCAACCGCGCCGCAACTGGCACTTGCGGCGCAATTGCGGTAATCCTTATGGGTTTGACCGCAACCGCGCCGCAAGTGCTCGCACTCAGCCAGCGACTCGCAATGCGGCGCGGTTGCGGTAATCCTTATGGGTTTTACCGCAACCGCGCCGCAAGTGCTCGCACTCAGCCAGCGACTCGCAATGCGGCGCGGTTGCGGTAATCCTTATGGGTTTTACCGCAACCGCGCCGCAAGTGCTCGCACTGAGCCAGCGAGTTAATATGCGGCGCGGTTGCGGTAATCCACAGGGCAATGGGGCACAGGGGCACAGAGGCACAGGGGCACTGGGGCACTGGGCACAGGGGCACAGGGGCACAGGGGCACAGAGGCACAGGGGCACAGAGGCACAGGGGCACAGGGGCACAGAGGCACAGGGGCACAGAGGCACAGGGGCACAGGGGCACAGAGGCACAGGGGCACAGAGGCACAGGGGCACAGGGGCACAGGGGCACAGAGGCACAGGGGCACAGGGGCACAGGGGCACAGAGGCACAGGAGCACAGAGGCACAGGGGCACAGGGGCACAGGGGCACAGAGGCACAGGGGCACAGGGATGGCGGGGGTGACAGGGGCACAGGGGCACAGGGGCATTGGGGCACAGGGGCACAGGCTCCGGAGCACTGTATCAGCATGTGCTGACAGCAGCTGCTTCGGAGCGGGAGGCACAGGGGCACTGAGGCACAGGGGATGGCGGGGGTGACAGGGGCACAGGGGCACTTGGGCACAGGGGCATTGGGGCACAGGGGCACAGGTTCGGAGCGGGAGGCAGAGGGGCACACTGAGGCACTGAGGCACAGGGGCACAGGGGCACAGGGCGGCTGAGGTAGCGACTCGCAATGGCCTCGCGGCCATTGCTCGCGCTACCTCAGCGGTACATCGCTAAATTTGTGGCCGAGCCTCTGGTTCTATTTTCGGCCACCGACTCGCAATGGCCGCTTCGCGGCCATTGCTCGTGCGTGGTGACGTCAGCGGCTCGCAATGGCCGCTACGCGGCCAATGCTTCGCCGTGATGACGTCACAGAGTGTGACATATCCACGGCACGTTGTCGGGGTCCGACACGAAAACGTCTTAGGCAATTATATAGTAGATGAAAGAGGAATCTAGGGGCTTCAGTAGGAGAAGAATTACTTTGTAATGGCAGCAAAGTTGTGAGATATGTATGTATGTGACCCAGCCAAATATTTTTATGTGGGGGAACCCAATTAGAACTTCTGCTATGGGGTCCCATGATTTCAATGTGCACCCCTGGTGCAGGATGCATTATCCCTCTGCTGCAGGATTGAGTGGCCATATATTACACACCACATTGAATGCCGCCCCTCGGTACATACAGGCATCCAGCCATGTTTCTCCCGAGTGGCAGTTGGTTAGTGGTGCTCGTCCCCCTTCCAACTCCCATATCCTTTGCTCAACCGAAATTGGAAGGCCCCTGCTATTAGCTCCAGACAGCCCTGTGTGCGGTGATTGTGATTGGCTACACATTTTGGGAGAAAGAGGCATGGTCTGTTGGGGAAGATGAGCCATTTTACCAGATTAGTGCAGTGGCAGCTTGTTGATGCTCAGGTCGTTGTGTGTGATGTGTGGACGGTGCGGCAATGGTGGACATATCTGACTAGTTAGTGCCAGGCAACCGCCACTTTGGAGCCTCCCAGAGTTTTGTAGGTATGTGCCAGAGATAATAGGTTGGCAATAAGTGCTGCCTCCTGTGCTATAAGGATGCAGGACTGTGTCTTCCCAAGGACCACCACCCTGAAACCATCATTGTGTGTCTGTAGCTTGTGCCAAACCGCCATTGTAATTACTGATCCTTGTTCTGGATTCTTCTGTGTGGTTCTTGTATGTGCGTGTGATGGCACTGACATCCTTGAATTTGGACAACTTTTTCTACTTCTTTAAATTAAAATGTCCACTATTGAACTCATTTTTTCAGGATAGAAATAAATCTGTATGCACCGGATTTATTTCTACAGATTTTAAAAATTTACTAGGTGGGGGGGCACCGTTTTGCAGCTCGCATCAGGCAGTACAGAGGTTAGGTTCACCCTTGGTTCCAATATTGCTTCAATTTTTAACAACCATCCTATTCCTTGATTCGTATATATAAACCTATAGGTTAAATGAGTTCTCAGCCAAAACATATGATATACCGTATATACTCGCGTATAAGCCGAGTTTTTCAGCCCAAAAATTGGGCTGAAAAGTACCCCCTCGGCTTATATGCGAGTATAATACACAGGCCGCCCGCCTGCCCGCCCGCCCGCCACCATCAGTATACATGCGCCCCCCCCTATCAGTATCCAGGGCCCCCCCTTGCAGCACAAACCTGTAAAACAAGATCATTATACTTACACCTGTGGCCGCCGCCGTCCCCACTCTGCACCGCGCTCCTCCATCTTCTTCCGGCTTCCTCTGATGGACGCAGGCAATGACGTCATTGTCTGCGCAAGATGAGAAAGACGGAAGAAGATGGAGGAGCGCGGTGCAGAGCGGGGACGGCAGCGGCCACAGGTGTAAGTATAATGATTTTACTTTACAGGTTTGGGCTGCAAGGGGGGGCCCTGGATATTGATAGGGGGGCGCATCTATACTGATGGTGGCGGGCGGGCGGCCTGTATACCACTGGGGCTGCTGCTGTATATACCATTGGGGCTGCTGCTATATATACCTCTGGGGCTGCTGCTGTATATACCTCTGGGGCTGCTGCTATATATACCTCTGGGGCTGCTGCTATATATACCTCTGGGGCTGCTGCTATATATACCACTGGGGCTGCTGCTATATATACCATTGGGGCTGCTGTATATACCATTGGGGCTGCTGCTGTATATACCATTGGGGCTGCTGCTGTATATACCACTGGGGCTGTTGCTGTAACACTGCTGGGGCCTGTATATACCACTGGGGAGGCCTGTATACCACACTGCTGGGGGCTGTATACCTGTGCTGAGGTCCACCCTCGGCTTATACACGAGTCAATAGGTTTTCCCAGGTTTTGGGGCAAAAGTAGGGAAGTCGGCTTATACACGAGTCGGCTTATACACGAGTATATACGGTAAATGTTTCTTTATTAGATCAAATAGTTAAAATTATACACTTTTCTTAGAAAAACAACAACGAGACACCAGAAATATATCTAGGAGAAGCCAAACCCCAATTTGTAGAATAATAAGAAGGCATATCACATATTAATCAGAAACAAAAATTGGATATTATATAAAAAAAAAAATTAAATCACACACTCACTCCTTGATTTTATTTGTACAATTCCAAGATAGAGAAGTCAAAATCAGTAGTGAATATAAATGTAAGCTGGTGAAAAAGATAGTGATAATTGAGAAAATGATAAGTGCTGGGAACCTATGGCGGTGAATGTCCACTAGAGGGCAGTAAAACCCAATTGGTGAGGGATAGCCACAAATTAAAAATTAAAAAATTGTAAATCATAATTATCAAGTAAAAATATAAGATAAAACAAACCAGTTTAAAAAATGAGTAAAACAGGTGCAGCAAATAATAATAAGAGTGATACAAATTTAGAGTGAATGACCAAACTCAAATGGACAACACAGTGTTAAACCATAGGAATGTATATGTCGCACCCTCAAGGTCCGGGTTACTTGAGACCGGGCTATACTGTCTCTGGGGTGTCAGGGTGCCGTTGCCCGGTCCCATTGTCCTAGGTGCGGCAATAAAAAGAAGGAAGAAATAAAATGGAAATGTGACGCTACCCATGGGTTGTGACCAGGGTGGTCACCGCTGCTGTGGGGTCTGCTGGGGACGGTGGTAGTGACGGCAGCCAGGATGTTAAGCCCGCCACGGGTAGGGCTGGGTCCACGGGCAGAGGGAGATGGTCCTGCACTCCCGGGATGCTGCACTTCTCTTCCTCATGCAGCTACTCGAACCAGCACGCATGCAGCAGGAGTATGGCTCCGCAGGTGAGCCGCTGTTATTACTGAACCAGTAAAGTACACACACAGTTCTTTGAGTTGGAGAAGGATTTTACTTTCAACACTCCCAAGTATAGTTCACACTTCACAATCCAGTTATTTAACACTCTTACACAGTGGACCGGTTCAACTCCAGAGTTACTAGCTTGAGTTCTTACTGCAGCAGGAACAGTTTCTCTGCGTCATTCCCCTCTGTAAACCTCTCGGGTAGTGATGGGCGAATCCTAAATTACTCGGAATCGCTTGACTCTAGCGAGTCTGAGCACAGGACTCGCTACTCGTTGCGAGTCTAGCGAGTCCAATGTTAATGAATGGGGAAGCGAGTAATAGCGAGTAGTGTGAGATTTACAAATCGCAGATGTGTCTCAGAAGCTTCAGCCTGAAGCAATCCTAGTTTTGTCATTTATTTGCATTGGACTCGTTTACTTTGCAACTGTAATCGCTGGGAAACTCGCACAGATAAGAGTCCTGTCTGCTCAGTGTGCTGGCTGCCCCAGCTCCAGGGTCCTAGAGCCTGCCTGCTGCCTGATGTAGCAGAGCTGAGATTGTTCTCAGTCTGCTCATTCCCTGTGTACAGACATGAATGTCTGTGCACAGAGATGATGTAGCAGAGCTGAGATTGTTCTCAGTCTGCTCATTCCCTGTGCATAGACATCTATATCTATGCACAGGGATGAGCAGAGAAGACATCGCATTTTGGACTGCGTCAGACGGAAGAGGATTTTTTTAATTAAAGATGGAGTCCCTAATGGCTTTTTTTTTTATTTCTAATAAAAATTTTTCTCTGTGTTGTGTTTTTTTTAAAACAATTTAATAGAAATTCATGGCGGTCATGTCTAATATTGGCGTGACAGCCATAAATTTCGGGCTTAGGGCCAGCTGATAATACAAAGCTGGCCCTAACCTCTTTATTACCCAGCGTGCCACCGCCACCAGGGCCACTGGAAGAGCGGGGTTCAGCGCCAGAGGATGGCGCTTCAATGAACGCGCCATCTTCTGGGGCGGCTGCGGGCTGCAATTTGCAGCGGGGGGTGCCCAGAAAGCTTGGGCATCCCTGCGCTGCGGATTCCAGCCCCCAGCTGCTTAGCTGTACCTGGCTAGACATAGAAATTGCGCGGAGCCCCACGCATTTTTTTGACTCCGACTCCGAGACGACTCCGACTCCGAGACGACTCCGACTCCGACTCGACTCCGAGACGACTCCGAGACGACTCCGACTCCGAGACGACTCCGACTCCGAGACGACTCCGACTCCAACTCCGAGACGACTCCGACTCCGAGACGACTCCGACTCCGACTCCGACTCCGAGACGACTCCGACTCCGAGACGACTCCGAGACGACTCCGACTCCGAGACGACTCCGAGACGACTCCAACTCCGAGACGACTCCGACTCCGAGACGACTCCGACTCCGAGACGACTCCGAGATGACTCCGACTCCGAGACGACTCCGACTCCGAGACGACTCCGACTCCGAGATGACTCCGACTCCGAGACGACTCCGAGACGACTCCGACTCCGAGACGACTCCGAGACGACTCCGACTCCGAGACGACTCCGACTCCGAGATGACTCCGACTCCGAGACGACTCCGACTCCGAGACGACTCCGACTCCGAGACGACTCCGACTCCGACTCCGAGACGACTCCGACTCCGAGACGACTCCGACTCCGACTCGACTCCGAGACGACTCCGACTCCGAGACAACTCCGAGATGACTCCGACTCCGAGACGACTCTGACTCCGAGACGACTCCAACTCCGAGACGACTCCGACTCCGAGACGACTCCGACTCCGAGACGACTCCGAGACGACTCCGACTCCGAGACGACTCCGACTCCGAGACGACTCCGACTCGACTCCGAGACGACTCCGACTCCGAGACGACTCCGACTCCGAGACGACTCCGACTCGACTCCGAGACGACTCCGACTCCGAGACGACTCCGACTCCGAGACGACTCCGACTCCGAGACGACTCCGAGACGACGACGACTCCGACTCGACTCCGAGACGACTCCGACTCCGACTCGACTCCGAGACGACTCCGACTCCGAGACGACTCCGACTCCGACTCCGAGACGACTCCGACTCCGACTCCGAGACGACTCCGACTCCGAGACGACTCCGACTCGACTCCGAGACGACTCCGACTCCGAGACGACTCCGACTCCGAGGCAACTCCGACTCCGAGGCGACTCCGACTCTGAGGCGACTCTGACTCTGAGACTCCGACTCTGAGACTCCGACTCTGAGACTCCGACTCTGAGGAGACTCCGACTCTGAGCCTCTGACTCTGAAATTCATTAAATAATACAAAAAAAAATGCGTGGGGCTCCGCGCAATTTCTATATCTAGCCAGGTACAGCTAAGCAGCTGGGGGCTGGAATCCGCAGCGCAGGGATGCCCAAGCTTTCTGGGCACCCCCCGCTGCAAATTGCAGCCCGCAGCCGCCCCAGAAGATGGCGCGTTCATTGAAGCGCCATCCTCTGGCGCTGAACCCCGCTCTTCCAGCGGCCCTGGTGGCAGTGGCATGCTGGGTAATAAAGGGGTTAATACCAGCTTTGTTATACAAGCTGGTATTAAGCCCGAGATTCTTAATGTCAGGCCACGTTTGACCCAGCCACTAAGAATCTCCAATAAAGGGTTAAAAAAACACAACACAGAGAAAAAATTTTATTTGAAATAAAAAAAAAAGCCATTAGGGACTCCATCTTTAATTAAAAAAATCCTCTTCCGTCCGACGCAGTCCAAAACGCGATGTCCTCTCTGCTACATCCCCTGTGCATAAATATAGATGTCTATGCACAGGGAATGAGCAGACTGAGAACAATCTCAGCACTGCTACATCAGGCAGCAGGCGGGCTCTAGGACCCTGGAGCTGCACAGAGAAGACAACTGGACTCGGCTCGCAAAGAAACAGCAGTTATTTGCGAGTTTCCCTGCTATCACAGGCACAGTAGCCGAGTCTAATGCAAACAATGGCAATCCTAGTTTTGTCAGCGTTTCTGACAAAACTAGGATTGATATTGATTTGCAGTGGACTCGTGCGAGTAATCACTGGGAAACTCGCAGAGTACCGAGTCCTGCGAGTCCCTTACTACTCGCCGAGTAACGAGTCCTAGCGAGTAGATTCGCCCATCCCTAGGCAGTATGCATATGACCAGAAATATAGGATTTGAATAAAAGGAAGCAAAGAATCAAGAACAGCACATCCATCCAGGAGGTAAAATTGAAAATTCCTTCTTTATTTTACAGATCCATTAAAAGAAAGTACAGTGCACTGAATCCATTACCAACAAATAAAACCATTAGTTCTTATATGTTTTATGCATATAGCTCCCTTAACCATAGCATGGTATAACAAACAATGGGGCAGCCGCAGCATTTAAATATCGAAGAATTAATCAGCCACAGTATCAGACCAATGATAGAATCCCATAATACTGAACCAAGTGACAGACATATATGTATTGTATTACAAAAATAAGGAAACCAAATAATAATATGCATTTAATCATATATTTAATAAACGTAAAAAAGATCGCTCTTGTAATTCATCCCATGGGGGTATTTTGTGTTCAAATTATACAAATTGGAGCAGCAAAGCATTTTATTAGCGAACATGGTTACAATGTAAACAGTTTTACATTTTTTGGTATAGAAAGGGTTAAGTAGCCTAAGAGACAAAGAAGTGGCACAAAAAGCTATTGGCCCATGAGGCATTTTGGATTCTCAATTAGAGCACCAAATACCCATATGGGATGAATTACAAGAGCAACCTTTTTTACTTTTATTAAATATTTGATTAAATGTATATTTTTATTTGAGTTTCTTATATTTTAATATGATAATCATTGTTATATGTCTGTCAAATGGATCAGCATTATGGGATTCCATCCTGGGACTGTCGCGCTACTTTCATTGATTGGTTCTTCTATATTTAAATACTGTCTCCATTTTTTCTTATAACATGCTATTGCTATGATTAAGCACCTTCTACTTTTGAAACACTTAAGCATTAGGGATCTTAATTGTCGGTAATGTATTCTATTCACTGCACTTTTTTTTTTTTTAATTTTGCCTTCTGGATGGATGTGCTGTTCTTGATTCTTCACTTCCTTTCCAGAATTGCTGTGCTGCACCAGCTAAAATGAGCACCCACTGGGATTAATTATTACCAGCTGGAATTGTGATTGCAAGTGTCGGTGAGCTTTCACCCCAATTTTTTTTCATAGAATTTACATACTTGCTGACTAGATTGTCATCTGCTTCATTCAACAGAACTCTGATGGAAACGGCTGAGTTGGCTTGGCATGTGACCACAAGTATGCAAGTCTCTTACATGCGGTTACGTGACTATCCACTCTCACCATGAATACAGAAGAATCACTCTGTCGCAATTCAGTAGTCTGGGCGAATGCAGACTTTTTAGCCTGGACAACTCCCTTACAGAGTTTTCCTTGCTTAGGGGTAAACATGCCGTAATTTTTTCCATGAAATGCCAATTGCAACATTTTATACTCCATTTTGATCTGCTCATTAAGAACATTTGGAATCCACCCCTAAAGCTACCTGGTTTACTAAATCCTAGTCATTATATTCATTCTTACTTATGATGCAATGTTTCCTTAATGAATTTAGAGGGAAGAAGGGCTACTATCACTTTTGAATGTAGCACACTATTACGCACTGTTGGCCATCTTTGATACAATACCTGTTACTTATTAAATTATGTCTTTTTTTTTTGTTTTGTTTTTTTTAGAAAAATACAATTCTTGGAAATTATCAGTATCTCTTGCAAGATATTGCTATAAACGTCACAATTGCCCTGACTAGTAAGTATGTTTTTAAAATTCTTTCCAATTGTTCCCACTGATCTGAATGCCATTTTGGACACCGACTGGTAACATACTTATGTCGGCTTTTAGTAAGTTTTCAAACAATATTTGTCTTTTTCTTTTTCTAGTGAGTTTAAACCGTCCAGCACCAAAGCTAGCTCCTTACAGACCATCGGGACATCTTCTCTCTCCCCCTTTGTTACTTTCCTTGTTCATGCACCTTTCTTTTGCTGTGGTTGTCCAAACCACAGCATTCTTTTTGCTTCAGCAGCAGCCGTGGTATAATGAAATTGATGTCTTCAGGTAAATTTGTTCACTGCAGCCACAGTAACGACTTGATCATCAATGTACAATAAGTGCAATTCATATTTTTACAAGTTATTTTGTGCGTAATTGAGTGGTATTGCATTCGTAAAAATGATGATAGTCATACATTATAGTATTAATACTTCAAACACCAGGACATTTTAATTTTTGCACTTTTCTTTCTCAACTTTGCTTTCCACAACTTCTTCCATGAGCCATAACTTTGTTTTCGTTAACATTTGAAGGGTTTTCTTGGCAGGACGAGTTGTCATTCCGAATGGCATTTCTTTTACTATATAATGTACTGAACGATGAAAAAAAATCAAAATGAGATGAAATGGGTCAAAAAAATTGAGTTGTTCCATTGTTTTTTGGGTTTTGTTTTTATGGTTTTCATTATGACTTGTAATTGTCATCGCTGCCCAATTATGTCCAGTTGTGGTGTTGCCAAACATGCCACAATATTAGAGTTTTTGGATCTATCATGGAGCTCAGCTCATGGCTGAGTTTTGCAGGAATACTGAGATTAGATCAACAAGGGTCTTCATAAAAATCCCGGTTGTTGTAGTAAGCCATGAATCCCCTGTAATTGCAGTTCTTTGGCCAATGAGAGCCAGTGTGTGCAAGCATCAGTGTGGGTAAAACAAACATAGTTAATACCAAGGAGACTGTTAAAAAGATGGCACACTTAAAGCGTAACTGTAGTTTACATTTTTATTCAATAGTAATGTAGAGCAAGTGAATTTACCATAATCAACTTTCCCATAAACTTTATTAATGAAATCAGGTGGAAACCACAAAAAAAACCTTCCACAAGATGTCCTCAACAGGCTGTGTGTAAAGCTAATTCTCCTCACCTCTGTCTTCAGGTAGTGGGGCCTAAGCTGCGCTTACAATACAGCTGATAAGACTCTCAGGCTGAAGGCACACTGTCATACATCAAACACAGAGCGTGTTTGATGCATGACAGTGATGCGAGTGCTGTGCGTGTTTTAGGGTGTGTATGGTGCGAGTGTGGTGCGTGTGGTGAGTGTGCATGGCTGTATGTATGTGAATGGGCTGCGATTGTGAGGTGTGATTGCGTGTGTGCTGCGGTGTGATTGTGATGCTGTCCGTGGTCCTGAAGGACCACGGACAGCATTTGTTGGGGAATTTAAGCTCCTCGGCTGTCAGAACCACTGAGTTTAAATTTCCCCCGCTGTGCTGTACAGTAAAAATCATCTTGTACCGCTGTGACAGCAGCAGTACAAGATGTTTTGTAAAACCACTGTAAAATAGAGAAATATTATGAATCCCTGGGTTAATTTAGCTATTAACCCCATCAGCAGCCTTTGCGCGGCTTGTCTGTGCAGAGGCAGCCGATGCGGCACATAAACCGGTGCTGAAAGGGTTAATAGCATGCTGGTGTGGTGACACCATGTGTGTAGAGTGTGTCCTCACTCCCTGCACACATGGTGTCATTACACCATGGGTCCGCAGGGGTTAACTCCTATGTAAAATGTGTTAATCCAATTGTCGGGTATGTGAAATGTCTGTAAAAAGCTGCCACCGGGTCCCTACGCAATTTGCGTAGCTGACAGACTTGGCATCTAATGACAGGGTGCTGGTACTGTGCTGCCACTCTGATACAGTACAAGAGGAGCTCTCCCTGCGGTGTGGTGCTGAACAGTGCTGAAGCCCTGTCTCGGATTCAGCACCAGGAGTGTTCAGCACCACACTGCAGGGACAGCTTCCCTTGTACTGTATCAGAGTGGCAGCATAGTACCAGCGCCCTGTCATGAGATGTCAATTCTGTCAGCTGCGCAAATTGCATACAGACCTGGCGGCGGCCTTTTACAGATATTTCACATACATGGGAGTAAGCAGCTGCAATCTGGCAATTCCGCCAGAAAACAGGACTGGAGGGCATATTTGTCTGGGGCTGTCTGCTTCTGTCCAGTGCTTCCTACAAAACACCAGACAGAACCTGACAGCTCAGAACCGTGGTGTAAAGCCGGCCTTAGACACAAGTGTGGATGACCACAGTTCTGTGCACTCCTAAAAAAAGTGGATAACACCAGAACAGACAAAAATGTTCTCTACCCCAAAATGTAACTAATAAAACCCCTATTTTATCCTTCAAAAAAATAGCCCCCACTCAGGTCCATCACTTGCCACTCAAAATATAAGGGGGTCACTGAACAACTCCCACCCCAAATAAAATCCAGTGAAGTCTGCACTCCCAATCCAAATGCCCTCCTCATTCTGAGCCCCGATGTAAATTAACTGCAGACAGTTGCCACATGTTTGGCATTATTGTAGTGAGGAGAGCCCACCTAATGGGGTGCATTTCACCAGCGACATAAGCTGGGCACAATGTATGGGCACCAAGCTGCCATATTTGCTGTTCTCCAGAAAAAAAGACATGGCTTGTTTGGATGTTACAAAGAGTCACTGGAGCTGTAGAATGATTCACTGAGAGGTGAAATAAATTTAGCGCTAAAACAGTATTGTAGTATAAAAAAATATTTTTTGGTTTCACATCTAAATGTTATAAAGTTTTGCGAATCGCCTGAAGTTTAAGAATCCTCATTACAGCCCTAGATGAGATTTCACATCCACGTTTTAATAAGTTCTGTTAACTTATGGGCATAATAGGTCTCAAGACCCCCGTTTGCTGATTCTGTATAGCAGCTTCTCCCATTACATTGGAGAGGAAGCTGCCCTTTTTAAAAGCTTATGACTATCATGAAACTAACCTAGTGTTGCTTGATTTGATATTTCTTTACTTTTATAAACTACAATGAAGAGGTCTGCCATCCATTTTTGCTGTTTTCAAATAAAGAGTCATATAGATCTAAGGACCATAAAATGTTCCTATGCCCCCCTTTTCCCCCCGATTTGACAATTGGAAATTGATGTTAAACAGTTATGTTCAGTAAATACTGTAGATTTTCATACATACTAATTTCTATACTGCTATACTGGGTTTGAAAAAACAGCAAAAAAAAAGGGGTAACGCTATTTACTTTCTCATTTCACAAAAACAAATGCACTGATAAGTTGCTGCAGCCTCCCTTTATAAAGGCAGAGGCATAACAGGTCAGACAACCACACATCCTACCAATTCATGGAGGACGTAATTGCTTAGTATTGAGATTGCACACAAATAAGGCTCACATGAGACACTATTTACACACATATAAATTCACAGTGTCTGGCTGACATCCTGTTAGTGAAGCCCATACTACTAGATATATTGAGGTGCCTCTGTAAGTGCACCTCACCAAGACAGACACCCTAGTTTACAAAGCCATCAAAATAACAGCAAAAGCAGGGCAACAGATTACACTGGTCAACAGCATTTTTGGTGCCAAAGATATTTCATTGAATTTAGGGTAACTTTGGGGTGCTGATTCTGAATATGTCATCAGTTTTGCCAGATTGGCTCAAGTTTTTGAGATTTTTCGTAAAATGTGTAAAAAAAAAGACGTTTTTTGCTACACGCGCATTAACTTTATTGATATTGTCATGAATACAATAAATTTAACAAAGTAAATGTTGATTTTAGTTTATTTTAACTAGTTTTAGAAAGTAATCTTCAAAAATGAACAAGACATGAAAGATAGACATTTAATCGCTGGAAAAGCGCTTTTTATATGATTTCCTTCTATGTGAGCTATTGGGGCAGTCACGCTGTAGATTCCAGCAGTAATCAGCCATCATATGTCTGTCCCATCTGCCTTGGTACCTTTCCCCCATCACCATAATATCCTGATGAAATCTCTCCCCTTGTTCTTCGCTAAAATCTCCAAGGTTTTCTGGAAATCTGTCCAAGTGACTGTGAAGATAATGCAATTTAATGCTCATGTGTACACCCAGATTTCTAAATCTCAATAGCATGTTTTGTACCAGTTCTTCATAATTGTCTGCCTTTTGATTTCCCAAGAAGTTCTTCACTACCAACACAAAACTACACCATGCAGCAGCTTCAATGTCATTCATTTCCTTAGGAAAATTTGAATCTTTAATGAGTTTCCGAATTTGAGGACCATCTAAGATTCCTGCCTTCAGTTTTTCGCTACTAAGACCAGGGAAAGATCTGCAGATGTACATGAAGCAATTACCATCTTTGTCTAATGCCTTGACGAACTGCTTCATTAATCCTAACTTTATGTGAAGTGGTGGTAGAATGATTTTTTCCCTGTCCACCAAAGGTTCGTTCACTATGTTTGATGCTCCTACTGTCAAGGTGTCCCTTGGAGGCCAATTCAGTTTCTCCCAGTGCTGATGTTTTGCTCTACTATCCCACATGCAGATGAAGCAAGGATACTTTGTGTATCCACTTTGCTGTCCAAGTAAAAAGTTGACCATTTTTAAATCAACACATATCAGCCACGAATGTTCATGGTAGCACAGTTTCTCCAAGACCATTTTGACATTTTGGTATTGTTCTGCAAGTTTAGTTGAGTGAGCTACTGGAAGAGATGCACACTGATTGCTATTGTTCAACAAAACACATTTCAAACTCCTTTTAGAACTATCTATGAAAAGCCTCCAGTCTACAGGACGATATACTTGTAAACCCATTTGCAGCATCAGGCCAGGAATATCCTTACAATATACAAGTAGGTCATCTTCACAGAAAAATGGAAGAATTGCTTCTTCTCTGGTCCTGTAAGATGTAATTTTAGTTCCAGGCGTCAGACAATTTTTTTCACTTAGCCTTGAAGCTAAAAGTTCGGATGCACTTTTTGAGAGGTTGAGGTCTCTTATTAGATCGTTGAGCTCTCCTTGGGTAAATTGCGTAGGTGTTCTGAAACTTCCTTCATATTCTAGTTCACTTCCAGAACTAATGCTTAGCTCCATACCCTGCATTTCATCATCATCATCAGGTGGGGGAAGGTCAGGTAGCATGGCAAACACAGGTACAGGCACATCTTCACAATGAGGGACAGGCCTTCTTGCAGATTCCATGTTAGGATACTCCCATTTTCGTTTCTTATGCTTATTGAATCCTTGTACTTGCACTGCACAGAAATAACAGTCATCATGAGGATTTTTTTGCTCTCTCCACACCATTGGAACACCAAATTTGAAGCTTGTTCTTTGTCCTTTGCTCCATTTTCGTAATAATTCGATACATGCTTTGCACACACTGTGTGGTGCCCAAAACTTGTCTTGGTCCCCAAGCATAACCCCAAAATAGGCAAAATACACTTTTTTAACGAAGTCTGTTATGTTTCTTCTATGTTTTGTCAGTGTATATTCACCACAAATGTAACAGAATGAGTCTGGATCGTTAAGACAACTTCTTCTTGATGAGTTCATGCTTTTCACTGGAAAACAGACAACAACATAAAGTTAGTGCAAAAATCAAGCTATGAACAAACTTTTAGAACACTAATTAACACAAAACTATATTGAGAACTGCTCAGTTCAAGTACTAATCCAAAGAAATTAATGAGATGATGCGTCGCATTTACCAACAAGTGCTATAAATAAGATACCAAAAATCTCAAAAACTTGAGCCAATCTGGCAAAACTGATAGCATATTCAGAATCAGCACCCCAAAAATACCCCAAATTCATTAAAATATTTTGGGCACCAGAAAAAAAAATTTTTTTTGTTGACCTGTGTTATCGACCAATACCTCATGTTATATATATATTATATACTGTATATGCAAGCCTATCAATGTTGTCCTTGTGGAATGGGTTGTCTTTCCCGGTGGAGTACACTTATATAGTGTTTATTAGCAACAAAGAGAATTGGAACCGGGCACCAGAGTACATTCAGACCTTTTGAAGCTGTATAAGCTTTGCCTAAAACCCTCTCTAGGTTGCACCTTTATCGGTGTTGCACGTCACTTAAACATGTGGAATTTCAGTAAAGGAAAATAGATGGCACTCACTGATTTGCAACTTGCTTTTTTTTATTTGTAACCTTGGGGGTTACATTAGTGCGGGGAGGGATGTGGAGGACAGACTACGGCACCGTCGACGGCACCGATGATGTGTGCAGAGACCCGTAGAAGCGGAATCACCACGAAACTATGCTGTCGTCTGGCCTCCACCATCCCCTCCCTGCACTAATTTAACCCCCCAGGTTACAAATAAAAAATAGCAATCTGCACCTCCTCCTTAAGTTGGTAGGATGTGAGTGGTTATCTCATCAGTATTTAGCACCTGTGCTGACTCCTACATTGTGTTACTGTGTTAGTTTCTGTGACTTGAGCAGATAGATATTGTGGCCTATTTTTTTGCCATGTTATTTTTTTTATTTTAGGGGAATTTTAATTTATTTTTTGGTGGCTTTGCTTTATATTTAGTATAATACAGGAAACAGCCTTTGATAAGGTTAATGATGTCACGGGACAACACAATGGTATCACAGTCTTTTATTGTCATCCACAGTGCATGTCTTCCACTAAACTACACCGCAGTTAATGTTACAGTGAGAGAACATAGACATTCAGAGAATTTCTTAACAACTACAATGTTCCCTATTACTTGTTTTCATTTTATCATTGAAGAAATTGTGTTTGCCAAAGGAAGGCCATTCAGGCAGCCTCTATATACAAACTGTAAGTTGAAATATATATAATATTTATTTCTTTTTTTATTTCAGAAGTTATCATTTAAATACCAAAATCTCAAAAATGTGTCTTCTTGAAAAGAGCAGGATATCAGGAAAAAAGTGGCATCAGGACTGCGCTGCTGTCAAATAATCCAATTCAAAGTAATCATCACAGCATATGGTGGGTTATTCTACGTGTTTCGAAATGTCACACCTCTTCTTCATCAGGAAATACACACCACTGGTGTTTTCTCACACCAGTGTTGTATATTTCCTGATGAAGAAGCGGTGTGACACATTGAAACGCGTAGAATAAACCACCTGTGATGATTACTTTGGATTGGATTATGTGGCAGCAGTGTGGTCCTGATCCCACCTTTTCCCTGATATCCTACATGATTGACTTGCCTTGGTGCATGTGGATCTAGCAGCAGCTGCCTTTAATGCCTTTATTTGGTTGCGTGTCACATCCTTACAAGGTGAACAATACATTGCATACTCGTTAACTCTTTCTCTCACTGGGTAAGACCCTATTTGTGTTTTTTCTTTTGACAGCTTATTGTTGGTCTTCTTTAAAAGAGACATAGAGGTCCTTAATTTTTCCACGTTGAACTTAATATATACATTAGATGAAATACCATATTTTTCAGACCATAATATGCACTTTTTCCCCCACAATTGTGAGAGATAGTGGGGGGTGCATCTTATGGTTCGAATATTCTGGCTGTGTATTGTGCTGGGGGGAGCAGCAGCTCTGGAGCAAGCTGTGGTGGGCAGGCACGGGCTGTAGAGGTAGCCTGTGATTACATACCTCTGCTCATGAGTCTCAGATAATATTCACTGCATCACTTGTTCATCACCATCACCCATCAGCACTGAGAGGTGGGCAGGGGGGCGGCACATAATACATGTGCCTAATGTATACTGACCCCCTCTTGGATATGGCCCCCCCATTATGCTATATGGCCCCCCTGCTGCCACACACTGAAATAATAAACACTGTTAATTCACCTGCTCCCAATTGAAGGGTATCTTCCTGCATCTGTCCTGGGCATCGGGTATTATGACCGGGGCACACAGAGATGATGTCACTATGCTGCACCAATCACATGATCAGATGACGGGACCAGACACAGGAAGACACAGCTGAGCTGGGTGCAGGGAGTGACAGGTGAGTTAACATCTTTTTTTATTTTTGTGTGTGCTACAGCAGGTGGCCATATAGCATGACAGGATGGGATGACATGTACCAGGATAAAGGGGCTTTATACCAGGATAGGGAGCCATACGAAGAATGGGAACAATATACTGAATGGGGACTATAAGCAGGATGGGGCCATGTACCAGGATAAAGGGTTTATATACCAGGATGGGGGCCACGTACCAGGATAATGGGGCTATATACCAGGATGAAGGGGCTATATAGCAGGATGGGACACTCTATCCAGGATGTCGAGCTATGTACGAGGATAAGGAGGCTATATACCAGGATGGGGCCCTCTATCCAGGATGGGGGCCATGTACCAGGAGAAGGGGGCTTCTACTAGGATGGGGGGCCATATCGAGGATGGGGACATTACCCCCATAACAGTGGCAGCAATAGAGCCCCTCCTCATAACAGTTAATTATAACCACAATTTTTGCTTAATTTTATATTTCCCCTATTTTCCTCCTTTAAAATCTGGGTGCGTCTTAGGGTCCTGCATCTTATAGTCTGAAAAATATGGTAAATATTTATCTGCTTACTTACTTTCTTAGTAAATATATTTCTAAAGTTGCTATTGACATGAATTTTTCACCATATGTCGGTAACAAACCATCCTATCCCCAAATGCAAAGAAATCAAACCATACAGTGCCTTGTGAAAGTATTTGGCCCCCTTGAACTTTTCAACCTTTTGCCACATTTCAGGCTTCAAACATAAAGATATAAATTCTATTTTTTCTAATCAACAACAAATGGGACACAATCATGAAGTGGAATGAAATTTATTGCATATTTTAAAGCGAACCTGTCACCCCCTCCAGGCATCTAAAAATAACATAGCCATCTTCTGCAGCACTAAGGCTGCATTCTGACAAGGTGTCTATAGCATTTATGCTCCCTTGATTCACTGAAATAATGACTTATATAAAATCTGTTCCAAACCTGACCCAAGACCGGGAGGCGGGTTTTCAAGTCTCTGTCTCCCTCCTCTGTGGTGTCAGTCATCCCTCTCTGCTCTCTGTGCACCGCCTCCAGGGCCATCTCCCTGCATTACAGAGCTTTGTCAGCTCTGCTACAACATAGAGCTGCTGTTATAGGAGACCCCACAGTAGTAAATCTTGCAGGAGGACCCTGAGCAGACAAAGCACTGCCTGCTACATAGCAGCCCTTGAGCTGAGCTGTCAGCAGTGCAGCAGAGTTGAGTTTGTGCTTTAGATCAGGGGCTGAGGACGGAGCAATGCTGCTGGGTGCAAGAAACTGAAAGTGAAAACTGCTCAGCTCAAGGGCTGCTACGTAGCAGGCAGTGCTTTGTCTGCTCGGGGTCCTACTGCTAGATTTACTACTCTGGGGTCTCCTATACCAGCAGCTCATTGTTGTAACAGAGATGACAAAGCTCTGTAATGCAGGGTGGTGGCCCTGGAGGCGGTGCACAGAGAGCAGAGAGGGATGACTGACACCACAGAGGAGGGAGACAGACACTTGAAAACCCGCCTCCCGGTCTTGGGTCTGGTTTGAAACAGATTTTATAAAAGTCTTTATTTCAGTGAATCAAGGGAGCATAAATGCTATAGACACCTTGTCAGAATGCAGCCTTAGTGCTGCAGAAGGTGGCTATGTTATCTTTAGATGCCTGGAGGGGGTGACAGGTTCACTTTAAACTTTTTAACAAATAAAAAACTGAAAAGTGGGGTGTGCAACATTATTCGGACCCCTTGAGTTAATACTTTGTAGCGCCACCTTTTGCTGCGATTATAGCTGCAAGTCGCTTGGGGTATGTCTCTATCAGTTTTGCACATCGAGAGACTGGGCAAGAATTTCATTCTTCCTTGCAAAACAGCTGGAGCTCAGTGAGGTTGGATGGAGAACGTTTATGAACAGCAGTTTTCAGCGCTTTCCACAGATTCTCGATTGGATTCAGGTCTGGATTCTAACACCTGTATATGTTTATTTTTGAACCGTTACATTGTAGATTTCTCTAGTCACCTTCCACGACAGCATAGGAGGTAGCCTCGCCACGCCCTAATGGGGACAGGAACACAAGAGAGGTTAAAAGGCCCCTCCCACCTCCCATTAGCCAGTGTCTTTCCTGTCCCCATGGGGCATGGAGAGGTTTTTCTGTCTCCTATGCTGTGGGGCCGGCGACTGCAGCATACCTGGATAGCCGGGCAGTGTTGGTCGGTGCTGCGGCTCCCCTCCTCCTACTGCTCCTGCCGCGGGCTTTGGGCGGCAGGACCGTCCTCTACTCCTCCGGATCCTCTGCGGAGGTGATGCGGGGTGGGGGAGCCCGGCCGGCGGCCTCTCGGTGTTCCCTGGGCCCGCTGGCTTCCCCCCTGCAGGCGCGCTGTCGCGCCGGACGGATGTGACGTCAGCGGGCGTCACTTCCGGTTCCCGTGCTCCCGATGACGGCGCTTCCGGTTCCGGCGGTCGGAGCCGGGAGGACAGCGTGCAGAGCACGCCCGGCGGTACTGCGGCCTGCTCCGGACCCTGCAGGGGGGATGGGGGCACGTTGATTGGAGCGGTGGGGCAGGCTTAAGTCATTTAAGCTGCCCTGAAGTCAGCGGTCAGGTGAGCACCTCTATTTGCAGGATGGCTGATCCAGCTGCTGAGACCAGCTCTACCCCAGCCACAGTAAGTCTGTGCCGAGGGGGAGTCCGTGTGCCTGTACTCAGGCAGATGCTTATGGCACCCTCTCTGTGTTTTACAGGGAGAGAAGCCAGCAGTAAAAAAGCCCGGTGGGAAGCGTTGCCCGGTCTGCAATAGGAAGTTTTCTTTCCCCTGGGATAAGAAACTCTGCCAGGAGTGTACAGATCAGGTGGTTCGGGCTGAACACCCCTCCCTAGTGGAGGAATTGCGCTCCATGGTGCAGCAGGAGATTCGGACCTCTTTGGCTTCCCTGCCTACGGCTGCTCCCACCCCAGTCCCGGCTCCCCCGTCTCCCAAAAAGAGGAAACGGCAGCAGGACCCATCTGACTCCGAGGGCCAGTTAGACTCGGGCTCGGATAATTGGGATGATGGTTCTTCCTCCAGGCCGCCGGACTCGAGCAGATTCCTTTTCTCCTCAGAGGATTTGGCTGAGCTCATTAGTGCAGTCCGTAGCACTATGGGTTTGGAGGAGGAGCCGGTCCTCCACTCTGTCCAGGATTCTATGTTTTCTGGCCTTTGTCCTGTCAAGCCGGTGGGGTTTCCCGTCCATCCTAACATTCAGGATCTCATTGCTCAGGAGTGGGAGTTTCCTGAGAAGAGGGTTAAGGGCGGTTTGAGGAATCGGTTTCCCCTGGAGGACACCCCATTTTCTTGGGATGTCCCCAAGGTGGATGTCCAGGTCACTCGGGTGGCTAAAAAGACTGCCCTTCCTTTCGCGGATACGTCCCAGCTAAAGGATCAGATGGACAGGAAAATTGAGGGGCTGATGAAACGTTCATGGGAAGCGTCATCATCTGCCTTACAGGCAAATATCGCTTCCACCTGCGTTTCCCGTTCAATCCTCAGGTGGCTAGATCAGCTTGAGTGCCATATCTCCCAGGGTACCTCCCGGGAGGAGCTTCTAGAATCCTTGCCATTATTAAAAAAGGCTTCTGGATTCTTGGCTGACGCCTCGGCGGAGTCAGTACGCATGGCGGCCCGTACATCCGTACTCTCCAATTCGGCTCGGCGAGCTCTGTGGTTAAAGATGTGGGCGGGGGATTCCACATCTAAAATGCGCCTTTGCTCCATTCCCTTTAAGGGAGATTTGGTTTTTGGGCCCGCCCTGGATGACATCCTGGAGAAGGCCTCCGATAAGAAGGCGCTTCCCGAACCCCGTGGGGGGAAAAAGTCATTTTTTCCTCCCCAGGTGCCTCAGGCCTCCCAGCCCAGAGGTAAGGGGAAGGGGGGTCGTTGGGCCTACCCGAAAGGTCGAGGGAGGAACATCTTTGTTCCTTCCCACAGCGTCCTCCACAGGACAAACAGTGACTTGGGGCAGGTAGGGGGACGGCTCTCTTCCTTTCTCCCCCGCTGGCGAGACATTACCAACTGCCAGTGGGTGCTAAACATCTTATCAGAAGGTCTCTTGATAGAGTTTGTGTCTCCTCCCCCTCCGGTCCTTCGAGTCACTACCCTGCCCTCGCGGGGATCTCAGGATCTCCTGTTTTCCAACCTGCTGGAACTCCTGGCTTCCAAGGTCATCTCCAGGGTTCCGGAGTCGGAATGCGGCAGCGGACATTACTCCAGGCTCTTCATGGTGAAGAAGCCATCAGGGGCTGCCAGGATTATAATCAATCTGAGACAGCTCAACCATTATGTCCGCTACCGCAGGTTCAAAATGGAATCAATCAGGTCGGTGATCCCCTTGATAGGGCCCCACTTCCAGATGGCCACCATAGATCTGAAGGATGCATATTTCCATGTACCGATTCATCCTCGACACAGGAAATACCTGCGGTTTGCGGTGTCTTACCAGGGGGATGTCCACCACTTCCAGTTCGACGTTTTGCCCTTCGGCATCTCCTCTGCTCCTCGGATTTTTACAAAAATCATGGGGGAGGTAGTGGCCTTCCTAAGGTTACAAGACGTCTGTCTGATACCATACTTGGACGACCTTCTTCTGGTCGCACCTTCAGTGGAGGTCCTCAGGGCAGACGTGGACAGGGTGTTGGGCTTACTTCGGTCATTGGGGTGGCTCCCCAATCTGTCGAAGTCTCAGCTTTGCCCCTCCTCAGTCAGGAGATTCCTGGGGGTGCTTCTGGACTCGGACAGACAGGTGTCTCTGTTGCCAGAAGATCACAAAACTTCCCTTCTGTCGAGAATCTCTTCCCTGAGGGCTCAACGGTCCCCCACGCTCCGGGAGTCCATGACGGTCCTGGGGTCTATGACGGCGTGCATCCCGTCAGTCATGTGGGCCCAGGCGCATTCCAGGTGCCTTCAGGACCACATTCTGATGCACTGGAATCGTCTCCCCGCCTCTCTCAACAAGAGGGTTGACTTGTCAGGGAGGGTGGTGTCCTCCCTCAGGTGGTGGTTGTCCCCGGTGAACCTGGCCAGGGGAGTCTCTTGGTCTCGGACTCCTCTGGTTACTGTAACGACGGATGCCAGCCAACGGGGCTGGGGGGCGGTGGTATCGGGGTCCCCGTTTCAAGGAATCTGGGGTCCTCTGATAAGCTCTCGATCCTCCAACTTCCGCGAACTCCAGGCAGTGGAGGAAGCTCTTCTGGCTGCGCAGGATCTGGTCCGGGGGTCACATGTGTTGGTATATTCAGACAATGTGACCACTGTGGCCCATATTCGTCATCAGGGCAGCACCAGGTTTCGCGACCTGAAAGTCATCTCCAGCCGCATCTTCCTCTGGGCCGAGAGGTCTCTGCTGTCTCTCTCGGCAGTCCATCTCAAGGGAGACTTAAACTATCAGGCGGATTATTTAAGCCGCAAGGATCTCCATCCAGGGGAGTGGAGCCTCGACCAGGCGGTCTTTTGCAGCCTGGTGGGGCGCTGGGGAGTCCCGGAGGTGGATTTGTTCGCCTCGGGCCTCAATTGCAAAGTAGGAACATTCTACTCCCTCAATCCCAAGGACGGGGCAATCGGGGTGGATGCCTTCTCCCACGCTTGGCCGTTTCATCTGGCCTACGCATTTCCTCCGCTCCCTCTGCTATCCCGGGTTCTGAGGAAGATCAGGGACGAAAAGGTTCCTACTATCCTAATTGCTCCCTTCTGGCCAAAGAGGAGCTGGTTCAATCTGGTCAGGTCTCTCAAGGTGGACGGTCCTGTGCATCTGGGGGAGGACCCAAGCCTCCTCTCACAGGGTCCGTTCTTCCATCCGGCTCCGCAGCGTCTCAGTTTGGCTGCTTGGCTTCTGAGGCCCGAGTGCTGAAAGCCCAGGGCCTTTCCGATAAGGTTATCGCGACCTTACAAGATTGCCGTAAGCCAGTCACCAATTCCATATATAATAAGATCTGGAAGAAGTTCTCCTCCTGGTGTGGGGTCCGGGTGCCGGATCCTTTTGCTCCAAATGTTTCTCAGATCTTGGACTTCTTGCAGCAAGGGTTGGATCTGGGTCTTAAACCGAGCACCCTTAAGGTCCAGGTGGCTGCCTTGAGTTCTGTGTTTGATGTGAGACTGGCTGATCATCGTTGGGTCAAATGTTTCATGGTGGCGGCTTCCAGACGGTGTACCTGTCGGAGGAGTGTCTCCCCCTCCTGGGATCTGAATACTGTGCTTACAGGCCTGACTCGTTCTCCTTATGAGCCCCTGTCGGATTGCTCCATGAGGTCCTTGTCTCACAAGCTCGCTTTCCTGGTGGCTATTACTTCAGCAAGGAGAATTGGTGAACTTCAGGCCTTGTCCATCCGTGAACCCTATTTGACGGTGCGGGATGACAGCATTGTTTTTCAGTTGGATCCGTCGTTTCTGCCGAAAGTAGTGTCGGAGTTCCATCGATCTCAGTCAATCGTTCTACCATCCTTCTGTCAACATCCTAGATCTGCAAAGGAGGTGGACTTCCACTTGCTGGATGTCCGTCGCCTGGTGCTACACTACCTGGAGGTCACGGCTCCCTGGCGTATCGACCAGAATTTATTCGTTCAGCATTTTGGTCGCAACAAGGGCCGGAAGGTGGCTAAAGGCACTATAGCCAATTGGATAAAGAGAGCTATCACGGATGCCTATCTCGGTCAAGGCCTCTCGGCTCCTACTGGTTTTACGGCCCATTCTACCCGGGCCACTTCGGTTTCCTGGGCTGAGCGTGCTGGGGCTTCTCCGGAGCAGCTCTGCAAGGCGGCTACGTGGTCTTCGCTACATACCTTCACCAAGCACTATCGTTTGGATGTGATGGCTGGCAGGGACTTGGCCTTTGGGCGGAAGGTCCTGCAAGCTGTTGTCCCTCCCTAGGTAAGGATTCGTGGGCATTCCTCCTATGCTGTCGTGGAAGGTGACTAGAGAAAATAGAATTATTCTTTCCGTTAATTCGGTTTCTAGGAAACCTTCCACGACAGCACTTATTTCCCTCCCTAATTTCCTGGTTTATGGATTTTATGCTTGTTTCTTATGCGTTCTGGGTTCGTTGTAAGACACTGGCTAATGGGAGGTGGGAGGGGCCTTTTAACCTCTCTTGTGTTCCTGTCCCCATTAGGGCGTGGCGAGGCTACCTCCTATGCTGTCGTGGAAGGTTTCCTAGAAACCGAATTAACGGTAAGAATAATTCTATTTTTGCTTTTTGTTTGGGAACATTGTCTTGTTGAAAGATAAATCTCAGTCCCAGTCTCAGGTCTTTTGCAAACTCCAACAGGTTTTCTTCCAGAGGGGTCCTGTATTTGGCTCCGTCCATCTTCCCAACAATTTTAACCATCTTCCCTGTCCCTGCTGAAGAAAAGCAGGCCCAAACCATGATGCTGCCACCACCATGTTTGACAGTGGGGATGGATTTTTGAGGGTGATGAGCTGTGTTGCTTTTACTCCAAACATATCGTTTTGCATTGTGCCCAAAAAGTTCGATTTTGGTTTCATCTGACCAGAGCACCTTATTCCACATGTTTGGTGTGTCTCCCTGGTGGCTTGTGGCAAACTTCAAGCAAGACTTTTTATGGATATCTTTGAGAAATGGCTTTCTTCTTGCCACTCTTCCATAAAGGCCAGATTTGTGCAGTGTACGACTGATTGTTGTTCTATGGACAGACTTTCCCACCTTAGCTGTAGATATCTGCAGTTCATCCAGGGTGATCGTGGGCCTTTTTGCTGCATCTCTAATCAGTCTTCTCCTTGTTCGAGATGAATGTTTAGAGGGTCAGCCGGGTCTTGGTAGATTTGCAGTGGTCTGATACTTCTGGCTTGCACAGTGCTCCTTGAGATGTTTAAAACTTGGGAAATCTTTTTGTATCCAAACCCGGCTTTAAACTTCGCCACAACAGTATCTTGGACCTGCCTGGTGTGTTCCTTGGTCTTCATGATTCTCTCTGCACTTGAAACAGAACCCTGAGACTATCACAGACCAGGTGCATTTATACGAAGACTTGATTACACACAGGTGGCTTCTATTTATCATTACCAGTCATTTAGGACAACATGGGATCATTCAGAGATCCTCACTGAACTTCTGGAGTGAGTTTGCTGCACTGAAAGTAAAGGGCCGAATAATATTGCACGCCCCACTTTTCAGTTTTTTATTTGTTAAAAAAGTGTAATATATGCAATAAGTTTTGTTCCAGTTCATGATTATGTCCCACTTGTTGTTGATTCTTCACAAAAAAATTTGAATTTATATCTTTATGTTTGTAGCATGAAATGTGGCAAAAGGTTGAAAAGTTCAAGAGGGCCAAATACTTTCACAAAAAAGAAAAAGAAAGGAGCGCTAAGTGAAGACCTTTTAAACTGTACTAATTAGGGGTTCTTTCAATTTCTCTCTCACCTGGGTTTGTTGTGCAAAGACCCTGCACAAGTGAGGTGAGAGCCTGGCCCATGGGAGATGCTGTGCTTTCTCTGTGTAAGCGTCGCTTCCTGGCTTCGGGAGGCATGGGCCTCTGCTGCGGTCATGTGATAGGGTAGGCATGCACAGATGTCATCACAACAGGTCCTGTATGCCCAAAGCAGCTCCACCACCCACAATGGTAGGGATATCCAGATAATAAAAATAGCAGTATTAATGACTAAAAACTACTTATTGACTAATAACTCTAGGGCAACAGGTCTTAATTTTCATACATACCTTTATTAAACTTCTGCACCCTCCTACTTGCAACGCGTTTTGATAGACAAGCTATCTTTCTCAAGCAAAAGTTTGCTTGAGAAAGATAGCTGGTCTATCGAAACGCGTCTCAAATAGGTGAGTGCAGAAGTTTAATAGAGGTGTGTATAAAATTTAAGTCCTGTTGCCCTAGCACTCATTACTACTGCTATTTTTATTTACCTGCTAAGCCACCACCTTCACCTCGATTGAAATAAATTCACTTTGAGCAACTAAGAAACTGTGCGAGTGCATTGAGCCCACATTACTTTGTATTGAGGGTCACCAGATCCTTTCAATAGCACCGCCAAAAGATCACAAAACTGAGTGCTGGTCATTATATGTTTGCATTATAGTCCAAATGTAACATGTGGGAGCTTGCTGTGGGGTGGAGGCAGGGGTGGACTGGGATCACAGGAAGGAAAAGATATCCACTGCAGTAATCCAGTTGCTAGGGAAACCACGAGAGTCCGCTGTTTAAAGCACTCTAATATTCACTGCTCTTGGAGAGGTTCAGCTAATGAATATTTAATTACTTTAAACAGTGGGTCTACGTGGTTGCCCCAGCTGTAGAATTCCTGCAGTGGCTGAGAGATCATGTGACCAGAGAGGAAGCAGGTGGCAGGAGCAGGGTGTCACATAGGCGGGACAGTTGTGCTTCACCCAGAGGGAGTGCAGATCAAAGTAGTCTTACTGCCAGGCACAGCATACCAGACAGCCCTGCACTGTCTGTGCTGAGTGCTCACATTAATTGTAGGAACTGCTGTGATGTAATGAAGAGGGAGATGGAGCAGCCCAAATCTTTTCCTCTTCATGACATCACTGAAGGTCCTACAATTGATGTGAGCACTCAGCACAGACCGCAGACAGCAAATCTTTTGGCGCATTCGTCCATTCATTCTTCCTTCAACCATATGAGGTTTGCCAGTGTCATATGCTGTAAAATAGCCCCAGACTATGAGGTTCCCACCTCAAAAATTCAATATTGTGATGTTGTTTTTGGGGTGATATGTAGAGATTTGTACCTCCAAACATGGTGTGAATTATGGAATCTAAATAATTACATTTTGGCCCCATCTGACGAGGCTATATTCTTCCAGTATTTCACAGGCTTCTCTAAATGTTGTTAAGCAAACTTTAAACGTGCTTGAGCGTGCTTTTTGTTCAGCAATGGACTCATGCATGGTGAGAGTGCATACAGGCAATGGAATTTGAGTACATTACTTATTATTTTCTTTGAAACAATTGTGCCTCCTGATTCCAGGTCTCCACAGGTGGTCATTGACGCTTAAACAATTCTTCTGATAATTATTTTCACTGATTTGTCTAAAATCTTGCAGGGAGCACCAGGCTGTGGGCCGGTTTATGGTGAAATTATGTTCTTTCTACATGGGGATTTTGTTCCAACAGAACTGATTGGAACTATCTCTAGTTTAGAAATTCTTCTGTAACCAATTCCAGTATTAAACATGTCACCAATTGTCTAAATGAATATATTTTTAAAGGTGATATTGCCATGAATTTCTCAACAGATGTCAGAAAAACTGGGAAAAAAGTATAAACACAAGAAGAAGGTGCAAACAGCTGTGAAAAGTTATGACACCAGCTTAAGTCTTATGTAATAAGAAAATAATCCTGCCACTTAGTGGAACCAGTTGATATATTTCACTAATGGTCTATAAAAGCTATCTCATTACCAAGATGCCACACAGGAAACATTTCATGATGGGTAAAACCAATGAGCAGTTGCAAGACCCTCACAACTTTATTGTTGTGAAACATATTGATGCCATTGGTTACAGAACAATTTCTTAATTAGTGAAGGTTCCAGTAAGCACTGTTGGGGCCGTAATCCGGAAGTAAATAGAGCATCATTTTACCACAAACCGGCCATGACTATGAGCTCCCCACAATATTTCAAATCAAGAAGTGAAAAGAATTATCAAAAGAGTTGTCCAAGAATGAAGAACATGTGGAGAACTACAGAAAGACCTGGAATCAGCAGGTACAAATGTTACAAAGAAAACAACAAATAATGCACTCAGCCTCCATGGCCTGTATGTATGCTCACCCCGCAAGACTCTATTGCAGAACAAAAAACATATTTATGCATGCTGAAAAATTGCTCAACAACATTTCAACAAGCCTGTGAAATGCTGGAAGAATGTAGCCTGGTCAGATGAGACCAAAATTGAACTATTTGAATGCCATAATATACACCATGTTTGGAGGCCAAAACGCACCACTACATATAAACCCAAATATGCCATACCAAGAGGTGAAGTTTGGAGGTGGGAACATCATGATATAGTGCTGTTTTTCAGAATTCAGCACTGCCAAACTTCATATAATTGAAAAAAAGATGAACAAATGTATCAACGCATTCTTGACAAAAATTTGGTGCAATTTATTAGGATGATGAAGATGAAATAAGGGTAGAAATTTCAGAATGACATGGATGCTAAATGTGGTGCCCCTATGACCAGGTGGTCACAAAGGGAAGTGCAACCAGGTAAGGCAAGACGGTTGACAAAACATCCACACAGATGCACACACTGACTCAACACCTAGGACTCTAGGTTGGGCAAGGGGTAGCAGGTGTTAAGAGAAGTAGGTGGAGTGTAGTTGAGCACTGACAAGTGGGTGGAGAAGCCAGGAGTTGAGCAGTTGGAAGGAGAACACCAAAGGGAGAAGGTGGTTGGAGAAGTAATGAGAGAGATTTCCCAGGAGATTTTGAGTTCCCTGGAGGCGCAGAATCCTGTGAGACACAGCCGTGAGGAGAAAATGCCAACTCCATAGCCTGAAGGTGACAGGAAGGAGAGAGACTGAAAGACACCCCACAGCTGAAGGAAGGTGGGAGGACAAGGGCCCAGCAGCCGCACACATCTTAGCTGTCCGGAGGCACCTTTAGCAACAGTGACAGTGAGAAGGAGCCTGGTGTGCCCAAATATCTGAACCTTGCAAGAAAATGGTTTAGCGGTCTTGTAGAAGCGCTACTAAAGCTCAGGCACCAGGATGATGAGGTTTACAAACAGCAATCTTTATTTTCCCCTCACAGCTCCACAACATGTTTCAACTGCTCAAGGCAGTCTTCCTCACTACTTGACTACCTGAGGAAGACTGCCTTGAGCAGTTGAAACATGTTGTGGAGCTGTGAGAGGAAAATAAAGATTGCTGTTTATAAACCTCATCATCCTGGTGCCTGAGCTTTAGTAGCGCTTCTACAAGACTGCTAAACCATTTTCTTGCAAGCTTCTATTCCCCCTGAGGGATCAGCGGCTGGAGCAGCACAGCGAGGGCACAGTGGTGAAGGATCTGGCGTTCCCTAGATAAAAAGCAGTGACGCACATCCGGGACCGGCGCAATGTGATTGGAAAGGTCCTGTACAGACAGCTGAAGACCAGCGAGGTCGAAGGAGCGGAGCATGCACATTGCCTGGGGTCCTCATATATCAGAGGCCATTACACCGGTTGTGCAGGTCGTGCACAACCCAAACAGGTGAGTGGCCACCTGTAATAACGCCATATTAACTGAGTTATAGTGATCCTACACATGCGCCCCTTCTCTCCCTTTTTTCTTACAAATATCTGAACCTGTGACACTGGAGGATTGGCCACAACATAGTTTTCATACTAGGACTGGTGACCCTGATTGAGAGGGAAACATTCACCTGTGAGTCTGCGACGACCAGACTGAATCCGTGGATGAGGTACTATGTTGAGACTGAGGGGCCTGAAAGGATTTTGAGGGAGCAACCCAAAAGCGCCACCTGAGCTGCACACTCTAGTAACCCGGAGCAGTACTGAAGTGTTTAAGACTAAAGAACTGTAACTGTGTAAACTACTGCTGAAGACCTTAAGTAACGTACCCAGTAAGCTCATCACTGCCTGAGACTGTTTACTTCCAGCGTCGCAATAAAGTCCCGCCTGAGGAGCCACAGACTGTCATCCCTGCACACTGGCTGGAGAGCTGCATATTTGAAGTAAGTGAACTGCACTGCACACAATCCCTCACCAAACCCATCCATCACAACTACTCCTGCCCTGGGGACCCTCAGCTCTACCCGAGGAGGGCTTACCATCCACGCTGCCCCATGCCACCGTCCCCAGCAGGAATATGTCAGCGGTGGTTCTACTAACCATATACCCCGGGTGGCGTCACGAAAAATCCCTTGTAAATAACACCTTTTTGGACTGACCCCAGGCCACGGGACTAGGCAATGACTACCGTGATACCCCAGAGAGACAGCACCAGCCCGGTTCCCGAGTACCACATAGCCTGGGGGCGTAACATAAACACACTGCCAAGGAAAGTCTCAATTCTTTTTCAGAGAAAAATATTAAAGCTGATAGAATGGCCCAGCCAATCACCTGACCTGATTTCAATAGAAAATTAATGGAAGGAACTAAACATCAGAGTTCATAGAAGAAGCCCATAGAACTTTTGA
This sequence comes from Allobates femoralis, assembly GCA_033576535.1. NCBI lineage: Eukaryota > Metazoa > Chordata > Amphibia > Anura > Aromobatidae > Allobates > Allobates femoralis. The sequence continues at coordinate 187,520,893 of JARQOC010000001.1, forward strand.
ATTTGAAGAGTGTATGTGTGGACGTCTCTCCATACAGGAGGCATCTTGCAAAAGTCATCATCAACAAAGGCTTTTGCATGAAGTATTAAATATTTTCGGTATATTTCAGTAAACATATTCAATTTCTTATTATTGCACATCACAAAATTTATGGACATCTATGATTTGATTTCTTTGCCTTTATGGGTACCGTTACACCTCGCAACATTGCATGCAATTTCACTTGCAACTTACTGGTTGCAGTGAAATCATGGACACATTGTTCCATTTTGTACATGGCAAAAAAAGAAGAACAATGTGTCCATGATTTCACTGCAACCAGCAAATTGCAAGTGAAATTGCACGCAATTTTGCGACGTGTAATAGTACCCTATGAAGTGGATTAGTTGTTACCAACATCTTTTGAGAAATTCATGTCAATAGCACCTTTTAGAAATATATTTACATAGAACATTTTACTCATGTATATATATAATTATACTATTTTACATGTATATATGTATACAGAGAGAGAAAGATATGGCAAAATGCTTTCACCTTATGCCACGTGCACACGCTGAGTATTTGATGAGTTTTTTACCTCAGGATTTGAGTGGATGGTTAAATACAGAAGTGGTGACGTGTTTCTATTAGACTTTTCCTCTGATTGCTCCACTCCTGATTTTGGCTACAAATCCTGGGGTAAAAAACTCATCAAATACTCAGCGTGTGTACGTGCCCTTAACCCTTTACTTGCTAAATTAGCAATTTTCAGCCTCGAAAATTGGTGTTTGAAAGCTTCCTGGGTGGAAGAATATTCAATTAAAAATGACAATGACATGATTTCCTGTTTTGAACACATTCATTTTACAAACACAACACAAAAAATTGGACCTAATTATAAAATCTTAGTTGCTAAAAGCAAAAGATTAAGCGTCCCAAAAAAAGGACATTGGTAGATAAAGGGTTACAGTCAGGGATTTTGCCATTTGAAACAAAATGCCCATCCTTCCTGTTGGATGGTGCACCTCAACAGAATATGCTTTTAGAATATTTCTACACATTAGTGATGGGCGAATCCTAAATTACTCGGAATCGCTTGACTCTAGCGAGTCCGAGCACAGGACTCGCTACTCGTTGCGAGTCTAGCGAGTCCAATGTTAATGAATGGGGAAGCGAGTAATAGCGAGTAGTGTGAGATTTACAAATCGCAGATGTGTCTCGGAAGCTTCAGCCTGAAGCAATCCTAGTTTTGTCATTTATTTGCATTGGACTCGTTTACTTTGTAAGTAATCGCTGGGAAACTCGCACAGATAAGAGTCCTGCTTTCTCCTCTGTGCTGGCTGCCACAGCTCCAGGGTCCTAGAGCCTGCCTGCTGCCTGATGTAGCAGTGCTGAGATTGTTCTCAGTCTGCTCATTCCCTGTGTACAGACATGAATGTCTGTGCACAGAGATGATGTAGCAGAGCTGAGATTGTTCTCAGTCTGCTCATTCCCTGTGCATATACATCTATATCTATGCACAGGGATGAGCAGAGAGGACATCGCGTTTTGGACTGCGTCGGACGGAAGAGGATTTTTTTAATTAAAGATGGAGTCTCTAATGGCTTTTTTTTTTATTTCTAATAAAAAAATTTCTCTGTGTTGTGTTTTTTTTAAAACAATTTAATAGAAATTCATGGCGGTCATGTCTAATATTGGCGTGACCGCCATAAATTTCGGGCTTAGGGCCAGCTGATAATACAAAGCTGGCCCTAACCTCTATTACCCAGCGTGCCACCGCCACCAGGGCCGCTGGAAGAGCGGGGTTCAGCGCCAGAGGATGGCGCTTCAATGAACGCGCCATCTTCTGGGGCGGTTGCGGGCTGCAATTTGCAGCGGGGGGTGCCCAGAAAGCTTGGGCATCCCTGCGCTGCGGATTCCAGCCCCCAGCTGCTTAGCTGTACCTGGCTAGACATAGAAATTGCGCGGAGCCCCACGCATTTTTTTTACTCCGACTCCGAGACGACTCCGACTCCGAGACGACTCCGACTCCGACTCCGACTCGACTCCGAGACAACTCCGACTCCGAGACGACTCCGACTCCGACTCGACTCCGACTCCGAGACGACTCCGAGACGACTCCGACTCCGAGACGACTCCGACTCCGAGACGACTACGACTCCGAGACGACTCCGACTCCGAGACGACTCCGACTCGACTCCGAGACGACTCCGACTCCGACTCCGAGACGACTCCGACTCCGAGACGACTCCGACTCCGAGACGACTCCGACTCCGACTCCGACTCGACTCCGAGACGACTCCGACTCCGAGACGACTCCGACTCCGACTCGACTCCGACTCCGAGACGACTCCGAGACGACTCCGACTCCGAGACGACTCCGACTCCGAGACGACTACGACTCCGAGACGACTCCGAGACGACTCCGACTCCGAGACGACTCCGACTCGACTCCGAGACGACTCCGACTCCGAGACGACTCCGACTCCGAGACGACTCCGACTCCGACTCGACTCCGAGACGACTCCGACTCCGAGACGACTACGACTCCGAGACAACTCCGAGACGACTCCGACTCCGAGACGACTCCGACTCGACTCCGAGACGACTCCGACTCCGAGACGACTCCGAGACGACTCCGACTCGACTCCGAGACGACTCCGACTCCGAGACGACTCCGACTCGACTCCGAGACGACTCCGACTCCGAGGCGACTCCGACTCCGAGACGACTCCGACTCCGACTCGACTCCGAGACGACTCCGACTCCGAGACGACTCCGACTCCGAGACGACTCCGACTCGACTCCGAGACGACTCCGACTCTGACTCCGACTCCGAGACGACTCCGACTCCGAGACGACTCCGACTCCGACTCGACTCCGAGACGACTCCGACTCCGAGACGACTCCGACTCCGAGACGACTCCGACTCCGACTCGACTCCGAGACGACTCCGACTCCGAGACGACTCCGACTCCGAGACGACTCCGACTCCGACTCAACTCCGAGACGACTCCGACTCTGAGACGACTCCGACTCCGAGACGACTCCGACTCCGAGACGACTACGACTCCGAGGCGACTACGACTCCGAGACGACTCCGACTCTGAGGCGACTCCGACTCTGAGGCGACTCCGACTCTGAGACTCCGACTCTGAGGAGACTCCGACTCCGAGACGACTCCGACTCCGAGGCGACTCCTACTCCGAGGCGACTCCGACTCTGAGGCGACTCCGACTCTGAGGCGACTCCGACTCTGAGACTCCGACTCTGAGACTCTGACTCTGACTCTGAGACTCTGACTCTGAAATTCATTAAATAATAAAAAAAATGCGTGGGCTCCGCGCAATTTCTATGTCTAGCCAGGTACAGCTAAGCAGCTGGGGGCTGGAATCCGCAGCGCAGGGATGCCCAAGCTTTCTGGGCACCCCCCGCTGCAAATTGCAGCCCGCAGCCGCCCCAGAAGATGGCGCGTTCATTGAAGCGCCATCCTCTGGCGCTGAACCCCGCTCTTCCAGCGGCCCTGGTGGCAGTGGCACGCTGGGTAATAAAGGGGTTAATACCAGCTTTGTTATACAAGCTGGTATTAAGCCCGAGATTCTTAATGTCAGGCCACGTTTGACCCAGCCACTAAGAATCTCCAATAAAGGGTTAAAAAAACACAACACAGAGAAAAATTTTTATTTGAAATAAAAAAAAAAGCCATTAGGGACTCTATCTTTCATTAAAAAAATCCTCTTCTGTCCGACGTAGTCCAAAACGCGATGTCCTCTCTGCTACATCCCCTGTGCATAAATATAGATGTCTATGCACAGGGAATGAGCAGACTGAGAACAATCTCAGCACTGCTACATCATCTCTGTGAGAAGGCAGGTTCTAGGACCCTGGAGCTGCACAGAGAAGACAGCTGGAGTCGGCTCGCAAAGAAACAGCAGTTACTTTGCGAGTTTCCCTGCTATCACTGGCACAGTAGCTGAGTCTAATGCAAACAATGGCAATCCGAGTTTTGTCAGCGTTTCTGACAAAACTAGGATTGATATTGATTTGCATTGGACTCGTGCGAGTAATCACTGGGAAACTCGCAGAGTACCGAGTCCTGCGAGTCCCTTACTACTCGCCGAGTAACGAGTCCTAGCGAGTAGATTCGCCCATCCCTACTACACATGTCAAATTTAAAATTGAAATTTTGCTTCAGGTGGCAACCTTTTTTTTTAAGCCTCCTTCCCATGTCCATGTTTCTGGTACATATGGCATCTGTTTTTCCCAGTTACCACACTTACAAATTATAACCTACTAGATTAAAGCCCGAGGCTATCGCATCGGGTAAGTGGTGACGTCACGATGAGGGTGGGCTCTATTGCGCTGGGGGCAACTCCCCCCTGTGCTGTCTCTCCCCTGTCCGCTGTATTTTCCTCCTCGCTCTCTGCTCCGCATGTGCTACCTTGTCTCTTCCCCCAGTGCTCGCTCTCTGCCCCCCTGCTCTGTGCTCCCTCTTGTGTGGCGGCAGTGGATGGTGGCATGAGGAACTGACCTCGTTCAGTGGACTGCGGGTTGAGTGTAGTGAGAGCAGGTTGAACAGGCAGGATGAGTGTGGGAGCAGTGTGAGTACAAGGTGAGTGAGTGAAAGGTGTGTGAGTGCAGGCTCAGACTAAGTGCAGGGGCAGAGTGAGGGCAGGGTTTGTGAGTACAGCGTGAGTGTGAGGGCAGGGTGAGTGTGAGTGCAGAGTGTGTGAGTGCAGGTGAGTGAGGGCAGGGTGGGTGTAAGGGCAGGGTGTGAGTGCAGAGTGAGTGCAGGGTGAGTGTGAGTACAGAGTGAGTGCAGGGTGAGTGTGAGTGCAAGGTGAGTGTGAGTGCAGGGTGAGTATGAGTGCAGGGTGAGTATGAGTGCAGGGTGTGTGAGTGTAGGGTGAGTAAGTGCAGGGTGCATGTGAGTGCAGGGTGCATGTGAGTGCAGGGTGAGTGTGAGTGCAGGGTGTGTGAGTGCAGGGTGACTGTGAGTGCAGGGTGATTGTGAATGCAGGGTGAGTGTGAGTACAGGGTGAGTGTGAGGGCAGGGTGAGTGTGAGGGCAGGGTGAGTGTGAGGGCAGGGCAAGTGTGAGTGCAGGTTCAGTGTGAGTGCAGGGTGAGTGAGTGCAGGGTGAGTGAGAGCAGGGTGAGTGTGAGTGCAGGGTGAGTGTGAGTGCAGGGCGACTGAGTGCAGGGTGACTGTGAGTGCAGGGTGAATGTGAGTGCAGGGTGAGTGCAGGGTGTGCGAGTGCAGGGTGAGTGTGAGTGCAGGGTGAGTGTGAGTGCAGGGTGTGTGAGTTCAGGGTGAGTGTGAGTGCAAGTGCACGGTGAGTGTGAGGGCAGGGCAAGTGTGAGTGCAGGGTGAGTGTGGTGTGAACTGCAGCAACATTACCTGCCTCCACTCTGCTCTTTCATCAGTTCATCTCTGCAGTGCTGAAGATCCTGTGGTTATGTCAGGATCATGTGACCTGGCTCCACCCATAATCCTGACATCACCCAATAATGGCTAATTCTATTTTTTTTTTAATGTTTACTAGGAGAGCATTGTGTTGACCAGTCTTCTCGCCAAAAAGTATTTAATGGATTAATTTTAAAAATATGTTGCATCTCGAAACAAGTTATCTATACTTGTTCAACTTACTGCTCTACTTCATTCATTTACTAACGTTTTACAAGAGGAAGTAGCTGCAACCGGTTCTATTTTTTTTAGCAATTCACTCTACACTCTAACTATTGTATTGAGGTGAAAAAAAAACATCCCTAAGTGGTTAATTTAGCCACATCCATACCCCAGAAAATATTCAGTAACCTTGACAGGGTGTTGTGTCCCCACACAACAACATATAATAAGCACACTACATTTGGTACGCTTATGGTGGGGATCTCTGAGATTGATCTAAAGCAGATGTCCCTAACCTGTGGGAGCCACATGTGGCTCTTGTGTCTTTGTTGTATGGCTTGCAGGTCTCTGCCAGCTTGGTGCATTAGCACTAGTTCTAGCAAACAGCTATAAAGAGCAGGTCTCCTGATGGGGACTTTTGGGAGTAGCCCTGGACAGAAGAGCAGGCCTCAGTAGGGGTTGGCTAAGAACCCATGGTGTTGATATACCATCTCAGTGTGATTTATGTGGAAAAGCTTTGGCTGTTATTATACCAGTAATGGGGGATCTGGGTGTCTCTACTGTGAGGAGGCGGGAGCTGAATGTGGCTCACAACCCTCTCTCAGAGCTGAATGTGGCTCTCATAGTCAGAAAGATTAGTGACCACTGATATAAATGAAACAATTGGGGTTTACTTACCAATGCTCAACAGAAATTGGTTGTAAAAAAATATGAAAAGTCTCCCAAAAAAATTAACTGAGAAAATTATGTACTTCGGCAAGCAAAGAAATGAAAGCGAAACTTGAGATTGCTTGCACTAATGTTTACCGTATATACTCGCGTATAAGCCGAGTTTTTCAGCCCAAAAATTGGGCTGAAAAGTACCCCCCTCGGCTTATACGTGAGTCAGTGCTGTATACCGATGTATACATCGGTACATACCGATGTATACATCGGTATACAGCAGCCCCCGCATCCCCAGTAATGCAGGGCCCCCCCAGCGTCTCTCCGGTCACCTGTAAAGGAAACTATACTTATCACAGTGCCGCTGTCCGCGCCCGCTGTCCGCGCCCGCTCGCAGCTGCCGACCGCGATCCTCCATCTTGCGTCTTCTTCCTGTTTCTGTGCTCGTCGCCGGCAATGACGTCATTCCCTGCGACGAGCACAGGAAACAGGAAGAAGACGCAAGATGGAGGATCGCGGTCGGCAGCTGCGAGCGGGTGCGAGCGGGCGCGGACAGCGGCACTGTGATAAGTATAGTTTCCTTTACAGGTGACCGGAGAGACGCTGGGGGGGCCCTGCATTACTGGGGCTGCCTGTATACTACCGCTGGGGCTGCTATATACCTCTGGGGCCCTGTATACTACCACTGGGGCTGTATATACTACCACTGGGGCTGTATAAACCACTGGGGCTGTATATACTGCTGGGACCCTGTATACTACCACTGGGGCTGTATATACTACCACTGGGGCTGTATATACCTCTGGGGCCCTGTATACTACCACTGGGGCTGTATATACTACCACTGGGGCTGTATAAACCACTGGGGCTGTATATACTGCTGGGGCCCTGTATACTACCACTGGGGCTGTATATACTACCACTGGGGCTGTATATACTACCACTGGGGCTGTATATACCTCTGGGGCCCTGTATACTACCACTGGGGCTGTATAAACCACTGGGGCTGTATATACTGCTGGGGCCCTGTATACTACCACTGGGGCTGTATATACTACCACTGGGGCTGTATATACTACCACTGGGGCTGTATATACCTCTGGGGCCCTGTATACTACCACTGGGGCTGTATAAACCACTGGGGCTGTATATACTGCTGGGGCCCTGTATACTACCACTGGGGCTGTATATACTACCACTGGGGCTGTATATACTACTAGGGCTGCGTCTATACTACCACTGGGGCTGTATATACCACTGGGGCTGTATATACTACTGGGGCTGCGTGTATACTACCACTGGGGCTGCTGTATCTACCTCTGGGACTGGTGTATACCACACTGCTGGGGGCTGTATACTTGTGCTAGGGTCCACCCTCGGCTTATACACGAGTCAATAGATTTTCCCAGGTTTTGGGGGCAAAAGTAGGGGGGTCGGCTTATACACGGGTCGGCTTATACGAGTATATACGGTAATTTTGGAGAAATAAGAAAAAGGGTAAAAACTGTTTCTCAATTGATGTTGCGGCACCACGTACAAGAATCTTAATCAGACGTACTGTTTCTAGAATGACCAATAATGTGGGTTATTTTCCTATTGGTTCAAGCAAACCAAGACATAACTCCTTGGAAAGATGGTGAGGTATGTAGACAATAAGGTGGATGTGTTACCGTCCTGGCAATGTTGTGAACACATGAAAACATTAGATTGGGAAAGAGAAATCCTCTGGTAAAGGAAAATTGATACAATAAGGCAATATCTGGGGTTCTGTCTATGTAGAAGGTAAGGGAAAATCCTACTATGGTGAGAGGATGTCCCAGAGTATGGAGTTTAATGTGGCAATGGTGTTTAAACATTTTTCAACTTAATCTTTCAAAAAAAGTTTGCAAATTTCGAGTTTTCACACAAATTTTGACCAGCTCCGACAAAGTGATGTAATCACTGTGATATGATGGGGTTTGTCAACCCCTGTTTGTCAAATTTATGATGAGCAGTGGCATTCACTATGCATTAAATTTTACTCCTGAATGGATTTGAGTAAGATTTGTGGTGAAGCACACGCCACCTCATGCTTTGCCTGATTCATAAAGAGGCATAATCAGTAGTGAATTTATGAATCAGGGGTCTCACACTTCACCCTGCCCCTCCATCAAGTCTGAACTGAAAAACACCAGTGTTGATTAATCGAAGCCTTTGTCTTTTTTTTCTACCTTGTTTACCTTCCCCTCTGCAGAGGAACACCACGCCCATAGAAACTGGATGTCAAACTTTCAAGCCTGGCACTATAATTGCCATGGGCTTGTTTTTGTTCTGTGTATGTCACTGCATTAGTATTTATAAGGTATTGCTTGCACCTTCCATAACTGTTTATACAAACTGTTGATTGTACTAATTTTTTTTCCAGATGTGCTGTCATTTATGATCATAATCCAAACTGTGGCTTTTTTATTTGTCACCTTCGCTGATATCGACAAATTATACACTACTATGGAGGTATTGTATAAATAAGAAAAACTCAAATCTTATTTTATTTTTCATAACGTGAAAAGATAAAGAATACAATGGCACTCACCATCTGGAAAAACGGATCCTTTATTCAAACACAAAAGTGTAATGCAGGAGAGTCGGCATATTTGTTTACCTGCTCTCAGTTAGGAAGTTTTCTTTCTAGGTATGAACTGATATTCACTGTTGTCTGCTGGTGTTAGAACCTATTTATTCTAGTTTGAGTGACAGACGTGCCTGCAGATATAGAGGGTGGGGAGTCTTAGCAGACTCAGGGTTATTTTTTGATACTATCTGTTGGTTTTTGATAGTATTTTAATACTGACCGCAATAGAATTCCATCCTATCCTTACTTTCTAGATAGTGTGGCCTCTTTTGCTAAACTCTATTATACTATGTGTGTTTTTCCTCTCCTGTTTCCCAGTCAATATCCGTGGGGGGTTTGCTATTCTTTTGGGGTTCTGCTCTGAGGCAAGATAGACTTTCTCGTTTCCATATTTAGGGGTAGCTACTTCTCCGGCCATGTCGTGGTGTCTAGGGCATGGTTATTTACATCCCACGGCTACTTCTAGTTGCGGTATGTAGTCAGGGACTGCGGTCAGTACAATTGCCAACTACTTCTGTGAAGTCTGTTTATATTACTCCTAAGTCATCGGATGATAACAGGGGTGCTTCACGGACTACAGCTGTTTCGTGTGATGAACACACTTCAACTTGTCTACACCTGGGGTGTGGACCTGTTGAAGTGTGTTCATCACAAAAAACAGCTGTAGAAGTCATGTGTGGACCTGTTGTAGTGTGTTCATCACACGAAACAACTGTAGTCCGTGAAGCACGCCCGTCCTCAAATATTTTGCATTCCTCTTTTGTATTTGAATAAAAGATTAATTTTTCCAGGTCATGACTGCCACTTTATTCTTTTTCTTTTCATGTTATAGACATGTGTTTTTGTAAGTGTGCACCCGATCTTTTTCCTCCTTTTTTTGTTTAACCACCATATTACTGTTCACAATACACCACTCTTGTGGAAGTAATTCCGGGACATTTAATTCTATATACTGGATTATTTCATTTTTCACGTGTCTATTTTCAGTGTATGATAAGAAAAAACATAATACTTAACTTTTCATGTATCTGTTTCATCAAACCTTACATTTTATGTAAGTTGCTTTCACACGAATTCAGCAAAGGGGGACTGCTGGTCATACATATTTTTACCACTGCCACAATTGCCTTCTCATACTAGACCAGTGCCTCTGGCTTTGCCACGCAAGAACACAGCTCACTTCATAACATTATAACTGTATGTGCGCTTGCATAGAACCTTCTCGGGATTATCCAGCACAGGGGTTTTAGTGCTGCGCAGTAAAAAGAGTATAAGGTTTATCTCTTTTTTATGACCTGGGATCTAAATAATCCAGAGCATAATAAGGAACATTTTATAATTTCTCTGTAAATCAAATTCCCAGGGAAATCCTACGTGCACATGCAAATACAAACTTTGCCTAATCAGCTCACCAGAGTTTTACAAATAATGTATAGCATCCAACACAAAAGTGAACACTAGCTAATGAGAAAAATATGAGGGCTTTTTTTCTGTAAGGAAAATCTTCTTTCATTAGTTTGAAAGACTCTGTCATCATGGATTTTATGCCCTATCTAAGAGTAATAAAATGTAGAGACAGAGATCCTTATGCCATCAAGGTGCCACTTAGTGTTTCATCAAAACTGCAGCAAAAAGATAACTGTTATATCTGCTTTTTGGGTGTTAGTTCTTTCAATTATGAGTTACAAGGTTAATCATAATATCATTGGGAAAACTAGAGGATCTGCAGCAGATGAAAGATATATTTTTCTGAAAACTGCTACAAGGGGCCTCCATGGAATTAGTATCTTTGTCACTATTTTTCTTGATTGAGAAACAAAAATCTTGTGATAGACTCCTTTTAAATGTACATTACATTCAGATATATGTACAGTATATCATATCCAGACAAGCCATATGTTGAACTCAAACTAAATCAAATAAGATTCACTTTTATTTTTTTGTGTTATTGTGGGGCCCCTGCGGGTCCAGTCGCCACAGAGGTACTGCACCTCAGCAAGAGGTGTGGTACACCCACCCCATGTAAGGAGGTGACACTACCCAGTATCCACACACCTGCATCCAACACTAGCCACTCCAGGCCAGGGGATGGAAGGATTGGCAACACCCTCATCCCTGGTTGGAGATGGGGCTTAGACAGGTAGGTGGGTGGAACAGTAGGAAGGAGGAGCATAGCAAGTAGGAGACGAGATAGAATGGAAAACATCAGGAAGTAGTGAGACAGTCCAGAGGAGGAGCTCAGAGTGAGAGTTTGAGCAGGTCCATTCAAGGAGCTGAGAAGGACTGAGACCAGGAGCTCATCCCTGAGAAAGAGAGATGGAGGCAGCCAGGCAGGAGCTCCAGAAAAGGAAGGGGTCCCAGAGGCACATGAAGTGAGAAATCCACCCGTGGGGCTCGCATTCATTGCCGGTCGCAGGCTAGTGAAGTGACCAGGGCTGCAGTGGGCCACCGGGCCCAGACTAGTAGAGGAGACTTGAGGCCTCAGCTAGCCAGCCGGAGGCTGCTGCATCTCCAGGAGCAGCAGCCGAATCCATGTTATCCACAGCAAAGGTGGCTGGATAGGGCCAAAGGGGATGCCCGGTAGGGTCTGAGGCCCTTTCTACGGGAAACTGAACGTGAGGTGCAGGGCAGGAAGGAGAGAGCCAGCACAAGAGGGAGATGACCCGGAGAAGGTACACACAATGGAGTGCCGGCTAAGTGTTCTCAATCTACCTGGGAGTGGCTGGACCCCTGGTTCATAGGACAAAGCACCCGGCTGGACGCTACCACCTAAGAACCGTGAGTAAAAGTATGGAACTGCACCAGCTGTATCCTTGAATCATTCCAGTGTCCTCTGCCCTGCACTACCAGTTCATCACCATCCAAACATTGACTTTTACATCTTCTCTGGGGTACCGCTCCACCTACGAGGAGCGACAACACCCGGCTGCCTCATCATCTGGCCCGGAGGTCTGGATTGCAGCATGGGCCATCCCTGGCCAAGCACCTTAGGTAGTGTCACGACATTAATCCCAAACCATAACCCCAAACTCCAAACTGAAGCCTAGGGTCACGGAGCAGGGTTTCGACCCCTGTGACTCCCCAAAAGCGTTAAAACCCGGTTCCGAGTACCCCACAGCCCTGGGGAACATCATTATTCTGTGTCAATAAGGATAATTTTAGTGTTTATCAATGTATCATAATTTTTTTATATTTAATTTGTCAATTATTTAAAAATCAATAGTTTTGTTTTATTATGTATTTTCTAAGTATTCCTTTGTTGTGTAAAACATTGCTCACCCATGATTTTTTTTTTATTTACTAATCAGCTTGTGTGTACGCCATATTACTGGAGAGTGTACATCTTGATCATGGTCATTGTTTCTCTTCATCGTGTCATACGTTGCCGAGGTAATTGCTCCTAAAGTATTTTATTTATTATCAATCATTTACTGTGAAATATTTTAACAAATAAAATATGGTACTTCTTACCATATTACCAGGAAAAGCATACATTTAGCTGCTTAAGTTAAAGGGAACCTGACCCCTAAAAATTGTCCCCCATCCTATAAATACTTGTCCCTGCACCAGGGGCTGGCTGGTGCACCCTGCCCTGGAGGCAATGAGATTCTGCCAGCCCTTGGAGTAGGTGAGGAGTGTGGGGGTCGTTCTGTCAGCAGACTCGCGGCCCGCTGTCACTCACCACACTGCCCGGCGCATCGCTTTCTATGCTGCCAGCAACTGCGGCCGCAAAGCATAACCGACCGGCCCATTTCAGTAGGGGGGGGCGGCCCTAGATAAGGGCAATACCACCAGCCGGGGGGGCACTTGCCCCCCTGCCACCTGGGCCAGTCCGCCCCTGCCCTGCACCTTCCTATAAGGTTTCTAGCTATCCCTCTCTGTCCTATTTGAATTTTTGCAAAGTTGAATAATACGATTTATTACCTTACAAATGTGCGGCTTTTGCTGCCCTAAGGAGTCGCAGTGGGTGTCCCCTCTGCCTCCTTTTCGCTGCCTCCCCAGTTGTTTTTCACGCCCTAATGACCGCAAAAATGAATGTAGATGATCCTGTGTCGGATGACGTAAATCGCGTAATTTCAGGCGCTGCTGATGTCGACTGACCTCAAGCTGCACATTGCGCATGCACGAGCTATACTTTACCGCAGCTCATCACATAAATACATAAAGTATTGACCCAAGTACTGTTGTGTACTCATGTAGATGTACTGTATATCTCCAAGCTATGGGTGGATACAGGCCAAAAGAGTGCCATTTTGAATAGCTCAGAATCCCACAGTCCCCTATAACTCCCCATAGTTTGGTGATGAGATGTCTGGAGTCTTACTTACTTACTGTTGGTTTTGTGAAGATGTTTTCATAACAGTTTTAAGTCTTGAGACTGTTATTCTGATAAGAATAGAGCACTATAAAGCCCCAGTCACACATAACGATATCATTAGAGAGATCGTTGTAACTGTGACGTTACAACGATCTCTCCAGCGATGTCGTTATGTGTGACACTTTGCAGCGATCAGGCCCCTGCTGTGAGGTCGCTGATCGCTGCAAAGTGCTCTGGGTCATTTTTTGATCGTTGGTTTCCCGCTGGTCAGCACGCATCGCTGCGTGTGACTGCAAGAAACCAGCGATCTGTGACCTCACAGGGCTGGTTACTATGGTAAACACCGGTATCTAGGCAGCGGCGCTGCCTAGATACCCGGCATTTACCATGGTTACCAGCGTTCTCCCTGCTTAGCACTGCCTGTAAGCAGGAGAACACAGGTAACTATGATAAACAGCGGGTATCCAAGCAGCGTGCGCTGCCCGGATACCGCGCTGTTTATCATAGTTACCAGCGTTCTCCCTGCTCTGCCTGTAACAGCGCAAAGCAAGGAGCGATGTGGGAGGTGACTCCCAGGGCCTGATCGCTGGGGAGATCTGCCTGTTTGACAGCTCCCCAGCGATCAGGTAACGACACTCCAGCGATCCCGGCAGGTCGTTATCGCTGTCGGGATCGTTGGAGCGATCGTTATGTGTGACTGCACCTTAAGAGTTAACAACTTGTTTGAAATCCTTCAAATATAATAGTGGCAGCTCCTTATACAAACCTTTGGAACCAACTAGGTTTTTTATATTTCTTTTCCTAGATGTGGTTTATTGAAAATCGAAAACTCTGGCTCTGGATAAAGCGAATGTGTAACTACAAATCAAAGAGCCAGTACAGAAAGTTGCAAAGGAAAATACAGAAAGATCCAGAGTGGCCTCCACAGAACAGAATGGACTATGCCATCCAAAATGTCACTGTAGACGATTGTAGCACTATAATTTATAGTAACCCACATTCCGACATTGTACCAAATGAATCTGAACAAACAATTGTAACTGTTATGTAAATGCAGAAAACCTGAAAATAACTGCTTTTGCTAATGAACCCAATTGATTGGTTAGGTCATTAATTTGAGTTAAATATGGATCTGCCACCCGAAACTCCACATTGTGACGTGCTAAAGTTAAGAGATAAAGTTTAGTCTCTGGCAGCAGCAAGTAAATATATTACATTACATATATCATACAACACTTATTTCTGTACACTACTTATTTCTGCAGACTCGTTTAGGTCTTCAGTATACCAAGATTTCGTATTGATGGCCTACTCCATAAACATACCAGTCCCAGAGCAACCAATTTTACTTGAAGCTAAGCAAAATATGTAATTAGCTTTATTAGGAGATTCAAAGGCATTTTAACATTTTGCTTTAATTTTTTATGTATATATTTACACAATTTATATGCAATTTAGCTAAAATGTGATTTAAACGTGGTGCTGTATACCCATAAATGAATGAAACACCCACTTTTTGGCCTCATTCAGATGTCCATTTTTGACAAATGTGTTCTATGTTTTTATATAAAGAAAACATACTCATTATGGATTACCGTACATAGCTTTTCACATTTCTATGTATTTTTCCTGGCCAGTAGCAAAAAAATCAAGGAGGCATTTGTTTTTACCCATGGGTCCACAAAGATAAATAACAGCTCACTAAGGTCATCAGGCCTGTCCAGGTGCTGTCCATCTGTTGCTTGTATGCAGTCTGTCATTAACATTGCAAATGATAAGTGATGCTTTGTATTTTTGCTGTGTCCAAAACTATCTGTTTTGTACAGTACAAGCACAGTAGATGAGTTTTATACCAATCCCATGCCCACTGTATTTTTTTTAAACCATCTTAAACTAACATTTGATGCAGTTTCCCGAGTCGCAGCATGTCAATATATTCTTGTGAAGTCGCAAGTATTCTCGGTGGGAGAACACAGGGAAAATATGCTGCATAGGGATGGGCGAGTACCCTACTATTCGGAATCGCTATACCCGCAACGAGTAGGTCTCGGTACTCGCTACTCATTGCGAGTATAGCGATTCCGAGTACTTTTGCAGTGTATCAATAGATACACTGCAAAAGTCATGTAAAAGAGAGAAAAAGTGGTTAAAAAATAAAAAAATCGGATACTCACCTTAACCGACGGCTGTACCGGGAGCGGCCGATGCACATCTATTCATGTTAAAGGACCTTTCACTCTCTCAGCCAATCAGATGGCTGGGAGAGATCTGGCCAATTAGATTCCGCCACGTCACAATGACGTGATCGCTAGCGGCCACCTGATTGGCCAGATGGAAAGGTCCTCGGTGTACCTGAGAGGCTTTTTTTAGGGGAATATCCATCCTCCCCCCTGCACCCCTGAACATGCATTTATGCTGTTTTAATGGTATTTATCTAAAATAAATCTAAAATAAAGGATTGATCCTGGAGACCGGTGAGTGCTGCCATCTATCTGTTCTGCTGAATATCACAAGATAACCTATATTATCAGCTCCCTCCTATACAAAGAGTGAGCAATTATTCATACCAAACATATACATATGTATGCAACATAGATATGCTGTGTTTTTATTTTTGCTTTTCAAATGTCATAATGTTACATTATTAAATACAGTACATTATAATTACAAAGTCAGTAATCTAATATGTAAAGCTGAATGTTGTGTGTGTGTGTGTGTATGTATATCCGGGATTGGCATCTACACCGTCGCAACTACAGCCAAAATTTTGCACAGTCACACATCTGGACCCCGAGAGTGTCATAGGCTATGTTGTGAGGTGAAATTTTAACCCTGCGCGTTCCAGTTCACCAAACAATTTTGCCCCTATCTACATAATGGGGAAAAAGTGAATGGAAAAGTGTTGGAGGAAAATCGTCAGCTGTCAGCTATAGCCACAAGATTTTGCAGTCAGACGTCTGGACCCCGGGAGCGTCATAGGCTATGTTGTGAGGCGAAATTTTAACCCTGCGCGTTCCAGTTCACCAAACAATTTTGCCCCTATCTACATAATGGGGAAAAAGTGAATGGAAAAGTGTTGGAGGAAAATCGTCAGCTGTCAGCTATAGCCACAAGATTTTGCACAGTCACACGTCTGGACCCCGGGAGCGTCATAGGCTATGTTGTGAGGCGAAATTTTAACCCGCGCATTCCAATTCACCAAACAATTTTGCCCCTATCTACATAATGGGGAAAAAGTGACAGTTACCAGTTGACAGTTGTGAATGAGAGGAGCTTAATAATAGCGCCAAAGACTAACAGCACATACCAGCATATAGTCACTAAGGTGGGCCCCCAACATGAGATATTCACCACGCACGGGGACATGTATACACACCACACACACACAAAGAGTAACAGCAAGTGTATAGTCGCTAAGGTGCAGCCCCAACATTGGATACTCACCATGCACCCGAACAAACACACAAACACCACAAACAGACACACACAACACAAAGACACCCCCCCCAAGGGGACACACACACCCCCTATAGCGACACATGCACTCACCCCACAGGGACACACACACCACAAAGAGACACACACAACACAGACACACACACCACACAGACCCCCCCCACAAGGACACACACACATACACACCCTATAGGGACACATGCACTCACCCCACAGGGACACACACACACCACAAAGAGACACACACGACAGAGACACACCACACAGACCTCCCCCCACAGGGACACACACACACATACACACCCTATAGGGACACATGCACTCACCCCACAGGGACCCACACATACACACACCCCAGGGACACACACACCACACAGACAGACACAGATGTGCACAAATCACCTCACACAACTCGCCTCATACGTGTGCTATCTTTAATTTCCAAACATAAACATCTGATTAAAAACACCTAATGTGCAACACCTGTGCCATATAGGGAATTAAGGCAGATATCAGTCACATGAGCTGTCTATTATGTGTATGTGTAAGGTAACATATACTGCCCGGCCAGGGGGAGGGTTTACTATTGGCTGGAGATTTATTAGGCTGGCTATAGCAATCAATCACAGCTCAGCTTCTATTTTCTTACAGGTCATTAATATGACATATTCAAATTCTATTTTGTTGTAGCTAACATCAGTTATTTATTAACCCGGGCGTAGCCGGGTACTACAGCTAGTCTAATATATAAAGCTGAATGTGTGTATGTATGTGTGTATGTATATCCGGGATTGGCATCTACACCGTCGCAACTACAGCCACAAAATTTTGCACAGTCACACATCTGGACCCCGAGATCGTCATAGGCAATGTTGTGAGGTGAAATTTTAACCCTGCGCGTTCCAGTTCACCAAACAATTTTGCCCCTATCTACATAATGGGGAAAAAGTGAATGGAAAAGTGTTGGAGGAAAATCGACAGCTGTCAGCTATAGCCACAAAATTTTGCACAGTCACATGTCTGGACCCCGAGAGCGTCATAGGCTATGTTGTGAGGTGAAATTTTTACCCTGCGCATTCCAATTCCCCAAACAATTTTGCCCCTATCTATATAATGGGGAAAAAGTGACAGTTACTAGTTGACAGTTGTGAATGAGATGGGCTTAATGATAGCGCCAAAGACTAACAGCACATACCAGCATATAGTCACTAAGGTTGGGCCCCAACATGAGATATTAACCACGCACGGGGACATGTATACACACCACACGCACAGAAAGAGTAACAGCAAGTGTATAGTCGCTAAGGTGCAGCCCCAACATTGGATACTCACCACGCACCCGAACCAACACACACACACCACAAAGAGACACACACAACACAGAGTCACACACACACCCCCAAGGGGACACACACACACACACACCCTATAGCGACACATGCACTCACCCCACAGGGACACACACACCACAAAGAGACACACACAACACAGATACACACACCACACAGATCCCCCCACAGGGACACACACACACACACACTACAAAGAAACACACACACACCACACAGACCCCCTCCACAGGGACATACACACACATACACACCCTTTAGGGACACATGCACTCACCCCACAGGGACACACACACACCACAAAGAGACACACACAACACAGAGACACACACACCCCACACAGACACCCCCCACACAGGGAACACACACACATACACACCCTATAGGGACACATGCACTCACCCCACAGGGACACACACACACCACAGAGACACACACAACACAGATACACACACACCACACAAACCCCCCTTCCAAAGGGACACACACACATACACATCCTATAAGAACACATGCACTCACCCAACAGGGACACACACACCACAAAGAGACACACACCACACAGAACCCCCCCACCACAGGGACACACACACATACACACCCTATAGGGACACATTCACTCACCCCACAGGGACACACACATACACACACCCCAGGGACACATACACCACACAGACAGACACAGATGTGCACAAATCACCTCACACAACTCGCCTCATACGTGTGCTATCTTTAATTTCCAAACATAAACATCTGATTAAAAACAGCCAATGTGCAAAACATGTGCCATATAGGGAATTAAGGCAGATGTCAGTCACATGAGCTGTCTATTATGTGTGTGTGTTAGGTAACATATACTGCCTGGAGATTTATTAGGCTGCCTATAGCAATCAGTCACAGCTCAGCTTCTATTTTCTTACAGATCATTAATATGACATATTCAAATTCTATTTTGTCATAGCTAACATCAGTTATTTATTAACCTGGGCGTAGCCGGGTACTACAGCTAGTCTAATATATAATGCTGAATGTGTGTATGTGTGTGTGTATGTGTGTATGTATATCCGAGATTGGCATCTACACCGTTGCAACTACAGCCACAAAATTTTGCACAGTAACATGTCTGGACCCCGAGAGCGTCATAGGCTATGTTGTGAGGCGAAATTTTAACCCTGTGCGTTCCAGTTCACCAAACAATTTTGCCCCTATCTACATAAGGGGAAAAAAGGAAAGGAAAAGTGTTGGAGGCTAGGGATGGGTGAATCCTAAATTACTCAGAATCGCTAGACTCTAACGAGTCCGAGTCTGCGACTCGCTACTCGTTGCGAGTCTAGCGAGTCCAATGTAAATGAATGGGGACGCGAGTAATTGCGAGTAATTCCGACAGCCACTGTCACTGTAAACAGGATTCTCCCAGATTGTACCGATCAGGGTGCAATCCGGGGCCCCATAAAATGGGGCTCTATGGTCCCTGATTGCAACCTGACCAGGTGCAATCCAGTTTTAACCAGGTTTTCTATTTTTGACCTTCCTGCCTGGACTTTCAAATGAACAGCTGACTCAGGTCAGCTGTTCATTTGAAGTAGCAGTGCTGGCAGGGTTCATGTGAGTTCATGCTTGCCTGCATGAACTCACATGAACTTTCCCAAGGTGCACAGCTCTTCTACATCTCTGGTGAAGGTTTTCTACCAGAGATGTAGCAGAACTAAAGAAGAACCCTGGATTGGACTATGGCGGACGGAAGAGGATTTCTTTTTAATAAAGTTTGAGTCCCTAAGTATCTTTTTGCTTTTTTTCAAATAAAAATATTTTTTGTGTGTTGTGTTTTTTTTAAAAATTCACTAGAAATTCATGGGGGTAATGTCTACTATTGGCGTGACCACCATGAATTTTGGGTTTGGGGCCAGCTGATAATACAAAGCTGGCCCTAACCCTTTTATTACCCAGTGAGCCACCGCACCAAGGCACTGGAAGAGCTGGGTTCAGCGCCAGAAAATGGCGCTTCAAAGAACGCGCCATTTTCTGGGGTGGCTGCGGGCTGCCATTCGCAGCGGGGGGTGCCCAGAAGGCTTGGGCCTCCCTGCGCTGTGGATTCCAGCCCCCAGCTGCCTAGCTGTACCTGGCTCGACATAGAAATAGCGCGGAGCCCCACGCATTATTTTTTATTATTTCATGAACTTCATGAACCTCCACCAGAGATGTAGCAGAGCTGTGCACCCTGGGAAAGTTCATGTGAGTTCATGCAGGCAAGCATGAACTCACATGAGCCCTGCCAGCGCTGCTACTTCAAATAAACAGCTGACCTGAGTCAGCTGTTCATTTGAAAAACCAGGCGCGAAGGTCAAAAATAGAAAACCTGATTAAAACCGGATTGCACCTGGTCAGGTTGCAATCAGGGACCATAGAGCCCCATGTTATGGGGCACTGGATTGCACCCTGATCGGTACAAT
The DNA here is from genome assembly GCA_033576535.1 of Allobates femoralis. Classification (NCBI taxonomy): domain Eukaryota; kingdom Metazoa; phylum Chordata; class Amphibia; order Anura; family Aromobatidae; genus Allobates; species Allobates femoralis. The sequence goes on from JARQOC010000001.1 coordinate 187,541,349, forward strand.
CTGGGAGAATCCTGTTTTCAGTGACATTTCCCTTAATTTACATTGGACTCGTTACTGTGCGAGTAATCTCCTGGAAACTCGCAGAGTACCGAGTCCTGCGAGTCCACTACTACTCGCAGAGTAACGAGTCCTAACGAGTAGATTCGCCCACCCCTATTGGAGGCAAATTGACAGCTGCCAGATGTGAACAAGGGGGACTTAAAGAATGAGAGCGATGGCGCTAAAGAGTATATACCGTACAGTTGCTAAGGTGAGGCCCCGACATAGGATACTCACCACACACGGGGATATGAACACACACACAAAATGCGCCACACACTACCACGTGCTTGAACACATATACCACCCTCAGCACACATTTCACCACACATACACTAACCTCACCACATAATCACCCTAAAACACACACAAGTCTACTATTATCCTTCAAAAATATAAATCTGATTAATATGCAGCAAAACTACAAGAGAAACAAATGTACCATATCTAATATATAAAGCTGAATGTGTGTATGTGTGTGTGTATGTCCAGGATTGGCATCTACGCCGTCGCAACTACAGCCACAAAATTTTGCACAGTCACGTCTGGACCCGAGAGCGTCATAGGCTATGTTATGAGGCGAAATTTTAACCCTACACGTTCTAATTCACCAAACAATTTGGGCCCTATCTACATAATGGAGAGAAAGTGACAGTTACCAGTTGACAGTTGTGAATGAGAGGGGCTTAATGACAGCGCCAAAGACTAACAGCATATACCAGCATATAGTCACTAAGGTGGGGCCCCAACATGGAATATTCACCACGCACGGGGACATGTATACACACCACACGCATACAAAGAGTAACAGCAAGTGTATAGTCGCTAAGGTGCAGCCCCAACATTGGATACTCGCCACGCACCTGAGCACACACACCACAAAGAGACACACACAACACCGACCCCACCACAGGGACACACACACATACACACCCTATAGGGACACATGCACTCACCCCACAGGGACACACACACCATAGGGGGACACACACAGGGACACACACACATACACACCCCACAGGGGCACAGAGACACACAAACACCCCACAGGAACACACAGACCCCACAGGGATGGACACACACCACAGGGACACCCCTCCCCCCACAAGAAGACACACCACAGGGACACACACGCACACACCCCAGAGACACACACGCCCAGGCAGCCACACAGACAGACACAGATGTGCACAAATTGCCTCACACAAATCGCCTCATACGTGTGCTATCTTTAATTTCCAAAGATAAACTTCTGATTAAAAAAAGCCAATGTGCAACACATGTGCCATATAGGGAATTAAGGCAGATGTCAGTCACATTAGCTGTCTTTTATGTGTATGTGTGAGGTAATATATACTGCCCGGCCAGGGGGAGGGTTTACTGTTGGCTGGAGATTTATTAGGCTGCCTATAGCAACCAATCACAGCTCAGCTTCTATTTTCCTACAGGTCATTAATATGACATGTTCAAATTCTATTTTGTTATAGCTAACAGCAGTTATTTATTAACCCGGGCGTAGCCGGGTAGTACAATTAGTATATATTATAATTTATCATTGGAAAAAATAGAAATACATATACGTAACATGTACATACATTTATTAGATGTAAACTTTGCAAGTGATCAGAATACAAAGGTACACAGAGGTATGTTGATATAAATGCAAGTCTACATAATCATAAAAATAAACCAATTCAGTGTTTATCATTTATGGTTAAACTTTTAATCAGTTCTGCCGTATATTGATAGTTTTTATTGCCTTGGGTCATTTCAGTGTACCACATTATGACCATATCATTCAGTTTCCACTGTGTTGACTAGCCATAATTCCGAATGTGTTTATTTCTGTCATTTGTTCTTAGATTGGGCTTCAACTGGATACACTGTACTTCTGAAATGTTCTATGTAGTCTCAAATGGAATTTTTCTTAACTTAGAAGATTTAGAATACAGTCACTTCATCGGTCTCATTTACATATCCATTAATGGCTTTATCATCTTCAAATCTAGATTAATTTGTGCGCCAGATTTATTATGCTCTCCTATTACATCAACATTGTCTTTAGCCTGATAGTTCTCATTAAGTTCAAAGTTCATTTGTACTTGTGACTCATTATATTCCATGTTTATTGATCTGAATGATCTGTTGTCTATTCCATCCTCACTCGAGGAGTCACTGGAATCCAAGGACCTTTTTTTGCCTTTTTCTATAAAAAAAGAAGGAAGCAAGTGTTATCTTTCATACTGACAATATAATATCATGCAATTAAAATTACATTTGGTTTTGTTCACACCTGAGTCTGAGTCTCGAAACACGTAAGCTCTATGATTCTCGGAATAAAAGAAAGGCCAAAGCATGCTTTACTAGTGTTTTTGAGACAAGGAAACCCAATGTCAGTGAGGACCATCTGTCACCAATTGTGATCATAATATGATGTTTCCATTTCTTGTGTCATTTTCCTTTCTTGTTCTATTAGGAAAGTAAAGCGGAATTCTAAATGCAAGTGTGTACCAATCCATCTGAAACAGCTGAAAGCCAAAGCACAAGCCGCTTTTCTAGTCAAATTAGATGTCAGTGACAGTTGCTGTGGCCGAATACAATAATATTGGCAAATTAACACCTAGAATATTAATATCACAATCTTTCCTTCTCAGAGAATGAAACATGCTTTCCAGATATTAGTTTTGTGCATATTTTGGTAACAATTGGCATATTATAAATAATTACAAAGAATAAATATGTGTCAAAAAGTCTCATACATTTGCTGTACTGATATTTAAATTTAGCAAAAAATGGACAGTTTATTGTCTAACTTAGGCACCTTTCACATCAGTGCTTTGCTTGTTCGCGGCACATTCGGCAGCTTTGCAGCATTTGCCGCGTAACGGCTCACTTGCGGCAAGCCCCATTCATTCCCTATGGGACTTGCGGTTAGGTGTGGCAGTTGCGGTTTTGCCGGATCCGGCAAATTTGGCATTCTCAGGCAGCGCTTTTTTGTCCTGCGGCAAGTGCTGGTTCCAGCAAAACTGCAACTGCTGCACCTTGACCAAAAGTCCCTTAAGGAATGAACGGGGCTTGCCGCAAGTGAGCCATTATGCGGCAGATGCGGCAAAGCTGACGAATGTGCCGCGGACAGTCAAAATTGCTGATGTCAAAGCAGCCTTGGGAAAGTAAACAATTCCTATTCATACCTTTGTTAAATGAGCCCTTGATTAGAGATGAGCAGACACATGGAAGTTCGGGTTATGAGGGTTCACCAGATTTTATAAAGGTCTGTTCTGGACCCAAACTTGACTCAGACCTCATTGAAAATCATTGATTGGGCAGCTCTACTCTTGTCCCACACACAGCCAACCGTAAGCAGAACACTTCCTGGGAAGAAAGAATTGGGTTTTGTCCTTTTAATTTTTTGTACACACATCTGATATCGCAGATTTTACCCCAGAGCGAGATTCAATCTTTGTAAGCGACTTGCACTGTGCCGAACATGGAGTGCACCTGAGTGTCGAGCCCCAGGCCCTGAGGTGCTCGGGTATCAGGCTCGGAGGGTGTTTCACGGGGTGCCTGAGCCCGTGGCCTGGGTGACACTTCAATAGAGGGGTTATGTACAGTGGATAAGAGTTATTGTCACGTGACTCCACCTGTAGTACCTGGTGATGGATCACCAGCGCCGCCACAGTCCTCTGGAGGGTGATGGAATCGTGGCAAGGATGGCAAAGCTCCCTACAGGTGTAGCTGGTCCTCCGGGGCCGTGTTCCTGTAAGCAAAGTTGAATTCTGTAGCACAAAGATACGGAGGCAAAGTCACTCTCTCGGGTACTTTACTGTAAACAGTCATCAACATACAAGTCCACAGTTCAGCAAAAGTTGTTAAAGAAACAGGTAGCTCTACGGGTGGCTGCAAGTGGATGCCAGGTTGTATGGTGGTACCCGTGGTGTACCTTAGTTGCCGAACCCATGTCCTTTCTTCCCCACCTAGGATGAGTGTATACCAATGCCTCCTTGAACGTAGACTTGGGGCTCCCCTCCCTCGAAGTGATGAAGCAGGCAGACCGCTCCATCTGGCAGGATGCCGCAGCCTGTGAACAGACTGCAGCAGCCGGTTGACAACTTCACAGGTGGACTCTGGCTGTTTCCTCAGGTCCACCATTCCCGTGGTGGACTGCGGAATTCCCTGGAGTATTGTCGCTCCACGCTGGGCTTCCCCCTTTTTCTCTCGGGCCCATACTCACGCGTCAGGCACCCACTCTCAGGATCCCCTTTCATCTTCCCTCAGTATCAGCCTGGAGCTGTCCTGTTAGACCTTCCGCCTGGCTCCACACTCCTCCTCGACTCCTCTCCAACTCCTAACTGACTCTTCACTCTCCCAAGAGGTGCTAGATCCCTCCCAGGTAACCTCCCACCACTAGTCTAGTGTAGGAGTGCAGAATTGAGTCCCACCCACCAGATCAGCATCCACTTGCAGTTGGGGAAAATTACACTACTTTTACGAGTGCAATGCCCCACTGTGACACCTAACCATGTGGGGCGCCACATGAGCACAGCGAAAAATTTGTGTACGTACTGCACCCAAACTCTGTAACTGAATACTGAAAATGTTTAAGTCTGTGTTTGATACAAACTCCAAACTTTAAAGCCTGGTTTATTCATCGCTACTCTTGATAGATTTATAAGATTTTGTACACAATGGTCACAGTTAGAGGACCACCAAGATGAGTTTTTATGTAAAAGCATTAAACTTTAGTCTGGATCTTTAGCTCTAGAAACCTCATCTGTGTGCATATAAAATACCACCAATCACCTTCCACATGTTATAGCAGGTTGAGAGTGATTGATGCATCGGTATTATGCACTTACATAGCCTTTATCACTGGGCCTTCTGTGTCCTGCTAAGTGCAATGGATATCAGACTTTTGGTAAGTTTTGTTATTGATTTTTTTCAGTCAGAGTCCAGATACATTTAGAAGAAAATTTTTAAGAAAAACTATTGTAGTTTCATACTGATAACTTACCTAGATTTGAGGCAGAAATATGCAATAACCATAAATACTATGCTGATGATAAACACTCCGACAATGACACCAATCACTATGTAAATTATAACTGTATTTTCTAGAAATGATGAGAAGAGACATAATTATATAAATTACTGAGGAAGGAGCCTTGAAACATGTTGACTAATGAATAAATATTATATTCAACTTTTGATGTCTCATGGAATATTGCAGCATGGTATTTAACCCTTCATCCTCCATACTCTATATGCACCATGCTGGGGACTGCAGCAGCTATGATACGCTTTTATAATGGTTGTGCCTCTCACAACCACACAATGTGAAGCCTCTAATACCTATTTAGGTAATATTTTATCTCTCAGACCTTTCATCCTCCCTACTTTAATTATTTGAGATAATGACCTTTGGAGTTTTTTGGCTGTAAGCCATAATCATCCACTTGAACAGAAATAAACACTTGAAATAGATCACTGTTTGTAATGACTCTATATAATATATGCGCTTCACTTTTTATATTGAATCACTGAAAAACATTAACTTTTTGATGATATTCTAACTCATTGAGATGCACCTGTACTTACCAAAACTAATCTAACAATGAAAAAAACGTGATCTATGGATACACATGGTAAAGGCTGAACTGACCATACATACCGTAATATCTATTGTAGTACAAATTGTGTAAAAAAATACTGCTGTCTGTGATCAAAAAGGTGTCAGAAAGAGAAGAATGAAATCATATGCTATACTGTGATTTTTTCACAACCAAAAGCTCCTGTGTAAGAAAATATGGAACAAAACTACCGTATTTTTCGCATTATAAGACGCACTTTTGTTCCCCAAAATTTTGGGGGAAAGTGGGGTGTGTGTCTTATAATGCGAAACTTCTAGGGTGTGCTCTAGGGGAGGCAGGGGGGGCTGTGGAGCGGCGTCCGGGGACTGTCAGGAGGCTGGAGGAGGCTACAGCTACGGCCCCGTGGTCACGTGGGGCCGCTCATTATCTCCTGAAATATGCACTGCTTCCCGCTGTCAATCACCAGCGGGAGCCGCCAATATCACAGGAGTGGGTCGCAGCTGCTGACTGTGATCCTTTGTGCGTAGTCAGTGCTTTCCACGCTTTCATTGCGTGGAAAGCACTGACTATTGCGGCGATGTGATACTCACCTCGCTCCACCGTTCCTTGCAGCCAGCGCCATCCCCGATGTCTGTGCTGTGCCGACTTCCGGACCCGTGAGCGTCGCTGCAGAGTGACGTCATCACCGTGCGCCGCTCACAGGACCGGAGGCCGTCGCAGACAGCAGGGATGGATGGCTGCAGCGCAGGGAGCGATATGGAGCGAGGTGAGTATGACAGTTTGTTGTTTTTTTTAAAGAGTGCGCCAAGGTGGAGGCAGTGTGCCAGTGCCAGGGGACAGTGTGCCAGCGCCAGGGGACAGTGTGTCAGCGCCAGGGGACAGTGTGCCAGGGGACAGTGTGCCAGGGGACAGTGTGCCAGCCAGGGGACAGTGTGCCAGCGCCAGGGGACAGTGTGCCAGGGGACAGTGTGCCAGGGAACAGTGTGCCAGGGGACAGTGTGCCAGCCAGGGGACAGTGTGCCAGTGCCAGGGGACAGTGTGCCAGCGCCAGGGGACAGTGTGCCAGCGCCAGGGGACAGTGTGCCAGGGGACAGTGTGCCAGCCAGGGGACAGTGTGCCAGCACCAGGGGACAGTGTGCCAGCCAGGGGACAGTGTGCCAGGGGACAGTGTGCCAGCCAGGGGACAGTGTGCCAGCGCCAGGGGACAGTGTGCCAGGGGACAGTGTGCCAGGGGACAGTGTGCCAGCCAGGGGACAGTGTGCCAGTGCCAGGGGACAGTGTGCCAGCGCCAGGGGACAGTGTGCCAGGGGACAGTGTGCCAGCCAGGGGACAGTGTGCCAGCGCCAGGGGACAGTGAGCCAGGGGACAGTGTGCCAGCGCCAGGGGACAGTGTGCCAGCACCAGGGGACAGTGTGCCAGGGGACAGTGTGTCAGCCAGGGGACAGTGTGCCAGCGCCAGGGGACAGTGTGCCAGGGACACTGTACCAGGGGACAGTGTGCCAGCCAGGGGACAGTGTGCCAGCGCCAGGGGACAGTGTGCCAGGGGACAGTGTGCCAGGGGACAGTGTGCCAGCCAGGGACAGTGTGCCAGTGCCAGGGGACAGTGTGCCAGCGCCAGGGGACAGTGTGCCAGCGCCAGGGGACAGTGTGCCAGGGGACAGTGTGCCAGCCAGGGGACAGTGTGCCAGCACCAGGGGACAGTGTGCCAGCCAGGGGACAGTGTGCCAGGGGACAGTGTGCCAGCCAGGGGACAGTGTGCCAGGGGACAGTGTGACAGCCAGGGGACAGTGTGCCAGTGCCAGGGGACAGTGTGCCAGCGCCAGGGGACAGAGTGCCAGCGCCAGGGGACAGTGTGCCAGGGGACAGTGTGCCAGCCAGGGGACAGTGTGCCAGCGCCAGGGGACAGTGTGCCAGCGCCAGGGGACAGTGTGCCAGTGCCAGGGGACAGTGTGACAGTGCCAGGGGACGGTGTGCCAGCCAGGGGACAGTGTGCCAGCGCCAGGGGACAGTGTGCCAGCGCCAGGGGACAGTGTGCCAGCGCCAGGGGACAGTGTACCAGCCAGGGGACAGTGTGCCAGCCAGGGGACAGTGTGCCAGCCAGGAGACAGTGCAAGTGTCCGTGCCAGCCTGGGGGGACAGTGTCTGAGCCAGCCTGGGGGGACAGTGTCTGAGCCAGCCTGGGGGGCAGTGTGTGCCAGCCTGGGGGACAGTGCAACACCATTGGAGGCAGTGCGCAAGTCTGGGGGAAGTAGTATGTGCCAGCCTTGAGAGGCAGTGTGCGAGCATAGGGAACAGTGCACCAGCATGGGGGGCAGTGTGCCAGCATGGAGGACATATATACCAGTATGGGTGTTTCATGTACCAGGATGAGGAACTTGTATATGATCTGTAAGACGGACACTGGCATTATAAGACGAACTCCATTTAACATTAAAAAAGTTTTTTTTCTCTTTTCCTTAACCAATATTGTGGGTGAGTCTTATAATCAAGTGCATCTTATAAAGCGAAAAATACGGTAAATCATACAGCAATGAAAAATGGTGGTCTGTGTTTGTGTGAATTACCTGGGCAAGTGTAGGTACCAGGTTACATTAATGAAAGACTAGGTGATGTTCTGCTAGGAAACCTTTGACATTCATGTGGATATTACTATCCACCAATATTTTAAGTATATTCCTACACAACAATGGCATTACCTAATGGCAGTTCTCCACTTTGGTAGAATAAGATATTCTGCTTCTACACTGCAAAAATGATTCAGAAATGGTTGGAGGAATATTGAGGTGATGACTTGACCACCAAATTCCCAGGATCTCAAGCTCATGAAGCATATATGGCATGACCTGGAAAAAATTCTTCTAACACATCCATCCATGGAAGCTTGGAAGACTTAACGGATCTGCTACTATTGTCCCAGTGACTGATACCACAGGAAACCATCATTGGTCTTGTTTTGGAAGTGATGTCTTAATTAATCAGAGCTGTTTTAAAGGTACTACAGTGAAGATGATAAGATGAGGAATATGTAATGTGTCATAAGTTTATAAATGTTTCAAATGGAAGTCTAACAAATCTTGTTTAAGTACGAGTTGGTTTAAAAAAGGTTGCATTAATTTCCAAAATATATTACTTACACAATAAAGTCTTCTGGGGATATAGATGGAATGCAGTTTTTGAATGGGGCATTTGCATCTCTCATAACTCCACAAAATGAAGAACTGTTCACAAATGCGAGGCCAGAAGCAGAACAAGGAAAATTGTCACCTGTGTTTAATACTATTAGAGCTCGGACACACTCTCCTAATTACATTCGAGTCTCTAGGACGAGACTCGGAAGAGGCTGGAGCACTGACCCTGAATGGCCTCTCCCTGTCTGGATGGGAATGTCAGCTGATTGTGCTTTTGTGCAGCTCCACACTTCCCATCCAGAGAGGGAGAGGCTGTTCAGGGTCACTGCTCCAGCCTCTTCCGAGTCTCGTCAGAGAGACTCGCATGTAACTAGGAGAGTGTGTCCAAGCCCTTACTTCTTCTTGCATTGCTTTAAATTCATGTCTGGAAAAATTATGCAATGGGTGGGTCATTTATATAGATACATGTAAATTAAATGGGAATGGTTGGTGACATCAACTTCCTGTTTGTGTCACATTAGTATATGGGAGGGGGCAGGGGTGAACCTAGACTATCTGCTTCCTGAGGCGAACTTTAAAACGGCGCCCCCCTCCCAAGCACAAGGATGTCAGCACCATCACACGCACATGCAAGAATCACATAGAAGAATCCACAATAAGGATCATTAATGACAATGGCAGCTTGGCACAAGCTACAGTCACACAATGGTGGCTGCAGCCTTATAGCGCAGGGGGCAGCACTGATTGCCACCTATTAATGGCACACACCTACAAAACTCTGGGCAGCTCCAATGTGATCACTGTCTTCCACTGACAAGTCAGACATGTCACCATGCGGCACCGTCCACACATACAACGACCTGCAGTCTGAGCATCAACAAGCCGCCACTGCACTAAGCTAGGAAAATGGCGCGTCTTCCCCAACAGACCACGCCTCCTACCGAAACACTTAGCCAATCACAAGCGCCACACACGGGGCTGTCTGGACCTAATACCCTGTTTCCCTGAAAATAAGACACCGTCTTACATTCATTTTTGCCCCCAAAGAAGCACAATGTCTTATTTTCAGGGGATGTCTTATCTCCATGAAGAATTCACATTTATTGATGAACAAAAAAAATGAACATTTATTATATACTGTACAGTATTTGTCATATCAGATCAGCATAACCAAACTGTGTCATCCATCATCCATCTGCAGCCCCCATCATCCCCCAATGTCCCCCTGCAGCCTCCATCATCCTTCTGCAGCCCCCATCATCACCCAATATCCCCCTGCAGCCTCCATCATCCTTCTGCAGCTTCTATCATCACCCAATGTCCCCCTGCAGCCCACATCATCCTTCTGCAGCCTCCATCATCACCCAATGTCCCCCTGAAACCTCCATCATCACCCAATGTCCCCCTGCAGCCCCCATCATCTCCCAATATCCAAATAATCCATCTGCAGCCCCATCATCCCCCAATATCCCCCTGCAGCCTCCATCAGCCTTCTGCAGCCTCCATCATCTCCCAATATCTCCAACATCCATCTGCAGCCCCCATCATACCCCAATATCTGCCTGCAGCTCCCATCATCCTTCTGCAGCCCCCATCATCCCCCAATGTCCCCATAATTCTTCTGCAACCTCCATCATCCCCCAATGTCCCCTGCAGCCCCCATCATCCATCTGCCTAACCCAACATCCCCCAATGTCTCCCTGCAGCCCACATCATCCATCTGCCACACCCATCATCCCCCAATGTGAGAGCAGGAAGGAGGACAAGTGCCGCTCAACCGGCTAGAGAATTGATCTTTCATTGCCCCCATAAAGTATGATACCACCAAAAGTGTCCCCCAAACATTATGATTCCCCCACAGTGAATTCCTCCACAGTACCCTCCACACATACCATATAGTACCCCTCAACTACTCTGGCACAGTATGATCCCCAACTGTGCCCTCTCACAGCCCTCCATATAATATAATGGTCCCTAAACCTCTTCACACTGCATAGACCCCAACACAGCCCTCAAATAGCCCCTCATAAAGTTTAAAGGCTCCATCGTAGCCCTGCAAGTATTATCCTGCCCCCACAGAGCCCTCCAAATATTGTAATGACTTCCATATATTATAATTGGCTCCATGTATTATAATACACGCACCCCCATAGCCCTCCATATAATATAATGCACCCCCATAGACTATGCACCCGATAATTTTCCATATATTATAATGCACCCCCATAGTCCTCCATATAAACCTACAAATATTATAAAGCATCGCCATAGCCTTCCATAAAATATAATGCACCATGCAAAGTCCTCCAAATACTATAATGCATCCCCCATAGTCCTCCATATAGTATAATGCACCCTATAGCCAACCATATACCATACACCACCCCCATGTTCAACATAGCACTCCATATATAGCACCGCCCATATACAGCACAGGAGCCCCATATACAGCACCCCCATAAACAGCAAAGTACCCCCATTTAAAGCACCCCAATATACAGCACAGCCGCCCCATATACAGAACAGCGCCCCCATATACAGCACCCCCATATACAGCACAGAACCCCCATATACAGCACAGCACCCCATATATGGCACAGCACCCCCATATACGGCACAGAACCCCCATATACAGCTCAGCAACCCCATATACAGCACAGCACCCCGATATACATCAGAGCCCCCAATATACAGCAGAACCCCCCCATATACAGCACCCCTGCCCCATATACAGCACCCCCACATACAGCAGAGCCCCCCCATATACAGCACCCCTGCCCCATATACAGCACCCCCATAAACAGCACAGTACCCCCATTTAAAGCTCCCCAATATACAGCACAGCCGTTCCATATACAGAACAGCACCCCATATACAGCACCCCCATGTACAGCACAGCACCCCCATATACGGCACAACACCCCATATATGGCACAGCACCCCCATATACAGCACAGAACCCCCATATACAGCTCAGCAACCCCATATACAGCACAGCACCCCAGCCCCACATGCAGCAGAGCCCCCCCATATACAGCACCCCTGCCCCATATACAGCACCCCCATAAACAGCACAGTACCCCCATTTAAAGCTCCCCAATATACAGCACAGCCGTCCCATATACAGCACCCCCATATACAGCACAGCACCCCCATATACGGCACAACACCCCATATATGGCACAGCACCCCCATATACAGCACAGAACCCCCATATACAGCTCAGCAACCCCATATACAGCACAGCACCCCAGTCACACATGCAGCAGAGCCCCCGATATACAGCAGAGCCCCCAATATACAGCAGAACCCCCCCATATACAGCACCCCTGCCCCATATACAGCACCCCCACATACAGCAGAGCCCCTCCATATACAGTACCCCTGCCCCATATACAGCACCCCCACATACAACAGAGCCCCCCATATACAGCAAAGCCCCCATATCCATAGCTGTGCCATATACAGCTCAAGGAATATAATGAAGATATGCTGGCACCTTCATCCGATGAAAAAGTTTTTACTTTATTATGTAATTCAAAACATTAAAATAAAAGCATCTTGGTGGCTGAGCATGCCCCGTCAGACGCGTTTCGATAAAAATCTTTATCAATGACAAAGAGGCAACAAAACAACATGCAATATATATACAAAAAACATTACACCTGTGAGATTACAAACGAGTGTCACCTGAATGGGTTAAGTAAAAAACAATGACTTGAATGGTCTCATTATAGAATATAGGAAAAAAGTTCTCTAAAATGCAAAGGAACTACTTTATATTACAACATGAAGGATAGCAGCAAAGATACAAGAACATGTGCATATGTATAATGTATATAGCAATAGATTAAATGAATAGTGGCAATGTACAGAGAGAGGGGATACACTTAACGCAAAATATTATACACAATTGTTAGATGTACTGGATATAACCTGGATTAGGAAGAAAAAGTAGGAGCTCCTACTTTTTCTTCCTAATCCAGGTTATATCCAGTACATCTAACAATTGTGTATAATATTTTGCGTTAAGTGTATCCCCTCTCTCTGTACATTGCCACTATTCATTTAATCTATTGCTATATACATTATACATATGCACATGTTCTTGTATCTTTGCTGCTATCCTTCATGTTGTAATATAAAGTAGTTCCTTTGCATTTTAGAGAACTTTTTTCCTATATTCTATAATGAGACCATTCAAGTCATTGTTTTTTACTTAACCCATTCAGGTGACACTCGTTTGTAATCTCACAGGTGTAATGTTTTTTGTATATATATATTGCATGTTGTTTTGTTGCCTCTTTGTCATTGATAAAGATTTTTATCGAAACGCGTCTGACGGGGCATGCTCAGCCACCAAGATGCTTTTATTTTAATGTTGTGAATTACATAATAAAGTAAAAACTTTTTCATCGGATGAAGGTGCCAGCATATCTTCATTAAATTCCTTGACTTGGGCGGTGGCCGGCCGTCAGCTGCAGCACCTGACTGGATCTTCTGAGAAGGAGGGGTGAGCTTACTCCTATTCCCTGTTCCCTGTGAGTTTTTCCATATACAGCTCCCCATATTCAGCAGAGCCCCCCATATACATCACCCCCATATACAGCAGAGCTCCCCCATATATAGCACCCTCATGTACAGCACCCCAGCCCCGTATACAGCAGAGCCCCCCATATACAGTACCCCAGCCCCATATACAGCAGAGCCCCCAATATACAGCAGAACCCCCCCATATACAGCACCCCTGCCCCATATACAGCACCCCCACATACAGCAGAGCCCCCCATATACAGCAAAGCCCCCCATATCCATAGCTGTGCCATATACAGCTCCCCATATTCAGCAGAGCCCCCCATATACATCACCCCCATATACAGCAGAGCTCCCCCATATACAGCACCCTCATGTAAAAGCACCCCAGCCCCGTATACAGCAGAGCCCCCCATATACAGTACCCCAGCCCCATATACAGCAGAGCCCTCCCATATACAGTACCCCAGCCCCATATACAGCAACCCAGCACCATATACAGCAGAGTTCCACCATATACAGTACCCCAGCCCTATATACAGCAGAGCTCCCCCATATACAGTACCCAGTCCTATATGCAGCAGAGCTCCCCCATATACAGTACCCCAGACCCATATAGAGCAACCCAGCCCCATATACCGCAGAGCTCCCTCATATACAGTACCCCAGCCCCATATACAGCAGAGCCCCCCCATATACAGTACCCCAGCCCCATATACAGCAACCCAGCCCCATATGCAGCAGAGTTCCCCCATATACAGTACTCCAGCCCCACATACAGCAGAGCTCCCCCATATACAGTACCCCAGCCCCATATAGAGCAACCCAGCCCCATATACAGCAGAGGTCCCCCATATACAGTACCCCAGCCCCATATACAGCAAAGCTCCACCATATACAGCACTCCAGCCACATATACAGCAGAGCTCCCCCATATACAGTACCTCAGCCCTGTATACAGCACACCAGCCCCATATACAGCAGAGCTTCCCCATATACAGTACCCCAGCCCCATATACAGCATCCCAGCCCCATATACAGCACCCAGCCCCATATACAGCAGAGCCCCCCTATATACAGTACCCCAGCCCCATATAGAGCAACCTAGCCCCATATACAGCAGAGCTTCCCCATATACAGTACCCCAGACCCATATACAGCAACCCAGCCCCATATACAGCAGAGCCACCCCCACATACAGTACTCCAGCCCCATATACAGCAACCCAGCCCCATATACAGCAGAGCTCCCCCATATACAGTACCCCAGCCCCATATACAGCAACCCAGCCCCATATACAGCAAAGCTCCCCCATATTCAGCACTCCAGCCACATATACAGAAGAGCTCCCCCATATACAGTACCCCAGCCCTTTATACAGCAGAGCCCCCCCATATACAGTACCCCAGCCCCATATACAGCAGAGCTCCCCCATATACAGCACCTGGAGTCCCGACCAACACAGGGTCACTTGATGCAGAGGTAGAATGACTGCTGGATTGACCAATCATCACACTCCCTGGCTGGAGGGGGCAGATGCTGAGGAGGCAGAGCCAAATGCTGCTATATTGAAAGTAAAAGCAGCCAGGAGCCTCCTCCCTTCTCAGTCCCGACCGCAGCTGCTCCACACAGTCACTGACAACACAGGATTGCAGGAGCACAGCAGCATGTCATCTGACCGCTCTGCCACCCCCTGTCTTCAGGGACTCATCGCCGCTTGAGCAGAGCGCTCACATTGGGTCATTGATGATGCGGCCCTGGGAGGGGGAAATCTTTTACAGATGGGTGGTGACCATGGCGGCCATTTTAAAGTTGGCAATTTTGGATTCAACTTTATTTTTTTCAATGGGAAGAGTGTTATGTGACACATCAAACTCATTGAGAATTTCATAAGAAAAACAATGGTGTGTTTGGTTTTAACGTAACTTTATTCTTTCATGAGTTATTTAAAAGTTAATGATCACTTATAAAGTGTGTTCAAAGTGCTGCCCAATGTTGGATTGTCAATGTAACCCTCTTCTCCCACTCTTGACACACTGATAGCAACACTGCAGAAGACATGCTAGCACAGGCTTCCAGTATCCGTTGTTGTAGATGCTGCACATAATAATAATCTTTATTTATATAGCGCCAATATATTCCACAGTGCTTCACAATTCAGAGGTTCATATTTAAACAATCATAAGAAACAGTTATCAGAAAATGCAATACAATACAATACAAAAAAACAATACAATACAAAATAAAGCACAAAGCAAAATACAATAATTAGAGCAAAATAATGACAGCCCTGCTCATAAGAACTTACAATCTAACAATTAGGTGGGGTGACACAAAGTACAGGTGCTTATTTACAATGATGGTATAGTCAACTTGAGGAGATGGGGAACAGATAGGAGCAGTATAAGTGGCCACCAACCATTATTTGTGATCTACTTGAGACTGGTGGAGCCGATAGGCTATGTCTAAATGACTTTGACTAGGGATCATGATAGGCCGCCCTAAAAAGATGTGTTTTTAAGGATCACCTGAAACTATGTAAGTTGTGGATACACCTAATTTCTTGGTGTAGAGCATTCCAGAGAATTGGTGCAGCTCCAGAAAAGTCTTGGAGCCGGGAGTGGGAGTTACGGATTAATGCAGAAGGGAGTCTAAAATCACTTCCAGAGCAAAGAGAATGGGTGGGGTGATAGACAGAGATGAGGGTGGAGAGGTAGGGAGGTGCTGCACCGTGAAGAGCTTTGTCGGTGAGAACTAGCAGTTTGAATTGAATCCTATAGCGTATAGGCAGCCAGTGCAATGACTGGCATAGAGCAGAAGTGTCCAAGTAACGGTTAGCTAGATAGGTGATCCTGGCTGTTGCATTAAGGATGGACTGGAGAGGGGAATGTCTAGTGCGGGGAGGCCGATTAAAAGGGAATTCAAATATTCAAGGTGGGAGTGAATCAGGGCCACAGTGAGGGATTTTGTGGTTTCCAAGATGAGAAAGGGGCAGACTCTAGAGATGTTCTTCAGGTGCAAGCTGCAAGAGATTGTACTGTATATATGGGGTGAAGGAGAGATCAGAGTCAAACATAACACCCAGACAGCGAGCCTGCTGACTAGGCGTTATCAAGGTGCTGCACACTGAGAGAGAGATGTCATATTTAGGGAGGTTAGTGGAGGGCGGGAGCAGAAAGACTTCAGTTTTGGAAAGGTTGAGTTTCAGATAGGGAGGTGACATGATATTGGAAACTTGGTTAGACAGTCATTGGTGTTCTTTATTAGAGTGGGAGTAAGGTCAGGGGAAGAAGTGTATAGTTGTATGTCATTAGCATAAAGATGGTACTGAAAGCCAAATCTGCTGATGGCCTGTCCAATAGAGGCTGTGTAGAGAGAGAAAAGAAGAGGTCCAAAGACTGAACCCAGAGGGTGCCCAATAGTGAGAGGAAGAGGGGAAGAAGTGGAGCCAGCAAAGGATACACTGAAAGAGCGGTCAGAAAGATGGGAAGAAAACCAGGAGAGAGCCATGCCCTTGATGCGATGGAGTGCGGCATAGAGAGTAGGAGATTGTGTCAACAGTGTCTTCAGAGAGATCAATAATAATAAGCAGAGAGTGGTCACCATTATGTTTTGCTGTCAGAAGGTCATTGATCACTTTGTGAGAGCAGTTTTTGTAGAATTAAGGGGACGGAAACTAGACTCTAATGGGTCTAGAAGAGAGTGAGTGGAGAGGGAATGGGTGAAGCGGGAGTAGACCAGGCACTCCAGGAGTTTAGAGATGAAGGGGAGATTGGAGACTGGTCTGTAGTTGTTTGTGTAGGATGGGTCAAGAGAAGTTTTCTTTAATAATGGAGTAATAATAGAGTGTTTGAAGGAAGAGGTGAAGATGCCAGAAGAGAAGGAGAGATTGAAGATTTTGGTTAGGTCAGTGGTGACCACTGGAGCGAGAGACTGGAGTAGGTATGAGGGGATGAGGTCAGCGCTGCATGTGGTGGGACGAGAGGAAGAGAGGAGCCTGGAAACTTCTTCTTCTGTGACTGGGTCGAATGTGGTGAGTGAGCCGGAGGATATGTGGGAAGAAGTAGGGGTAACAGCGATTGGAGGTTTGGAGTTGATTTCCTGACAGATGTTTTCTATTTTTTCTGTGAAGTAAGAAGCCAGATCATCAGCACAGAGGTCAGTGATAGGGGCCTGCACTTTAGGACTGAGCAGAGAGTGAAAGGTGTTTTTTTTGATTGTTGGACAGTGAGGAGATCAGTGTGGTGAAGTAGGTTTGTTTGGCGCGGTGAAGGACAGAGTTGTAAGTTCTCAGCATAAATTTATAGTGAATGAAGTTTTCTGGTGTGCGGGTTTTCCTCCATAGATGTTCAACACTCATAGAGCATCGCTAGAGTAATCGAATTTGTGATGTTAGCCAGGGCTGTTTCACTCTGTTTTTGGAGGTTCAGAGGGTGAGGAGTGCTATTGGTCCAGGGAGCTTCTGTGAGAGTCATTTAAGTGATTTACTGTTAGAATGGGACAGGAGAATGAGGAGATTGGGGGCAGTGATGAGTGTAGAGAGTCTGTAAGTGTATCATGGTTAATGGCCTGTAGATTGCATACATCTTGTATATTCACAAACATAGGCAATTGCCTTCAGATGATCCGAAAGATAAAAGTCTAAGGGGGTCAGATTGGAAGACCTTGGTGGCCATTCAACTGGCCCATGACAACCAATCCACTTTCCAGGAAATTGTTCATGTAGGAATGCTCGGACCTTGACACCCATAATGTGGTGGTGCACCATCTTGTTGGAAAAACTTAGGGAACGTGCTATCTTCAGTGCATGATGAGGGCAACACATTGAGGTTTCCATTGATGAAGAATGGCCTCACTATCTTTGTACCCCATATACCACACGCTACCATCAATTTTTGTGTTCCAACAGTCTTGGAGGGATCTATCCAATGTGGGGTAGTGTCAGACCAATAGCGATGGTTTTGTTTGTTAATCTCACCATTCACAAAAACGTTTGCCTCATCACTGAACATAATGTTCTGTGTAAACTGAGGGTCCTGTTTCAATTTTTGTTTTGCCCATTATGCAATGTCAGTGTGCTGATCTGAGTCATCCTCTCTGAGATTTTGAAGCAGCTGGATTTTGCAAGGGTGACATTTATAAGTACCTAATATCCGCCAAAGGGATGTTCGATTGATGCCACTCTCCAGTGACATGTAGCGAGTGCTATGCTGTGAGCTCTTGCTGAATGAAGCTAGGACAGCCACTGATGTTTCATAATTAGTACAGTTTTCTTGCATCCACATTTTGGCATATCCAACACGTAACCTGTCTCACGAAATTTGGCAAGCAGTTTGCTAACTGTAGCATGGGGGATGGGTGGTCTTGTAGGGTGTCTTGCATTGATATATGCTGCAATGACCTGGGTACAGTGTTCACCAGACATCAACACAATTTCTATCCACTCTTCACGTGTTAACCTCTGCAACATGTCAATGGCTGTAAACAAAGAGAAGCTTGTAAATAACTCATTAACGAATAAAGCTATGTTAAAACCAAGCACACAATTGTTTTTCTTAAGAAATTCTCAATAAGTTTGATGTGTTACATAACCCTCTTCCCATTAAAAAATAAAGTTGGATCTAAAATGGACCGATTTTAAAATGGCCGCCATGGTGACCACCGTCTGGAAAGGTTTCCCCCTCCTATATACTAATGTGCCACAAACAGGAAGTTGATATCACCAACCATTCCCATTTTATTGAGGTGTATTCATATAAATGGCCAACTCTGTACATTGAACTAAATTTGAAAAGTGCTTAAAAATACATATAAAGTATTGTTTCTATTCTATAACAGTCTGAATTTCTAAAAAAAAAATACATCTAAAATATAATATACATAATAATTTCAATAGCCTACCTGAATCTTGAGACTGTTTTAAGTGATTTGACGTTCCAGCTTTCTCCAAAAGAATCCACATTACTAATAACGCTTCCATTTGGATCGCTAAAATCATTATTTTTATTGTCATCATAATTACCACATAGCCCCTGGATGTGCTTGGAACAAAGATTTCTGCTATAAATAAAAACTTTGAAGGTTACGATTTAGAGAATTTGAAAACATTCTTACTTCCATATTAGAATTTGAAGTACTGTCTTTCCAAATTGGGTGATTTATTGTATAGGCAATGGAAAGATACAATGTTCCCAAGTGCCACACTTACACCTTTTAACCCCTTCACGACCTTTGACACACCGTTTGTGTCATGAAAACATGTGCGTTCCCGACCCTTGAAACACTGTTTGTGTCATGGCGGGAACACACTCCTGCAGCTCGGTGACACAGATCAGTGACTGTCACCGAGTTGCAGGACATGGGGACATGTATTTGTCCCCAGGAGGGATGGATTAGCACCTACATCCCTAGAGTTGCAGTGATTGTGATGAAAATGAAACCGCCAATTACCACGACTGTAATATTTCACAAATAGCTCTTGATGAAATATTACATTCCAGCAATAGCTGATGCTGCATTAGCATCAGCCATTGGCTGGAGCAGGGGGTTACAGTGTCCCCTCCAAGATCTGATTGGGGCTAGCTTCCTTATGACTTTAGCCCCCAATCAGATGAGAAGGGGCGGTATATTCTGCGGCACCTGGAGCCCTCCCTCCTCAGCTTCATCTCATCTGTGAATGGACATGGGGGACAGGGGGTGATCACAGGGCACCAGCATGCTGAAGGAGATGGTGACACTGGGATCAATCTATGCGGAGGAGTGGTGAGAAATCTAACCGGCGTGCAATGCCGCTGGCGCCATACTGAGGTGTCTCCAAGCAGCGGCCAATCAGATTGCCCGCTGCTTGTTGTACATGTACTGTGGCTTAGATGCCTCAGTATGGCGCCGGCTCCCATGGGGTGTCAGATCCTTTTCTGCAGCCTGATTCCCCTGCAGGTGATCAAGCTGCAGAAAAGTGATCTGACAGCCCGGGCACGGTGATCACATAGCAGATCACCGTGCCCGGGCTGTCAGATCCCTTCTCTGCAGTCCGATACCTCTGCAGGGGAATCAGGCCGCAGAAAAGTGATCTGACAGCCCGGGCATGGTGACCCGTTATGTGATCGCTGTGCCCGGGCTGTCAGATCGCTTCTCTGCAGCCTGATCACCTGCATAAAGATCGGGCAGCAGAGAAGCAATCTGACAGCTCGGGCATAGCGATCTGCTATGTGCCAAGCCTCAGAGATCATGTAATCTCTGAGACTTCGCTTTGCATAGTGATGCTGCACTGTATGTCAATGATCTGCCATACAGTGCATCATCACTGTAACACAAGACACTGCAACAAGAGGACACTTGATCCCTTGGTGCAGTCTCTGAATGTAGCAGAGGCGATCGAGCGTTGTGGGACCCTTGTTTTGGACATCGGAGGTGATCGAGCGCCGTGGGACCATCGTTTGAACTACGTCGGACGTTAATAAAGATGGAGTCCAAATTTTGTTTGCTTTTTTTCTAATAAAAAGATTTTTCTCTGTGTGGTGTATTTTTTTTTTACTATTTACTAGAGATTCCTAATGGCTGGGTCTAACATTGGCCCGACATTATGAGTCTCGGGCTTAGTGCTAGCTGTCAATAAAAAAGCTGGCATTAACCCCTTTATTACCCAGTTTGCCACCGGCACCAGGGCAACTGGAAGAGTTTGGGTACAGCACCAGAAAATGGTACTTCAATGAATGCACCATTTTCTGGGCGGCTGCGGTCTGCAATTCGCAGCATGGGGGCCCAGAATGCTTGGGCCTCTCCATGCTGAGGATTCCAGCCCCTCAGCTGCCTAGTTGTACCTGGCTGGACCAAAAATATGGTGAATCCCCATGTCAAATTTTTTCTAGAATTAATTCTAGAAATAAAAAAAAATGGGCTTTGCTGTATTTTTGGTTGCCAGCCAGGTACAACGAGGCAACTGGGGGTTGGTAGCAATCCGTAGCTGCCAAGTTGTACCTTGCTTGACCAAAAATATGGCGAATCCCCATGTATTTAAAAAAAAATTACTTCTACAAATAAAATAACATTGAGCTTTGCCGTATTTTTGGTTGCCAGCCAGGTACAACATGGCAGCTGGGGGATGGAATCCTCAGCTTTCAGAGACTGAAACATTGTGGGCCCTCCACGCTGCAAATTGCAACCCACAGCCACCCCATAAAATAGCGCATACATTTTCTTGTGCTGTACCCCAACTCTTCCAGTGCTCTTGTGCTGGTGGCACACAGGGGCTCTCCATACAAGACATGGTGTTTGCTAACAAGTTGAATGGAAAATGAGCACCAATTGTTAGCGGACACCATGTCGCGTTTGGAGAGCTCTTGTGTGCCTAAACATAGGAGCTTCCCCACAAGTGACCCCATTTTGGAAACTAGACCCCCCAGGTAACTTAACTAGATACATAGTGAGCACTTTGAACCCCCAGGTGCTTCACAAATTAATCCGTAAATATGAAAAAAAATTTTTTTCTGAAAAAAAGTACTTTTTTATTTTTACGGATCAATTTGTGAAGCACCTGGCGGTTCAAAGTGCTCACTATGCATCGAGATAGGTTCCTTGGGGGGTCTAGTTTCCAAAATAGGGTCACTTGTGGGAGAGCTCCAATGTTTAGGCACATAGGGACTCTCCAAACGCAACATGGTGTCTGCTAACAAATTGAATAACAAATAAGCTCAAATTTCGCGTTTGAAGAGCCCCTGTGTGCCTAAACATTTGGGTTCCCCCACAAGTCACCCCATTTTGGAAACTAGACCCCCAGGGAACTTATCTATATGTGTTGTGAGCACTTTGAACCCCTAGATGTTTCACAAATTCATCCGTAAAATGACAAAGTACTTTTTTTTCCAGAAAAAAATTATTTTTTTCATATTTACGGATTAATTTGTGAAGCACATGGGGGTTCAAAGTGCTCACTATGCATCTAGTTAAGTTACCTGGGGGGGTCTAGTTTCCAAAATAGGGTCACTTGTGGGGAAGCTACAATGTTTAGGCACACAAGAGCTCTCCAAACGCGACATGGTGTCCCCTAACAATTGGTGCTAATTTTTTATTCAACTTGTTAGCGAACACCATGTCACGTATGGACACCATGTCCTTGGACCCATGGAAGCCTAACCAGGCGAAACGGGCGCCCGTTGTCCTCCCCGCACCTCCCTCCCCACCACATAATGTTTGTAACCCGCACCTCCTAACGGAGCACTTGGATTAAAAGAACCTTCATCTAATGGTGAGTGCCGTCTGTTTCTTCTAAATCTTTGGACATTTTTGTGACTGGACCTTGTGCAGACCTGTGCAACACCATATTGCTGGCAGCACATACAAGCCTAGGAAAAACACCAAAAGCCCTCTAGTGCCCAGATTCCTTCCCTACAGTTGATCTTCAATAAATCGGCTCATCAGCAAGCGCTAGCTGGACCGGTAACAATGTCGAGGAGGGAGAAGTTGCAGAAGATGGTCAACGACTATATAAGTGACCATACCTGCGTCCTTCCTAATGCGCCTTCTGTTCCATTTAATTACTGTGTATCCAAGCTGCATACTTGGCCAGACCTCTCCTTATATGCGTTGGAGGTGCTGGCCTGCCCTGCTGCTAGTGTGATGTTGGAGTGTGTCTTCAATGCCGCTGAGGCAATCCTCACATATACACGCACACGGCTGAATACAAAGAATGCAGACAGTCTGACTCTGATAAAATTTAACAAGGACTGGATTTTGTAAAAGTATTTAAGCCCTTCTGATGACAGCATCACAACCTAAACTCACCCAAAATGTTATTTTAGGCAAATGGTGATCACATCCATCTCTTCCCATACAAACCCCTTTTCTTGGGTTGTGGCCTGACGCTGATGGTGGAGGTCGCATAACGCGGGAGCTCCAGCAACCCCGGCACATCCAACAGCTCTAATAGGGCATCCTCGAATGTTCTCCCTCCTCTGCACCGCTGAGGCCTCCGATGACTGTGGTGAGTCCATGGGAAAGGGAAACCCGCTCCCTGCAGCCCGCCCAGGAAGGTTCCAGACTATTTCCCCGGCGGCAGCAGATCTCCTGCACCTTCCAACATGGTGCCGGTGTCTCCCCGCACTGTGTGCGCTGCCCACTGAGAATCACAACCCTCCTTCACTCTAGACTCAGGAGGTACTGATGCCCCGATCACACATGGGGCCATGAGAGATCTTTTATCTGCCCTGAGAGCCTCCCTGCAGGGAGATATGAAGGACATGGTGGCAGAGCTCAAGGGGGAAATTGTGGAATTAGGAGCAGCACAGACAACTGCACAAGCTTACAGAGCTGATCAGGTCACATAATGTCTTATTTGATGCATATGATGCCTTACAGCAAGAAATGGTTAAAACTATCCCAAGACTTTGGACTTAGAAGACAGATCAAGAAGAAACAATATAAGAATTAGGGAAGTGGAGGAAACAGTCTCTACAGTGGATCTACGTTCTTTCTTGCAGACTTTATTATGGCTGCCCTCCCCCTCTGTTTAAAGATATATTTATTAGTCAACAAGGAAATACAAAAGTAAGTTGAGATGAAAGCATTTCAGCATATACATAAATTAGAAATATAATGAATGCATAGTATACAAATTCAGAGAAGAAATAAATAATATAAGAGAAAAACAATAAAGACAGAAAGACATAAGTAAAAGAAATAAAATAACCAAATATTTACAACTGACACGACGATTATGAGTATCTAAAAAAAAAACAACTAAATAGCTCTTAGCAAACTAAGTACAATCAAAATGATACATGGAGAAATTCAGGCTAAATTAGGCAGATGAAATGTTATGGTGGGTTTACACACACCAACTTATCTGTCCAACTTCTGACCAACTTGCTGGTTGCAGTGAAATCATGGACACATTGTTCCATTTTGTGGCTGTGTACAAATGGAACTCCACCCAACAGATGTCGGTTATATACATTCGAATACCCAAACTCGCCCATTTCGTCATGTACTTCAATCTAGCATGCATTACCCTCTCTAAGAGCAAACGTGAATTCAAATGAGTTGTGCAATGCTATGCAATCCATAAAGTCCTCTATGGATGGAACACAATCACTCCTCCACCTAGAGGTGATAAGATTTTTAGCTACTAATAGGATATGTAAAGCCAAGAATCTTTTACATTTTGGGAGATCACATATCCCAATCAACAATACAGTCAAAAATTAAGACATGTCTAAGTCTAAAACTAAATTGATCAGGGACTGGACATCTAACCAAAAGGAACGTAACTTTGAGCATGACCAAAAAATATGACGGACAGATCTCACTAGTCCACATTTTCTCCAACATAAATTAGAAACAGTAGGGTCTATCTTATGCAGTTTTAACGGTGTAAAATATCACTTGGTATATACTTTATATTGAGTTTCCAGAAGTGTTGAGCAGGGGACAGAGGAGTAAATATTTTTTAAAATGATGGGCAACTGATTATGTAAAGTGTGATTATCGATGTCAAGTTGGTGATCCCATACTGTATAGAATCTAGAATTATTAAAAGTCACATCCTTATTAAAAGTTTTATAGATATTATTAGTTTTCCACACAAGTTGGCTTCCAGTGTGACGAAGTAGGAGGTCAATATTGTTAGGTAGTGTAAAATCTAGATGTGGGTCGTTTAAAGTCTCATGCAGTAAAGTCCAAGTAGGTCTGTCAGATTCAGGTAGACTGAAACGAGAAGAGACAACCTCAAAAGAGGCTAACCTCTCATCATCAAACACGTCAGACACATACCTAATATTTCTACTCTTCCAGATAGCCAAATTAAAAGATGGGCACAACCAGGAAAAAATATCTATTGGGAGCCAGACAGCAAAAACTGGAGAGAAGATGGTTTTAGAAATTTAATTAAATGTCCTCCAAGCCTTGATAGTGGCCTTAAGTGGGGTTTCTAAGGAAAGTCTTTTTTTGGACTAAGGAGGTATAAAACAATAAACAATGCAGGATTCTGTTGCTTCATGATGGATCGTTCTATATTTACCCAGGATGGTGAGTATTCAGTACTCCACCATCGTGAACTAATTTGAGTAATGATAGCTAGGTAATAGGCCCTAAGATTGGGGATACCTAAACCTCCATGTAATTTATATTTTTCAAGAGTGGTAGCTGCAATTCTAGGAAATTTCCCTCGCCAAATAAATCGGCTAAGTTGTGTCTGGAGATGTTTAAAATATTTCTGAGGGATGACCACAGGGAGGGAACGCAAGAGGTATAGAATTTTGGGAAGTAGCAACATTTTATAGGCCGCAATACGTCCCGTCCAGGAAACCTCTAAATTAGACAGATAAGACACATCAAGGGATTTAACAATATCTGATAAATTCTTATCAACCATGTTAGATAGAGGTTTAGTAATGGTGATTCCCAAATAGGGAATTTCTGACAGTGACCAGGAGAAATTAAATTCAGTTTTTAGAATATCTAATAGGTGATGTTCAATATGATAGGGCAAAACCTGTGTCTTATTAGTATTCAATTTATAATGAGAGACTCCAGAGAATCTGTCAACAATGTCCATCAGATTCCTAAGAGACACCAGAGGATCTGATAGAATAATCAGTAAATCGTCTGCAGATAGAGATGCAACGTGTTGACGCCCATGTAATGGACATCCCCGGATCCCCTCATGTGACCGTATTCTCTCCACCAATGGTTCTAAAATTAAATTAAATAAAGTAGGGGACAGAGGGCATCCCTGTCGAGTTCCATTGGTAATTCTAAAGGAGTCAGACACAACATTATTTGTTAGAATTTTGGCGGATGGATGGGAATACAAAGCTCTAATAATATTAAATATGGGACCAAAAAAACCTAATTTTTTAAGGGACTCAAATAAAAACAGCCAATTTACACGGTCAAAGCCTTTCCGGCGTCTAGAGAAATCAGCAAAGTGTGAAGATTTGACCTTTCTACATATGATATAATATGGTATAATCTTCTCGTGGCGTCGATAGTAACTCTGCCACTGACAAAACCCGTTTGGTCAGTATGAATTAAGTGAGTTGCATACTTAGATAGTCTATTAACAACAACTTTGGCTATAATTTTAGCATCAGTGTTTAAGAGCGAAATGGGCCTATAATCTCTGACATTTAGGGCATCCCCTTTATCCTTGGGAATGACGGTAATTAATGCTTCCTGCATTTCTGCAGGAAGAAGGGATGACATGGAGGCCGAATTAAGAAGTCTAGTTAAATAAGGTGTCAGGATGTCAGCAAAATTTTTGAAATATTCATTAGATAATCCATCGGGCCCAGCGATTTCCCAGTTTTGAGGGATTTCACTGCTTCTGTAATCTCAGAATTCTGAAAGGGACAATTATGTAAAGAAAAAACAACAACAGCTTGTAGTGCGCCTGTACACATGGGGCTGTTAACGGGCGGTTCTTTTGCGTTTAAACTCACCTGGTCTGGTTGTAAACCACAGCCCGTAGATAAGCTTATTAATATGAAGCAGCGGAATCCTCCGGTTCCGTCCTCGTGCTTCCTACGAGGTCTTCTCCGGGGAAACACTAGTGCCGGGCGGCGTCACGTGTCTAGTAAAGGGGCCGATCCAGCTGACGTCTTCTCAGGTCCTCTCCCTCCTCTGCAGCTCACTCCACCACTCTCCCATAGGGAGTCAGAATGATACAAAAAGATGGAAGCGTGATGTATGTTTGGGCGCTGAGGTAAGGAAGATCTCTGAATTCACTTGAAATATCCTCTGGGTGTCTGTAAGTCAACCCCTGCTTGTTTTTGATTAGTAGAATCCTCCTCTTTTGTCTCATCAGTTTTATTCGATGGGCAAAAAATTTATTAGGTTTATTGTGACAAATATAGTAATTTAGTTTAGAAGACTGAATCATTTTGTTATACTCAGAAATTAACAGGGACCTTAATTCTAATCCAAGCTTTAAGATTTTAAGCTGGGTAGACGGAGGAGACGCTATTTGTGATTCTTCTAGGGTACGAATGTCAGCAACCAGAGATGCAAGTTTGGCATTAGATTGTTTTTTGAGACGTGAATTTAGTTCAATCAACTTGCCCCTAACTACTGTTTTATGGGCTAACCACAATGTCTCAATTAGAGATGAGCGATGTTCGATTCGAATAGTTCGCCAATCTCAAATTCGAGTTGATTTTGGCGCTATTCGAGTCATTCGCCGAATTCGAACAATTTGGTTCAAATTCGGCGAATATCGAACATGTTCGATTTTGGTTCGAAAATGTAGCAGATGCGGTCAGAAAACCGCATCTGCCGCATTTTGAGCCAAAATAAACATTACCTAAATGAAAGAAAGTGTTAAAAATAAAAAATAATGTATGCTCACCTGTCCGCGGTCCACCGAAGCCTCCGGTATGGTCCTGTGTCTTCCAGGACTTGTGGTGACGTCAGTTCTCGCGGGAACTCCGGTCACGTTAACGGAGTTCCCGCGAGAACTGACGTCACCACAGGTCCTGGAAGCAATAGGACCTTGCCGGAAAGCGTAAAATAGATATTTTTATGATTCAGACCCTTTCTTTTACTTAAAGAAAGGGTCCGAATCATAAAAATATCTATTTTACGCTTTCCGGCAAGGTCCTATTGCTTCCAGGACCTGTGGTGACGTCACGTTCTCGCGGGAACTGACGTCACCACAGGTCCTGGAAGACACAGGACCATACCGGAGGCTTCGGTGGACCGCGGACAGGTGAGCATACATTATTTTTTTATTTTTTACACTTTATTTGACTTTATTTCACTTCCACAATGTATGTATATACATTGTGGAAGTGAAACAGCCCCACAAGCCCGGTTTTTTCGTGTTCCGGGATGTTCGACGGTGTTCGTCGAGCATTCGACGAACATTCGTCGAACACCCCGTCGATTCGGCGAATCGAATCGAACACGAACACCGGGGTGGCGGCTCATCTCTAGTCTCAATACTAACTGCATCACCATCGTTCTCTTTAAAGAAATAATTTAGAGTGTCTATCAATTCCTTTCTTGAGTTGGGATAAGATTAAAGAAAGGTATTGGCCCCCCAAATCCTAGTGGATGAAGCACCCCCTCTAGGGACCAACTCAAAAACTATCGGGGAATGATCAGACCAAGTCTTTGGCAGGATATTGATCTTTTTAATTTCATATATAGAGACACTATCAGCTAGAACTAGATCTATTCTAGATAAGGAAAGCTGGGAATCCGAGTAGTATGTGTATTCTCTAGAAGTGGAATGAATATATCGAAATACGTCATATAAGCTCTCTCAATCCAAGGATTCAAGGTTAAATTAGAAACTCCACGAGTTCCAGAGGAATCCAAAAATACATCAGGTATTACATTAAAATCCCCAAAGAGAATTAAAGAACCCTTACAATTTTCTGAAATTAAAATCATTAACTCTTTCAAAAATCTAATCTGACCCTTATTAGGGCATACAGAGTAACCAAGGATAGTAGACACCACTAAGCCTACAGATTAACATTATATATCTTCCCTCTGTATCTGCAATAACAGTCTCCTGTTCAAATTGGATGTTATTTCTAATCAAAAAGGCGACACCCGTCTTTTCTGAGAGGCTAAGATAATAGATGAAAATAACTTACCGTATTTTTCGCTTTATAAGACGCACCTGATTATAAGACGCACCCCCCAAATTTGGTGAAGGATAAGAGAAAAAAATTATTTTTAATGTTAAATGGGGTTCATCCTATAATGCCAGTGTCCGTCTTACAATCAGTTTATATGTACCTTATTCTGGTATATTTGCCTCCATTCTGGTATATGTGCCCCCTTCCTAATTAAATGGTCCCCAACCTGGTATCCATGCCCCCATCCTGGTATGTGTCCACCTCCTGATATATGGTCCCCCTTCTAATATATGGTCCCCTCCTGGTATCCATGCCCCAATCCTGGTTTATGTTCCCCCTCCTCATATATGTCCCAAAATAGGGGACATGCATCCTGCTACATAGCCCCCCAACTCTTACCAAGGGAGGTGTTTGGTGGTGCTCCGGGCCATGGAGGTTGGGTCCTAAGCAGGAGCTGTGGGGGTGCCACAGATTTTGGGGGCTAAGGCAGGAGCTGTGGGTGTGCCACAGAGGTTGGGAGCCAAGGCAGGAGCTGTGGGGTGCTGCGCCGATCTCCGGTGGGTGCCGCCATTATTATTTCCCAGCATGCATTGCCGGTTTGGCAATGCATGCTCTTGTGTCCAGAATTGTACGCGAATCGCGGTCTGCGCATGCGCATCGGCCATTTTATTGAAGACTGGAGAACATAGTACTGGAGTACATAGAAATGGCCGCGGCGCATGCGCAGACCCCCATCCGCGGCCATTTACAGACACAAGAGCATGCATTGCCAGACCGGCAATGCATGCTGGTAAATAATAATGGCGGCGCCCACCGGAGACTGGCGCAACACCCCCACAGCTTGTGCCTTGGCCCCCAACCTCCTTGGCCCCGTGACAACCGCATCAGGCACCTCCGATCCACCCCACATCCCCCCAGTTTTGGGGGAACAAAAGTGCATCTTAAAAAGCGAAAAATACGGTATTTTCAAATTTCGGAGGATTATCATTAGAAAACTTAGTCTCCTGCAACCCCGCAATATCTATTTTAAATCTAAATATGTCTCTCCACAGTAGATACCTCTTATGAGGGGAATTTAGGCCATGTACATTCAGGGACATCAAATTAATGGCCATAAAAGCAAATAAACGAAGTAACGTCAGTAGAGAAAAGACTTACTAAACCATGAAGCCAAGAGATTTGTGGAATGAAATATAAAACATTCATCGTGTCAATAAGCACTAAAAGAAAAAAAAAAAAGAATAAAACAACAGAATAATATCAAGAAATATATACAATAACGGACTAACGGACTATATGGAGCAGTTACAACTAACTGATGGAAAAAGCTCCTTGGGGAGAAAAAAGGCCTCTCACCCACAACAATTAATAATGTATTATCCCACAATGCCTTTCCGCTATCTCATCCTTCTTCTCTGCTCGCTTCCTTAAACTCAACATGGACAAAACTGAATTCATAGTCTTCCCCCCAAGAAATTCCACCCCACCTCCCAACCTATCGATCTGCATCAACGACTGCGCCCTTTCCCAGTCCCCCAAGCCAAGTGCCTCAGGGTAATCCTTGACTCCTCCCTATCCTTCAAGCCCCACATCGAGGCCCTCACCACATCCCTCCGGTCCCAGCTCAAGAACATCTCACAGATCTGCTTCTTCCTCACCCATGACACTGCTAAAACACTCATCCATGCTCTTATCATCTCCCGCCTTGACTACTGCAACCTCCTGCTCAATGGCCTCCTAGCTAACTCCCTCACACCTCTCCAGTCTATCCTCAACTCTGCTGCCCGACTAATCTACCTGTCCTCCCGCTACTCCCCTGTCTCCCCCTCTGCCAAGCCCTTCACTGGCTCCCCGTCTCCAAGAGATCCCAATTCAAAACACTAACCATGGCGTACAAAGCCATACACAATCTGGCCCCACCATACATCTCCGACCTGGTCTCCCAATACCTACCCTCATGCAACCTCCGCTCCTCCCAAGAACTCCTCCTCTGCTCCCCCCTCATCACCTCTTCGCACAACCAAGTCCAGGACTTCTCCTGGGCATCTGCCTTACTCTGGAACTCCCTACCCGAACACGTCAGACACTCTCCTACCCTGAGTACATTCAAGTGTCACCTGAAGACTCACCTGTTATGTCAAGCCTACAACCTGCCATGAGACCCAGGAGACCGCCCCATACCTGACATTCCCCCATCCTACTGTATCCTAACCCACCCTCATAGACTGTGAGCCCTCGTGGACAGGGTCCCTGCCCCTCCTGTACCTGTACGTCCTGATCGCCTGGATTTAGTGCACTTGTTCTTGTCTCCCTTATCCTCATGTAAAGCGCCATGGAACCTAATGGCGCTATATAAATAAATAATAATAATAATATATACATCTAAGGGTAATCACCTCAGTGTTTTAAAATGAAGTTCTGTTTAACCCAATATAAGTATTCAGGTTACTGGCAGGTCAGCAATGCCAAGCTCTCTTAAAAGTTGAAGACCCTCCTCCAATCCGTCTATCACATGAGAAGTAGGACCCCGCTTAAAGTTTAGTCTGGTCTGGGAGAGCCATCTATACATAATACCATTAGCCCTCAATATCTTGGTGACAGGTTTCAGAATTCTACGTTTGGACAATGTTTCCTTAAAGAGGTCTGAAAAAATTTTAATATCATGAAATGGTCTAGGTAACGTCTCATGCTTCTGCATGTAGGTGGTGAGGAGATTTTTTGTGTTTTTAAAGCTAAAAGTAATCAGAGTGTCTCTAGGCAACTTCTCCGGGACAGATGTGGGTTTAGGAAGGCGAAACGCTTTATCCAGCAAACACTCTACATCCGACAGTGAGGGCAACACTGTTTTAATCATTTTTTTAAGGTAAGGCTGTAATTCAGACCTCGTGACTGTCTCAGGAATTCCCCTCAATTTTTAATTGGACTGTCTATTAGTATTGTCAAAATAATCCAATTTACTGGACAATGTTTTATAATCCTGTTTAATTTTGTCCAATTCTTTTCTAAGTGAGATATTAATTTTAGACAGTCTTATCATCTCATCCTCCATATTGTCAGCTCTGGTAGTTAGGGTGGAGAGCGCTTCTTTAATATCTAAAAGCTGTGGAAGAGGTCAAGCAAAAAGTCCCTATCTACTGGCCCAGTCTGACCCCTCATTTTAATAGATAAGGGAGAGGAAGTGACCCTAGGTCTTTGTTTAACAGGGGGGGAACCAGAACTGTCACCCCCTACCGAGTCCAATTCCTCCGAAGTAGATCCAACCAAAGCAGAAATCCCAGGGGGCTTATGTCCTTACGTTTTGAGGTCTGATTCAAGCTTCAAGCTGTCACCACCCCTATTATCTAGGGTGTCCATATCTGAGCCCCATATGTGAGAATCTATTTTATCCACCTTCTCTTTGTGTTCGCTATCCAAATTCAGCCTAGCTGTAGATGGAGTGCATTTAAGATGGGGTTTAGTGGTCCTACCCGTAGGATTCATAGTGACCTTATGAAGATCTGTCTGCCTACGAGACATAGTAAATAAAAGGAAGGTGTCTAAACAGTATCAGGATTATAAAGCTTAATATAAAAATATTAGTGTGGCTATATATTCAACCTCAATGTTAGAATCTGGTCACCGTCAAAGCTAATTGAAGCAATGCCTAAATCCCAGCAGCACCAGTACACTGTAACACCACCCACACAGATAAGAAAACGGTTAACTTAAATAAACATATATATATTCGTGAGATCTGCTTCACACTCCGGAAATCCCAGGGTCTGCGAAGCTTGCGATCACCGGAGGCCCTCCGACCTCACTTGCCCATGCAGAATCCTCAGATGTTATGAGTCTTGAATATTGCAGAAGAGTCACCAGTAATATGTATATATCAGACATACTGGACCAATACAATGGCTTAATATCGTGAATGAACTAGTAACAAATCCAAATTTGTCCAATATAGTATAATCGTCACTAGTAGATGAAAATAGGATTCAGGTGAAAAGAGAAAGACAATATAATCTTCAAAAAGTAGACTGTGAAGAGTAATAGAAGTGTTTATTTGTAACGTCCGCAGAAAATCCTAAACAAAAAAAAAAAATTAAAAAAAAAAAAAAAAAAAAATTGTATGAGTATAACAATAGTACAATAGCTGCTACACTTCTCCTTAGATGACAATGCAGGAAAAAGGTGCAGTAGGAAATTCTGGGATATATAGAGAAAAGCAGGTCTACTTTATTTAAAATGGACCAAGAATTGCAATCCACATGTATAGTGCTGTGAGGAGCCAGTACTACTTAAATAGTGAGAGAAGCAAAGTCAGAGTGGTAAGCAGCAATTACTATGTGAGCCGCACAGTATCATATCAACTCCGGCACAAGTACCAATAGATATAATAGACGCTATGCAATATGCGTGAGTAAAGTTCTTAAGTATCAGTTTTATCCACAGGAGCACTGAGGCTGTTGGTTTCTGGTAATAAAACCACAAAACAAACAATACTAGTCCAAAAATAGTTCTGAGGGGTCTGGAGAGACCCAGGACAACTCTCCAAAGGGTTCTGAGAAGAAATTAGGGTGGCACAGCAAAGCACAAAGCTCTGAAGTAATTCCGGTGCAAATTCCAACGTAAGCTCCAATGGATTAAACAGGAGCTACGCAATATGCATAAGTAAAGTTCTCAAGTATTGGTTTTATCCACAGAAGCACTGAGGCTGTAGGTTTCTGGCAATAAAAAACCACAAAACAAACAATACTAGTCAAAAAATAGTTCAGGGGGGTCTGGGGAGACCCAGGACAACTCTCCAAAGGGTTTTGAGAAGAAATTAGGGTGGCACAGTGAAGCACAAAGCTCTGAAAGCTCTAAAAGAAATGCTGAATCCTGGATTTTTTGTCAGGAAAAGTCCAAAATCATAGGTGCCAAACCAAAAATAGGTTAGGAGGGTTCAGACTATCCCAGGGTAACCTCCTGTAGAGGAACACCCTAGAAATTAAGAGGTACAATATTGCTGCCAATGGAATCCTGTCAGATGCCGGTCAGATGTGCCCAAATCATGGAAATCAATGGAAAAGTCACACAGGCTGTCTCTTAAAGTTTCTTTCAGTATACTGAGAGATTTGAAGCCTAATTATATAACATTTGGGGAGTATTAGGCAATGAAGATATTATGAGGTAACTAGGCAGCCATTATTCATGAGGTGACAGCACAGTCCTTTACCTCAGGCAAATTTGATGACTGGACTCTGAGGAGAATTCTTCTTAAAAGTGACCACTGACCCAAACAAAACGTTCCCAAGGTGATTACCAGCTTGATAGTAGATCTTTTTTCAGTTGTCAAAGTCTTTTTGAGGGCATTTAGCCCAGTCGCTTATTGTTGTGGAGAGAGCACAGGTAAAACCCTACACCATTACCATTAGGCCACGCCCCCTCTCTGGTTCGCCCTCTCCCCTCTGGCCAAAAAAGATATTATCATTGACCACATCCATAAAATACCTAAGCCTGCCAACCTCAGCTCCTCTCTTCCTAGAGATGTCATACCACGCATACATTTTTATGAGATGAAGGAAGACTTTCTGCACTCTCTGAAGGTACCTTTACACGCGGCAACTTTTCTAGGAATTTCACTGGCAACTTACTGGTTGCAGTGAAATCATGGAGACATTGTTCCATTTGTACACAGCAACAAGATGGAACAATGTGTCCATGATTTCACTGCAAGCGGTAAGTTGCCAGTGAAATTCCTAGAAAAGTTGTCGCGTGTAAAGGTACCCTGACAGATCACCCAACCATACCGGAACAGTTTCAAAATCTTTCTGTATTCCCGGATCTCTCACCTGGGACATTGGCTCTCCGGAGAGCGCTTCAGCAGCATACCCAACTTCTGCGTGATAAAGAGATCCCCTACATGTAGGTATTCCCCACAAAATTGATTATATGGAGAAATGGCTCCACATCCGTCTGTAGCACTCCGGTGCAGGCGGAGAAGCTACTTGCCCAATGGGGTCTGTGCATGCCGCGTGGTGACTCTCCATGTTCCTCACCAAGATCTTTGGGCCGTGGCTTACATGGGCGCCACGTTGATCAAGAATGGGACACGGTCTGACCTGCCTACTTGAGGAATCCCGGGTTTGTTTTCCTGCAGCTCATTTGGTTGCTTTTTTTTTTCTTTTGTTTTTTTCTTTTGTTAAAGATTTTTGTCCTGTGGTAGGAACTGTTGTCTCCTGGTCTGATCTACCACAAAGCTAGGGACATTGATCTTTTTCGGAACGTCTGATGATTCTGGGTGTTTCTTCTCTCATTCTGCCCTTCAAGTGTGTTTTGGACACTTTTTCTAAATGTTTTTTTTTCCCCCTTACCCCCCTTTTTTTTAAAGTTTTGGTTCTATGTCTTTTGTGTATTTGTTTTCCCTTTTTTCCCCTCCTTCCCCTCATTCCCTCATTAAGCACAATGTGGTATCTGATTCTTTCTTGCAGGTTGTACTGGTGGATCTTAAGCATGTATAATCCTCCATAAACATGAGTATTTCAGTTTACTCGGTGAATGAAAAACGGTCTTAATTCCCCAGGGAAGCGTTCTCTAGTCTGGAGACAACTACTTAAATCTCATGCAGATATTATTTATCTCCAAGAGACACATATACTTGACAGTGATAATGTGAGAATGCACTCCAGCTCATATCCTCATTGTTTCTTTGCTAATGACATATCGAAATAGGCTGGTATTGGCATTTTCATTTCCAATACTGTCTCCTTTCACCATGATGGCACCATTTTAGATCTAGAGGGCAGATATATAATAGTTTCTTGTCAGATAAATTTGGTCCCCTTTACTTTAATTTCACTATACGCTCCACATTCTGGTCAGATTAAGTTTTTGAGAGGTCTTCTTACTAAATTAAACACCATCACTGTAGGTCACAGAATTTTAGCTGGGGACTTTAACATCCCGATGTATAAAACAATGGACTGCTCAGTCCATTCGCACTCTAGGGGTGAGATGGGAGCTGTGATCGCGTCCTCCCACTTACATGATATCTGGTGCTATCTTCATTGTGGAAAGAAAGAGTATACATATATGTCACCATGCCACCACTCATATAGTAGGATAGAATATATCCTGGTGGACGATGTTCTCCTGCCCCAGTGCTTGGGGGCAGAATTTGGCACCATTTCATGGTCTGACCATGTCCCTATTTCTCTCCGCATTGAGGACCCGTTGGCCCTGAGACCTCTGGCGCATTGGAAACTCAACGAATATCTTTTGACTAATCCAGATACTGTGGATGCCATTGGTCTACAGCTTAAATCATTTTTCACCCTTAACGATTCTGGTGATACCTCTGATGACAACCTCTAGTTTTCCCACCAGGCTGTCCTCAGGGGCTCCTTCATTAAATGGAGCCATGGCTAAAAGACAATTTACCAAAAATATTAACTTTGCTCTAGCTAATCTCCAATGCCTTGAATCCCTTCATAAGGCTACACCTACTCACACTGTATTCCAGGACTTCTCTAGGGCTCGTCTTCAAGTCCGTACACTACTACTAGCCAGAGCGGAAAAATCTCTTAAAAAATGCAGGGCCAAGTATTAAGCCTTGGGGGATAGAACGGGCTCCCTCTTAGCAAGGAGAGTCAAAAAATTCCCTTTCTTATCATATCTGATGGGATGCATATATATGCAATCCTATAGACATTGCAGCAGAGTTTGGCGATTACTATACTGCCCTATATAATCTCAAATTGGACCCCTCCTCCACTCAACCTACCCGTGCAACCGCAGATTCCTTTCTAAATAAGGCATCCCTCCCTAAGCTCTCCGCCTCCCAATTAACCTATTAATCTGCCCTTGGCTGCAGCCTCTAGCCACCTCCTTAGTGGCTGTAGCATGTAAGTTTTCTAACTGTATTACCTCGGGGTACAGGGCTGCTCAAGTGCTTATAGACCCCTTGCCTGCATGCTGCAGACATGCTGTATCCAGTGCTGTAATTAGATCACCATGCCTGCTTTGGTGACAGGTCCTCTTTAAAGAGATTATGTTCGTTCTATCTGAATTTTCTGAAGCATCATATTATAAGCTTAATTTAACCAAGTCCACGATTTATCCCATCAATCTTCCTACCGATGTCCAAATTTCAATACAAAAATTGTACCCCTTTATTTGGTTGAGTTTTGGTTTTACCTATTTGGGAATTTCTATGACAAAAATTTCCAATATAGTTAAACATAATTGTGATTTACTCACACATGAGATCCGATTAGAATTACAAAGATACTCCTCCACTTCTCTCTCTTGGATGGCCAGGATTCAGATAGTTAAAATGTTAATTTTGCCCAAATTGATATACCTTTTTCGATGCCTTCCGTTCCGTTTTCCTCGGAGGTGCTTAACTACCGTATATACTCGTGTATAAGCTGAGTTTTTCAGCCCAAAAATTGGGCTGAAAAGTCTCCCCCTCGGCTTATACACGGGTCAATACGGTAGGCTGCTGAGGTGGGGGCTGTGTCCGGGGCTGGGGAGGCTGGAGGAGGCTGGGGGCCGCTCATTATATATGCTCTGCTTCCCCCTGTCAATCAGCGGCAGGGGGAAGCAGTGCATATCTAAATATATGGCCCCCAAATGCTGGCACTTGCCCCCCTCCGTTGTAAGGCCCCTCCCGGCTGCTTATCTTACCATCCCTGGTATTCTGCATCGCGCAGGTCCCTCCGTGCTCCGGTCCTCCGGGTTCCCGTCCTTGGCAGCATCCGGGGTCATGTGACCGGCCGGTCGCATGACGTCATCGCTACGCGACGGCCGGGGACCCCGGATGCAGCTGACGTCGGGAGCACGGAGGACGAGAGCACGGAGGGACCTGCGCGATGCAGAAGACCATGGATGGTAAGTTAAGCAGCCGGGGGGGGGCTTACAACGGAGGGGGGCAAGTGCCAGAATTTGGGGCTGCTATATACACCACTGGGGCTGCTGTATACACCACTGGGGCTGCTGTATACACCACTGGGGCTGCTGTATATACCTCTGGGGCTGCTGTATACTACCACTGGGGCTGCTGTATATACCTCTGGGGCTGCTGTATACTACCACTGGGGCTGCTATGTACACCACTGGGGCTGCTGTATACACCACTGGGGCTGCTGTATACACCACTGGGGCTGCTGTATACACCACTGGGGCTGCTGTATACACCGCTGGGGAGGCTGCTGTATATATACACCGCTGGGGCCTGTATACACCACTGGGGAGGCTGCTGTAATACCGCTGGGGCCTGTATACACCACTGGGGAGGCTGCTGTAATACCGCTGGGGCCTGTATACACCACTGGGGAGGCTGCTGTAATACTGATGGGGCCTGTATACACCACTGGGGAGGCTGCTGTAATACCGCTGGGACCTGTATACACCACTGGGGAGGCTGCTGTAATACTGCTGGGGCCTGTATATACCACTGGGGAGGCTGCTGTAATACCGCTGGTGCCTGTATACACCACTGGGGAGACTGCTGTAATACTGCTGGGGCCTGTATACGCCACTGGGGAGGCTGCTGTAACACTGCTGGGGCCTGTATACACCACTGGGGAGGCTGCTGTAATACTGCTGGGGCCTGTATACACCACTGGTGAGGCTGCTGTAATACCGCTGGGGCCTGTATACACCACTGGGGAGGCTGCTGTAGTACTGCTGGAGCCTGTATACACCACTGGGGAGGCTGCTGTATACTACCACTGGGGAGGCCTGCATACCACTGGGGAGGCTGCTGTATACTACCACTGGGGAGGCCTGTATACCACTGGGGAGGCTGCTGTATACTACCACTGGGGAGGCTGCTGTATACTACCACTGGGGAGGCCTGTATACCACTGGGGAGGCTGCTGTATACTACCACTGGGGAGGCCTGTATACCACTGGGGAGGCTGCTGTATACTACCACTGGGGAGGCCTGTATACCTGTGCTGGGGTCCACCCTCGGCTTATACACAAGTCAATAGGTTTTCCCTTGTTTTGGGGGCAAAAGTAGGGGGGTCGGCTTATACACGGGTCGGCTTATACACGAGTATATACCGTACTTTCCAAACAATAATGGGACGCTTTATCTGGAGCAATAAACCGCATCGCCTATCCCGCTATTTAATGTCATTACTCTATGGAGAGGTAGGTCTGGGGGTCCCAAATGTCCATGCTTATCATGAGGCTGCTTTGTTAGAACAGGCGCAGTTAAGGGGAGGGGGGGTGATGGGCCCCTTTGGCACAAAATAGAAGCTCATTATGCTCCCGGACGCTCCACTAGGCTCCTCCTGGAGATGACCCTTCTTCATCCCCCCAAACAACAGATTGTCTTGCACGCAATGTCATCCCTGTTGGAGCTTTGGTCTCGAAGGGGTAGATAGTTATTACCTTTTCCATATAAATACATCTCCCTCAATGCCATTGAGTTATCGGTGGACAACTTGTCCTTGACAATTTGGCACCGGCGGGGCATCGGAGGCCTGGACAATGTGCTGGATCATGATGGTCTCCTTCTTCAGTTTTCTGACATTGCCTCCAAGTTCGATCTACCTCACCATCTCTTCTATCAATATCTGCAAATCTGGCATTTCCTCAACACTTGCTGTCTACCACATAGTGACACGTCCCTTTCTGAGGAGTCCTTACATCGTTTCTTTAAATCAAAGTGTGGAGCCCACTGGGACGGGGTACTCGATACCGGAGCGAGATACTGCTGGGGATATCACGGCGGTTTTGGTCCGGACCGTGTCCCGGGTTCTCACAAGTAAAAGGGGTATTTACAGGGATAGTTGTCGTGATGCCACCCACGGGTTGTGGTCACGGTGACCACCGCTGCAGCGTAGCTCTGCCAGGAGGATGGAGGGATGGATGGGCTGCAGCTGGATGGATGAGCCCGCCGCGGGTCGGGCTGCTCCTGACAGGATGGAAGGGTCAAATAAAAGTTCTGTATACCTGGAATTAGACACGGGAAACTGAAGCAGGGTTCACGGGTTTACTTTCAAGTTCTTCAGTTCAAACAGATCGAGTCTACACAGGAGAAACTACACAGGAGCTCCGCAAAAGGATCTAAAGTCATAAATCCACTATCAACCTGGCACAAGATGAAAGCACGAAAGGTAATAAACTTAAAACTATAGCCGCGCATTTTTTACAATATCATCAAGGCAATCCAAGAGGGATGAGAATTGTGGGCCTGGATTTCATACAAAACACCATCAGGGGCGGCGACATGACTAAAAAATTGCTATGTCTTGAATCACGCTGGATATATGCACTTAACTCCATGTCTCCCGTAGGTCTCAACGAAGAATTCTTGTTCACGGGCTTCTTAGGTTGATGTACTTCATTGATGTCACAAGACCTCCCTCTGCCCTAGATCCAACTTCTCTTGAATACCAATTTTACTTGGAAAAGGATTACCTTCTCTAAACACCTTTTTCCCATGGAAACACGGACCTCTTAATTATACCTCTTTTCATATCTCAGAAAACACCATCTGACTTAATAACTGATGAGAAACCATTGGACCTCGTAGAACAGGATCATATACTTTGGATGGACTGCCTTTACACATTTCTATCTGTATTTTTTAAGCCGATGGTTCTTTTCTTCCCCTTTTTTTTTATATAATAGTGGTCCCCAGGGGTCCCCCATCTATTGTATACAAAAGTGGTGACTGATCACAAAATGGATCATCCAACCTAGAGGTGTGGTATTATACAATATCAGACATCTGGAGTGATATCCTTTCACTCCATATGTTGGCTCACTTTCTGTAATAGGTATAATATATACTGTTTACTTGTTACCATGGTCACTGAGTTGTGACTGAGATGTCGCTTCCGCTGTGTCACTTCCTGCAATAGGTATAATATATACTGTTCACTTGTTACCATGGTTACTGAAATGTGACTGTGATTTCACTTCCGCTGTGTCACTTCCTGCAACATGAATAATATATACTGTTTACTTGTTACCATGGTCACTGAGCTGTGACTGCGATGCAACTTCCGCTGTGTCACTTGCTGCAATAGGTAGAATATATACTGTTTACTTGTTACCATGGTTACTGAATTGAGACTGCGAGGTCACTTCTGCTGTGCCACTTCCTGCAATAGGTATAATGTATATTGTTTACTAGGTACCATGGTCACTGAGCTGTGACTGCAATGTCACTTCCTGCAATGGGTATAATACATACTATTTACTTGTTACCTGTCACATCGCCATTGGACTCGGTGGCTGGTGTTCCTGCCTTGGCCGCTAGGAGGCGCCGGATTCCTTTGGCTGATGGTGCTGGTGATAGGAGGGCCTTGTCCTCATATGGACCTGCTCCTTCGATGTCTGCCTCTGTTGCTGAACGCCGCCGTATTTCTCCTTTGGGTGATGTTGGTCGCAGAGGAGCGGGCCCTGCTGAGGTGTCTGATAGGCGCAGCCTTCGTTCTTCTGTCAGAAGTGGGGTGGTTGGTGCCAGTCGTGCATCACCATCTGGCCTGATTCTAGGGGCGGTCCGGATGAGATCATCAGGCTGTGAGCTCCAACCTATGGGAGGTAACCGCGCCCTTCAAATACATTGGAGCCTGTCTTGCAGGCCACCAGATATAATTTTGGTTCCCCAGTGATAGTGCGTGTTTAGTTTTGTCTCTGACCTTTTCCTGGATTTCTGACTCTGCTACAGCCTGTCGATTTTGTGCCTCAGCTGCCCTCTTGGTTTTGACTTTGACCTTTGCCTGGATTTTCGACTCTGCTACAGCCTGACGATTTTGTGTCTTCACTGCCCTCTCGGTTTTGACTTGGACTCCTAACTACGTTTTTCGGGTCCTGATTTTTCCCTTCCTGGCGACCTTCCTGCTCTGCTGCTCATAATAGGCAGCTATCCCCTGGGCTCCGCTGTAATTCCAGATCCCTGTATAGGGTTTAAGAGTCTCGGGGTGCTGCCTTACCAGCAGCTCAGCCTCACAGCGGATGGTTGTCACATTACCATGGTTACTGAGTTGTGACTGCGATGTCACTTCCGCCGCGTCACTTCCTGCAATAGATATAATATATACTTGTTTACTTGTTACCATGGTTACTGAGTTGTGACTGCGATGTCACTTCCGCTGTGTCGCTTCCTGCAACAGGTATAAGGTTTACTGTTTACTTGTTACCATGGTCACTGAGTTGGGACTGCAATGTCCCTTCCGCTATATCACTTCCTGCAATAGGTATAAGGTATACTATTTACTTGTTACCATGACCACTAAGGTGTGATTGTGATGTCACTTCCGCTATGTCACTTCCTGCAATAGGTACAATCTATACTGTTTACTTGTTACCATGATCACTGAGTTGTGACTGCGATGTCACTTTTGCTATGTCACTTCTTGTAATAGGTATAATTTATACTGTTTACTTGTGATCATGGCTACTAAGCTGTGATTGTGATGTCACTTCCGCTATGTCACTTCCTGCAATAGGTACAATCTATACTGTTTACTTGTTACCATGGTCATTGAGTTGTGACTGCGATGTCACTTCCACTTTGTCACTTCCTGCAATAGGTAAATAGGTATAAGGTATACTGTCTACTTGTTACCATGGCCACTAAGTTGTTATCTATGATGTCACTTCCGTTGAGTCACTTCCTGCAATAGATATAAGATATAATTTATACTGTTTACTTGTTACCATGGTCACTGAGTTGTGACTGTGATGTCACTCACGCTATGTCACTTCCTGCAATAGATATAATGTATACTGTATATTTGTTACCATGGTTACTGAGTCGTGACTGCGATGTCATTTCCGCTGTGTCACTTCCTGCCATAGGTATAAGGCATACTGTTTACTCGTTACCATGGTCACTGAGCTGTGACTGCGATGTGACTTCCGCTGTGTCACTTCCTGCAATAGATACACTGTTTACTTGCTACCATGGTCACTGAGTTGTGATTGTGATGTCACTTCCGCCTATGGCAATATCATGTGGTCTAATTGTGCTCTCTCAGCTGTATCTGATCATTAATTACCAACAGGCATAAAATGAGTCCCAATGTGCGACAGGCCTATATTTCCCCTGAGGAAGCTGCGCCCTGGCAGCGATATGCGTGGGGCCTGGGTGCCCTGCAGTCACCTCGCTTCATACCTTGGACTGACACCTTGGACGATTCACGGACTGGTAATATGCACTTCATTTTCCACTGTCAGTGGACACGGTGACCTACACAGGCTTTGACCATATGTAAACAGCAGGGAGTACTCAATATATAAGGGTGGTCTATGTATCAAATACACGGTTAGTTAGCTGATCTTTAAGACCTTTGTTATCATCCATGTGTAATCACCCCTAGGGACCACTGTTTTTGGGACTACTAAACGACTCATAGCATTACTCATTGGATGACTTGCGGAATCTTGGGTAAACTTATAATATGTGAAATTTTCTCTATAATTGTCTGTGCCTCTGCAGACTTCACTTGCGTGAGATATTGTTATCTGTTTCACTTATAAACATTGTTTATTCCAGCTGCTGAAGCCAGTATTTAATCACATTTAACACACCCAGCACTATCAATCATTTTGCGGTCCTATGATTTGTGCTTCATAATAGGTCCCTTGACATAGATTTGGTTACCCATAACACTGTCTACCCTATATTGGGCTAACGAGCGTATTTATGTGAAATATTGTGGTGAAGGAGCACTAGTACTTCTAATACCTGCTCTCATCCCCCACCCTCGGGTTTTCTCCCTACAACCCAATCCTGTATTTTGTCAAACCTGTTGTGATCACTGATATTGTGTTATATCCTGCTTATATTTTGTCAGCATTGTATTTTGTGCATATGTTCAGCGGTGTGTTCTGTAGTG
The DNA here is from genome assembly GCA_033576535.1 of Allobates femoralis. Taxonomy (NCBI): domain Eukaryota; kingdom Metazoa; phylum Chordata; class Amphibia; order Anura; family Aromobatidae; genus Allobates; species Allobates femoralis. The sequence goes on from JARQOC010000001.1 coordinate 187,585,052, forward strand.
GTACCGTATGGTTTTAAATGTTTTTAACCTTATTTGGTCTATTGCTCCCTCAATGTGCCATGTCTTCTCTCCGCCTTGCTTCAGTTGAAACAGTTCACAACAATTCACAGTACAGTTTAGTTCACAACTCAAGTTAACTCCGGACACTTGAACCCTCTGCAGCCAGGCTGTCGCTCTGAGACCCCTCACTCTTCCTCAGTAACCTTTCAGGCTTATTCTCTCCCTCTGTTCTTCCTAGCGGATTGTATGGTGGCAGCTCTGTCCCTTTTGAATGGCTTCCCCCTATGTGTATGGGTAGCAATCCGGGTCCTCCTGGATGCTGCTGAGCCTTCAAACCTTTAGTGGGAACATGGATCTGGAATCTGTGCTCCCCGACGGTTTGTCTGGGGAGCCGGTGTGTAACTTCAGTCCCCCTCAGAGCCGACACTCTGGTGTTAGCTTAACCTTGGGTAACCCTGTCTTTCAAGGTATTACTGGGTTCCTTCTAACCCGTGTGACTTCCAGATGCAATCAGGGAATCTATCCCGCCAGCAGTTGGTCGGTGCTGCCGTGTTCCTTGGACCCAGTGATACCGGTCCGGTCTCTGTCCTAACACTCCCTTGGGATGCCGGCTATGGACGAGCTTTCTCTCCATGGAAGGGTGTCTCTGTGGATTCTGCGTCTCCAGGGAACCCTATCCCACCGGGATGTGTCACTATCTGTCTGGTCTTGGCTGATCAGCTCACTCTGGCCTACTTACTCCTTCCTCCTCTTTTCCTCTATTTGTACTATCTTTCACATGACCTTCCTTCCTTCCCACCCACTTTCCTCTAAGCCCCACCACCCCTTGCCCGCCTAGAGTCCCTGGCTCCGGGTTGGGTGCTGTGCTCCTGTGGGTGTGTGTGCTGTGAGGGTGTTTGATGCACAAACTATCTTTCTTCTGCCTGGCTGCAGTTCCATATGTGGCCACCCTGGTCGCAGGGGCGCCACAAAAGTGTTACTCCTCACACGGAGTTTCTATTATTTATAAGGTCCCCACTACCCCTGCTGGCTCTCCTAAATTACCTTTCATGCTGTCATGGGAAAGTAGTATGTCTTTTTCAGCCTCTATCAATGAGTGGAGATATGCTTTTACCCATACCAATAAAGTGTCTGTCTGTATTAACCACTTGGAGCAGGTTAAAAAATTACACTTCAATTGGTACCTGATTTCCTTACGTTTTTCTAAATTTTCAGGTTCCATCTCCCCTCTGTGTTGGAGAGGGTGCTGCGCCATAGGCTCGGTGGCTCCCATTTGGTGGGATTGCCCATTTATACAAACATTTTGGCAAGTGGTGGAGACGCTGATATCTGAGGTGACTCCTATCCCATTCAATCTTTCTGGTCAGACTGCTCTTCTTGGTTTGCAGATGGAAGATATCCCTCCACAGCTGCGCCCTATGGTAATTAATGTGCTAATTAGTGATGGGCGAATCCTAAATTACTCGGAATCACTTGACTCTAGCGAGTCCGAGCACAGGACTCGTTGCGAGTCTAGCGAGTCCAATGTTAATGAATGGGGAAGCGAGTAATAGCGAGTAGTGTGAGATTTACAAATCGCAGATGTGTCTCGGAAGCTTCAGCCTGAAGCAATCCTAGTTTTGTCATTTATTTGCATTGGACTCATTTACTTTGTAACTGTAATCGCTGGGAAACTCGCACAGATAAGAGTCCTGTCTGCTCAGTGTGCTGGCTGCCAGCTCCAGGGTCCTAGAGCCTGCCTGCTGCATGATGTAGCAGAGCTGAGATTGTTCTCAGTCTGCTCATTCCCTGTGTACAGACATGAATGTCTGTGCACAGAGATGATGTAGCAGAGCTGAGATTGTTCTCAGTCTGCTCATTCCCTGTGCATAGACATCTATATCTATGCACAGGGGATGTAGCAGAGAGGACATCGCGTTTTGGACTGCGTCGGACGGAAGAGGATTTTTTTAATTAAAGATGGAGTCCCTAATGGCTTTTTTTTTATTTCTAATAAAAAATTTTCTTTGTGTTGTGTTTTTTTTAAAACAATTTAATAGAAATTCATGGCGGTCATGTCTAATATTGGCGTGACCGCCATAAATTTCGGACTTAGGGCCAGCTGATAATACAAAGCTGGCCCTAACCTCTTTATTACCCAGCGTGCCACCGCTACCAGGGCCGCTGGAAGAGCGGGGTTCAGCGCCAGAGGATGGCGCTTCAATGAACGCGCCATCTTCTGGGGCGGCTGCGGGCTGCAATTTGCAGCGGGGGGTGCCCAGAAAGCTTGGGCATCCCTGCGCTGCGGATTCCAGCCCCCAGCTGCTTAGCTGTACCTGGCTAGACATAGAAATTGCGCGGAGCCCCACGCATTTTTTTTTTATTATTTCATGAAATTCTGAGATTCTGACTCTGACTCTGACTCTGAGACTCTGACTCTGAAATTCATGAAATAATAAAAAAAAAATGCGTGGGGCTCCGCGCAATTTCTATGTCTAGCCAGGTACAGTTAAGCAGCTGGGGGCTGGAATCCGCAGCGCAGGGATGCCAAAGCTTTCTGGGCACCCCCCGCTGCAAATTGCAGCCCGCAGCCGCCCCAGAAGATGGCGCGTTCATTGAAGCGCCATCCTCTGGCGCTGAACCCCGCTCTTCCAGCGGCCCTGGTGGCGGTAGCACGCTGGGTAATAAAGGGGTTAATACCAGCTTTGTTATACAAGCTGGTATTAAGCCCGAGATTCTTAATGTCAGGCCACGTTTGACCCAGCCACTAAGAATCTCCAATAAAGGGTTAAAAAAACACAACACAGAGAAAATTTTTTATTTGAAATTAAAAAAAAAGCCATTAGGGACTCCATCTTTAATTAAAAAAATCCTCTTCCGTCCGACGTAGTCCAAAACGCGATGTCCTCTCTGCTACATCCCCTGGGCATAGATATAGATGTCTATGCACAGGGAATGAGCAGACTGAGAACAATCTCAGCACTGCTACATCATCTCTGTGAGCAGGCGGGCTCTAGGACCCTGGAGCTGCACAGAGAAGACAGCTGGACTCGGCTCGCAAAGAAACAGCAGTTATTTGCGAGTTTCCCTGCTATCACTGGCACAGTAGCCGAGTCTAATGCAAACAATGGCAATCCTAGTTTTGTCAGCGTTTGCCATTGATTTGCATTGGACTCGTGCGAGTAAACGCTGGGAAACTCGCAGAGTACCGAGTCCTGCGAGTCCCTTACTACTCGCCGAGTAACGAGTCCTAGCGAGTAGATTCGCCCATCCCTAGTGCTAATAGCTGCTAGACAATGTATCTCCGGGCATTGGAGGTCGCAGGCCATCCTGTCTAGGGAAGAGTTGATCACCCATCTCAATCTCCACTTTCAATACGAAACTATTTTAGCCCACGATTTGCTCAGGAAAAACAAGATTGCTTCCTGGTGGGATCCGTGGAAATTGTCTCCTTATTATTTGAACGTATAGCTTTACATATATATTTGTAGACTCGTTGTTCCCCAGTATTGCCTGCTCAAAGTATATTTTCCTTTTTCCTTCCCCTGATCTAATTGTTTTCCTTTACTCTTATTAGTGTATTTGTCTCTATCTGGAGGATGCACTGGCTTAGGCTGTTAATTTGATATTGGTACATATCAATCTGTATATTCCTGCTTATGCATTCTCTATGTTTGCATTTTTGTTGATATCTAATATATAAAGCTGAATGTGTGTATGTGTGTATGTATGTGTGTATGTGTGTATGTGTGTATATCCGGGATTGGCATCTACACCGTCGCAACTATAGCCACAAAATTTTGCACAGTCACACGTCTCGACCCCGGGAGCGTCATAGGCTATGTTGTGAGGCGAAATTTTAACCCTGCGCGTTCCAGTTCACCAAACCATTTTGGCCCTATCTACATAATGGGGAAAAAGTGAATGGAAAAATATTGCAGGAAAATCAACAGCTGTCAGCTATAGAGACAAAATTTTGCACAGTCACACGTCTGGACCCTGAGAGCGTCATAGGCTATGTTGTGAGGCGAAATTTTAACCCCGCGTGTTCCAGTTCACCAAACAATTTTGGCCCTATCTACATAATGGGGAAAAAGGGAAAGGAAACGTGTGGAAGGAAAATCGACAGCTGCCAGCTACAGCTACAAAATTTTGCTCAGTCGCACGTCTTGACCCCGGGAGCGTCATAGTCTATGTTGTGAGGCGAAATTTTAACCCTGCGCGTTCCAGTTCACCAAAAAATTTTGTCCCTATCTACATAATGGGGACAACGTGAATGGAAAAGAGTTAAAGGAAAATCGACAGATGTCAGCTATAGAGACAAAATTTTGCACAGTCCTACGTCTGGACCCCGGGAGCGTCACAGGCTATGTTGTGAGGCGACATTTTAACCCCGCGCATTCCAATTCACCAAACAATTTTCCCCTATCTACATAATGGGGAAAAAGTGACAGTTGACAGTTGTGAATGAGAGGGGCTTAATGATAGCGCCAAAGACTAACAGCACATACCAGCATATAGTCACTAAGGTGGGTTCCCAACATGAGATATTCACCACGCACGGGGACATGTATACACAACACACGCACACAAAGAGTAACAGCAAGTGTATAGTCGCTAAGGTGCAGCCCCAACATTGGATACTCACCATGCACCCGAACAAACACACACACACACACACCACAAAGAGCCACACACACACTCTATAGCGACACATGCACTCACCCCACAGGGACACACACACACACCACAATGAGACACACATGACACAGACACACACACCACACAGACCCCCCTACAGGGACAACACACATAGCCACCCTATAGAGACACATGCACTCACCCTACAGGGACACACACACCACAAAGAGACACACACACACCACACAGACCCCCCCCACAGGGACACACACACATACACACCCTATAGGGACATATGCACTCACCCCTCAGGGACACACACACCACAAAGAGACACACACCACACAGAGACACACACAACACAGAGACACACACACCCCACACAGACACCCCCTCCCCACAGGGACACACACATGCACACCCTATAGGGACACATGCACTTACCCCACAGGGACACACACCACAAAGAGACACACACAACACAAATACACACACACACCACACAGACCCCCCCACAGGGACACACACACATACACACCCTATAGGGACACATGCACTCACCCCACAGGGACACACACACACACACACACCACAAAGAGACACACACAACAGAGACACACACCACACATACCCCCCCCGCACAGGGACACACACATACACACCCCAGGGACACACACACCACACAGACAGACACAGATGTGCACAAATCACCTCACACAACTCGCCTCATACGTGTGCTATCTTTATTTTCCAAACATAAACATCTGATTAAAAACAGCCAATGTGCAACACATGTGTCATATAGGGAATTAAGGCAGATGTCAGTCACATGAGCTGTCTATTATGTGTATGTGTGAGGTAACATATACTGCCTGGCCAGGGGGTGGGTTTACTGTTGGTTGGAGATTTATTAGGCTGCCTATAGCAATCAATCACAGCTCAGCTTCTATTTTCCTATAGGTCATTAATATGACATATTCAAATTCTATTTTGTTACAGCTAACAGCAGTTATTTATTAACCCGGGCGTAGCCGGGTACTACAGCTAGTATTGAATAAAAATTGAATGGTTCAAAAAAAAAAAAAACGCTTTGCTTCTTCTTACACATGTTTTAAACTCCTGTTTCTGCAACAGGAACCTCATGGTCAATAAGCTAAAAACATGGTTCCGTTAATTAATATTTTCCTTTGGAGGCACTTAATGAGACCCTCCTTCATCATCAACCATAATACAGCCCCTTGGGCTAATTTTTGAAGACACTATGGCTATGCCTGGTCATTGTGCACTGCAACTACTGTGCTAGTAGTCATGGCATCATAATTGTTTGGTCATTGAGGCTTGCTCCCTTCATCAACCATGATACAGCCCCTTGGGCTAATTTTTGGAGACTCTATGGCTATGCCTCCACATTGGGCACTGCAAAAACTATGCTAGTAGTCCTAGCTGCATAATTGCTTGGCCCTTGAGGCCTGCTTCCCTCATCAATCATGATACAGCTCCTTGGGCTAATTTTTGGAGACACAATACCTGCACATTGTGCAGTGGCAGTGGAACAACAATAACAGTAGTCTAAGCTGTATAATTGTGAAGCCCTTGTGATGCTGATGATGATGATGGGTGGCTTCTTCCTGTGTTAACCATCACACAGCCCCTAGGGCAGATCGCTCTCTTTACACCACTTACACACTGAGCTGTCAGAAGATCTCCTCCATCATAACTCGCTCTTACATCAATCATGCACCCATTTCAGCCTTTACCTCAGCCCCCACACTGCTTTTTTGGGTCCAGCAGACAATTACTCGCATTTCCCATTGACTAACATTGGACTTGCTACTTGCACCGAATACCCGAGTATTACAATCTACTCGGCACGAGTATAGCGAGTACGAGTATTTGACTACTCGTTCATCCCTAGAAAAGGGGAAGCAGATATCATTGGTAATTACAGACTGATTTCGTTGCTCAATTCTGATTTGAAGATCATAGCCAATGTTTTAACCACCCGTTTGCAGACGATTTCTCCCAAATTGTAACACGTAGACCAAACGGGTGTTTGTGCCAGGAATAGGGACTTCAGATGCTTCCAGACGAGCTATTAACATTCTTTAGGTAAAGATGGCTTGCTTCAAACAGTGATAGTTGCTTATTTATGTGATTTAAAAAAAGGCTATCTGCAGCTGTTACTGTGAAAGTGGCTATTCATTCCTGGAGGTTACTTCTTCTCAGGCCAACAAAATCCTATCAGGTCTTGCCACCAACCTGATTATCTGTTGATTTATTAGGCCATATCTCGACTAGAGTTAAGTTAGATTCATGGAAACTGGCCAGTATTTAAAATATATTGGATATACTTGATGGGACTAATATAATAAGTATGATCTTAACCCCTTTACCACCCAGCCTATTTTGACCCTAAAGACCTTGCCATTTTTTGCAATTCTCACCAGAAATCACAGAGCACCAGGGCCCAATGGCGGTTACCGCAGCAACAGTGCTGCAGTAACCCCATGACATTCTACAACATCATGGGTTGAGAACGCACTGACTTTCATGACGTTGTACAACGTCAAAGGACGGGATGGGGTTAAAGTGCTAAAACATTGAGATCACTGATCACATGCAATTCCCATGATCATCTATGCTCGGAACATTGTGCAAGTCCTTTCCAGTACTGAAGGTTGTTTGTCTGGAAGGCTCAGCTGGACAACTCTCACATACTACAAGAACATTTCTGAGATATTTTTTTTAAGACCCCATGTCATTTTTTTTTTGGTTTATAAAGCAAATACTTTTATTGTTGTATAATGTCATAACCAAATGGAAAGTACAAATTGTAGAAAGCACATGTTTTCCTCAAGCAATTTAAACAGTTGGTGACTGTTTAAATTCTAAAATGGAATCTATTCTTGGAAGAAAATCATAAAAAAAACAACTTGCTTTAGGGTGGGTTCACTAACGTATATGAGAAAAATACTATTAATGGTTCACTTTGATATAGGGTTGAAGCATCCTTAACATATGACATTGCTTCATTATCAGTTTTATCCATCTCATGTGATGCAAAATACAAGAGGTTAAGTGTGTTCTTCGGGAACTTACATATATTTATTAAATTCAAATAGTACACAAAACAACTGTATTACTGTTATTACTAATTGAAGAGCAATGAAATGAGCACATTTATAATCTCACATACAAAAAGGAATCTTTTATTGTATTTTGGCTTTAGGCAGGTCCTCCATATCGTCTGACATAGTGCTTTTAGCAGAGCCAGCATCACCACCCGATGTATCCAGGCAAGTGCATGTGCCCTGGACAAATGGGTGGCCCACTCGCTGTCAGGGCACAATGTCTGTGCTGCTTCCCTGATGGTGTCCCCTGCCCTTAATGGTGTATAGGGACCGGGGCCCCAGTCATGGTTGCAGCTAATTGAATATACGGCCGAGGCAGAGGGGGCCGAACGCCTCTGATATCATCAGTGATGTCAGACACTGCTGACTCATCATCTGTTCATTATTGTGAAGTTCATACAGATCAAGCCACAGATCAAGAATGTCATCATCACTAGGAGAGAAGATCATCTAGTCACCCCCGAGCACACCAGTGCTCCATTTCACTCTTCTCTCTTCAGTGTCAGAGCCGCCCGCAGCTGGTGAGTATAATGTGTTTGTGTTAGTCTTCCAGCTCCTGTGTCTGGATCATAAACAGCGCTACACTGTATACACATGTCCACACTACAGTATATACTGTATTACAATACGTCAGTGTGTATGTTGCACTCTAAGGGCTGGGGTACTCAGAAACTGGGCTGATCAGTCTGGATCACGGCAGCAACATCCAGTGCTTTAATCCTGGCATACAATGAAAAAGGGAAAAAAGTAAAAGTGAGGGGAAAAGAAAATAAAAATAGAAAAATAAACAAAGTTCGTTATGCCAGTGGAAGGTTCCCAGCCACTAGGTGGCCAGCACTGCATTTAAATTTCTCAAGGGCTAAATGGTGTGGCAGTAAGATGGTATAAACTCCCTTCAGCATGGGGCTAGCCCTTGAGAAATGAAGGGAATAATGGTGGTTGTAGTACAGAAGAGCTGTGTAGGATGTATTGTAGAAGAAAGCAAGGCACAGCAGGCAGTCTTTCAGTTCTTAACTTTCTACTGTAGGTTGATAGATGCAGCCAGGACATATGGCGAACCAGGCATGCAGTTCAGCCAGTCTGAGAGGAGCTGGAACCCACTCTGCTTAGGGACAGGATTTGACTTCCTGCTGTTTCCTATGGGTTATGGAGTTCAGGTGTCTGCGAACTGTCCTGAACTCTCTCTGCTCTTATTTCACCCTCTGTGTGAATCTCTTCCAGTCATGCAAGTGATGCAAACCTTGTAAGCAGCCTCAGCTCTTTGCTGTGTGGATCATCGTGCATCTGGGGTCCACACAAGTGGCCAGTGAACCTGGAATACACTGGTCTCCAGCTTCAGCCCTCAGGATCTGAAATGTCTGAACCTTGGCCAGATATGTGCCTTGCCACAATTCTGTCTCTGAGCTCTTTAGGCACTTCCTTTGACCTCACAATTCTCATTTGGTCTGACATGCACTGTGAGCTGTGAGGTCGTATATTGAAAGGTGTGTGCCTTTTACAAATCACATCCTATCAGTTTAATTACACACAGCTGTACTTCAATGAAGGAGTATAACCATCTCAAGGAGGATCACAAGGAAATGGACAGCATGTGACTTAAATATGTGTGTCTGAGCAAAGGGTCTGAGTACTTATGACTATGTGATATTTCAGTTATTTTTTTATATAAATTTGCACAATTGTCTACATTTCTGTTTTTTTCAGGCAAGATGGGGTGCAGAGTGTACATTAATGAGAATAAAAATAATTTTTTTTTAATTTACCAAATGGCTGCAATGAAACAATGAGTGAAAAATTGTATTGGGTTATATATATACTAGCTGTGAGCCCGATGCAAATGCATCGGGTGTCTAGAATATTTTTAAATTCTTTTTTATATTTTCAAATAATAATCCAATTATTCCAATGACATCTTTACACCAACTACATATATTAGTATGGTTGATATCATTTAAGGAAAATTGAACTATTATGTTGTAAGGGTCTTAGAACACAAAGTAGCAATACTTCTTAATATGTCAATTTTTTGAATTGATGAATTAACAGTACTAATATATGTATCAGCCACTTTGTGTCAGCCCACCAATCGCGTCAAGATGCCCTTACGCCTGGTGGGACCTACTCTAACTAAATCCGAATTGATATAATTTAGATATTTTTAATAGCTGGATTTTTCTTAGATTTTTTGAGGATTGTGATGTAAATAATAAAATTTTGTAAATTGATACAGAAGGAGTTACCAACTACAGACTTGCAGCAATACCCATACAATAACAAAAAAACTTGTAGTTAACCTACAGTAAATGGAGTTAACATAGCTTCAGCAGGTGCATAAGATGCATCCACTAACTAACCACAGGTGACTGCAGTTGATGTGGATGACACTGCCGCAACTATGTTGTCTGCACAAACTGCAAGTTAAGTACAAATTACATATATGCAATTATGAAAATTACAGCAAGTATGTTCTTGATAAGTCCTTCATGAACAATTATTATCATTTAGTATATTCCTCAACAAAGTGAAAAAATCTAAGAAAAATGTCGTGGTAGAATCTAATTAATAATTTATGTTTGTCCCTATCTATCTAAACATGTGGAACACACCTTGCTAATGAGATGTGTGTGAACAGCCGTCCCACCCGTCTCTTAGCTGTTCACAAAAACCTCTCCCTTTAAAGAATAAGAATCAAATCTCTCAGCACGTAAAGCACTGGAGCTTTAAATAGTGGTTTCTATCACCCTGTGAGAAAATCAGAATGATACACATCTCCAATGAAATCTGAAATGTGTTTTTCCACAAACATTGTATAAACTATGCACATAAAAAACTGAAATTGAAAAGACTAAACTAATTTTTTTTTTTTTTTTTTTTTTTTTTTAAATAGAAAAGGTAAAAATATAAAATATGCAAAAGTTCATCCCAAAATATTCCGATAGACAATATTTTTGGTGAAGACTTTCTCACAGTTAGGCACCAATTTGCCTTGAATGCATGAATCCACCACTTTCACCTTCACATTGCATCGTCTCTTCACACGTGAGAAAGCCACATATAATTGTCCATGACCAAAAACAGGTTCTGGCAAATAAATCCCCACTTTCTCCAAAGTTTGTCCTTGGGATTTATTTATGGTCATGGCAAAGGCAGGCTTCACGGGAAATTGCCGACGTCTTAGTTTGAAAGGCAATCCAGTCTCTGATGGACAGAGATCAATTCTTGGAATGAAGACTACATTTCCTTCATCCGAGCCAGAAATTACTTTTGCTTGTATCAAGTTGTCAAACAAAGCAATAATAATCATCCGAGTCCCGTTGCAAAGTCCTTTTCTGCTGTTAAAATTACGCAAAAGCATTATAATTGTACCAACTTTTAATTTCAGGAGATGAGAAGGCATTCCTGTTGGTGTTAGAGAATTTAGAAATTCCACGGGATATTGTTCGGGATTTTCCGTCTCATCTGGATCAATGGAATCATGGCTCATATATTCCATGTATTCTCCAGGAATACAATCCATCACTTTTGAATTGATCAAATCCACAGCGTCATTTTTGGGACAAAGAATGGCATGTGATGCAGCATTCTGAATACTTTCGTCATTATTCACATCAATGACAATGTTTTCACCAAATATGTCCAAGATTAAAGAGCCAGTGCAGATCATGTCTTGCGGGATCTCAATGACATCATCACCAAGGTTGTAATCATTGGACAATTCTCCATTTCCCAATTGAATTAACCAATTGCTATATTCAGAATCAATGGAGCGCATGTTGTTAATGAGCGGCAATTGATTGAAAAGCTGCCATTGTCGTGAATATTTAATGCAGCTCTCTACGATGTCTGTCCTTGTTCCATGAGAGATGATAGGAAGACACTGCCGAAAGTCTCCTCCCAGAACAATGACTTTCCCTCCAAAGGGTAATTTATTTTTCTTGGAGACATCAGTTGTCATGACATCCCGTAATAATTGATCAATTACATGCAAAGCGTATTTTGACAACATAGTAGACTCATCGATGATGAAGAGTTTGGTAGTCTTCAAATGTTGGGCCGCATCAGTATCATTTTTGATTCTTGAAACGGATGTCTCATTAATTGGTATTGGTATGCCATACAGTGAATGGATAGTTCTTCCTCCTTGCAATAGATTAGCAGCAATCCCTGTACTGGCTGCAGGTGAGACAACTTCTCCTTCTCCTCTCAGTTCATGAATCAATAGATGATAGAGATATGTTTTCCCACTTCCACCGGGACCGTCAAGGAAAAAGCACTTTGGCTTATCACTTGTATCCTCTAAAGCTTTATGGATTGCAGTATAGGCCAAACGTTGTTGATCATTTAAGGTGGCTTTCATTTCATGTGCTCTTACTAACTCTTCTTCTTTGTTGTATTGAGGACGAATGTGTGGTTTTCTTTTTGGGCGTGGCAGATTAAAATCAATAAAATGTTTAGCATGAAATTTTAAAACATGTTCAACATCAGTCATGGCATATCCTTCACAATGCTCACAATCATCAGTGTCAGGGTGGTAGGCATGGCAGTAATCTTGAACGAAGTGTTGTTTAAATTCTTGCCACAACTCCAGGGGATGATTAGGAGGACCAAACACACATATATATGCAAACATGTCACGGAGCTGTGCAGGCATATTGAGAACACAGGCATCCAATAAAGTTTTTCTCCAAACACTGTCATCGAAGAGCAATCCAAGGGCTAATGCCGCCTCTTTAAACGTTGGGTATGTGACTTCCTTAACAGTCTTAAGGTTATCAAAACTTGTAGCTCCTTTAACATGGAGTAACAACAGCCTTAAAAAATAACGTTCTTGTTCTTGAATACTAACAGTGTAGAGTCTACCAATGACTGAAGCACCTCCTCTCCTTCTAACTTCCCATGCACCTTCTTTCCAAACATAATGCTCAGGAATTTGACGATATAAGTACTCCCGAGCATTGGGATCATTCTCATTGAGGGTAAAGTAGGCCATGAGTGTTGATTGTCTGTCCATTGAATAACTGATGTTGTCCGCAGAATCACCCTCGTGAAAAAAAAGTGATTGTGAATGAGGCAGATGTACTGCAAGACGAATAATGCTGTGAGATTGTCTATGCATTGGGAAAGCAAAGATTCGCCAAGCTGCCTCTGGTGCACTGACATATCTGGAATCCATGAATTTATGAGTTTCATCGTGTCTGATGTTGGTTTCACAAATTTCCACATTGGCTTTGTCATGACCTTTGTACACATATTTAAAGAGGTATTTTACGCTCTGAATGGAAGCACATATTTCCACATTGATATGGCACTTATATTTTAATAGAAGGAAAGGGTTATATGGAACCACCCAAGAATTATCAATCATCTTGCAATGGTGTGTAAAAGAAGGTCCTTCGTTTCTTTGATAACTTGGATATGCATCCTCAGGTATAACAGTTTTTGTTTGAAACTGTTTGGGAAAAGCTTTTTTACACTTTCCATTCTCCATACATGGAGAATTGGGATTGTGTTGTCCACAGGGGCCATGGATCATGTGTTGCATGACAATTTGATGGAGCACAGGGTAATGTGATGGATCAGGAATTTCAGCCCAAACAGTATTGTCCACTTCCACCTCAGTTCTTAGTTTTGAGTTGGCATCCAGAATAATTAGAATGTGAGCATGTGGTAGGCCTCGCTTTTGAAATTCTATCACATGAACCATAGCACAAACCTTACCAAATAATCCAGAATTAATATCTTTCAAAAGGGCTTCAAGTTTAATCCTGAATACACGGGCCACTAAATCCGGGCGATGTTCAGCACGCTGCCATGGCTGTAAATTGGTTGCAATTTCACTCCATTTCGGATTGCAGGTCATCGTTATAAAAAGATCTGGTCTTCCAAATTTAGTTACAATCGCCATGGCATCTTGATACCTCTGCTGCATGTTTCAGGGACTTCCCTCAAAGGAAGATGGTAAAATTACGGTTTTGCCAATGGGGATTCCTTTTTCTACGGATTTTCTCAGCAAATGTTCTTGAAGGAGACAATAATCTTCCACCTTCAAATCCTTCTGGTGTTGTCGTATAAAATTTAAACGATTGGCCTCGATCTTAACATAGGCATCCACCAAGTACTGCTGTGTCAGTTTACCTCCATTAAGGACAGGATTGAATTCTGTCCGTACTGACAGCAAATAACAGTAATACTGCAGCTGTGTCACCCTGCGAACATTTTGGCCTTGGTGCATGAGTGATTCATGCCACCCTTGCTCTCCATGAGGGAAAAACAATGGATACAGTAATGCATCCAAATTACTGTGTAAAATACTTATTTGCTGTGTTTTGGGGGCCAACGGATTATTTATGTCTGGTTTTAGATGTATTAAAATGTCTCTATTAAATGGTGGCTCTCCATCAGCATTTTCAAAGATGACTGCAACTTCATGGACAGTAGGGTTGTTATACCGTCTTGGGTCTTGCTCTCTGTCTTGTTTAATTGCCATGATGATATTAGGCATTTTTGTGCCATGTTCCAATGCTTTCTGTTCTTCCTCTTCCTCCACTTGCCGTAACATTTTGTAAGCTGAAACAAAGGGATTAATACCTTCCAATTGCTCAGCAATAATTCTCATCAAGGCTGGATTACACTTGAGATTTTCTGGAGACTGTAGGCGTTGTTCAGTAGCAGTAGCACTATCCAAAATATACAGCTGTGCATATGCTGGAACTTGACCTTCAGCGGGGTGGAGAGTTCCAGTTCTATGGTAAATTTGGCCGTGAATCCGGAAACAATAAGGACCGTGTCCAGGTGGTTGAGAAACACTTGCACCCATCGAAGCAAATGCAAAGGAACTATTAATGCTCCTGATATTCTCCATGAGATTTTTACTATATGGGCTGTCTCCTTTCAGTAAAGTAGTGAAGAGCTCAGGGTACTGAGGTAATGGTACCTTAACTTTGCCCTTGTGACAACAAAGGGAGAACTGTCCATCAGATGGCCTTTCAGCCTCAAAATGTTGTGCTTCACAATGTTCACATAACACATTCATGGGCCCACAGGTATGTTCTAAAATACCGGTATCGTCATTAGTAAAGCCAATAGGGATTGATGACGTAGGTGAAGTGAGCAACCGATGACCTTTTTTGTAGATGCCTACATAAATAAGGCGTGGCTGTGTAGAACTGTCAACACATTCAAGAAAAGAAGTAGTGACTGGAGACTTCTTACAGAGGATTTTTTTTTGGCGTAGTTGACGCTGTAAGGCAGCCAAATGAGCCAAATGGCGTTGTTTTGAGGTAGGTGACATAATTTGTAAACGTTTGACTTTAGCCAATTGATGTTTTGTCATGGCAGAAGCAATCTTGTGTGTTCTTTTTTTAGAAGAACATTTGCCCTTCACTTTACCCGTGCCAGATGTTGTAGGCAGTTCAGTTTCAGAAAGTGTTGGAGACACAGATATGGACGCCATATCAGAGGTAGATGGTTCTCCTTGCACCTTCACCTTTTGTTGTTTACGGCCAGATGTTGTAGGCAGTTGAGTTTCAGAAAGTGTTGGAGACACAGATATAGGCGCCATATCAGAGGTAGATGGTTTTCCTTGCACCTTCACCTTTTGTTGTTTACGGCCAGATGTTGTAGGCAGTTGAGTTTCAGAAAGTGTTGGAGACACAGATATAGGCGCCATATCAGAGGTAGATGGTTTTCCTTGCACCTTCACCTTTTGTTGTTTACGGCCAGATGTTGTAGGCAGTTGAGTTTCAGAAAGTGTTGGAGACACAGATATAGGCGCCATATCAGAGGTAGATGTTTTTCCTTGCACCTTCACCTTTTGTTGTTTACGGCCAGATGTTGTAGGCAGTTGAGTTTCAGAAAGTGTTGGAGACACAGATATAGGCGCCATATCAGAGGTAGATGGTTTTCCTTGCACCTTCACCTTTTCTTGTTTACGGCCAGATCTTGTAGGCAGTTGAGTTTCAGAAAGTGTTGGAGACACAGATATAGGCGCCATATCACAGGTAGATGGTTTTCCTTGCACCTTCACCTTTTCTTGTTTACGGCCAGATCTTGTAGGCAGTTGAGTTTCAGAAAGTGTTGGACACCCAGATATGGACGCCATATCAGAGGTAAATGGTTCTCCTTGCACCTTCACCTGTTGTTTTTTGCGTCTTTTGCGTTCCGCATCAGCTTTTTTTGCCAACCGACTGCTTCTTTCTTCAGCAGACTCCTTTACAATTCTTTTATTCAAATCCTCCGTGAGCTTAAGCAAACGGAGACGTCTTGTTTCCAGATCTTCCTGCGCACGCTTCTTGCGCTGGCGTGCAGCATTCTTAGCTCTAACAGAGCTTCTTTGTTTCTCAGAGCTCATATTGAGCACAGTACAGGAAAATGTATGCAATAATAGCTACAGTATATTATTTAAGGAAGCAATCAATATACATTCTGCATAGCAATATAGTCAAAGTAGTAATATTTATATTGATAATTTTTATTATATAGAATATATTTTTATATATAAATTATATCATAAAAATATATAATAAAAATATATTATATATATTATTAACTTAAATAAATAATGTATATTATATATTACAATTTATTACAATGTGTATATATATATATATATATATATATATATATATTATATATATAGATTAATATACAATATATATATATATACTAATCATATACATAATATGACATATATATCTATATATATATATATATATTAATCTATCTATTATATAATCACGAATGGGTTTTTTGCCCCTTTTGAGACCGCTCTCGCTGCGAGTCAATGTCGTCATGTGGATACATGTGCATGGCGAGTCGCCTTAGCAGCGCGAAGCATTGGCCGCGAAGCGGCCATTGCGAGTCAGAGACTCGCTCTGCTAGAATCCCGATGCATTGTGCATCGGGCACCCATCTAGTATCTATATATCTATATATATATATATATATATATATATATAATTATGAATATATAAATAAATAATCGATTATATTGGCCCAAAAAGATATCTTTAGCTGATATTGTAGGGATGAGGTTCCAGCACAGGTTTTCCGAGGTCCTTCCACAGGATCACCAAGGCAGGAATGATTTGTGAGGAAAAGTTAAAGGAAACACTATAAAATGGCGGATTAAACATATTATTAATCACTAAAATGGCGGCGGGGGGGGTATAATGATTGTTAGGCAAAAACCAACGTTTTTTTTCGCAGCCACACTTGGCGCAAGTGCAAAACCGCACTTGCCGCAACTGCCGCAAGTCCCGCTATACTCTGTATGGGGATTACCGCAACTGCACCGCAAGTGTAACGCTTATGCAGCAAACGTGGCAGATGCGTTTTTTTCACTGCATCAGCCGCGAATTAGCGGGGGTGTGCGGACATATGGAGGGGGGGTGAGGACATATGGGGGTGTATAGTGACAGGGGTTGGAGTTGTGTGCTGACAGCGGCAAGTGGTGGCAAGAAAAAAATTAAGATAAAAAAAAGTCACCAAAGAAGTTAATGAAGTAAGGAGCATTATTTACATATAGATGTCAAATGATGTTAAAAGAATTATAAATAGATAATATAGATTTAATATTCAGGCACTGACATAATTTCAGACAAAAAGTTAATATAAGCCTGAAAAAGATTTATATAATTGTGTAACATATAGATCAATAATTTATTTAATACCAATATATGCAAAATATTTTTATATATAAATAATATCATAAAAATATATTATATATATTATTAAGTTAAATAAATTATGTATATTATATATTACAATGTGTGTATATATATATATATATATATATATATATATATATATATATATATATATATATAGATTAATATACAATATATATATATATATACTAATCATATACATATATTTAATATGACATAGATATATATATATATTAATCTATCTCTATATATCTATATATCTATATATATATATATATATATATATATCTATACATATATATATATATATAATTATGAATATATCAATGAATAATCGATTATATTGTGCCAAAAAGATATATATATACAGTTAGGGCCAGAAATATTTGGACAGTGACACAATTTTCGCGAGTTGGGCTCTGCATGCCACCACATTGGATTTGAAATGAAACCTCTACAACAGAATTCAAGTGCAGATTGTAACGTTTAATTTGAAGGGTTGAACAAAAATATCTGATAGAAAATGTAGGAATTGTACACATTTCTTTACAAACAGTCCACATTTTAGGAGGTCAAAAGTAATTGGACAAATAAACATAACCCAAACAAAATATTTTTATTTTCAATATTTTGTTGCGAATCCTTTGGAGGCAATCACTGCCTTAAGTCTGGAACCCATGGACATCACCAAACGCTGGGTTTCCTCCTTCTTAATGCTTTGACAGGTCTTTACAGCTGCAGCCTTCAGGTCTTGCTTGTTTGTGGGTCTTTCTGTCTTAAGTCTGGATTTGAGCAAGTGAAATGCATGCTCAATTGGGTTAAGATCTGGTGATTGACTTGGCCATTGCAGAATGTTCCACTTTTTTGCACTCATGAACTCCTGGGTAGCTTTGGCTGTATGCTTGGGGTCATTGTCCATCTGTACTATGAAGCGCCGTCCAATCAACTTTGCAGCATTTGGCTGAATCTGGGCTGAAAGTATATCCCGGTACACTTCAGAATTCATCCGGCTACTCTTGTCTGCTGTTATGTCATCAATAAACATAAGTGACCCAGTGCCATTGAAAGCCATGCATGCCCATGCCATCACGTTGCCTCCACCATGTTTTACAGATGATGTGGTGTGCCTTGGATCATGTGCCGTTCCCTTTCTTCTCCAAACTTTTTTCTTCCCATCATTCTGGTACAGGTTGATCTTTGTCTCATCTGTCCATAGAATACTTTTCCAGAACTGAGCTGGCTTCTTGAGGTGTTTTTCACAAAATTTAACTCTGGCCTGTCTATTTTTGGAATTGATGAATGGTTTGCATCTAGATGTGAACCCTTTGTATTTATTGTCATGGAGTCTTCTCTTTACTGTTGACTTAGAGACAGATACACCTACTTCACTGAGAGTGTTCTGGACTTCAGTTGATGTTGTGAACGGGTTCTTCTTCACCAAATAAAGTATGCGGCGATCATCCACCACTGTTGTCATCCGTGGACGCCCTGGCCTTTTACAGTTCCCAAGCTCACCAGTCAATTCCTTTTTTCTCAGAATGTACCCAACTGTTGATTTTGCTACTCCAAGCATGTCTGCTATCGCTCTGATGGATTTTTTCTTTTTTTTCAGCCTCAGGATGTTCTGCTTCACCTCAATTGAGAGTTCCTTTGACCGCATGTTGTCTGGTCACAGCAACAGCTTCCAAATGCAAAACCACACACCTGGAATCCACCCCATACCTTTTAACTATTTCATTGATTACAGGTTAACGAGGGAGGCGCCTTCAGAGTTAATTGCAGCCCTTAGAGTCCATTGTCCAATTACTTTTGGTCCCTTGAAAAAGAGGAGGCTATGCATTACAGAGCTATAATTCCTAAACCCTTTCTCCGATTTGGATGTGGAAACTCTCATATTGCAGCTGGGAGTGTGCACTTTCAGCCCATATTATATATATAATTGTATTTCTAAACATGTTTTTGTAAACAGCTAAAATAACAAAACTTGTGTCACTGTCCAAATATTTCTGGCCCTAACTGTAGATTAATCCCATAAGCATTACCGCAACCGCACCGCATTGCGAGTTGCTGGCTGAGTGCGAGCACTTGCGGCGCGATTGCGGTAATACCCATAGGGATTACCGCAATCGCGCCGCATTGCGAGTCGCTGGCTAAGTGCGAGCACTTGCGGTGCGGTTGCGGTAATCCCCATAAAGATTACCGCAACCGCGCCGCAAGTGCAAGTTGCGGCGCGGTTGCGGTAATCCCCATAGAAAGTATAGGGGGACTTGCGGCAGGTGCGGCAAGTGCGAATTTGCCGCACCTGCCGCAAGTCCCCCTATACTTAGTATGGGGATTACCGCAACCAGGCCGCAGATGGGGTTTTTTAATAAAATTAAATTATTCTAATACAAATAAATTCACTTAAAATAAAAAATAATAAATCAATTTAATAATAATAAAAATAGTAAATAAAAAAACAAAATAAATAATAGAGAGAGATTAATATACAATATATATATATATATATAGTAATCATATATATAATATGACATGTGTATATATATATATATATATATATATAAATATATTAATCTATCTCTATATATCTATATCAATATATATATATCTAATTATGAATATATCAATAAATAATCGATTATATTAGCCAATAACTAATCGATTATATTGAGCCAAAAAGATATCTTAGCTGATATATATAGATTGATATACAATATATATATATACTAATCATATACATATATATAATATGACCTCTCTCTCTATATATATATATATATCTCTCTCTATATATATCTATATATATATATATATATATATATATATATATATATATATATATATATATATATATATATATATATATATATATAATTATGAATATATCAATATAATAATATTAATAATGGATTAATACTAATAATTAATACTAACACTAATAATAATAATATTAATTAATAATCATAATGAATAATCAATTATATTGATCCAAAAAGACATATAATTATGAATATATAAATATAATAATAATATATAAATAATAATAATTAATATTAAAACTAAAAATAATAATATTAATAAATAATCGTAATGAATAATCAATTATATTAGTTAAAAAAGATATCTTAGCTGATCTTGTAGAGATGAGGTTCCAGCCCTGGTTTTCTGACGTCCGTCCCACAGGATCACCAAGCCATAATCGATTAATAATAATAATTAATATTAACACTAATAATAATATTAATATTAATAATTAATAATAATTATTAATCGATTATATTGGCCAAAAAGATGTCTTGTAGGGATGAGGTTCCAGCACTGGTTTTCCGACGTCCGTCCACAGGATCACCAAGGCAGGAATAATTTGTGAGGAAAAGTTAAAGTAAACACTATAAAATTGCGTCAGGTGGGAGTATAGTGATTGGTAGGCAAAGGGGAGTATAGTGATTGGTAGGCAAAATGTGTTGCCACCCAGCAACAGCGTAGTCTGCCACGGGATTTTTCGCGGGCAAACATGCCGCAAGTGCAAAACCGCACTTGCCGCACCTGCCGCAAGTCCCCCTATACTTTCTATGGAGATTACCGCAACCGCGCCGCAAGTGTAACCGCATTACACTTGCGGCGCGATTGCGGTAATCCCCATAGAAAGTATAGGGGGACTTGCGGCAGGTGCGGCACATATGCGGCGCGGTTGCGGTAATCCACAGGGGCACAGGGGCACAGAGGCAAAGGGGCACAAAGGCACAGGGGCACTGGGGCACAGGGGCACTGGGGCACAGAGGCACTGGGGCACAGGGGCACAGACTCCGGAGCACTGTGTCAGCATGTGCTGACAGCAGCTGCTCCGGAGCGGGATGACAGGGGCACAGGCTCCGGAGCAGCTGTGTCAGCATGTGCTGACAGCAGCTGCTTCGGAGCGGGATCACAGGGGCACAGGGGCACTGAGGCACAGGGGCACAGGCTCCGGAGCAGCTGCTCCGGAGCGGGATGACAGGGGCACAGGCTCCGGAGCAGCTGTGTCAGCATGTGCTGACAGCAGCTGCTTCGGAGCGGGATCACAGGGGCACAGGGGCACTGAGGCACAGGGGCACAGGCTCCGGAGCAGCTGCTCCGGAGCGGGATGACAGGGGCACAGGCTCCGGAGCAGCTGTGTCAGCATGTGCTGACAGCAGCTGCTTCGGAGCGGGATCACAGGGGCACAGGGGCACTGAGGCACAGGGGCACAGAGGCACAGGCTCCGGAGCAGCTGCTCCGGAGCGGGATGACAACGGCGAGGGGTCGCAATGCCCGCTTCGCGGGCATTGCGACGGCTCGCAATGGCCGCTTCGCGGCCAATGCTTCGGCGTGATGACGTCACAGAGTGTGACATAGCCACGGCACGTCGGGGGCCGACATGAAAATGCCTACGGCAATTATAGAGTAGATATATACTGTATATATATATTTTAGAGGTGATCCAGCAAATATCCAGCGATGCAGTTATATTTGTTTGAGCAAAGAATTAGAGAAAGGGTGCACTCACCCATTGACGTTCCAAAATTGTTTATTGCGGTGACATTTTAACACGGTGCAGGGAGGGAGGGAGACAGGAATAAACAACGAGTTGTTTCATATTAGGCCAGTAGAAGTGCCTGTCCGGCACAAATCGACTCATTGTCCGTTCCTCTCTCCCTTCCTCCCTGCACCATGTTATAATGTCACCGTAATAAACTATTGGGCAACGTCAATGGGTGAGTGCACCTTTTTTCCACTTTTTTGCTCACTATTTGTATATGGATTTACCTTTTGAGGTAGCACCATGTAACCACAGCACATAAGAAACAGCCATACAACTTGATTTTTTTGAACAGACGGCTTGTGTAATAGTAGTGACCGGCACCTGCTTGTTGGACAGTTATATTCTTTTAAAGAATCACTTTTATTTTAAAAGTATAAAAACAGGTCCAGATCTCCATACAGATAAATGTGACCCAGCACACGCATGCATACTCATGCTGCTACCATCTGTATATACCACGGGGGAGACAGAGTAAGTGCAGAGCGGGGAAAGTGCAAAAGAGGGGCAGAGAAAGTGCACAGTGGGGGGAGAGGTGGCACAAGGTGACAGACAGCACACAGGGAAAAGAGAGAATGCTCAGGGGGGAAAACAGTCCACAGGGGGGAGAGACAGACCACAGAGGAGAAAGAGTGCACGGGGAGAAAATCGCGCAGGAGGAGAGAGAGCGCACAGGGGAAAAAAGCACACCGGGGGAGAGAGAAAGCACACAGCAGGGAGAGCACACAAGGGGGAGAGACAAATTACAGGGGAGGAAAGTGCACAGAGGAACATAGACAGAGCACAGTGGTGAAACAGAGCATATGGGTGGAGAAACAGCCCCCAAGGCGGGAGAGAGCACACAAGGGGAAGACTGAATACACGGGGTGAGAGACAGCTCATATGGTGTAAATATCGCACACAGGGGGGAGAGTGCATGGTGGGAAGACAGCTCAAAGGAGAGAGTACATGAGGGGAGAACACAGCACAGGGAGAGAACAGCACATACAGTGCTGTGCAAATTAATTGGGACAAAGCAAGTCTTTACTTGTTTTTCTTGCATTAGTTTTACTATTGCTGATAAGTGTTATATCAGTTCTTGGTGTCGTTTTCCTTTTTCTTTCACATTTCCCTTTTCGTTTCGGAGAAAACGATGCAGTTTCATTGTGTGTGCGAATTATTCTTGAGATCTCTTCCATGGAGTAACATCCATTTTTACAGGCACGAATCACACTGAGAGAAAAAGTACACTAAACCACTCCTCACAGAAACAAGCTCTCAACTGAAGCTGAGGGGGCAGCTAGCTGTTATTTTCTGACTAAAACCAGTCAAATCACATTTTGTTACTCAAGGTTGTACACTCACACCTTTTCAAAGCAGTTAAAACGAACATAATATTTCCCATCAGAAGTAAATAAATTAAACCTTCTTTTATCACTAAAATGGGCGGTAGACCACTTCTCCTCTGTCCACACAACATGCTCCTCACCAAAGGTGAGTCTAGACCAGTGATGGCGAACCTTTATGAGACCGAGTGCCCAATCTGCAACCCAAAGCCAAATTTTTTATTGTGAAGTGCCAATACAGCAATTTAAGCTAAATGACAGCATTAACCATCACAAGAGCTGCACAGGGGGAGAGCCAGCAAAAGCCAACTCTTCTGCCTGTACAGTGCTTGCAGTCCTGACACCCTGATAAGTTCTATTATTCTAAAAATGAATTGCTTTTAAACTTACCTTTGCAGTCTTCTCTTCTCTTCAGCAGTGGTGATCCAGCTCATGTGAACTTCACATTGAAGCTGAGCTGCTCCCACTGCCCTTTCCAGACACAGCAGGTGGATTGATCTGTATGGAGAAAAAAATGGAAGAATATTAGATAGATAGGAGATGAATAGATTTTAGCATGGAACTCAAGCAGATTCCACACTGAAATCCTGGTCCCTATCTTGTGCCAATGTCTCTATCCTGACCCTCTCCTTGTAGTTATATGCTCCATCCTGACCCTCACTTGTACTTATGTGCTCCATCCTTACTCTCTCCTTGTAGGTATGTGCTCCATCCTGATCCTCTCCTTGTAGTTATGTGCTCCATCCTGACACTCTCTTGTAGTTATGTGCTCCATCCTAACCCTCCTTGTAGTTATGTGCTCCATCCTGACCCTCTCCTTGTAGTAATGTCTCCATTCTTACTCTCTCCGTGTAGTTATTTGCTCTATCCTGACCCTACCCTTGCAGTTATGTCACTATCCTGACCCTCTTCTGCAGTAATATACCCAACCTGCCCCCATCTTGTAGTAATGTCCCATCCTATTTCCCCCTTGCAGTAATGCCCCATCCTTGTCCACTTGTTGTAATGTCCCATCATGTTCACTGCTTGTAGTGATGCCCCATCATGCCCCCTCCTTTCAGTAATGCACCATCATGCCCACTCCTTGCACAAATGCTGCATCATGTCCACTCACTGCAGTAATGCTCCATCCTTGGAGTAAATACCCCGTCATGCCCCCTCCTTGTAGTAATGCCCCATCACACCCCTTTTTTGTAGTAATGCCCCATTATGCCCCCTCCTTGCAGAAATGCTGCATCATGTCCACTCCTTGCAGTATTTTCCCATCATGTCTTCTCTTTGTAATAAAGCCCCTTTCATGCCCCCTCCTTGTAGTAAATACCCTCTCATGCCCCCTCCTTGTAATAAATGCCCCCTCATGCTTCTGCCTCATTGTAGAAAATGCCCTCTTATGCCTCATCCTTGTCATAAATGCCCTTCATTGTAGTAAAGGCACCCTATGCCTTTCCTTTTTGTAGTAAATGCCCCCTCCTTGCAATAATGCCACCATATGCCCCCTCCAGTTAATAACGCCACCATATGCCCCCTCCAGTTAATAATGTCACCATATGCCCCCTTCAGTTAATAACGCCACCGTATGCCCCCTCCAGTTAATAACGCCACCATATGCCCCCTCCAGTTAATAACGCCACCATATGCCCCCTCCAGTTAATAACGTCACCATATGCCCCCTCCAGTTAATAATATCACCACATGCCCCCTCCTGTTTATAATGCCACCACATGCCCCCTCCTGTTATAATGCCACCATATGCCCCCTCCAGTTATTAATGTCACCATATGCCCCCTCCTGTTTATAATGCCAATATATGCCCCCTCCTGTTTATGTCACCACATGCCCCCTCCTGTTTATGTCACCACATGCCCCCTCCTGTTTATGTCACCACATGCCCCCTCCTGTTTATGTCACCACATGCCCCCTCCTGTTTATGTCACCACATGCCCCCTCCTGTTTATGTCACCACATGCCCCCTCCTGTTTATGTCACCACATGGTCCCTCGTTGTAGCTTAAAAAAAAAAATCATACTCACCTAGTTTTCCCGCCTCCATCGCTGCTCCTCTCATTGCGTCTTCTGTCCAGCAGTCACAGGACTCCGAGCGTGTCACATGACCGCGGCCATGTGACTTCGGCTGGGCGGAGCTAGTAGAGAGTGTTGGAGATGCAGAGGGAGAAGAAGTCTTCTCCCTCCGCTCTGACACAGCTTTGCACTGCCGGCGCCATAATGCCGGCAGTGCAGAGCGGCAGTGAGGCGAGGCCGCGTGCCAGCGGAGACGGCTCTGTGTGCCCTCCCTGGCACGCGTGCCATAGGTTCGCCATCACTGGTCTAGACTTTTGATTCTTTCTGCCAATGAGAGGTTTAGTGACTGCAGTGTGGTATGCTCTTAAATGTCTTTACACGTTATGACGAGACAGATCCTTACCCTGTTCAGTGCTGAACTGGAGAGCTATTCCAGCTGCAGTGTTGAAACACATTATCCGCTTTATCCTGTACTCTATTAAATTTGTCTTTCTAGGTTGATCAGCATTCTTCGGGGAAAGAAAGAGTTTATGATGTTGTTAAGATGCAATACTTTATAAATCACAGCCTTGAAATGACCAACTTCTGTTGCTATGGCTGATGGGGTTATCCTTTGGCCTTCATCTGGACAATCTGCTGCCGAAGGTTTCAGTCTCTTTGCAAAGTGAGTGCAAACTGGTAAGTTAGGCTGCCTGTTAAATAGGTTTTGTCAGATAATTAAGGAAATTAGCACCAGGTGCCAGATTAACACCAATAACTTGCATTTGTGTTCGAATGCAGCATAACTGATCGCAGCGAAATGCATGCGCACTGCATTCCTATGTTTAACATAGGAACGCATAGTACTTGTGTTTGGCTGCATTTGGTTGTATTTGAGCTCGGATGCGTTTTTTAAAAGCAGCCTTCGAACGCAAAATGTTGTAATTTTTGTGCGTCCGTGGGCGCTTGGTTTGTCAGCAAGCATCTGCAAGCGCACAAAGAATGCATGGCAGTCAATTGAAACGTACTGCCATCTGCAAGCATCCGCAGAGAATGCTGTGCTTGTGCTGCCTGGTCTCTCTCTCTCTCCATAATGGTTTCTTATGGACATTCTTATGTGAACGCATGCAGAGAATCGCCGCTGCGTTCACTTAACAGTGTCTGCGTTTGGCACTGCGTATGCACCCCATAAGCTGCGACTCCGAACGCAAATATGAAGCCTGCCTTATTTTGATAAGTGTTCTTTTTCATTTATCTCATTTAGATTTGTATTCTGTGCTATAG
This sequence comes from Allobates femoralis, assembly GCA_033576535.1. NCBI lineage: Eukaryota > Metazoa > Chordata > Amphibia > Anura > Aromobatidae > Allobates > Allobates femoralis. The sequence continues at coordinate 187,611,632 of JARQOC010000001.1, forward strand.
AATGTATTCAATTTATAAAATAAGATTAAAATACTGCTATTTTACTCATGTTAGGATATTTTTACACATGACAAAACAATGACCTTAACATTAAGGAAATAGTGTGTTGTTCTCTAATTGTGCTCACCAGTGTACATAGACCCTGTAGCCTTTATATTATATTTATATATATGTATGTATATATACACACACCGCCAGTACCCTCTGTGCTATAAATATACAGCCCACAGCTACTAATACATATATATATACAGTGGCATATCTAGGGGGGCTGGCAGGGCATGTGCCCCGGGTGCAGCAGAATGAGGGCGCCATCGGCCTCCTGCTGCATCGCCTGAGGTCTCTCCCCAATGGCTGCATTTTCTGCCCCTTCCCCCGCCACAGGAGTTGGCTATTCTCTGCTCTTGCTCTCAGCTGACAGCAGGAGCAGAGAATCTGCTGGCCGCCGGCTCCTGCAATTCAATGTATCAGATGGCTCTATACGATGTAAGCACTGCAGCTCCCTGATTCCTGGCATTTCCAGGTCAGAAGTTGATCACGCTGCTAACATCACTCGGTGGCACTGTAGTGCAGAGGCGGCAGAATGTTTAGCAAATGGGTGGTTGTAGAGGATGGGGGCTGTTTGAGGAGCAAATGGTGGAGGGTGGAGGATGCGCTGTATGATGAGCAAATGGGGGTGTGGAGGACGGGAACTGTATGAGTAGCACATGGGGGTTATTGGATGGGGGCTGCATGAGCAGCAAATGGGGGAGGGTGGAGGATGAGGGCTGTATGAAGAGCAAACGGGGGTTAGAGGATGGGGGCTGCATGAAGATCAAATGGAGGGTAGAGGATGGGGCTGTATGAGGAGCAAGTGGGGAGGGTGGAGTATGGGGGTTGTATGAGGAGCAAATGGGGGTTATAAGATAGAGGCTGCATGAGGAGCAAATGGGGGTGATGTAGAGGATGGAGGCTGTATGAGGAGAAAATGGGGGTTAGAGGATGGGGGCTGCATGAGGAGCAAATGGGGGGTTAGAGGATGGGGCTGCATGAGGAGCAAATGGAGGGTAGATGATGGGGGTTGTATGAGGAACAAATGGGGGACGGTGGAGGATGGGGGCTGTATGAAGGAAAATGGGGGTTAGGTGATGGGGGCTGCATAAGGAGCAAATGGGGGTAGAGGATGAGGGCTGTATGAGGAGAAAATGGGGGATTAGAGAATGGGGCTGCATGAGGAGCAAATGGGGGTAGAGGAACTGGGCTGTATGAGGACCAAATATGGGAGGGTGGAGGATGGGGGCTGTATGAGGAGCACATGGGAAGTAGATGATGGGGGCTGTATGAGGAGCAAATGGGGGTTAGAGGATTGGGGCTGCATGAGGAGGGTGGAGAATGGGGGCTATATGAGGAGAAAATGAGGGTTTAGGGATGGGGGTTGCATGGAAATCAAATGGGGTAGAGGATGGGGGCTGTATGAGGAGCAAGTGGGAGGTAGAGGACATGGACTGTATGAGGAGCAAATGAGGTAGGGAGGAGAATGTGGGTTATATGAGAAAATGGGGGTTAGGGATGGGGGCTGCATGAGGATCAAATGGGGGGGTAGAGGATGGGGCATGTATGAGGAGCATATGGGGAGTAGAGGATGGGGGCTGTCTGAGGATCAAATGTGGGTGTAGAAGAATGGGGACTGTATGAGGAGCAAGTAATGGGTAGAGGATGGGGGCTGTATGAGGAGCAAGTGGGGAGGTAGAGGATGGGGGCTGTATGAGGAGCAAATGGGGAATGGAGGATGGGGGCTGTATGAGGAGCAAATAGGAGGAAGAGTGGGGGAGTATGAAGAGCAAACAGGGGTATGAGGTGCAAACGTGGGGAGAGGATGGGGGCTGTATGAGGAGCAAACAAGGGAGAGGATGGGGGAGTGTATGTTGACACAGCATGGAGCGCAAATGGGGGAATTTGAGGATGCAGAATACGAAGCAAGGCGTTGATGGGTATGGACCCAGTATGGGGAAGACATCATGAGAAGAAAGGGGGTACAATCAAGGAGCCAGTATAACTAGTGAGGGAGAGAAGGCTGCAGAACAGTATTTGGGGTGAGTAGGGATGGGTGTGGATACAGTATTAGGAGTGAGGGATTGATGACTGCTGTGGCACAGTATATGCAGTTAGGGGGATCGGTGTGGACATGGTATGAGGAGTGAGGGAGGATGGCTGTAGCACAGTACAGGGGAGTGTAGAGCTGATATTTTTACTTAGGAAAATGTTGATAATTCTGCTATTTTTAAGGGTATCGTACTGGGATGTGCTGCAGAGGATCAGAGAAGATGGACATCTTCAGAGATGAGCTGTGGATGTGAAAAGTCATTGTGTTGTCTGGACAAAATGAAGAAACTGAAAAGACGACCCCCATCAGAGACAACGTCATTTATAAAGTACTTGGATGTAAATGATTATTTGTGATATGACTAATTCTCATTAGTGCTGTGGTTCTTGTATGCTTTTATTGACAGCTGGTGGCAACAACTCCCAGTACTCCTAACCATTGTTAAGGATGTAGTAGGAGTTGTAGGTTCATGCAGTACAAATGTGTATGGGTCTGACCTGATATTACAATTGTTTTACCATGTACTGATGAATTTTGTTACTGATGAGGGGTGCGATTTCTGTAATGATGAGGGGTTCTATTTATGTATTCCTGTACCTCTGGTGGGTCTGGTGATATATTTCTATACTGATGAGGGTTTTGACTTTGTATTTCTGTACTGATGGGGCTATATGGATGTATTTCTGTACCTCTGGTGGGTCTGGTGATGTATTTCTGTACTGATGGGGTTATATGGATGTATTTATGTACCTCTGGTGGGTCTGGTGATGTTGTTTTGTGTTGTTAATTGTTCTGATCCTGTACACATCTAACAATCCGTAACATGTAACTTGTAAGCTTTCTTGATACATGGCTATGTTAATAAAGTGTTATGCCTTCTGACATTTTAAGGTTCTATGTTTTTCTTTTTTAGAAGCATTAAAGGGGTTGCCTTAAGCTTGTGATGAGTCTGCAGTCACTCTACATGTCCCTCTATTTAACTGCAGACTTCTGAATTCTCACACGCGCACACTGCTTGCTGTCAGGATTCTCTGGTGCCGGTGGTGAGAGTGGGAGGTCATGTAACGATAAGTATGCGATTTACATTCATGCAGTCATATGCTGACTAGATATGCGAGGCCTCGATCAATGAAAATTAATTGAGTGAGGCCAGACACGTTGTTATTATTATTATTATTATTATTATTAATAAGTATTTATATAGCGCTATTAGGATACATGGCGCTTTACAATTTAGAGGGTAGACATAGAAAAGTGGTCGAAGACGACAACCACAAACAGCGACAAACGATGACAGATCACAAGTAGTAATACAGGTACAATGGGGCCGGGGATCCTGTCCGCGAGGGCTCACAGTCTAAAGGGGGTGGGGAGGGAGACAGTAGGAGGGGGACAGGTGAGTTGGTGCAGTGGATAGGGTCTCAGTGTGTGTTGTAGGCTTGTAGGAAGAGGTGGGTCTTCAGGTTTTTCTTGAAGGTTCCCAGGGTCGGGGAGTGTCTGATGTGATGAGGGAGGGAGTTCCTGAGTCTGGCAGAAGCACGAGAGAAGTCTTGTGTGCGGTTATGGGAGGTGGAGATGCGGGAGGTTGAGAGAAGGAGTTCTTGGGAGGAGCGCAAGTTGCGCGAAGGGAGGTTGCGGGAGACCAGGTCGGAGATGTAGGGAGGGGACAGGTTGTGGATGGCTTTGTATGTCAGGGTTAGGGTTTTGAAGCGAGATCGCTGGGGGAAGGGGAGCCAGTGGAGGGCTCGGCGGAGAGGGGAGGCGGGAGAGTATCGGGGAGATAGGTGGATGAGTCGGGCAGCAGAGTTGAGGATGGTGCGGAGAGGATCAAGGGAGGTGGCAGGGAGGCCGGTGAGCAGGAGATTGCAGTAGTCCAGGCGGGAGATGATGAGGGCGTGGACGAGTGTCTTAGTCGTGTTGAGGTCAAGGAAGGAGCGGATGCGGGCAATGTTTTTTAGTTGAAGTCGGCAGGGGGTGGCGAGGGCTTGGATGTGGGGCTTGAAGGAGAGGGAGGAGTCGAGGATTACCCCGAGACATTTGGCATGGGGGACGGGTAAGAGGGAGCAGTCTTTAACGGTGATGGATAGGTCAGGAAGGGGGAGAGGGTTGTTAGGGGGAAAGACGATGAATTCAGTCTTGTCCATGTTGAGTTTGAGGAAGCAGGTGGAAAAGAAGGATGCAATGGCGGATAGGCATGGAGGAATTTTGGATAGAAGAGAGGAGATGTCGGGGCCAGACAGATAGAGCTGGGTGTTGTCGGCGTAGAGGTGGTAATGGAGGCCGTGTGACTCGATGAGGCTGCCTAAGCCGAGGGTGTAAATGGAGAAGAGTAGTGGTCCCAGGACCGAGCCTTGGGGGACACCTACGGAGAGGGGGTGGGGCGAGGAGGTGGTGTGGGAGTGGGTGACACTGAAGGTCCTGTCCGTCAGGTAGGAGGAGATCCAGGAAAGGGCGAGGTCAGTAATGTCAGTAATGTGACCAGAAGTATATAAATCGCATACTGGTGCTCACATGACGTCAAATCTTGCCATTGGCACGTGAGAATCCTGAAAGTGTGCAATGCACGAGTGTCCCCATTGCCGTGGTGACCTAGGTGCAGTTAGTGGCGCCATGATTACTTCCTTGCGCCTGCGCACTCATTTACCACTAGTTACGGTCTATCCATAGCGGGTTCCTCTCTATGATTATAATGCACCAGCGTTTTGACTAGTATTATTTTAATAAAAAGTATAACTATACTGCTAAAATTTTCATAAGATTAAAGTGACTATGTGCATATCACTTTTTAAAGTGTCTTTTGTGCATCCTAGTGTTAATCTCAAAACATGGGTCACCCATTCATTTAGTCTCTCTTATGGGACTGCCGTTCTACAAGTCCTCACCCTGGGTGCACATAGATCCCCAATTTAACTGGGGTAACTACTACTCCTATACTAGGGCAGGGGGACTCTTATTAGGGTTTGCCCACTATTTGCTTTGTGCATATATACTGTATACAAAAAATTATATACAATAAGTGCTACATATAGAATGAATATTTTGGTAGACACATGGTCGCACATAATGCTCTTATACCATAATGTAAAGCTCAGATCTTAGAAAAAAACTGACATAACATACAGTGTTATCTCACCAGAGATAAACTTGAGTTTCTTTATTTAGTTGTGCCCCTTGTACATCATTCACGGTTCAGTCAGCAGGGTAGGGGGGGGTACACCGCTGATGAACCTTGAATGATGTACAAGGAGCACAGCTAAATAAAGAAACTCAAGTTCATCTTGGTGAGTGCCGCTGTTTTTGTCTTACACATGTATAAGGATTATAACTCTGGAGAAAAGCGTGCAACACCTTTGAGAGGCTAATTTGGATGGTCACATGCAAGTTTGGCTTGACCCATATTCACACCCTAGAGTGCCCAGTATTTTTCCATTTTTTGATCTCCATGTACCTGTTGTTAAGTGGACCTTACTGATTATGGCATTGGTGAAAGCCCGATTGGTATGGTTCCACACATGCTTCTGGTAATGTGTAGACATCACTCTGGGTAAAATAGTGGCGGCTAGCAACTTAGTATCATAGGGTAGCCACATGCAAGAGATCATGGAAACACTCTGTTTCCAAAAGTATAAATGTTAACATCTCCACGGATAGCAATTTGGCAATGTGCGAGTTTAGTATTTGTGCCTGTGGGTGCGTGGCTGGATATTTACGCTTCCTTTCCAATCTCTCTGGTATGGAAAAAAGGGACAATCACAGCTTGTGGGCAGGAGGTATGAGCACCAGTTTTATGGACTGCAAATTGTGACGGACATAGCACAGGCAACATGGCAGTGGTTTGACCCGAAGACACAGATTTGGTACCCTAGTGTTACGCCCACCTACTGGGGTGTTTGGCTGCGATGCGGTTCTGTATACTCATTGTGCTCAGGTTGCCTTTGCCTTGGCCTCTGTTCAGGTTGGTATGGAAGATGCTACAGATGTTTTTCTCTGAAGGACTTTCAGAAGAAAAATTCCAGACAGCAGCTGAACACCTCCATGCCCTGACTTGGGCCACAGTGGGGGTGCTCTCGGGAACAGTTGACCCAGTTCTCACTCTGGTCAAAGCTTTAACCGTTGGCGCCTGTGTTGGTGTTACATATCCATCTTCCTCTGTGTTGCTGTACTTGCTATGCGTGCGAACAGTCCAGATCGGATCAGTAGATTCATCATCGACAACCTTGTCTTCCATCTAATCCTCCTTCCCAGTTGAGATTGTAGGCTGACCTGATGTCAACTGTGTGTCATCATCATTGTCCTCCACCTCTATAGACAGTAAATCAGGTTCCTCAACGTGGCTTTCTTCTGGCCATGAGTCCTCAAATACTTGCATATCAATGAACAACAGCTCCTCACATCTCTCTTCAGTGCTTCAAGGTTGGAGGCCAGAATCAACCAAAGGATACGTGCAAAACAGACCGTCACAGTGGACAAGCTGGGGTCATATGTCTCCTGTTACAGATGATGGGGAGGAAGGAGGACCAAGATGAGGATTGGATAGGCCAGCCTTCTGTGTATCAAGAGTAGACTGTGTGGTTGTGAAAGATTTGTTGCTGCTTAAGAAATGTGTAGAGGCCTTGTCTGCCATCAAAGACAAATCTGCTCTCACTCTTCTGGCTTCCAGACACGTTTACGTTCCAGAACAGGAAATTTGGCCAGAAAGATAGTGGATGCATCAAGCTTCTTCTGGCCTGTCACAGACTCAGTGCCTTGTCACACAGCAATGACAATACCACACCCATGCCCACATTCTGTACCTTAACAACTTTGTGTAAACAAATGCTAAAAGGGATATTTTTTTTCTCTGCTTTATTTAGGCTTATATCAAGTGATTATGCAGGAAAAACTGTTTCTTAACCTTTTTAGCCTGTAAAATGCAATTTAGGTGAGGTTTGGTAAGTCTTCTTGTGTGTAAAAGTGGCATAATACTGTGACAACCTTATTCCCAGAATCCTTATGTGAGTCAGAAATGCATTCAATCTAAAAACAAGGGAGACAAAGAGGTGCAGATTGTGCCTTATCACTTGTTACCACCAAAGGGTAAACCCAGATGAACCCTGCTCATCTGGTTCGGTTTTTTCACTCACAACCGGCTTGCTTGCCCGAGCTGACAGCTGCCGCAGGACCAACACCGCCACGTGTACCGTGAGAAAAGATCCAGAATCATCCAAGATAGGAGTGGTGTCTCCGGTCCACTCTGCTGCTTGGTAAATAAATAAAATAAGGATGCCCTGATGAAGTTGTATTTACACAACGAAATGCGTAGGCAAGTGGTAAAATAAACAGAGTATACACCATTACTCTGTTTATCATCTTTGGAGGTCAGCGGGGTGATTTCTTTCAACTCAGCGCTTTCTGTTTGTGCAGCTTGGTAAATGATACACAGGGAGCCAACACTTGAGGGATATGAGGTGATAGTTGGAAACAGAAGCTGGATCGAGGGAGGATTTGTTAAGGATGGGTGTGATCAAGGCATGTTTGAAGGATGATAGGAAGTGATAGGTTGAAGAGGTGGGTTAGGGCAGGAATGAGGACACTGGTGAGGTTCGGGATGAGGTGGGAGGGGAGTGGGTCAAGGGCACAAGTGGTGAGGTGCGATCATGATAGAAGGGAGGAGAGCTAATCCTCTGTCATGGCGGAAAAGCTTCTTTTAGACGAGGAGGGCTAAGCGGTGACGGGGAGGGCCGGAGAACAGTAGGTCAAAGCTTTCTTTGATTTTGTTGATCTTCTGTTTGAAGAAAGAGGCGAAGTCGTCAGCAGAGATGAGGGGAGAGGGAGGAGGTGCTGGGGGGTGGAATAGGTAGTTGAAAGTGTTGAAGAGTTGTCTGGGGTTGTGGGACAAGGCGGTTATTAGAGATGAGAAGCAGGCTTGTTTTGCGTCAGTGAGTGCAGGCTTGAAGGTAGAGAGGGACTATTTATGCATGGAGAAGTGTACCGCGGAATGGGATTTCTTCCATATCCACTCGGCCACCCTGGACGTTCAACACAACTCTTTAGTGAGGGTGGTGAGCCAGGGTTGCCTGTGTGTGCAGGTTTTCTTCTAAGTGAGGGGGGCAGTGAGATCAAGAGCTTCAGTTATTGTGGTGTTGTAGAGGGTGGCAGCAGAGTCAGCGTCGGGTGAGGAGGCTAGGTCTGTGAGAGGGAGAAGGGACTCAGAGAGTGAGTGGTAGTTAACAAGTTTAAGGTTTTAGCGGGGATGAGAGAGTTTCCCGAGAGGGGGGAGAGTGGTAGGAGGTGAGATGGAGGAGAAGATCAGCAAGTTGTGGTCAGATAGGGGGAGGGCAGAGTTTGAGAGGTCAGTGAGGGAGCAGAGGCAGGTGAAGATGAGGTCGATGGGGACGTCACATGATAAGCTGTGACCCCAAAAATATTGGCTGAAAAGGACAAAGGTGTACTTTGTACCTAACAACAGCATAAAATGCTAGTAGTACTGCTTTGGATTTGGCAAGCGCACTAGCACCAAATTAATGTGGCTGATGTGAACAGCACAAGTCTAGCATAAACCCCAAAAATAGTGGGGAGAAAGGACCAGTGCATACATTGAACTACGCAGCAGCACAAAATGCTACTACTGCTTTGGATTTGGCAAGCGCACTAGCACAGTATTAATATGGCTGATGTGGACAGCACAAGCCAAGCTGTGACCCCAAAAATCGTGGCAAATAAGGACCAGTGCATACTTTGTACCAGGCAGCACAAAATGCTACAAATCTGTGTGCTGGAAAAATGAGCTCTGCCTCTGACAACAGCTGTTGTAATATGGACACTGGAAGGACAGTTTAACCTCTCTCTACCTAATACACGATCTCTCCCTCCCTATACTGTGACCTTGTTCAGTGGTTTCAGATCTGAAAAAAGCTATGGTATTCTGGTACTATAGGGGTAGTGGCAGGCTCCTTTAAATTCTCTCCCTGCTCAAAAAAACTCTCCCTCCCTTCACTACACTGATCTAGTATACACTGCAGGTAGCCCTGAGAAGGGCTTTTGTGTTATAAAGATGCCTAAATACTCTCCCTAGCAGTTACTTGCTCTCCCTAACCTACTACAATGCTGGTTCCGGATTCAATGTAAACAAAATGGCAGCAGCAGAGCTTTTATAAACCCTATGACATTGTGCGGCCAGCTATTAACAGTAATGCCACAACCAAGATGGCTGCATCATTACTGTGATTGGTTAAGAAGCCCAGCATGTTTAGTGGCTGCAAATCAGGTGCCAAAACTGCTGGTTGGGAGATACAAATATCGCGAGGCAAGTACACAAATACTCACAATGTAACAAGTAACCTGAATACTGAACTATTCATACAAGTATCGAATAGTAGTGATTACACTCAATGATCACTAGCAGTGAACCCTACATTGGAAAAATAACTGCAATAGATCCCAGGAGCAACATCGGAACTCTGTCCAGAAAAGTGCAGTTATGGGAACAACTAAGATCCTGTGCAGAACCCTCAAATGCCCAGAAGACCTGAGAATGAGGAAGGACAAATAATCACCCCACAGGGGTGAGAAGGTGCACTTGTGGCCAAAAGTATTGACACCCCTGCAATTCTGTCAGATAATACTCAGTTTCTTCCTGAAAATGATTGCAATCACAAATTCTTTGGTATTATTATCTTCATTTAATTTGTCTTCAATGAAAAAACACAAAAAGAATTGTCCTAAAGCCAAATTGGATATAATTCCACACCAAACATAAAAAAAGGGGTGGACAAAAGTATTGGTACTGTTAGAAAAATCATGTGATGCTTCTCTAATTTGTGTAATTAACAGCACCTGTAACTTACCTGTGGCACCTAACAGATGTTGGCAATAACTAAATCACACTTGCAGCCAGTTGACATGGATTAAAGTTGACTCAACCTCTGTCGTGTGTCCTTGTGTGTGCCACATTTTAAAGCATGGAGAAAAGAAAGAAGACCAAAGAACTGTCTGAGGACTTGAGAAACCAAATTGTGAGGAAGATTGAGCAATCTCAAGGCTACAAGTCCATCTCCAAAGACCTGAATATTCCTGTGTCTACCGTGTGCAGTGTTATCAAGAAGTTTAAAGCCCATGGCACTGTGGCTAACCTCCCTAGATGTGGACGGAAAAGAAAAATTGACAAGAGATTTCAACGCAAGATTGTGCAGATGGTGGATAAAGAACCTCGACTAACATCCAAACAAGTTCAAGCTGCCCTGCAGTCCAAGGGTACAACAGTGTCAACTCGTACTATCCGTCAGTGTCTGAATGAAAAGGGACTCTATGGTAGGATACCCAGGAAGACCCCACTTCTTACCCAAAGACATAAAAAAGCCAGGCTGGAGTTTGCCAAAACTTACCTGAGAAAGCCTAAAACGTTTTGGAAGAATTTTCTCTGGTCAGATGAGACAAAAGTAGAGCTTTTTGGGAAAATGCATCAACATAGAGTTTACAGGAGAAAAAAAGAAGCATTCAAAGAAAAGAACACAGTCCCTACAGTCAAACATGGCAGAGGTTCCCTGATGTTTTAGGGTTGCTTTGCTGCCTCTGGCACTGGACTGCTCGACTGTGTGCATGGCATTATGAACTCTGAAGACTATCAAAAAATTTTGCAGCATAATGTAGGGCCCAGTGTGAGAAAGCTGGGTCTCCCTCAGAGGTCATGGGTCTTCCAGCAGAACAATGACCCAAAACACACTTCAAAAAGCACAAGAAAATGGTTTGAGAGAAAGCACTGGAGACTTCTAAGGTGGCCAGCAATGAGTCCAGACCTGAATCCCATAGAACACCTGTGGAGAGATCTAAAAATGGCAGTTTGGAGAAGGCACCCTTCAAATATCAGGGACCTGGAGCAGTTTGCCAAAGAAGAATGCAAGTTAACACTATAAATGATGAAGTAAGGTGTTGCCCTTTCACATCAGCGTTTTTTTCAAATCGCGGCAGATGCGGTGAAAAAAACGCATCTGCCGCGATTACCGCATACCGGCTGCACTTGCGGCGCGGTTGCGGTTTTTGCCATGCAAAGTATAGGCGGACTTGTGGCAGGTGCGGCAAGTGCGGTTTTGCACTTGCGGCAGGTGCGGCCGCGAAAAAAACCGCGGCTGACCGCGTTTTTTTTCGCTGCCGCACCTGCCGCAAGTGCAAGACCACACTTGCCGCATCTGCCGCAAGTCCCCCTATACTTTGTATGGGAAAAACCGCAACCGCGCCGCAAGTGGAACGGTTATGCGGCAAACGCGGCAGATGCGGTTTTTTCACCGCATCTGCTGCGAATTACGAAAAACGCTGATGTGAAAGGGCCCTTAGTTGGGTATTTTTGTGCCACAATATCGTAAGCTTGTGACCCCCCATCAAGGGCCCTTACACTCACGAGTCCCTAGCTATATGATAACTCGTATAATATTTATTGTAATATCCGAATAGGAACATTTTAAACAAAAAACTCACCGAAATTTGGTAATTTTTTTCTCTACCCCTTGCATCTAGCAGGTGGCTGCAGAAACCAAACATGAAAAAGGGGGTGGACAAAAGTATTGACACTGTTAGAAAAATCATGTGATGCTTCTCTAATTTGTGTAATTAACAGCACCTGTAACTTACCTGTGGCACCTAACAGATGTTGGCAATAACTAAATCACACTTGCAGCCAGTTGACATGGATTAAAGTTGACTCAACCTCTGTCCTGTGTCATTGTGTGTACCACATTGAGCATGGAGAAAAGAAAGAAGACCAAAGAACTGTCTGAGGACTTGAGAAACCAAATTGTGAGGAAGCATGAGCAATCTCAAGGCTACAAGTCCATCTCCAAAGACCTGAATGTTCCTGTGTCTACCGTGCGCAGTGTTATCAAGAAGTTTAAAGCCCATGGCACTGTGGCTAACCTCCCTAGATGTGGACGGAAAAGAAAAATTGACGAGAGATTTCAACGCAAGATTGTGCTGTTGGTGGATAAAGAACTTCGAGTAACATTCAAACAAGTTCAAGCTGCCCTGCAGTCTGAGGGTATAACAGTGTCAACCCGTACTATCCGTCGGCGTCTGAATGAAAAGGGACTGTATGGTAGGATACCCAGGAAGACCCCACTTCTTACCCCGAGACATAATAAAGCCAGGCTGGAGTTTGCCAAAACTTACCTGAGAAAGCCTAAAACGTTTTGGAAGAATGTTCTCTGGTCAGATGACACAAAAGTAGAGCTTTTTGGGCAAAGGCATCAACATAGAATTTACAGGAGAAAAAAAGAGGCATTCAAAGGAAAGAGCACGGTCCCTACAGTCAAACATGGCAGAGGTTCCCTGATGTTTTGGGGTTGCTTTGCTGCCTCTAGCACTGGACTGCTTGACTCCCTCAGAGGTCATGGGTCTTCCAGCAGGACAATGACCCAAAACACTTCAAAAAGCACTAGAAAATGGTTTGAGATAAAGCACTGGAGACTTCTAAGGTGGCCAGCAATGAGTCCAGACCTGAATCCCATAGAACACCTGTGGAGAGATCTAAAAATGGCAGTTTGGAGAAGGCACCCTTCAAATATCAGGGACCTGGAGCAGTTTGCCAAAGAAGAATGGTCTAAAATTCCATCAGAGCATTGTAAGAAACTCATTGATGGTTACCGGAAGCGGTTGATCGCAGTTATTTTGGCTAAAGGTTGTGCAACCAAGTATTAGGCTGAGGGTGCCAATACTTTTGTCTGGCCCATTTTTGGAGTTTTGTGTGAAATGATCAAGGTTTTGCTTTTTGCTTCATTCTCTTTTGTGTTTTTTCATTGAAGACAAATTAAATGAAGATAATAATACCAAAGAATTTGTGATTGCAATCATTTTCAGGAAGATACTTAGTATTATCTGACAGAATTGCAGGGGTGTCAATGCTTTTGGCCACAACTGTAGCTTGGATATCTTCACTATTATTCCCCTTTTCTTTTATTCTTGTCCTCATTTACCTTGACTGACTACCACATTACTACCTCTCCTATTACTTTCCCAGTATAATACTGTAGAAAAAAAATTACCAGATATTAAACATCACCATATCTACATTTAAAAACAATATCATCTTATGGGATACCTGCATACATTATTGCTCAGTATTTCTTTTTCTTTGATTATACAGCCTTCCATTCTGCAGAAGTAAAATTATTCATATTGTTTATTTATCACTGGGATTTATATTCTAAAATGTTATCATATATTATAATGAAAAAGTAGAGAATTTGCACACAGTTTCTGTGATATAAGATCCTAATAAGGTGAAATTTGTGTCAATATTCAATTTCCTAACAACAAGATCCAATAAGAGCCTGTAGGCAAATGTGGAGGCTGTACTTAGAGGAAGCAAAAGTTTTGCAGTGACAAGTTAGCAGCTCAGTAGGGATTAAGACTTTCCACATTCCCCGGCTCTCAGCTTTACACTGTGTTACTGGTACATGAAGGAATGGCTGAAAATCATGCAGTGCTTAATCAAGGAGAGGAAAATGAAATGGTGAGTACTGATGAGGGAAAAGAATAGCAGCTAATTGTCATCTCCTGCATATGTAATCACTATGTAAGAGTTACTATATGCTCTGATTATATATGTTATGTGAAATGTGTAATAATGGATGCAGTTTACACCATGTATGGCCATTGTATTGTATGAGTGATCTTTATTTTTTATGACCTACATTCACACTTGGTGTCAATGTATATTGATTGATATGGTACCAATAAATATTTAACCCCTGTTAAACATGTATTATTTCTGCAGTACCTGAGTTTCTTGAAATGATCTATTTGAGCCACAAAATTTTTTACATGAAGCATAATTTTTAAAGTGATTTTTCATCTGAATATCAGATTAAGCTTGGGGTCACACGAGCGTATGCCTTGTGCAAGTGCAATGTGAGAAATCTAATGTTTGGCAGTGGGGAAGCTCAGATTTGCAATGTTTCTTCAGCCCTATTTGGACTAGTGAAAATAATAGCAGCATGCTGTGATTGTCAGAGAGTATCAGATCTCTCGCACTCATGCAAATCTATAAGTGCAAGTTAAACATCAGATTGCACTCATATCATCTAAGTGCAGTGAGATATACCCTGAGGCCAGCAATGGGGGAGAAGGAGAGATTAATCTCTCCAATTTCTCTACACTTGTGAACCGATCACAGGATGGGTCACAGTATGATGAACTCTGCTCACACTTGTAGAAGAGCCTGATCCGAATGTCATTAGCATATCGCATCTGATGCTCTCACATTTAATAATAATATTTATTCATTTATACAGCGTTATTAATTCTATAGCACTTTACATACATCAGTAATGCTGTCCCCATTCAGGCTCACAATCTAAACATCCTATCAGTATGTCTTTGCAGTATGAGAGGAAAACCACGCAAAAACGGGGAGAACATACAAAATCCTTGCAGATGTTGTCCTTGGTGGGAATTGAACCCAGGACCTCAAGACCTCAGCGCTGCAATGCTAACCACTGAGCCGCTGTATGATCAGGGTACATAGTCGTTTATATATCTCTACAATTTATTATTTGGAGACAAGGAAAACTAATACTCACATTTTGTCCCACCTTTTTCTTGATCTCCAAATAGGCCAAAAATGTGGATCATTTTTTTCTCAATCTGTATGCATTCCTTTTGTTTACACCAGCAGCTATTATTAATTTACAAGACTAGCTACAGTTTCCATTATTACAGAATTGCATGATATCCATAAAAATCGGATATGATAGTATTGCTCAATATGACTAGGGTCACATTTGTGGTAGAAAATGCGGATCCTGATCTGGTTTTGAGCATGCAAAATGCTCAAAACCGGATCAGGATCCGCAGATCATGAGCACCCATTATAAATCTGGGTTGCCTAAATGGCAATGCGGTTACCGCATCCAGATTTGCAGCCTGCAGGAAAAATCCTGCATGCTGCATTTCTCGGAGCGGTTTCCTAACCCATAATGAGCTCCTATGGGCGCCCATCCGGCTACCGCAAGGCACATGTGAATGCCTGCGGTAGCCAAATGCTTTGTTCATCCCTGCTGCCGCAGGGATGAACAAAGGGTTAATGTTAATAATAGATGTGGGCAACATGTCTGTAGGGAGTGCCCACCCTCCCTACAGACATGTTCTCCACATAGCTCGGCATGTTAAGGGTTAATTTCTAAAATTACAGAATTGCCGGCTTTTGTCGGCTTTTACTATTTGTAATGACAGGTGGCGGCTCCTGGCTGTACAGGAGTTTACAGTACGCAAAGTGTGTAAGCATATTACAGGGCAACTTCCTCAATGAGGAGCTGTCCGTGGTGCTTACGCAAATTGCGTACTGTACATGCCGCTATCCATGGTGCTGAAAGTTTTAACATTGCTTCTATGGCCAGCGCACCGCCCTGTAATATGCTTACACACTTTGCGTACTGTAAACTCCAGTACAGCCAGGAGCCACCGTCTATCATTACAAATAGTAAAAGCCGAAAAAAGCCGGCAATACTGTAATTTTAGAAATTAACCCTTAACATGCTGATCTATGTGGAGAACATGTCTGTAGGGAGGGTGGGCACTCCCTACAGACATGTTGCCCACATCTATTATTAACATTAACCCTTTGTTCATCTCTGCGGCAGCAGGGATGAACAAAGCATTCGGCAACCGGATTGCACATTATGAGCAATCCAGTTACCGGATGCAGGTTTAGAGACACATGTTGTGTCTAAAATGTGTCTGAATGCACATTACATTACTGCATCCAGATCTGGATGCGGTAATCGCAATGTGCATTCTAAATGTGACCTTAGCCTATGACATCTGATATTTTTTGCACCGCTATAGTTTTAAATGAGTGAGTCTCATCAGATTTGTGGAATTGTTGTGTATTTCATGCAGAAAGGTGCAGAATTTTGTTGTGCATGGCGAGGGTCACACTTTAATACAGAATTGCGTTCACCGCATCCAGATCCGGATGCGGTGAACGCAATTGTCTTCCGACATTCAGCAATCCAGGAGCCAGATTGCTCAGGATGTGTAATCCTGAGCAATCCGGTTACTGGATAGTTTGCTCATCCCTGCTGCCGCAGGGATGAGCAAACTGTTCTGTGCATTGTGCAAACTATATATCTATTATATAATTGCAAATAGCTTTTTTGCCCCTTCGACTTCCGGTGTGGTGACGTGGATACGTGCGAAGCATTGGCCGCGAAGCGGCCATTGCGAGCACTTAGACTCGCAGCGGCCATTGCGACAAGTTCAAAGCCGACTCGCAATGCCCACGCAGCGAGCATTGCGAGTCTGAGACTCGCCGTTCTAGAATCCCGATGCATGTGCATCGGGCTCCCAGCTAGTTTAATTAATAAATGTTTATATACAGTCTCTAAGAGGTGCCCACTCCCCCTAGAGACCTTACACCCACTCAGGTGGGCATATGATGCTATTATGACCTCTGTACAGCAGCTGCCTCCTGACACCCTAGAGACTGTATACAAACATTTATTAATTAAATATATAGTTTGCATAATGCACAGAGCACTTTGCTTATCCCGGCAGCAGCCGGGATAAGCAAAGTATATGCGGGAACTGCATTGCTCAGGATTACACATCCTGAGCAATCCGGTTCCCGCACTGCAGATGCTAAAACCGCTCCGAAAACTGCAGCCTGCATGATTGTTACCGCAGGCTGCAGAGCCGGAGACAGAAACCGGATTGCTTGTGCAATCCGGTTTTTAGCATTGGCTCCTATGGGGAGCGTTTCTTGATCCGGTTTTGAGCTTTTTGTAAGCTCAAAACCAGATCAGGTTTAAAAAAAAAAAAAACGTTGAAGTGACCCTAGCCCATGTGTCATTTCATGTTAATGACACCTCAACAGGGCTTGTGCCCTATGTTAATGTAATTGTCATTAAAAATTTTTGTGAGGACCTGGTGAGGGGCTGCATTAATGTTTTAAAATCACTACCTTTTGCAGCCAGAGCAGGGACTTTTCTGCCTCTCCTATGCAATTTGCATAGGTGTGCAAGTTGTGCCTATTCTGAAAGTTCTGTACACACTGAACTGTCAAAAAGTGATGTAGATATCTATGGCCCGTTTCACATCTGAATTCCGGTGCGTTTGGTAGCAGTGCGCTAACGCAGGTGGAAGTGCAGTGCATGAGCTGACAAACGCATCAGAGCGCAAGTGAAGCGCATTGCGCTAGCGCCGCCATTACCTTGTATTGGCGAGCGCAGGGGAACGGAACCCGGAAGCGCAAGTGTGACCAGGCTTGTATCACAGCGCATGCGCTAAGCCGGACACACCAGAAACATCACATTACGCGTTTCTGGTGCGTACGGACTAGCACACACGCTGTCACACAGGCCCTGTCACACTTGCGCTTCTGGGTTCTGTTCTCCTGCGCTCACCCATACAAAGTAATGGCAGCGCTAGCGCAATGCGCTTCATTTGCACTCTGATGCGCTTGTCAGCGCATGCACTGCGCTACCACCTGCGCTAGCGCATTGCTGCCAAAGACAACAGAGCTCAGATGTGAACTGGACCTATGTCAATTTTGACAGTTCAGTGCATAGCAAACTTTCAGAATAGGCAAAGCTTGCACACCTACGCAAATTGCATAGGAGAGGCAGAGAAGTCCCGGCTCTGGCTGTAAAAGCAGTGATTATAACAAAATAATGGTTTTAAAACATTAATACAGCCCCTCACCAGGTCCCCACAATTTTGATACATGCTCACAATAAATTTCAATGACAATTGCACACATTAACATAGGGCACAAGCTATGTTTCTGAGTCGGGGATCGGGGAATTTAGTGCGAAAAAACCCACAGCAAGAAATGACATGCTGCAGATTTTTCCGCATTAAAATACATATCTGCTGCAGATAGGAATTAGCAAAACCCATATGCTTTGCTGGGAAAACATTCTGCTGCAGATTTGGTGGAGATCTGCTACGTATACACAGCAAATATTCACCAAATATGCAGCAAAAAACGCATCGTGCGAATGGGCCTTAAGGGTTGCCATGAAAACATCTACATATAGTCATACATTGTATTTGTCGCTTGCTCTATAGGCCAGGAGCACACGTTTTATGGATCCATGCCTGATTCACCTGAAAGAGGCCAGAAGAATGCGCTATTAAAGGGGTTGTCCAGGCTTTTGCAATAATTCATATGTGTATCTAGGCTGCAAAATGTTGACAATTTGCATTATACTTGCTGTCAACATTTTGCAGGGTTTCCTACATAACCCATACTTGCTGCTGGCAGGGAACGTCTAATGGCACCTTTACACGCCGCTACGGAAGGTTGGAAACAATCGGGTGTCGGAGACAAATGTATCTTGCACCGTCAAAACAACCCGAGGTAGCGGCGTGTAAACTAGGTTGTTGCCACCCGTCACTGTCGACACCTGTTTCAGAGCAGTGCTCTAAAACAGGTTGGTTTCAACCCAATGGTAGCAGCGTCTAAATGAGGTATGGTAAGGTTTTTTCGTCACCTAGTTAACTCCCTGGGGTGTGACACAGCCTCCGGGAAACCGCCCCCCCTCAGCGATCATTGGTGGAAGCTCCTGCGTTACGATTGGTTGTCGCTGCATAGGGCGGCATATTTAAGGAGATGACCAGTCACACTACACAATTGCAATTGCATCATGTATTAGCCAGCCTTCCTGCGCTGGCTGGCCAATCATGATGCTATTGCATTGTCCAATCATTGTACGAGCGTCTTGTAATCCACGACTCTGGCACGCCTATGTGTTGTCCCTGCTGCCCCAGGTCCTCCCATATTACCTTCTGTAGCGGCGTGTAAATGAGGGACCGTGCTCTACAGAAGGTAACTTGTGGCACCCGGCGGTGCCTCCAGAGATAGATTAAACCGTCTGTAGAGCACTTTGTAGCGGCGTGTGAAGGCGGCATCGGGTACCGTTTGCAACCGTTGGAACGTGCTCGTGCACGTGAAGCACCCGGTTGTTTCCAACCTTCTATAGCGGCGTGTAAAGGTACTATTAGGGGAGTGTTTGTGCATGGAAATGGAGAACTGGTAATTTCCTCCCAGTCTCCTTCAATCACACCCCTATTCCCAGTATGGCCAGCCACTCCCAGGCCCGCCCCCTCTCCACTCTCATTATGCCCGGCCACCCCCAGCCCCTAATGTCACCACCCAATCCCATTGTCTCCACTGCACTTACACACTGTACCGAATCAGCAGTTGTAAAGGTGATTCAGTACAGTGTGTCAGTGCAGGAGGGACCGCTGCACACGTGTGCTCTCACCCTTTTTGTTCGGTGCCCTGGAGCCATGGTCCTGTGTGCTGCAGCCTGGGTGTTGTCTGTGTGCTGCTGCAGCCTGACGCTTCTTCTCCTTCTATTGTCCTCCCGTCCTCCCTTACAATAGACCAGGCAGCAGTATAGTGAGCACCGCTTCACTGACTCTGTGCCCGCCCACTACCTCCAGTGCCGTAAAGCTGGCGGCGGTATAGTGAGCACCGCTTCACCGGCTCTGTGCCCGCCCACTACCTCCGATACCATAGAGCTGGCGGTGTTATAGTGAGCACCGCTTCACCGGCTCTATAGTACAGGAGCAAGTACAGAGCCGGTGGAGCGGTGCTCACTATACCGCCACCAGCTCTATGGTACCGGAGGTAGCGGGCGGGCAAAGAGCCGGTGAAGCAGTGCTCACTATACCTCCGCTGACTCTATTGTAAGGGAGGACAAGAGGAGGAAAAGATGCATCAGGCTGCATCAGCACACAGACGACACCCAGGCTGCAACACACAGGACCACGGCTCCAGGGCACAGAACCCAATGGGTGAGAGCACACGTGTGCAGCAGTCCCTCCTGCACTGACATATTGTACCGAATCGCCTTCACAGCTGCTGATTCGGTACAGTGTGTGAGTGCAGTGGGGTCAGTGGGGATGGGTGGTGACATTAGGGGCTGGGGGTGGCTGGGCATAGTGAGAGTGGAGAGGGGGCGGGCCTGTAACATCCTGGGGATGACTGGCCATACTGGGAATAGGGGAGGGGGCTTGATTGTATGAGACTGGGAAGAAATAACCAGTTCTCCATTTCCATGCACAATCACGCCTCCAAGACGTTCCCTGCCAGCCGTAAATATGTGTTATCTAGGAAACCCCGCAAAATGTTGACAGCAAGTATATTGCAAATTGTCAACATTTTGCAGCCTAGGTACACATATGAATTATTGCAAAAGCCCGAACAACCCCTTTAACCCATTACTTGCCAAATTAACAATTTTTCTTTTCAAAAATTGGTGTATGAAAGCTCTCTGGGTGGAAGAATATTCAATTAAAAATGACAATGACATGATTTCCTGTTTTGAAAACATTCATTTTACGAACACAACACAAAAAATTGGACCTAATTATAAAATCTTAGTTGCTAGAAGCAAAAGATTAGGCGTCCCAAAAAAAGGACATTGGTAGATAATGGGTTAAGGAAAGAAAAGATTACTGGCTAGGAGCACTGGGGAGCACAAATAAGGAGATTAACTATGGGTTAAGACGTTTATTTACCACAACGCGTTTCCACAACGGATTGTTGTCTTCCTCAGGTGATTTTCATTAAATGGTGAAAATGGACACATTAAATAGTATCACAAGCCAATCATAGAATATTAATTAATGTCACTCTATTAACTCTGTCCATCCCATATACCCCGAGGTATGAAAGCGCTCAGTGGAAATAAATAATAAAGATAAAAACATATAGCATATAAAACATACAATATTCACAAATATCATATAACATTAATCAATTAAAACTAAAACAGAATCATAAATATATATATAAAAAAATGTGAACTATATAAAACAAAAAAAGAAAAAAAAATCATTTTTTATTTTTCTCTCTTTTTTTTCCTTTTTGTTTCTTTTATTTCTTCTACTTTTTTTTCTTTTTCTCCTTTCCATATTTGTGTCAAACCATATATAATAGTATACATGCACTTTCCAAGAAAGGAACCAAGAATTTGACTTGCATCCATGTTCAAAAAGTGCACATACATTAACCATCAATAAAATGGTGCTGAATGCACCTCATATTCCCTATATAGAATACGCTTATATATACCATCATTAAAAATACACTTATATTATACCATCATTAAAATAGTGCAGAAACATTAAATAAAATAATGTACTAGTACAAAAATCAATACATGACCATAAAAGGAGAGTGGACTTATCAATAAGAAATTATGAAATAACCATAAAGAACTAGGGGTGAACTCATCATTACTTAGGTCCCTTCCACATCTGCGCCCACGCCGGGATCTGGCCGACCCAGACAGAAATTTATCCTGGCGATATGTGGCGATATAACGTGCGCGCTCACGTTTTTCATCGCCGCCTCGGATCGCCGATGGCGACTTTACACGCCGCAATATCGCCCTGAAGCTAAGGCGCTGTGTCGCTCCGGAAATCACCTCACCTACAGTGGAAGCAAGTACGCTCCATTCCATCGCCGCTTCTCACGCCGCAATTTCCAAGGCAATGTGGGCGTACATGTTCAGCGTGGCGAGGAGATAGGCATGCCACAGTGGTTTACACCGCGCCCCATACACGCTCACTGCACAGCCAATGGGAACACAGTAGGCCACACCAATCATCTCAGACGGGGCGCGGACTACATCACGTTGAGGCACGCCTACGGCAAATCATAGACAACGCTCTTTCCATCACTATCACCCTGTCACACGCCACAACATGGAAATATCGCCCTGCCGATTGTGGCTGATTACTGAGCACTGTTCAGGAATCGGGCGACGGCCGAGGCCCAATCACACGCCGCAGCCGTGAGGCAATTTCACGGCGATTGCTCCGGGGCATCATATCGCCTTTCAGATTTCCAAGCGATATTGCGGCGTGTGACGGTACCTTTAAACGCAAGAACTGTATCTCCATTTTTGACATGGATAACGTGAACTGGAGACCGCAAGAGTTGTCATTCAGTACATGGGTGAATTCCAATGCTCTATCTTCAGGGGCATCCCAAATAAAAGAGAGAGAGAGAAAAAGAAAAAAAAGAGAGAAGAGAGAAGAAAAAAAAAAAGAAAGAGAAAAGGAAAAAAAAAAAAGAAAGGAAGAAAAGAAAAGAAGATTTTTATTTTTTTTGTTTTATATAGTTCACATATATTTTTGTTATATATATTTATGATTCTGTGTTAGTTTTAGTTTTAATTGATTAATGTTACATGATATTTGTGAATATTGTATGTTTTATATGCTATATGTTTTTATCATTATTATTGATTTCCACTGATGCACTTGGTGGTCATTCCATGAGGTTGTCTCAGGTTACTCAGTGGGTATCACGCAGCAACGAATCCCGCTGTTTGACCTGAGATAACCTCATTGGCGTCAGCGCTCGTAACACAAGCTTCGTCATGAGAGCCACGATATCAAACAAGACGTTGCAGATATAACTCTCTAGTATCATTAGACAGCATTAAACATACTGATTTAGGTTATGGAGAGTTTTTGACCCAATGATTTAGAGCACAAGTTTAACTGCTTTTCATAAAGATGCTTTTATTGATTCATCAAGAAGATTAAAAATTGCAGGTACAAAGTGCTTAGAAAGTATAAAAGATAAGTTATACATGGATCTGGATTAGAGAGGACACTAAGGGGTTAGGGTCTTCTTGTCTCCCACTCCAGGACATATTCATGGTAGCAGATTCTAACAAAAACCATTGTGCAGTTCTAGTATAAATGTGGCTAAGAGCTACAGCTTGTAGTGTATAGAGGGTTCAATACCATGTCACCCTACTAATACAGCAACCACTGACTAATAACTCAGACCCATTATCTACTATATAATTGCCGTAGGCACGTTTGTGTCGGCCCCCGGCACGCCGTGGCTATGTCACACTGTGACGTCACCACGTGCGAGGCATTGCCCGCGTAGCGGGCATTGCGACCCCTCGCCGCTGTCATCCCGCTCCGGAGCAGCTGCTGTCAGCACATGCTGACACAGTGCTCCGGAGCCTGTGCCCCTGTCATCCCGCTCCGGAGCAGCTGCTGTCAGCACATGCTGACACAGTGCTCCGGAGCCTGTGCCCCTGTGCCCCAGCTCCGGAGCAGCTGCTGTCAGCACATGCTGACACAGTGCTCCGGAGCCTGTGCCCCTGTGCCCGTGTCATGCCCGCGCCCCCCTGGGTCGGAAGTTCCGTCTGCCCGCCAGCCAGTACCGTAGCTAGCGGGTGGGCAGGGGGGCCTAGCGCATCGTGCCACTCGGCATGAGGGGCCCATTGCCTCCACCCCCTGGGGGGCCCCGTGCTGACACCAGCCGCCCGCCGTGCGCCCGGAGAGGAGGGAGGACGGAACTTCCTGTCCGGCAGCTCTGCCCGCCCCTCCTCTCCTCCTACAGCACACGCACGCCGGCCGCGGTGAGTCTGCACTCCCCCCGGCCCTCACATCTGTCTGACAGCACCCCCCCCGGTCCTCACATGGGGGTCCTGGGTGCTGATCTTGCCCCAGGGCCCGGAGCATGCCAGCTACGCCTCTGCGCTCCAGCCTCTGCCCTCCAGCCTCCGCTCTCCTTTCCAGCCTCTGCTCTCCCCTCCAGCCTCCGCTCTCCCCTCCAGCCTGTGCTCTCCCCTCCAGCCTCCACTCTCCCCTCCAGCCTCCGCTCTCCCCTCCAGCCTCTGCCCTCCAGCCTCTGCCCTCCAGCCTCCGCTCTCCCCTCCAGCCTCTCCCCTCCAGCCTCCGCTCTCCCCTCCAGCCTCTCCCCTCCAGCCTCTGCTCTCCCCTCCAGCCTCTGCCCTCCAGCCTCTGCTCTCCCCTCCAGCCTCCCCTCCAGCCTCTGCTCTCCCCTCCAGCCTCCGCTCTCCCCTCTGCCCTCCAGCCTCTGCCCTCCTGCCTCCGCTCTCCTCCCCCTCCAGCCTCTCCCCTCCAGCCTCTGCTCTCCCCTCCAGCCTCCACTCTCCCCTCCAGCCTCCCCTCTTCCCTCCAGCCTCCACTCTCCCCTCCAGCCTCCCTCTCCCCCTCCCAGCCTCTGCCCTCCACACGCCTCCGCTCTCACCCTCCAGCCTCCGCCTCTCCCTCCAGCCTCTGCCTCCCCCTCCAGCCTCCGCTCTCCCCTCCAGCCTCCGTTCTCCTCTCCAGCCTCCCTTATGCCCTCCAGCCTCTGCCATCCAGCCTCCGCTCTCCCCTCCAGCCTCTCCCCTCCAGCCTATCCCCTCCAGCCTCCGCTCTCCCTCCAGCCTCCGCTCTCCCCTCCAGCCTCCGCTCTGCCCTCCAGCCTCCGCTCTGCCCTCCAGCCTCCGCTCTGCCCTCCAGCCTCCGCTCTCCCCTCCAGCCTCTGCTCTCCCCTCCAGCCTCTGCTCTCCCCTCCAGCCTCCGCTCTCCCTTCCAGCCTCCGCTCTCCCCTCCAGCCTCCGCTCTCCCCTCCAGCCTCCGCTCCCTCCACCCCTCTCCAGCCTCCGCTCTCCCTCCAGCCTCCGCCTCCGCCTCCAGCCTCCGCTCTGCCCTCCAGCCTGCCTCCAGCCTCTCCTCCCTCCAGCCTCCGCTCTCCCCTCCAGCCTCGCTCTGCCCCTCCAGCCTCTGCTCTGCCCTCCAGCCTCCGCTCTGCCCTCCAGCCTCGCTCTGCCCTCCAGCCTCTGCTCTGCCCTCCAGCCTCGCTCTGCCCTCCAGCCTCCGCTCTGCCCTCCAGCCTCCGCTCTCCCTCCAGCCTCCGCTCTGCCCTCCAGCCTCTGCTCTGCCCTCCACCTGCCTCCCTGCTCGCTCTCCCCTCCAGCCTCTCCCCTCCCCTCCAGCCTCCGCTCTCCCCTCCAGCCTCTCCCCTCCAGCCTCCGCTCTCCCCTCCAGCCTCCGCTCTCCCCTCCAGCCTCCGCTCTCCTCTCCAGCCTCCGCTCTGCCCTTCAGCCTCCGTTCTCCCCTCCAGCCTCTGCCCTAAAGCCTCTGCCCTCCAGCCTCTCCCCTCCAGCCTTTCCCCTCCAGCCTCTCCTTTCCAGCCTCCAGCCAATCCCCTCCAGCCTCCAGCCAATCCCCTCCAGCCTCCGCTCTCCCCTCCAGCCTCTGCTCTCCCTTCCAGCCTCCGCTCTCCCCTCCAGCCTCTGCCCTCCCCTCCAGCCTCCGCACTCCCTTCCAGCCTCCGCTCTCCCCTCCAGCCTCCGCTCTGCCCTCCAGCCTCCGCTTTCCCCTCCAGCCTCCGCTCTCCCCTCCAGCCTCCGCTCTCCCCTCCAGCCTCCGCTCTCCCCTCTCCCCTCCAGCCTCTGCCCTCCAGCCTCTGCCCTCCAGGATCCGCTCTCCCCTCCAGCCTTTCCCCTCCAGCCTCCGCTCTCCCCTCCAGCCTCTGCCCTCCAGCCTCTCCCCTCCAGCCTCTGCCCTCCAACCTCCGCTCTCCCCTCCAGCCTCTCCCCTCCAGCCTCTCCCCTCCAGCCTCTGCCCTCCAGCCTCTCCCCTCCAGCCTCTCCCCTCCAGCCTCTCCCCTCCAGCCTCTGCTCTGCCCTCCAGCCTCCGCTCTCCTTTCCAGCCTCCGCTCTCCCCTCCAGCCTCCACTCTCACTTCCAGCCTCCGCTCTCCCCTCCAGCCTCCGCTCTGCCCTCCAGCCTCTGCCCTCCAGCCTCCAGCCTCTGCCCTCCAGCATCCGCTCTCTCCCTCCAGCCTTTCCCCTCCAGCCTCCCCTCTCCCCTCCAGCCTCTGCCCTCCAGCCTCTCCCCTCCAGCCTCTGCCCTCCAGCCTCTGCCCTCCAACCTCCGCTCTCCCCTTTAGCCTCTCCCCTCCAGCCTCCGCTCTCCCCTCCAGCCTCTGCCCTCCAGCCTCTGCCCTCCAGCCTCTGCCCTCCAGCCTCCGCTCTCCCCTCCAGCCTCTGCCCTCCAGCTTTCGCTCTCCCCTCCAGCCTTTCCCCTCCAGCCTCCGCTCTCCCCTCCAGCCTCTGCCCTCCAGCCTCTGCCCTCCAGCCTCCGCTCTCCCCTCCAGCCTCTGCCCTTCAG
Source organism: Allobates femoralis (assembly GCA_033576535.1). NCBI lineage: Eukaryota > Metazoa > Chordata > Amphibia > Anura > Aromobatidae > Allobates > Allobates femoralis. The sequence goes on from JARQOC010000001.1 coordinate 187,637,636, forward strand.
CCTCCGCTCTCCCCTCCAGCCTTCGCTCTAGCCTCTGTTCTCCCCTCCAGCATCTGCCCTCCAGCCTCCGCTCTCCCCTCCTGCCTCTGCCCTCCAGCCTTCGCTCTCCCCTCCAGCCTTTCCCCTCCAGCCTCTGCCCTCCAGCCTCCAACCTCTGCCCTCCAGCCTCCGCTCTCCCCTCCAGCCTCTGCCCTCCAGCCTCCACTCTCCCCTCCAGCCTCTCCCCTCCAGCCTCCGCTCTCCCCTCCAGCCTCCACTCTCCTCTCCAGCCTCCGCTCTGCCCTTCAGCCTCCGTTCTCCCCTCCAGCCTCTGCCCTAAAGCCTCTGCCCTCCAGCCTCTCCCCTCCAGCCTTTCCCCTCCAGCCTCTCCTTTCCAGCCTCCAGCCAATCCCCTCCAGCCTCCAGCCAATCCCCTCCAGCCTCCGCTCTCCCCTCCAGCCTCTGCTCTCCCTTCCAGCCTCCGCTCTCCCCTCCAGCCTCTGCCCTCCCCTCCAGCCTCTGCCCTCCAGCCTCTGCTCTGCCCTCTAGCCTCTGCCCTCCCCTCCAGCCTCCCCTCTCCCCTCCAGCCTCTGCTCTCCTCACCCCTCCATATGCAATGTACAGTATCTACTATATAATTGCCGTAGGCACTTCCGTGTCGGTCCCCGAAAAGACCGTGGCTATGTCACTCTGTGACGTCAGCACGGCGAAGCATTGGCCGCGTAGCGGCCAATGCGAGTCGCTGGCCGAAAATCGAACCAGAGGCTCGGCCTCAAAGTTAACGATTTACCGGTCAGGTAGCGCGAGCAATGGCCGCGAGGCCATTGCGAGTCGCTGCCTGAGCCGCGCTTCTAATTGGTCGGCGCCAGCGAGTCGTTACACTTGCGGCGCGCTTGCGGTAATCCTCATACAAAGTATAGTATTCTAGACACCCGATGCATTTGCATCGGGCTCACAGCTAGTACATCATATTTAGCAACATAGAAATTGTGCCAAAGCTTACCCATGTCAGTGCCAGAATGTGGAGATGACCACTAGGGGACACCCCAACGCGTTTCCCTGATGCTTCCTCAGGGGGCATGTTTGGCCATGTCTCCCCCATCCTTATATACCCCCCCCCCCACCCCTCTCGCCACCTGCCTCCAATTCGCGCTGCTCCACGCCGCAAATGGGCGGCCGCGCTGCCCCGAGCAGCGGCTTCCGGCCTTCACACACCGGAAGCGCGTCATTTGACGCACCTTCCTGTGTTACTGAAGCCTTACGCCGCAGCCCGAGGCCGCGCGACCGCGCATGCGCGGACCGCAACCGCCATTTTGAAAGAGGGCATAGATGCCTGCTCTATTATATATACTTTCCAGATTAGGTGAAAAAGTTAGATGGACACTATACGGCTATGACATCACTTAGTAACCCGGATACAACCCCATAAATGAGTTCAGATGTTAACTTCTATATATATATATACAAGGATACTATATGTGCATAAAATCTTGATACACACAGAATTATACATATACACAAACAATATGTTTATATATGACGCTCTCGTTATCCATATATTCTGATGTCCTCCTTCATATAGCATCCATAGAAGTGATGCAGGTTACACTGTCCTGGCGCCACTGTAAAGGTCCAAATCGATATGACATCCAGATAGTAAACGTACAGGTGTAGAGTGGGGGAGGGGAAGGATACAGAACAGCTAAAAACACAGACAAACAATAAAAAACAGTTAAAACCATATTACAAAATGCCAAAAGGAACCCTCAGGAAAACCTGAGGGTCCACAGCATAGTCAACGGCTCAGATCCCACACGTATAGCCAATCAAAAGACAAGAATATCTATCCACATTATGGATAGGATATAAATCCTCCTCCAAATTGGAAGGAAGATCATATCCACATCCTTCTATCAAGAAGCTTGATAGTTTACTTCAAAAATCAGAGATATGACACAAAACTTAGTTTTTCATTAAGACCATCTGGGGACTGTGTCCCCAGACGGACTATCCATTGGCATTCCCTCCTTGCAAGAGCTTTTTTATAGTCTCCCCCTCTCGCTCCCAAATGGCACACGTCTAAAGCTTTAAATTGTCTTTTAGACTGTTACTCCTTCTCGCAGTCAGTAGCGGTTTTTCCGTGACTACGTCACTTAGTCCAGGTACTAGTTTCAGAATCCCCCAGTGTCTCTTTAGGATTCCCCTAATCCTGTTCCATTTGTCATTATAGGTTGTTATGAAACGAACCATCTGGGTTCCTTGATTTTCCCTCCTCTCCTTATGCCGGTCACTCCCCAACAAGAGGGTATTTCTATCCCTCCTCCGGGCCTCTGTGTACCCCCGCTTAATGCACCGCTTACTATAGCCCTCGCCAGAAAACGATCTCTCAGGTCTTTAGCCTGTCCCTCAAAAAAACCATCCGTTGAACATACTCTCCTGGCTCTTAGGTATTGACCTACAGGGATCGCCGAGATCGTTGCTGGGGTATGGGCCGAGGAAGCGTGCAGTACTGCGTTTACTGATGTGGCTTTTCTGTGCATATCAGTTTGTATGGATCCGTCGGGGTGGATGTAGAGTTTAATATCTAAAAAATCCACCGATGATGTGTGATGTGTGTAGGTTAATCTTATGTTATATTCATTAGAGTTTAAGTATCCCAAAAAGGTCTCCAATTGGGATACTGGTCCCTTCCACAACATCAACACATCATCGATGTATCTCATCCACGAAAGTACCTGGGTGGCGGCCCGGGCGCCCCCCCCGAAAATCTCTCTCTCCCAATAGCCGAGAAAGAGATTCGCGTAGGAGGGCGCGCAGGCCGCCCCCATTGCTGTCCCCCGCTGCTGGAGGAAGAACCGGTCTTTAAAGAGGAAAAAATTATGTGTCAGGATATACTCTAGGAGATCCAGAATCAAGACACTGAGGGATTCTTCCATACTACTACTTTCCAGATAGAAGGCTACAGCCCTAAGTCCATCATGATGACAGATTGATGAATACAGAGATTCAACATCTGCTGTAACTAGACGTGTGTCAGAGTCCACAAAGATCCCATCAACTTGCCTCAGGACGTCCGATGTATCACGGACATAGGAGGGCAGCGTTTCCACAAGTGGATGCAGGTAATACTCAATGAACCTGCACACTGGGTCACACAGCCCCCCTATCCCGGACACAATCGGACGCCCCGGGGGGTTGAGGGGATCTTTGTGGATCTTTGGGAGAAGATAGAAGGTTGGGACTATAGGCTCTTTAATCAAGAGTCCTTCCCATATCTTTTTTGGGATTATACCATCCTGATATGCCTTATCCACAATCTCAAATAATTGAGACATGAAACTTTTTAAGGGATTATAAGACAAACCTGAATAATTTTCTTTGCTTTTTAACTGTTTGAAGGCTTCACGTTCATACATTTGCACAGGCCAGATAACCACATTCCCCCCCTTGTCCGCAGGTTTTATAACTACATCTTGTAGTGCCCTCAGCTCTCCCACAGCTATTCTTTGATGGTATGATAAATTGTCGGCTCCTTCACGGTGACCAGACAATTTTTTTAAATCTTGTGCCACTAATCTGTGGAAGGTCTCTATTTCTGGGCATGTGGACAGAGGGGGGAATGTGGTTGATCGTGGATATAGTGACCTAGGGAAATCATGGGAATTACCTCCTACGTTATCCTCCTCTCCTTCTTCTAGATCCTCCAAGATCCCAATGATGTCCTGCTCCTCTCCTTTCACGTCAGCATCTGTTTTTTCTCCTTTTTTATGAAGTTTTTTGAGGATTAACTTGCGGGTAAAGAGATTCAGATCTTTTAAAGCTATAAAAAAGTCAAAGTTATTCACAGGTACAAAAGATAACCCCAATCTCAGCACTTCCAATTGGTGCAGTGTAAGTACATGTGAAGAAAGATTGACTACCTGCAAGTTGCTGCCCCGGCTCTTCTTGCCCTGTGGTTCTGGAGGTGTTATACTTCGTTTGCCTTTCTCTTTACCCACATTGAAATCCTCTCTTGGTAGGGGTGGCCAGTTTTTACTGCCTCCTTGTGGTTCTTCTAGTGACGATAGTGAGGATATGGAGCTCGGACTCATAAGTGGTTCTACTGTAGGATCCTTAGATGGCATTTTGGGTGGACTTTTCGGCGTATTCTTAGGGGAGCCATGCGGCTTTTTTCTCCCACTCTTCCATCTATACACCGTGTGGTTTTTGTAGTCCGACACATCCCTTTTATATTTTTTAGTTTTTGTAGTTAGTATTTCCTTTTCCCATTTCACAAAACTATTCTCTAGGTCACCGTTTAGTTTTGCCAGTGCCTCCCCAGACAGTTCTATATTCAGTTTGGCTTGAATTAGATTTATCTCTGTTTCAATAGACTCCAAAGACCTTTCGTTCAATTTGACCAAAAGGCCCATGTATCCCTTTGAGCATTTAGTGGACAGATCTTCCCATTGACTCTTGATTTCAAGATCCTCCACCTTGAATGAAGGGAAGACTTGTATTCTAAGTCCTCTAGGTATTAAATCTCTAGTGAGGTAGCGTTCCAAGAACGCCTTGTTCCACCATATTCTCGTCTTTTGATTGAGTAACTGTTTCAATCTCGCCGTCTGACCTGCTGTGGCCCTTAGGTCGGGATTAACTGGTATCCCTGTTGTGTCATCAAATACCAAATCCAGTTTCGAGCGCCAGGATGTCTCCCTGGCCTTATGATCCATATTACCTAGAAACACTGCTGTGTGTTTATCACAGCGGTGTTTCTAGGTAATATGGATCATTAGGCCAGGGAGACATCCTGGCGCTCGAAACTGGATTTGGTATTTGATGACACAACAGGGATACCAGTTAATCCCGACCTAAGGGCCACAGCAGGTCAGACGGCGAGATTGAAACAGTTACTCAATCAAAAGACGAGAATATGGTGGAACAAGGCGTTCTTGGAACGCTACCTCACTAGAGATTTAATACCTAGAGGACTTAGAATACAAGTCTTCCCTTCATTCAAGGTGGAGGATCTTGAAATCAAGAGTCAATGGGAAGATCTGTCCACTAAATGCTCAAAGGGATACATGGGCCTTTTGGTCAAATTGAACGAAAGGTCTTTGGAGTCTATTGAAACAGAGATAAATCTAATTCAAGCCAAACTGAATATAGAACTGTCTGGGGAGGCACTGGCAAAACTAAACGGTGACCTAGAGAATAGTTTTGTGAAATGGGAAAAGGAAATACTAACTACAAAAACTAAAAAATATAAAAGGGATGTGTCGGACTACAAAAACCACACGGTGTATAGATGGAAGAGTGGGAGAAAAAAGCCGCATGGCTCCCCTAAGAATACGCCGAAAAGTCCACCCAAAATGCCATCTAAGGATCCTCCAGTAGAACCACTTATGAGTCCGAGCTCCATATCCTCACTATCGTCACTAGAAGAACCACAAGGAGGCAGTAAAAACTGGCCACCCCTACCAAGAGAGGATTTCAATGTGGGTAAAGAGAAAGGCAAACGAAGTATAACACCTCCAGAACCACAGGGCAAGAAGAGCCGGGGCAGCAACTTGCAGGAAGTCAATCTTTCTTCACATGTACTTACACTGCACCAATTGGAAGTGCTGAGATTGGGGTTATCTTTTGTACCTGTGAATAACTTTGACTTTTTTATAGCTTTAAAAGATCTGAATCTCTTTACCCGCAAGTTAATCCTCAAAAAACTTCATAAAAAAGGAGAAAAAACAGATGCTGACGTGAAAGGAGAGGAGCAGGACATCATTGGGATCTTGGAGGATCTAGAAGAAGGAGAGGAGGATAACGTAGGAGGTAATTCCCATGATTTCCCTAGGTCACTATATCCACGATCAACCACATTCCCCCCTCTGTCCACATGCCCAGAAATAGAGACCTTCCACAGATTAGTGGCACAAGATTTAAAAAAATTGTCTGGTCACCGTGAAGGAGCCAACAATTTATCATACCATCAAAGAATAGCTGTGGGAGAGCTGAGGGCACTACAAGATGTAGTTATAAAACCTGCGGACAAGGGGGGGAATGTGGTTATCTGGCCTGTGCAAATGTATGAACGTGAAGCCTTCAAACAGTTAAAAAACAAAGAAAATTATTCAGGTTTGTCTTATAATCCCTTAAAAAGTTTCATGTCTCAATTATTTGAGATTGTGGATAAGGCATATCAGGATGGTATAATCCCAAAAAAGATATGGGAAGGACTCTTGATTAAAGAGCCTATAGTCCCAACCTTCTATCTTCTCCCAAAGATCCACAAAGATCCCCTCAACCCCCCGGGGCGTCCGATTGTGTCCGGGATAGGGGGGCTGTGTGACCCAGTGTGCAGGTTCATTGAGTATTACCTGCATCCACTTGTGGAAACGCTGCCCTCCTATGTCCGTGATACATCGGACGTCCTGAGGCAAGTTGATGGGATCTTTGTGGACTCTGACACACGTCTAGTTACAGCAGATGTTGAATCTCTGTATTCATCAATCTGTCATCATGATGGACTTAGGGCTGTAGCCTTCTATCTGGAAAGTAGTAGTATGGAAGAATCCCTCAGTGTCTTGATTCTGGATCTCCCAGAGTATATCCTGACACATAATTTTTTCCTCTTTAAAGACCGGTTCTTCCTCCAGCAGCGGGGGACAGCAATGGGGGCGGCCTGCGCGCCCTCCTACGCGAATCTCTTTCTCGGCTATTGGGAGAGAGAGATTTTCGGGGGGGGCGCCCGGGCCGCCACCCAGGTACTTTCGTGGATGAGATACATCGATGATGTGTTGATGTTGTGGAAGGGACCAGTATCCCAATTGGAGACCTTTTTGGGATACTTAAACTCTAATGAATATAACATAAGATTAACCTACACACATCACACATCATCGGTGGATTTTTTAGATATTAAACTCTACATCCACCCCAACGGATCCATACAAACTGATATGCACAGAAAAGCCACATCAGTAAACGCAGTACTGCACGCTTCCTCGGCCCATACCCAGCAACGATCTCGGCGATCCCTGTAGGTCAATACCTAAGAGCCAGGAGAGTATGTTCAACGGATGGTTTTTTTGAGGGACAGGCTAAAGACCTGAGAGATCGTTTTCTGGTGAGGGGCTATAGTAAGCGGTGCATTAAGCGGGGGTACACAGAGGCCCGGAGGAGGGATAGAAATACCCTCTTGTTGGGGAGTGACCGGCATAAGGAGAGGAGGGAAAATCAAGGAACCCAGATGGTTCGTTTCATAACAACCTATAATGACAAATGGAACAGGATTAGGGAATCCTAAAGAGACACTGGGGGATTCTGAAACTAGTACCTGGACTAAGTGACGTAGTCACGGAAAAAACCGCTACTGACTGCGAGAAGGAGTAACAGTCTAAAAGACATGTTGGTACATAGTCACTATGTGAGGGAATCGAAACCAGTAGTGAGTGGAGTGAGGAGGACGTTGGGATTCTACCCATGTGGTTCATGTCTGGCGTGTCGTAATATGGAAAGGACAAGGACTTTTAGAGCAGCCAACAGTGATCGGCTATATGATATTCGACACTACCTGACATGCACCACAAAGAATGTGATATACCACGCCACGTGTCCCTGTGGCCTGATTTATAACGGCCTTACCTCTCAAGAGTTCCGTGTTAGGGTAAGGGAGCACATCAGGGACATAGAGGCGGCTAAAAAGATGGAACCTGGCGATCCTAATTTAAAAACCTTGCCCCGCCATTTCAAATCCAAACATGGTTGCGACCCAACCAACTTAAAATTTAAAGCTATAGACGTGTGCCATTTGGGAGCGAGAGGGGGAGACTATAAAAAAGCTCTTGCAAGGAGGGAATGCCAATGGATAGTCCGTCTGGGGACACAGTCCCCAGATGGTCTTAATGAAAAACTAAGTTTTGTGTCATATCTCTGATTTTTGAAGTAAACTATCAAGCTTCTTGATAGAAGGATGTGGATATGATCTTCCTTCCAATTTGGAGGAGGATTTATATCCTATCCATAATGTGGATAGATATTCTTGTCTTTTGATTGGCTATACGTGTGGGATCTGAGCCGTTGACTATGCTGTGGACCCTCAGGTTTTCCTGAGGGTTCCTTTTGGCATTTTGTAATATGGTTTTAACTGTTTTTTATTGTTTGTCTGTGTTTTTAGCTGTTCTGTATCCTTCCCCTCCCCCACTCTACACCTGTACGTTTACTATCTGGATGTCATCTCGATTTGGACCTTTTCAGTGGCGCCAGGACAGTGTAACCTGCATCACTTCTATGGATGCTATATGAAGGAGGACATCAGAATATATGGATAACGAGAGCGTCATATATAAACATATTGTTTGTGTATATGTATAATTCTGTGTGTATCAAGATTTTATGCACATATAGTATCCTTGTATATATATATATAGAAGTTAACATCTGAACTCATTTATGGGGTTGTATCCGGGTTACTAAGTGATGTCATAGCCGTATAGTGTCCATCTAACTTTTTTACCTAATCTGGAAAGTATATATAATAGAGCAGGGCATCTATGCCCTCTTCCAAAATGGCGGTTGCGGTCCGCGCATGCGCGGTCGCGCGGCCTCGGGCTGCGGCGTAAGGCTTCAGTAACACAGGAAGGTGCATCAAATGACGCGCTTCCGGTGTGTGAAGGCCGGAAGCCGCTGCTCGGGGCGGCGCGGCCGCCCATTTGCGGCATGGAGCAGCGCGAATTGGAGGCAGGTGGCGAGAGAGGTGGTGGGGGGGTATATAAGGATGGGGGAGACATGGCCAAACATGCCCCCTGAGGAAGCATCAGGGAAACGCGTTGGGGCGTCCCCTAGTGGTCATCTCCACATTCTGGCACTGACATGGGTAAGCTTGGGCACAATTTCTATGTTGCTAAATATGATGTATAATGGGTCTGAGTTATTAGTCAGTGGTTGCTGTATTAGTAGGGTGACATGGTATTGAACCCTCTATACACTACAAGCTGTAGCTCTTAGCCACATTTATACTAGAACTGCACAATGGTTTTTGTTAGAATCTGCTACCATGAATATGTCCTGGAGTGGGAGACAAGAAGACCCTAACCCCTTAGTGTCCTCTCTAATCCAGATCCATGTATAACTTATCTTTTATACTTTCTAAGCACTTTGTACCTGCAATTTTTAATCTTCTTGATGAATCAATAAAAGCATATTTATGAAAAGCAGTTAAACTTGTGCTCTAAATCATTGGGTCAAAAACTCTCCATAACCTAAATCAGTATGTTTAATGTAATATGTGGGAGAGTCCTAATATCTTGCAAATACTATTCATGTCTATCCTGGATATATAAAAAATCATTAGACAGCATGTATGAAGAGCTGTGACGTCAGGGAGTGCAGAGCAATTCAAACTTGCATGATAGCTCCAGTGTGACACCTCGAGTCTGAAGTGCAGCAATGTTTGTGATGGCACCGCTTGTCACACTCTTCTCAGTGCCGGGTGCCTGCTCCAACAGCACAAGTGGGATGTCTGTGATTGACAGATGGAATGAACCTTTTATTTTGAAGTTTACACAGGAGGAAAGTACCGTATAAATAATTTAAATACATGAATGAGGAGAGCTTAGAGAGAGGAATTAGAAAATTATATCAGTTACATATGGATTTTTGACCTGACAGATTCCCTTTAATCATTGATATGCTCTCAAGGTACCTGACCCTGAAATGCTTGATTACTCTGCATCATGGGGTTAGGCAGCACTGGCGCAGTGTGATTTTGTGGCAGTTCTTTAATAAAATGGCCCTCATAATCTTGATCTGTACATGCCCTTCCTCGAAGCCATGTTATTGAAGACCGTATTTGAATCATACTGCCCATGCAGTTCCCACCCTAACAATGGTGACGGAGTAGAATTTCATAAAAGAGGCAAATCATTGAGAAATAATTGACTTTTGAAAGAAACAAAGGAGGCAGGTTAGGGTGTGGAGCAGAAGTCCCTACCCCTAAATCCTGCCTTGATGCACACTGATGCACAGAAGACATAACATACCATAGATCGAATTTCTTCACTGCAGACAACAACACAGAACAACACAGGGAAGGTTGACACAGAAGTGATTTAACAGTAGGTATTATTTTAGACAAACAGAGGGATAGTGCCTTCAATATGATACAAGAGAAAGGCACAGGTGATGACAGGCAAACAAAGAAGAAATTTGGCAATACAAATATACAGAGTTGGAAACAATGTTATTTACATGTTATTATTCCCACCACTAAATACAAGGCACCAATAACATTAACCTAACTCTTAGGATCCCGTTACACTTGGTAATGTTCCAGCAATCCCGACAACCAAACGACCTGGTAAGGATCGCTGGAGCGTCGCTATGTGGTCGCTGGTGAGATGTCCAACAGTCAGATCTACTGAACGACGCAGCAACGATATGGCGACCCGTATAACGACCTCGGTGGTCGTTGGGACCCTGTCACACAGCAGCTAGTCTGATGACTCAGACCTAAGTGGCTGAATTCTGAGTCACCAACGAGGTCGTTGTTAAGATGTCAAACACACCGATGCATGCTGCCCAGCGGGAACCAGATGATCAAAAAATGGTCCGGCCCATTCCAACACGATCGGCGATGTCACAGCGGGGGCCCTGTCGCTGCTATGTGTCAAACATATCGACATCGCTGGCAAGGTCACTGTTGTGTCACAAAACCTGTGATGAAACAGAGATCTTGCTAGCGATCTCGCTAGGTGTGACAGGGGCTTTATTCCCTTGGGGGAGCATCAGTATCACTTCCTTTCTGTCACTATTAGCAATTATCTAAAGTATCCTAAACAGCACACAGGACATAATGGTAGTTCCATCACAACCTGCTAGCCAGAAGTCCTAATTAGTGGGTAACTTCCCTCATTTAGCATGCTGACCACATTTGCCCTCTGTGTCATGGCCTTAATCCTCACTTAATACCATAGGACTAGAAAAGAAGCAATGGCTCACAAAATGGGTCTTCTTCTACGGCCAGTTCGCCTCTTGGGTCTGGTTGCATATTTTCCTCTGGAATGGGTGACAGTCTTCTTCTGGAATGGGTGACAGTCTTTGGTGCTTGACCATCGATGCTCAGTCTTCTGGGGATGCAAGGCCACACTTAACCCTTTAATATACTTTGTATATTTCTATAAAAATGAATACCTAAATTAAGTAAGACTAACGACTCAATGTTGCTGAAAAATGGTCGAGGTGCCTTTATTGAGAGGTACCAAATTTATTAATTCAATAAATGACCAATAAATTAAATTTATTAAAATAAATAAAATTCCAACATCCAATAACCAATCCGTCCATCGGATGATTTTACTACAAGGCAATCTCACAGAGATAGGCCCCCTCTACAACACCCAACCACCTCTCAACAACATTCCCTAAACCCACATTAAATATGTCTAACCCAACATCGGACAAATGAACAAAATCAGTCCGATACATGCCTATAGGAGAATCCAGAAACCAAGGGCATAAATTTATGAACTTCTTTATTCACACATGTTTGCTGCCACAGCAACCGGGGAATTATTAACAATATCCACACCAGGAAAAGAGCGCTTCAGCCAAGCTAGATATTTTTAATTATGTATAACAAATCAAGGGTCGACAATTTTCCTATGTCATTACCCCCTAAATGCAAGACGACTAAGTCTGGAGCTGGAAACGAACCTGATAAAGAAACCAAAACATTTACTAAAGAAGACCACTGTAATCCTCTCGAACCATACCAAAATACCTGCAAAGTTTCCGAAGGAAAAGAAAGGTTTTCTGAATAAGAGCTTTGCCGTGCACGCTTCTGGGCCCAATGGACATAAGAATGGCCAACCACCCATACAATCTTAGGACCTAATAAAAAAAAGAAAAGAAAAAAGACATTATTAACGACGAATCAAAAGATGGGGATGAACATATAACCGGAAAAGTCTGATTTCCACATCCCTTACCGTTGGGAGTGGATAAACCCACCTGAGCCGTGGTAGTCGCAGCCCCTATCCTGAAAGAGTGGGAAAAGATATTAAGATGCTGTAAATTCAAACTGAGTAAACACTTTTAAAATAAAAATAAATTGATACTGAGTAGCAGGGGACCCGTCCCCATAAAATAAATAATGGGCCAACGGCCACGCTCCTAACCTCCAACCAAGAACAAAGAGATACAAACAGCAAAACCAGGTACGTCACTAAGATGTAAAGTCGTGTCGTAACCAATTTGGTCCGTTTTAGCCTTAGCAATAAAAATGGAAAGAACATCAACACCAAAGGTGAAAATCCGTGAGTTGTAAGCCTGAGAAACAATGTTTGTTAAAAGACACAATCTCACTAATTTGTAGAGCCCCATAAAAGGCCAAAACAAATGCAGACTTAAACAATAACCATTCCATATGAAGATCTACATACCGATGGTAAAGTCAACAAATATCGTCTAATAGCTCTAAAGATATAGGACGCCTAGAATCAACATTAAAATGTTCCTTTTTATAACCCTTTAAAACTGCTTTACAACAAAACAAGTAGCCAGACCCTGGCGACCAGATAGCTTGAGAAAAAAAGAAATACCCACTATTAACTGAGCAATAGATGAATGAGACAGCTTTTTATTAGCCAAAAAACCTAAAAAGAAAAGAATATGAGGTTCCGTAGTAGTTAAATAATCAGCACCTTTTTCCTCCCAAAAACTCTTCCAAGATGCCAAGCAGACTTATAGCTGGCAAAAGTCTTTGGGCCAAAGAGTTAGCTACAAAGGAGAGAGGAAGATTTAAATTACCTCCCACAGAGCATCCGGGAAGTGCCAACTGACTTTGCTGGCATGCGACACCAACTGATGAAAATCGAGAATCTGATGGTGAGAAAGAAAAACAGCAGCATTATTTACATACTCAGAAGAAATAGAAGCTTTTAACCACAAATTATTCTGTAAACACAATAAAACAATTTTTCTTAAAATACGGGAAGCTATTACCTACTTTGATGCCATGGTGTTAATAGCAAAATTTAAAAGTGTAACATAAAATCCTCTGATTCAGAAAATCAGAACCCCAGCAAGATAAGCTAGCCAGAATAGCAAATAATTCTAAAACCATGACATTGGAAGTAATGCCATTTGAACGCCAAAAGAGGGCCACTGGCACGACAACCATTGGCTTCAAACCAAGCGCCAAATCCAGAAGCACTAACTGCAACAAACCACGGCAAAGCCGAAGAAGCCTGAAAGTCAGATTGCCAGCATGAAATACCGTTAAAAGAGATTAGAAACTCCTGCCATACCAGTAAATCATCCCTCATCGTACCAGACACACGAATATGTGACCTAGGAGAAGACATTCAATTGATCGCATCTTACCATCTCCGCAAAAAAAAACCTGCCAGCTGGAATAATTCTCAAAGTAAAATTAAGTAAACCCAATAAAGACTGAACTTTGTGCAGCAAAAACCAAACAGGAAAGCGCAAGCCTGAAGCAGATTGCAGCTAATACGTTAAAGAGATAAAATCCTGCATACATAAATCATCCCTATCGTACCAGACAATCGAATATTGACCAGAGAAGACATTCAATTGATGCATCTTACATCTCCGCAAAAAACTGCAGCTGAATAATCTCAAAATAATTAATTAACCAATAAAGACTGAACTTTGTGCAGCATAAATTTATCTTAACTCAACATGAAGCGACTCAACGCCTGTAGGCGATGTATTTTTATACGGCAAGCCGGCTATTCCATTTTCTCAGAATCATCAAAATTCCAAGGAAATCCAGGGAATGACATGGGAAAATCGTCTTATCAGATGACAAAGGAACACCAAAAACTTGCATCAAGCTATAAATTTGGACAGCAACGTTAAACATTCCCCAGAATCAGCAGACCCAATAAACAAGAATTCGTCCAAATAATGCAAAATTCGACCTCCACTACACTCAAATTGAACGCACCACTGCAAAAACGATGAAAAACTTTCAAAATAAGAACAAGACAGGGAGAAACCCATTGGCAGAGTTTTATCAAAACAATAATGTCCATCAAAATGCGGATTGGATATCTGAGTTAGCTAGGCATGCATTCTGGCCTGCATCCCTCAACAAACTGACAGCCATATCAAAGGATGCATAAGAAACTGACGCATTCGAGAGATGAATCTGATCATTAAGGGAGGAACCATTAGGGAATGAAAGATGGTGAATCATTCTAAAAGAGCCCGATTCCTGTTTCGGAACCAGCCCCAAAAGGGAAACCCAAACCTCTACCCAAAACAACTTCCTTAAAAATGTTGTCCCTAAGAACATCGGCGTATTGATTTGCCGATGACAAATTACCTGAAACCGTGCAACCAATCACACAAAAAGCTGGGACAGGAAAATCTTCCGAGAAACCATTAAAAAGAAGCAGAGCTTTCTCCCGGTTGGGATAATGCTCTAGCTACTGGTGCATTGCAGCTAATTTCACCGGCGTCTGACCCTTTAGGAACTTGTTCTTTACTCCTGATGGAGAATTGATTAGCTTTCCTGAAGCATTTGAACATAGGGTGTGACCCCCCACAGCAGGAACATTCGTGGTGAAAGTGGCAGTTGGATAGCCACTTGTATGCCGTTTTATTAAATGCAAAGCAAACGCAGCGTTTTACACTTTGCGAAGAAGACTGTTTATGCACAACATTCCGCTGAGGCAGCATAACATTCAGCCAAATGCCAACATCTTTCGTGCCCCAAGCCAAATTTTTGTGAACCGACATTTTCTGTTGAAATGTCTCATCATAAATTAGCCAGGCCATACTGCCAAACTGGCGATAAGCATCCAAAATGGAATCCATATGGTAGAACAAACCACTACAAAATTGAGGCTTCCTTTCTCCCATTACACCAGCATAATATTAAATGCCTGAAGCCAATTAAAAAATGACTTGACAGGGCGTCTTTTATCACCTTCCCCTTTATCATATTTTTTGTCTGGCAATATCTCCCTGCTAGGAAGCAAGGAAAAAAGATCAATGTAATCCCCCATTCCAAATCTTTTCCTTCACTGTGGGCGATAAATGAAAACTAGTGATGGGCGAGTCCTAAATTACTCGAAATCGCTTGACTCTAGCGAGTCCGAGCCCGGGACTCGCTACTCGTTGCGAGTCTAGCGAGTCCAATGTTAATGAATGGGGAAGCGAGTAATAGCGAGTAATGCGCGATTTACAAATCACAGATGTCTCGGAAAGCGCTCGCATTGCGTTTTGGAAACCCCACTCGCAACAGTTTTTTGCTGCTGTGTCCGTGTCTGTGGTTTTTCTCCAAATTATATGATAACAAAAGAACAAGAGACAGGGTTTAACAGGGATATTGTCCCATCCCTGTCTGTAATGTGTGTTTTATAGACACTAGGTGTGGGAGAACACTTTTTTTTGTTATTTTAACAATTCCTACAAAAATTATTAAGTGCGCACAAGTAGTCGCACAAGCAGGTGGCGTACGTGCTATTTGCAGGTAGGAGAGCAGCAACACACTGGTCTGCCACAGAGAAAATAAAGCTGAAGGGGTTATTATGACCCAAAATCTATCAGGTGCAAAAAAATAGGAAATAGTACCTCAGCTAAGCCTCTGACTTCAGCTATTAGGAAAGCTGAGTGAGTAAGCTAAGCTATGAGGTCGGTCCTGTGTGCACTGTAAGGCTGCTCCTCCCTGCCTGCCTGCCTACCTACACAGTCCTCTACACAGTACTCCTCTGTCCTCCTGGTAGCTCTCACAAGAGCTGTTTGGGTTAAATATAAGGAATCTTGAAGTTTCCCTACACTGACTGACCTACTATGATCTGCTCCAGCATCTACCTCACCCTGCTCTAGCTCAGATCGTCACAGGAATGTGCCCAAAATGGGGTGGCAAGGCTTATATACAGCCTCGCCTTTCATACATGACATAGGCATCACGATGGACAAAAGCCAATCATAGTCCTGCCACAACCAACATGGCTGTGGCATTACTGAATATGATTGGCTAACATGCTTGTCCATCTTCACAAGTTTTCTGACCTAACACACTAGGCAGTCTCGGAAGCTTTGTCGGAACATAACAGATTCTGTATTCGCGAGTCCCGATACAGTATACAGGACTCGGATTCGTAGACTCGCTAAGACTCGCTCAGACTCGCTGCTGACAGCGGGTATCCGTGAAGCGGTGCGATTGTTTAAACGATTTGGGGAGATTCAAGCTACATAGCGATGTGATATAGCGAGTCTAGCGAGTGAGAAAAAGTAAACTCTGACAAAACTAGGATTGCCATTGACTTGCATTGGACTCGTTAGTGTATGAGTAATCGCTGGGAAACTCGCAGAGTACCGAGTCCTGCGAGTCCCTTACTACTCGCCGAGTAACGAGTCCTAGCGAGTAGACTCGCCCATCCCTAATGAAAACCCAATGGGGATATATGACATGCCACAGTTTCCTTCAAACATGCCTCAGCAACCCCACTCCTTGCTACTGTAGGCACCAATGGCTCTGAAGCTTGACCAGGTACATTAACTTTCAGCAATGCTGAATTAACCAAAGCTTCAATCTGACCCATTAGATTAGCTGTAAATTGATGTGAAAAAGTAGAAGTCTCACCCTCCCAAAGAGATAAGCTTTCATGCCCTAGGCTTTGCTCCAAAGGAAGGCCCTCCAGAGAGGGATCCTCTGAGTCCATCAGTCCTGGGGTATCCTCAGCTAAAGGGTCAGCAACCGCATCTCCAGAAGGCAGCCAGGCCCCCCGCAGCAGCAAAAGCCCTGCGATCATTATTACCGGCTAAAGAGCGACGATTGTCTTCCTGCAGGGAATCCCTCCTAGACGGCTGGTTCGAAGAGCTTCGCACATCAGCTGAACTTCCGGAGTCTCGGGATAGCTCCATGATTTATTGCGAGTATAAGAGACTTCACAATGGTTGTCTCTGGATTTTCCGCCGGGCAGCCGGTGAAGGCAGGGTGTACGCTTCCCTCCAGGTCCTTTTGGTGCGCAGATCATGCCTCGATGCCGTCACTACAAATGGGGTGGGAGCCGGAGCAGAGATGTCTCCTCCTTCAGGTAAGACCCGGGCTGCTGGCTCTTCCACAATGTTAATACAGGCTCTCAGCCAGTCCTGACCTCCAGCTCCTTTAGCACGAAGCATAAATTGCCGAAAAAGATCATCGTTATGACAGGAGATGTTTTCCGAAGGTCTCCTCACAGCTGGACTGTCACTTCTGACAGACAGTTGGCCTTATATAGTGCAAATTCCTGGTCTTTTTAATCCCACCAATCAAATTGCTTAGAAACCTTGACCTCAGAACTCTAAATGCTAATTGGATAACCTATTACCAGGCAAATTTCATCAAACCTAGTATCCTAAGGCCACGTGCACACTTTGAATATTTGATGAGTTTTTTTACTTCAGGATTTGTAGTCAAAACCAGGAGTGGATAATTAAATACAGAAGTGGTGCAGGTGTTTCTATTAAACTTTACCTCTGATTGCTCCACTCCTGGTTTTGTCTACAAATCCTGAGGTAAAAAACTCATCAAATACTCAGCGTGTGCACATGGCCTAACACTAAAAAATCCTACAACTAAAACCTAATAACTACCCCTTTAGTGGCCTGAATCCCCAAGAAACCCTTTTTGTTAAGCACTGACAGGGTTTTTCATTCTGGGACAAGTCATGGTCTTGGTACTTGACAGTTGGTGCTTTGTCTTCATCTCTACTCCAGTTCCAGATGTTTGGGTGTAAGTCTGCTCCACTGCTTACACAACCACTTTCTTCCTAGTCTAGGTGCTGACTCTTCCCCTTCATTGAGGACTTTTATTTTTTGTAACCATGCCACCACTGTCATTTGACCTGGCATCTCTTCTTATCTCTTCCCTCAAGGGACTGTATTTTTCTACTTGGTTCCCAGTTATTCTTCTTGATCAGTAGATGGCAATGTTATCACACAGACACTGTGAAAGATCACTTAGATGCCTATTCTGCTCCCTTACAGTATCCATATCATCAGCATCACCACAACATTTTGGCAATTACTTTTACTTTATAGTTCTAATTACTGCTGACAAGTATTTTTTAATTTAACATCAGTACTACTTATGCTGTAAACAATCTTTGTTATAAAGTACAGACATTCCCTTATAGGCTTGCTTATCAATTATTCTGAATTTCTATCCCAAATATCATAGAATGAGCCAAAACAAATTCCAATGAAATCATCTGCTACTGTCATGCCAATAGTTTAATGCATGAAATATTTTAAAAATTTAACAATTAATTACTGTTTTCTCATTTGATTAACCCCTTTACCCCAGAGCATAATTTTCACCTTAATGACCAGGCCATTTTTTTGAATTGTGATCCATGTAACATTATGAGGTTACTCTGGAACACTTAAAGAGAACCTGTCAGCTCGCTCTACCCCCCTATGCTATCACTACCTGTCCCTGCACCTTGTGAGCTGATCCCTAACCATCCCTGTCTGATCTAAAAGTGCCCTATAAAGTTTAAGAAAAATGCTTTATAACTTACATGCAGTCTCCATCCAGAGACTGGAAAGGCGGGCTCTGGGGCTCAATTCTTCCCCCCTCGTTGACTCCTAGCATGCCCCGCTGGGTGTCCTCATTCCTTGTGCTGTGCCACATCTTTTTGAAATTCCCGCCTCCTTTGCTACTATAATGCACTGGGCCGGAACGTCATATCCATACCGCTGCATTGCGAGGGCTTATGACATATACAGCACGGCTTCAATATGCGCACCGCGCATGCGCCGGAACCGGCTGTACCACGTGATCAGCCCCACAATGCACCGGGCCGGGTATAACATCATAGTAGCAAAGGAGGTGGGAATTTCTAAAAGAGGTGGCACAGCACAAAGAATGAGGACTCCCAGCGGGGAATGCTGGAGCCACCAACTGTGTGTGTGTGGGGTGAAGGAGCCCCGGAGCCCACCTTTCCAGTCTCCGGATGAAGACTGCATGTAAGTTATAAATCGTTTTTCTTAAACTTTATAGGGCACTTTTAAATCAGACAGGGATGGTTAGGGATGAGCTCACAAGGTGCAGGGACAGGTAATGACAGTATAGGGGGTAGACAAGCTGACAGGTTCCCTTTAACTTAATCCCAGTGATTCTAAGACTCTTTTTTCATGACAAATTGTACAGGGTGGGCCATTTATATGGATACACCTAAATAAAATGGGAAGGGTTGGTGATATCAACTTCCTATTTGTGGCACATTAGTACATGGGGGGGGTTAAAACTATTCCAGATGGGTATTGATCATGGTGGCCATTTTGAAGTCGGCCATTTTGGATCAACTTTATTTTTTTTCAATGCGAAGAGGGTCATGTGACACATCAAATTCATTGAAACAAACAGAAGATAAGGAGCGCTAAGTGAAGATCTTTTCAACAATTGTTAAGGGGTTGTATCATAGAGTTTCTCACCTGTGTCAGTTGTGCACCGCCCTGCACAACTAAGGTGAGAGATTAGACCAGGGGAGACACCACACTTCTCTGCTTAACGTCGCTTCCTGGTTCGGGAGGCGTTGTCTTGTGATGTGATCATGTGACCAGATGGGCGTATACTTGTGACATTATCGCAGGTCCTCTCTGCCCAGAGCAGCTTCACCGCTCACAATGGTTGAATATTCCAAACAAAAAATACCGCGGTATTAAGAAGCACTAAGTCACTGGGTGTTAATAGTAATACACACCTTTATTAAGCTTCCACACTCTCCTATGCGTTTCGATAGACCAGCTATTTTCCTCAAGCAATGTAAATAAAATGGGAATGTTTGGTGATATCAACTTCCTATTTGTGTCACATTAGTACATGGGGGGGCTAAAACTATTCCAGATGAGTGTTGACCATGACAGCCATTTTGAAGTCGGCCATTTTGGATCCAAATTATTTTTTTTCAATGGGACACATCAAACTCATTGAGAATTTCATAAGAAAAATAATGATGTGCTTGGTTTTAACATAACTTTATTTTTTCATGAGTTATTTACAAGTTTATGACCACTTATAAAATGTGTTCAAAAAGCTGCCCATTGTGTTGGATTGTCAATGCAACCCTCTTCTCCCACTCTTGACACCCTCATACCAACACCACAGAAGAAATGCCAGCACAGGCTTCCAGTATCCATTGTTTCAGATGCTGCACATCTCGTATTTTCACAGCATAGACAATTGCCTTCAGATGACCCCAAAGATAAAAGTCTAAAGGGGTCAGATTGGGAGGCCTTGGTGGTCATTTAAGGGGCCCACGATGGCCAATCCATTTACCAGGAAACTGTTCATGTAGGATTGCTCAGACCTGACATCCATAATGTGGTGGTGCACCATCTTGTTGGAAAAACTCAGGGAACGTGCCATCTTCAGGGCATAAGGAGGGCAACACATCATCATCAGATATCCAGTGGCATTAAGATTTCCATTGATGAAGAATGGCCCCATTATCTTTGTACCCCATGTACCACACCATACCATCAATTTGTGTGTTCCAAAAACCTTGGATATATCCAATGTGGGTTAGTGACAAACCAATAGCAGTGGTTTTGTTTGTTACCTTTGCCATTCACAAATAAATTTGCCTCATCACTGAACATAATGTTCTGTGTAAATTTAGGGTACTGTTTCCATTTTTATTTTGTCCATTATGCAAATTCAGTGCGCCGATCTGGGTCATCCTCACTGAGATGCTGTGGCAGCTGGATTTTGTAAGGGTGCCATTTGTGAGTAGCTAATATCCACTGAAGGGATGTTAAACTGATGCCACTCTACAGTGACATGCTGCAAGTGCTACGCTGTGGGCTCTTGCTGAATGAAGCAAAGATAGCCACTGATGTTTCTTCATTAGAGACAGTTTCCTTGCATCCACTTTTTGGCAAATGCAACACTGAACCTGTTACACAAAATTTGGAAAG
This sequence comes from Allobates femoralis, assembly GCA_033576535.1. Lineage (NCBI taxonomy): Eukaryota > Metazoa > Chordata > Amphibia > Anura > Aromobatidae > Allobates > Allobates femoralis. The sequence continues at coordinate 187,658,534 of JARQOC010000001.1, forward strand.
CAGTTTGCTAACTGTAGCATCGGAGATGGGTGGTGTCATAGGGTTCATCCATATAAATGGCCCACTGTGTATTTGATGTAAGTGGTAAATATAACATGATACTTTTTGCATTTATTTGTGAATAAATCAGAAAATTGGCAAAAAAAGTTTCAAAATTTAGCAATTCTCAAACTTTTAGTTTTTATGCCCTTGAACCAGAGAGTCATGTCACACAAAATAATTAATAAATAACATTTCCCACATATCTACTTTACATAAACACAATTGTTGAAAGTTTGGAAAGTTCAAAGTTTTTTAGCAATATCTAATTTTTAGAACAAAATTTGTAAAACTATTTTTTAAGAGACCACATGGACACATTTGAAGTAATTTTGAGAGGCCCATGGGACAGAAAATACTCAAATGTGACACCATTCTAAAAGTTGCACCCTTCATAGTGTTCAAAAACACATCCAGCAAGTTTATTAACTCTTCAAGTGCTTAACATGAACTAAAGAAATGTGGAAGGAAAAAATAAAAATGTAATTTTTTTTCCTTAAAAATGTTATTTATCCCTTAAATTACCATTTTCACAAAGGTAACAGTAGAAAATAGACCACAAAATTCGTGGTGCAGTTTCTCCTTAGTACACTAATACTCAGAAGGGTAGGAGCGCCATTTGACTTTTCAAGTGGAAAATTGGCTGAAATCACTATCAGATATTATGTTGCATTTGGAGAGCCCTTGATGTGCCTAAACAGTGAAAACCCTCAACAAGTGACCCCATTTTGGAAACTAAACTCCTCAAAGAACTTATCTAGATGTTTGGTGTGCACCTTGAACCCCCAGGAGCTTCACAGAATTTTAGAATGTTGAACTGAAAAAAAATATATTTTTATCCACAAAAATGTTCTCTGAGCTCGAAGTTTTTTATTTTCACAAAGGTAAAGCGAGAAAATGGACCTCAAAATGTATTGTGCAATATCTTCTGAGTATTCTAATGCCCCATATGTGGTGAAAAACTACTGTTTGAGCTAGGAAGGGAGCTCTATTTAAAGGGAACCTGTCAACAGCTTTATGCCCCCAAACCTATCACTACCTGTCCCTGCAGCTTGCTAGTAAATCCCTAATCATCCATGTCTGACCTAAATGCGCAGTATAATGGTTGTAAAAACACTTTTTGTAACTTGTACACTTTGCCCTCTTTGTCTAGACGTGTGGGCGTTCTCTAAGGATCCATGTCTCCTCTTGCTCCATTGTTATCACGCCTCGGTGGGTGTGATAATCTTAACTTCATGTGCGCTACCAGTGTTTCAAATCTGTGGGCAGCTCCTTCCTTGTTTCATGCTGCGCATCATTTCTGGTCCAGCATACTGTGGGGGATTATTGGGTGTACTAACTGGCTTTAGAATGTGCACTGCGCATTCTTAAGTGTTCGAGATCAAATTCATTATGCATGTTATTATTATTATTTATTTATATAGCGTCATTAGGTTCCATGGCGCTTTACATGAGGATAGGGGAGACAACACAATTACAATAACTCTAGACAATCGGGACATACAGGTACAGGAGGGGAGGGGACCCTGTCCACAAGGGCTCACAGTCTACGAGGGGCGGGTGGGGATACAGTAGGTGATATTGTTATATAGTTGAAAGATATTACTCAACAGCCACCATACCCACCTTGTAAGGCAGGGGTCTCAAACTCGCGGCCCGAGGGCCGCATGCGGCCCCTGAGGCTTCACTATGCGGCCCGCGGCACCTTGGACAACATAATGATGCATCGCCCCAGTGCAGGGGGCCGCTGTAGTCCCCGCTGTGTGATGACTTCTGTCCGCAGCACTAACAAGCTCTGCCACTCAGCAAGATCAATGCAAGCTGCCAGCCAATGAGAGGCCCGCAGCTAACGGCAGAATATGACGTCACCTGCGGGCCTCTGGCTGGCAGATTGCATTGATGAGCAACAGAGCTTGTCTGAGTGGCGGCTGGTGGAAGTCATAGCACAGTGGAGGCCGGAAGTCAGTACAGCGGGGACCGCGGCGGCCCCCTGCACTGGAGCGATGCATCATTAAAGTGAGAAAAGTGTGAGTGTGTGTGTGAGGGTGAGTGTGTGAGTGAGGATGTGTGTATAAGAAAGTGTGTGCGAGTTTCAGTGTGTGTATGAGTGTGAGTGTGTATGAGGATGTGTGAGAGTGTGTGTGAGAGTGTGTGTGTGTGTGGGGGGTTTGTGCGTAGGTTTGTGTGTGAGTATGATAGAGTGTGTATTTGAGTGTGTAAAGAGAAGGTAAAACAGGACGGGGGGCATCACTATAAAAGTAGATCAGGATGGGGGACATCACTATAAAAGGGGATCAGGATGGGGGGCATCACTATAAAAGGGGATCGGGATGGGGGACATCATCACTAAAGGGGATCAAGATGGGGGACATCACTACTAAAGGGGAATGGGGTGGAGGATAACATTAGAAAAGGAGATCAGGAAGGGGGACATCACTAGAAAAGGGGACCATGATCGATGAGGGACATCACTAGAAAAAGGAATCAGGATGGTGAACATCACTAGAAACAGGGATCAGGATAGGGATCATCACTAGAAACAGGGATCAGGATAGGGATCATCACTAGAAAAAGGGATCAGGATGGGGACATCACTAGAAAATTGGATCAGAATGGGGGACATCAGTAGAAAAGGACATTACTACAGGATGGGGACATTACTACAAGAAGAGGATCAGGATTTGTACTTTACTACATTGAGCAAAAAATTCTGGTATTACTAAAAATATCACTTCATCCTACAAGGGATGCGGCCCCCAGCTGTAAATGTTTTTCTATGTGCGGCCCACCAACCCAGCCGAGTTTGAGACCCCTGTTGTAAGGGATGCTGCATCTATTGGGTCTATTGTTGCCTAAAAAGGGAAAGCTTATTCTGGGCGAGGACACCATTATCCCTTTTTTAGGGTGAAAACTTAGATGTTAGGCTGCTTTCACATAACGATTGTCGGTCATCCGATTGTATCCGTTTCAAAACGGATACAATCGGATCCGAAATCGTACCCCATGTTCCCCTATGGGAATCGGATGGGATCGGATGTGCCACTATTGGCATCCGATTTTGGCACCATCCGATCCCATCCGATGTAATCACGGGCACAAAATCGTAGCCTGCTACAATTTTGTGTCCGTGACTCACATCGGACAGCCTCGGATCACTGCTGATCCGAGGCTGTCCGATGTGCCCACAGCATAGGAGCCTATGGACATCGGATCTGAGTTCACCTCAGATCCGATGTCGGCTCCGTATCTCCCTGTCTTTCCCTGCTCTGCTCCTCCATCTTCTTCCCTCTCCTACTCTATATGATGTGCCCCCGCTATTCTTTGCTGTGTCCCCACTTCTCTATCCTCATCTATCCCTATCCTGTCCCCTGTCCTCTCCCTGGGTGTAAAAAAATTAAAAAAACTCCTCCGGGAGTATACATTACCTGTCACCGCTCCCACGCTGCAGCACGATCAGGGCTAAAGGACCTGTGATGATGTCAGAGTCACATGACCCGGTCAGCTGACGGGTCATGTGACCGGGTCTCTTACATCATCACAGGCTCTTCTGCCCTGATCGTGTGCAGCGTGGGAGCGGTGACAGGTAATGTATACTCCCGGAGGAGTTTTTTTTATTTTTTTACACCCAGGGAGAGGACAGGGGACAGGATAGGGATAGAGGAGGATAGAGAAGCGGGGGACACAGATAGAATAGCGGGGGCACATCATATAGAATAGGAGAGGGAAGAAGATGGAGGAGGCAGGAGTAGGGAGAGACAGGGGACCGCAGGATCCACACGGATCCTGCAGATCGGATGGCTATTTGCCATCCGATTGCAGGGATTCGTATGGATCCGTGCCTGTCCGTGGGATGCCCCTTCAAAGTCGGATCCCACGGACAGGCACAAAATCGTTATGTGAAACCAGCCTTAGGCAGCTCTTAGGATAAAGGATAGACTGATAATAGGGTTTGTACACCCCCTTCTTTATCAATCAGTACTTATTGACTCTGTTTGATTATAATCATATGCTTGACTTGTTAATTTTTAATACGCAATTAAATAAAATTTATAGTTTTAATGCTCGTGTAGTTTTGGTGATCAGTTAATTGTATTTGATACACACATATATTGTTTTTTTTGTAGTTTTGGCAAAATGATGCAGTTTAAAATGTTTCTATTTATCTTTTCTAGGTTTTTCTGTTTATTACTTAATAAAGTTTTACATTGTTTAAATTCAAAAGTGCAATCAATATTTTGTACGTATCTTTTCTCTTTTAGCAATCAAAATATATAACACCTAGTGCGTTAATTTTTGGTAAGTCCAAGAGAGTGTTACTGCAGAATTTTCACTGACAGAGTGTACTTCTTCACCCTGTATCATGTGGACCAATGAAACTCAGGCAGCAACACTCAGGAGAAAGAAGAGTATGTCCCACTACAGCTTAGAGCTGTTTTATCAATGTGTGAGATGTATCGATGCTTCCTTTGATGACCTGCATTAGTCAGTTGGCAATGAAGCTCAACTATACTATTTCTCCCACACACTGCCTGTACAGAACTGAAAGTTCAAAGTGTTGTTATCACAATTTTGCCTGTTTGTACGCAGGCATTTTGTAATCACTCTGCTCTGTGATCAGAGCAGTGTGACATTATATCTCACAGAGGAATAGTCTCTGGCTAGTTTCTCCTTTGAGAGACATAATAACATCCCTGATCTCACTGCAGAGTGATTACAAGTTACCTGAGCATAGCAAACATAAGTGTAATTATCGCAAGACAGGCCATGTGGTGTAAAAGGCAGTACAGCAGGGGTGACAATGCTATTGAATCACTCGCGAGGGCAGTGGGACACTCAGAATCGGGCCTTCAGTTCTCTTAGGGATATCACGGTGGCTCACCCGACTCCGTGGCCCTGGCCATGTAAATCAAAATGGGGAAAATGTATAAAGGATAATTGTCGTGATGACGCACGTTGGTTGCGGCTATCGATGGCTGCTGCTGCTATTCAGGTCCACTGGGCCATTGGTGACACAGAAGAGTTGGTTAGAACTTAACCCCAGGGCATATGATGAAACAGTTAATCAAGAGCTGGTGTTTCGCAGGGCAGATGTCACATCAATTAATTCAGGGACACAGCGCAGTGCAGTCTTAGACTTTACTCACAGTTCTTTTCCACAGTTCCAGGTTACAATGGCTTGCCAGGTCATAACAGTCTGTTGAGCACTAATACAACGAGGAAGGGATCCAGCCAACTCTCAGATAATTTGGTGACACTTAACCGAGACCCCCTTCTAATGTCCCTTTTCCGGGTCGTCTCTCTGTGCTGGCTTCGCCCTCCTGCCATGCACCTCACGCACAGTGCTCCGAGCCAGTGGTCCGCAGGCCTTGTCTGGCGATGTCCTCTCCGTCCCCTTGGTTCTATATGGCCACCTTTTCAGCAGGTGTGTGTGGATTTGGCTATGGTACCGAAGTCACCGCAGCCTCCATTAGCTAGCTGAGTCTTGCAGTCCTCCACTAGTCTGAGGCCGGCCCCTTCTGCAATCTGGTCCCTCCACGTGACTTCTGTCACAATCAGTGTGGATACTGAGAAACAGTGTGGATACTGTGAAACAGTGTGGATACTGCCATGGGCGGATTCCTCACATCTCGTGCCCCTGGGACCCCTTATTGATCATCAGAGTCCCTTTCTGACTCCTCCATCACTTTGGTCTCCTTCTCCAGTCTTGGGACGAGCTTCACTGGCTCCAGTCCCTGGGACTTCTCCCTCTCAGTCCAGTGGCAGGCTCTTTCCCCACTTTAACTGTCACACAGACTTCCTTTCAGATGTTTCTACCCGTCCTTTTACACTGTAAATTACACCCTGTACACCTGTGCGTCGTTCTTCACTTCCTTCAGTCCTTCCTGGGTGCTCCCTTAAACTACGTTTTCCACCCAACCACTCTACCTTGGTTTCCCCCTCCAGACAGGATTAGGAACTGTGCTCTCACTCAGGAGCAATCTCCCCCTCACCCTGACCTGTAGTGATGTAGTGCTGACTATGAGTGTCTGGATACCGGTCAGTGTCCCCTCCATACCCGAGAGTGGGATACTATACCACTGGCTGAGGTGCAGCACCTCTGTGGTGACTGGATCCTCAGGGGCACCACACTATGAGAAGAGGACAGCTGAATGCTTTTTAATGTGACAAAGCAGCTGTGCTGCTCCTCCCCTTACACTGACTCAGATAGGAAGTTACACCAGAAGATCACGAATGTCTGACATTACACTTCTCACACACTGAGAAATTGTCCCTAAGGGGGCTTGTTTTTTTTTTTCTCCCCAGTTTTGCTGCCTCCTTATGGTTGGTCAGTGTAATACAGGGGTAAGGAATGCACGCCCCCAGTGAAAATGATTTGAAAAGACTCCTTTGAACTTAAAGAAAGTTAACTTAGTAAAAGCAAAGTACTTTGACTTCTAGTATCTTCACAACAGAAAGAAAAAAGAAGAAAAATGAATAAAATATTTTAACACACTATTAGGTTGTGTGCTCAGTCAGTATGCAGAATTTGGATGCAGAGTATTGCCGCTGCGTTCAAAATGCTGCATGGTACAGACATTTCAGCTGTGGTGTGGGTTTCCGGATTTTTGCATCTCGGGAGTCAGAAGAGATAATTATCGGGTGCACGCAGGAAGAGCCGTCCTGCACCCAACACAGATTATGGGCACAGGGCCGCTGCCGGTCTTCCTGCGTGCACTTGCAGCGCCTCCGGGTCATGAGCACATTACTTATACTGTGTCCAGTTCAACATGAAAATATTTGGTGAAAGGTTATTTTAAATATTAACCCTTTTTTTCATTATTCTGCTATTCTGTTGTTCTATTTTAGGAGATATATGGATACAAATCAGAGAGGTGGAGGAAAGTTTTGTGTCTTCTTGGTTACATATTTTCTTTAGGATTCCTAAAATTACTCTTTCATTGGAAGCCAGAGCTGGATGTTTGGTGCCACTGTGTTCCATGTCATTTAGCAAATGCTGATACAATTTTGCTACAAACTGTAAGTATAGGGATTTTGTAATTAATCAAATTGGTATAAATAGTTAAAAATTATTCATTCTCTTTGTGATGAAAAAAGTAATGTTTAGAATAATGTATTGTGATTTGTGCAGATTTTAGCCCAAGTCTACTACAAATTAATTCATTTTTACCTTGTGTTTCCATGTATTCTACAATATTTTTGCAGGGAGAATTTAAAGACTACATAAAGAAGCCAGTAATCCAGATTAATCTTTATAAAACAATGAAAACTGGGTCTTTAGTTATCAGTGATGAAAATTCATACATATTCAAGTCTATAATGGAGCCAGAAGGCAAGGTACGTATTATGTCGTGTCAAAATAGTAATGGTAAGTTTATTTTTTTCTCATTTATAACTGAAGATTAAGGCCATGTTCACATGCTGAGTATTTGGTTAGTATTTGAAATCAGTATTTGTAAGCCAAAACCAGGAGTGGGTGATAAATACAGAAGTGGTGACGTGTTTCTATTATATACTTTTCCTTTGACTGTTTTACTCCTTATTTTGGCTACTAAATATTGAAGTACATTACTAACCAAATGCTCCACATGTGAATATGCAAATAGAGTCTGTGGAGCCTCATTTAGGAGCCTCAACACAGGACTAGCCAGATATCCCTCCAGGGAAGGACCTAGCCATGGGGTGGCTCTTTGAGGAGACCACTATAACCACCTTATTAAGTGGCCTTTTGAGTCAATATCCAGCTCTTTATGAGCCTAAAGTTATAACAAGGGAACACCAAGGCCAGGTATCCATCCACAGACAGCTGTTTCGGGTTGTTGCCCCTCATCAGTGTGGAGTAGGGGGCAATGCGCCTAGGAGTTCACTGTGTTGAGCGCTTTAGCCGGCTGCCCACAGTGTTTTCTTGGACTGGTCTCCCTAAAATCAGTGATTGCTTTGTGTTCTTGGTCCACATGTGAATATGGCATAGCTTTGAAAAAATTAAGAGAAAAGCATGGTTATTTAAAAAAACAAAACAAAAAAAAACCCCACAACTCTATAGAGTCTATAGATTTATTGAATTTATAAGCAATGAATTTGGATCTGATATTTAGATGAAAACAACATTTTTTTTTCTATTGGATTTCAATTATTGAAATTATTTCAGGGGATTATTATCTGATTTCTATTCAATTATTTATGAGCTACGGTATCTTGCAAACCTCATTTACATTGTCTCTATTCATTGTCACCCACCATTTAACAAACCTACACAGGCCTGAAAATCTGCAGGTTTTTCCCTACTTTATCTTTATTAGTTACAGTGTCTCAACACATTCATATATTATAAGGCCACTTAATTATTTAAATATATTTCACTTGTACCTGCAAATATGTGGCTTTTCAGTTTGATTTGACTTTTAAGAGTGGTGGTTCTCCACTCTTATTTCATTTTGTTTGTCACCGTAAGTTATATTGCTTTTTCCTTATTGCCTTTGGTTACTTTTAATGTAAGTATATATAAGTGGTTAACACTGTTATAAGGCTACACTCCCTGACAGAAGTTATCCATGTTATGTAAATAAAAGCGTATAACCTGACGTTAAATTCATCCATTGGTTTTATACATTACTCTTTTGAAAGCTGAAACCCTCCCAAATTTGGTTTAGGTTAAGAAAATAAATGAGTATCAATGCTGAAATATTGATCATTTAATGAACACAGAATGGTCAGATTTTGGCAAGACAAACGTTTTGTCGCCTGGTCATATAATGCACCCAATCCTAGTTTACATCCTCACCTGTGCTTCGTAAATGATCGGTTAATTTGTGGGTGTGTCTAAAAAGAAACCCAGCACACCAGCCCTTCACTTGAACTGCAACTTGAGCTCTGACAACATGGCAAAAATCCACCCTTCGACAGTGCCTTGATTATCAAGAGGCTGAAGACCAGATTCACTGCAGAGGTGGCTGGCACCTTTAATGTGTCTCAGCGTCAAGTACAAAGAATTAAAAAAAAATTTGAAGACACAAACCTAGGTCCGGCAGACCCTGCAAGACAACTGCTCAGGAAGAACGTTTGTTGGTTTGAAAATCCAAAGCAAGCCCCTCTTCCACTTCAGCAAAGCTCCAACAGGCCTGGTCACCTAAACAGTTTGTAGGATTCTGTCTCAAAATGGCCTCCATGGTCGAATCAGTGTCTAGAAGCCAGCACTAAACAAAAGGCAAATAAAAACCGTGTGGCATTTGCAAAGTCCCACAGCCTGCTGAACAGATGGATGCTGGAAAAGTGGCAGAAGTTGGATTCTCTTTATGAATCTTTGGTAGAATTACACCATAGCCGCTGCAAATACTGCAGGAAACCTACTGGAGCACATATGGATCCAAAATACACTGTATACTACAAATAGTTAAATTTGATGGTGGAAAGATCATGGTCTGGGGTTACATTCAGTATGGGGGTGTGCGAATCATTTGCAAGGTGGAAGGCAATATCAATAGCCTAAAATATCAGGAAGCATTAGCTACCTCTTATATTCCAAATCATAAAAGGGGTCAAATTCTGTAGCAGGATGGTGCTCCATCTCATACATCCATCCAGGCAAAAAAGATCAAGGTGCTCAAGGACTGGCCAGCCCAGTCACAAGTCATGAACATCATTGAGCATGTTTGGGGTAGGATGAAAGAGGACGCTTGGAACAAAGAATCTACATGAACTCTGGGAGGCATGTGAGACTGCATTCTTTGCTATTCCTGGTGACCACATTAATAAATTGTATGAATCATTGTTGAACCGCATGGATGCAGTCCTACAAGCTCATGGAAGTCACACAAAATATTAAATATAACTCTAATAGCACCACAAATTCATTCACCAATGTTATGCAACATATAGTTGTATTTTAAGTTAATTTTTTGTTTGAAAATCACATCACTTTCTGTGGGCAACAAAACATTTGTCTTGCCAAAATCTGATTATTCTGTGTTCATTAAATGATCAATATTTCAGCATTGATGCAAATTTATTTTCTTAACCTAAACCACATTTCGGAGGGTTTCAGTTTCCAAAAGAGTAATTTATACAACCAATTGATGAATTTAACGTCAGGTTATAAGCTTTATTTACAGATAGATAAGCGACCTACAGATAGATAAGCGACATAACTTATTGTCAGGGAGTGAATAGCATATAACCTTCATTATGGGTAAAATTAGGGTTAATGTGTTCTTGGCACTGAAGAATATATATTAAGCTTTGTGTGTGCATATTATTTGTATCATGAGGATTATTGCATTATGCTTATTTGCTATTACTATAAATGAGCCGCCTGTCACACAACACCGAGGAAACATTCCTTTTGCGGTTTAACAAGAAAGGAATACCAATAAAAGGTAAAAGATAGGCCCTGGTGATAGGGAGAGCGAAAAGGGGTCACACCTTTAAACTTACCCTAGTCTGAACCTTGCACTCCATATTTTTCCTAGACAGGTCCTTCTCCTCATGTGCAATCACATGACTAGGTCTTTCCTGACCCTGGTCTAGCCTTAGCTAGTCAGTGGAGCAGCAAGATGCTAGCCTTAATATTGCAATAAGAGAACACATGTAGAGAGAAAACATATGGGACAAAACACAAACAAAGGAACTCCACAGCTTCTACTGCTAAGTGGTCAGCATAAAAGATGTATAACTGGCATAGGTGAGAGCTAGGAGTTAGTTGAAATAAAGGAAGGGAGTGGTTATAAGAATCAGCAACTGAGATTTAAAGCTACAAGGATATTCAGCAGGAAAAGAAATTAACTTTTAACCTCCGCAGTACTAAAAGAAAATAATTATGCTCTACTCATAATATTCACCGAGGTGGCACTAAAGAGGACCTACGATCACCCAACTGCCATAACCCTCTGATCCCAGATATCCCAGAAGACATAGCAGAGCATGACACAGTTGTGACAATGCCATAGTTAGAAGATGTTTTCTATTGGAAAGAAATTGGTGTATTTTGAGGTACTTAATGCCATAAGTAATTGTCATTTTCTGTATGGTCACCCTATAAAATATTTCTGCAGCTGTACCATTCTAAATCTTTTGCCTCTTATTTGAGTAGTGTTATGGTCCCTTGTGGCCAAATGTAAGCTTTTTTCTGGATTTAGCCTTCTGAAACTTTACTATCATTTGTTGTTGTGTCTATCCCAATTGATAAAAGCTCAGTTTCTTTGCTCCTTACATTGTATACAATTAGAAAAGTAAATGAGTTTATAGTATAAACACCATCAATAGAGTAATGTGAAATAGCCACAGTTGCTGTTTTAACTGGGTTAAATAAAAGTCTTTCTATTATAAATTGCTTACTGATTTTTCTCATTCACACAATTAGGTAAAATATATACAAGTGCAAAAAATACGATATGTGTGGATTCCCTCTGAGAGCAAGTTTATAAAAATTGGGTAAGTGAATTACAAATTATATTTTAAGCATTTCTCTGGGACTTATTTTTTCATACGCCTAAGCAATAATTGGCAGGAAGTTGCTAACTACTTACTTGTTCTACCCTGCGACAATCTATCCTGGTGTAGATCAGTCACGGACTGTTCCTTTAGGTGATTATTATTATTTATTATTATAGTGCCATTTAGTCGATGGCACTTTACAGGTGAAAAGCGGTATACATAATAACAAGTACAATAATCATAAATAATACAAGGTACAGACTGGTACTAAAGGAGAGAGGTTCAGTTCCATGAACTTCCAGATGTTCAACGTATAGTTTAGCGAACAGTTCAGAATACCTCATGAACCCCATTGAATTCAATGTGAGGTAAAATCAAAGGCATAGAAAACATGACAGGAGATTGGGGGGCAGAAGCTGGAAAACAGCTCAAATTAGGGGCAGACACCAGGAAAAGTGGTATCTATTCCCCAGAGTTAACATTTTTAGCATGGCACACTATGGATTCCTGGGACAAGGCCTGGCCAGCATTTCAAGCTTCAACATTGATCAGAGAACAGGGGGGTGAGGGACAAGAGTTGGCATCATGCTCAGAGAACATTGCTACATTCAGGAAACATACAACAATGAGACCCCAAGAAGAGTCTTTACATTTTCAAAAAAATTAGGACCAGACACCACGAAAGTGGCATCAGTTGACCCAGAATAAAAATTGTATAATGGTGCAGCCCACATGCATGGCACAGGATCTGGAATAGGGCCTGGACTAACATTTGAGGGTTAAACTTTGATCAGGAAAAGGGGGATGAGGGACAGGTGTAGGCATCATGCACAGATAGCAAGACTAAATTCAGGAAACATACCAAAGAGACCTCAAGAAGAGTCTCCATATTTAAAAAAATTAGGACCCAACAAAAAAAGTAGCATAATATTACCCACAGTAGCAATTGTATAATGGCGAGATCAATACAGCACACTAAAAAGTACACCATCGCCTAGTCTGCCCAGTCTGCAACTGGGATGGAAAAGTCCTAGGAGATCCATGACTTGTTCATCTTCATGAGAGTTAGGCAGTCTACACTTTCAAGGGACAGCCAGATGCACTTATCAGTCAGGACACCAGCATTAGCATTGAAGACACATTCTGAGAGAATGCTCACTGCCGAGCATGACAAATCCTCAAAGGTGTGACTAGCAAGCTCAGGCCACTCTTTCGTGTTTGAAACTCAAAATGTAAAATGCCATCCCACTGATGGCATGGATATTCAGCTTGAGATACTCTTGCACCATCCTCTCAAGTCATTCACTATGTGTCAGAATTGTACTCAGTTCTGCTGGTGGACAGGCTGGTTTAAAAAATTGGTCAAGCAACCCTCAAAATTCCTTCTGACAGGTAAACTGCTGTTGCTAATGTTTCTCCATTTACAACTTGATTATCCCTAGGGTTGGAAGTATATTTCTCCGATGCATACTGTGTCCCTCACTACTGTCTTGGGGAAAACTAGTCCTAACATTATCTGCAAGTATTTTTTCATACTCCAGCAAGTGCGTGTCCCTCTTCAGGGCAGAATGCATCTGGATAAATTTACTCTTGTACCGTGGATATAAAAGTTCGTCAACCCAGTAGTCAGCGCTAATTTGAATCCTAACATCACGGGTATCATACTGAAGACAGTGTGGCAAGAAGGCACTCATGTGTCTGACACATCCATTCGGCGCAAGTCCTTGTTGTGTTGATGGTGGGGTAACACTTGAGCTTCCTTCCTCCATCCTCATCCTCCTCCATTTCTTCCTTGGCTCCTATACCTTTACTAACAGTTTGTCTGATACCATGAGCCCACCTCAGTCACTCAACTCAATTCTGCCAGGCCAACCGGCTGTGCGACAAGAGTCCGAAGCTTAGAGATATTGGTATCCTTTCCGCATCCTCCTTTTATCCTTCCAGCATGTAGATGACCAGAATAGTGATGCCAATGATGGTATCATGAGCACTAACCTTCTTAATAGCCATTTCTAAACTGTGCATAAGGGTTCAGAGGTCCTTGATCTATTCCCACTTTGCAAGTGTCATTTGCACTACCTTAAGCTCATTTTGACTACCTCTACGCATCATGGCATACTGCACCGTGGTTTGTTGTTGCTGCTACAGTCACTGCAACATGTGTATAGTGGAATACCACTGTGTTTGCACATCGCATATCAATTGGTTGACGAAAAGACCTCTGTAGTGATGCTAGTCGATAAGCCATGGGGTGCGAACAGCAGAGGAAAGCGCACAGCGACCATACTTTGTGTAGGAGCTCATCCAGGTCGGTATAGTGGCATAGGAATTTCTAGACAACTAGGGTGAGGACGTGAGCCATGCAATGCATGTGTGTAGGTTTTCCCCGGCATTGCACCTCCACTAGGTTTGCACTGTTATCACACAGGATCTTCCCTACCTACAGGTTCAGTGGAGAAAGCCATTGACCAAACTCGCCCTGCATAGCTATCCACAAACCTTCAGCTGTGTGACTGACATCTCCCAGGCACTTTCATTTTGACACTGCCTGATGGCAATGGGCCCTGGCAGCACAGTGCGGAGGTAGGAAGGATTCTCACTGGATGTCATGATGGTCTCTCTTACCTAGGAGACTTGTGACTGGTTTTGGACCTCTGTCTCATGTCTATAGTGAGACTTCATATTAAACATGCTTTTTTCCTTTAGCAGTTAAGGAGTTAATGTCAGTCTCTGCTGCCAGCAAGTTAGCTAGATCTTGTCCAGATGAGGCCAATCTGCTATTACTCCTTCCCCTTTATATATCCCTTGGTCCCAGCATGCTCTGCTGGTGATTGAATTCATTCTAGCCAAAGCTTCCAGAGGGGAAGGAAGTTTTCTGGAGAACTTTCTGCTGCTAAGTTGTCTGCTGTTTGGAGAAGTGACAGCAGGTGTGAAGTTGCTGCCTTGTTGTTCTTAGTCTGTCTTTCCCTCTTGTCTCTTTTATTGCAGTGGTGGGACTAGCACTCCTGCCGGCCATTCCCTATTGAGGGCTAACATCAGGCCCAGCGAGGGCTTAAGTTACCCTGCTCAGCGATGAGTTGAAAGAACTTGAATAGGGACAGTAGGGAGATCAGGGCACAGCCCCAGGTGAGTGCAGGAGGTCACATCTCCCCCATTCCCTATGAGGAGGGCCCTCCACTGTATTTATCCCTCTGGTGTCTCCCCATCTGTTGTATGTAGCGCACCAGACATCATTGGTCCCAGCGCCACTGTCACGCATGGTAATCTGCCATTCTCTTGTCCAATATACTTCATAAACAAACTCCAAGGAGTCAGGCCCAATCAATTGCAATTAATATTTATTAAAATTCCAACACTGTGTTAAAAAATGACAATGTAAAACAAGGTACACAGAAGGAAAAACCACATGACAGAATAAAGACCACAATGGTATTAAATCCTCAAGCACAGGAACCAACAAACACCTATTCAAAGAATATAATCAGTGCCCCAAATACTGGGTACACTCCATGTGCCAAGAGAGGGTAATACTTATAAAATCATCAAGTCATGGGTCTTATTTACCTTACTGCGACCGCCCCCTGACGCGTTTCGCACCAGCTTCTTCTGAGGAGGGTGGTCGTGTTAAGGGAAAGCCAGCTATTTATATTGTGTTCAATTAACCCAGCGTACCGCATGACGTCCGGTCCGAAAACCGGAAGTCGCAGTATCAGTGTGTCAGATCCGGCGTCTGTTGTTGCCTCAGTAACTGGCGGCGTCCTGTCATGGCGCCCCAGCCAATAGTAACTCACGCCGGTTCAAGTATCCGGCGCCGCGTCATACCTCACATCAGCGGAGATGTCCGCCCCCTTATGACGCTGCATCGGATGCACCAATGGGTACGAACCACACACGCCCCCACGACGACACGCCTACCGCATCTGTAAACAGAGCGGCAGGCGGTCACGAGGGCGAGCGCAGGACACGCCCACAGGCATCCGGAAATGCAGCAGACGTCATAGGGAAAAAAGACGCTGTTTTATGGCAACAAGGACACGGGCTGCTGGGAAAGTATCTATAAGCAAAACGACCTTTATATTACATAAATATACTATGGACAATACAGATTATAGATAATTCATACAACAATGTGGTTTTGATCACAGTGTAATGATGACACAGTAATCCATTAGAAAAAAGATGACAATAACATACTATCAGCTTATAATAGAGCAGCAATTCATCCGAAAGTGTTTAAAGTGCATAAAGATATTAATATATACAAAGTGTTATAAAGGAAAAAACCTACATAATAAGAGATCAAAAACTAAGATTTGATCAATAAAGTGCATATATTGTGCAAAATAACAATATGATTAAATATTAAATATATTACTTTCATTCAATAAATATCCAGTCACTCACATACATAATCACACCGGCCGGTGCCATACGTTACCCATACTCACTCACAGAATGATAAACATCATATACAAAGTAATATGAACTACTGCATAATTTCTATATAAACTGCTGCATAATTTCTGTACTATCTTCCTTTTCTTTTTTCTCTCTTTTTTTTCTTTTTTAAGTATATTCACACCATTGCTGTAATCATATTGTTATTTTGCACAATATATGCACTTTATTGATCAAATCTTAGTTTTTGATCTCTTATTATGTAGGTTTTTTCCTTTATAACACTTTGTATATATTAATATCTTTATGCACTTTAAACACTTTCGGATGAAATGCTGCTCTATTATAAGCTGATAGTATGTTATTGTCATCTTTTTTCTAATGGATTACTGTGTCATCATTACACTGTGATCAAAACCACATTGTTGTATGAATTATCTATAATCTGTATTGTCCATAGTATATTTATGTAATATAAAGGTCGTTTTGCTTATAGATACTTTCCCAGCAGCCCGTGTCCTTGTTGCCATAAAACAGCGTCTTTTTTCCCTATGACGTCTGCTGCATTTCCGGATGCCTGTGGGCGTGTCCTGCGCTCGCCCTCGTGACCGCCTGCCGCTCTGTTTACAGATGCGGTAGGCGTGTCGCTGGGGGCGTGTGTGGTTCGTACCCATTGGTGCATCCGATGCAGCGTCATAAGGGGGCGGACATCTCCGCTGATGTGAGGTATGACGCGGTGCCGGATACTTGAACCGGCGTGAGTTACTATTGGCTGGGGCGCCATGACAGGACGCCGCCAGTTACTGAGGCAACAACAGACGCCGGATCTGACACACTGATACTGCGACTTCCGGTTTTCGGACCGGACGTCATGCGGTACGCTGGGTTAATTGAACACAATATAAATAGCTGGCTTTCCCTTAACACGACCACCCTCCTCAGAAGAAGCTGGTGCGAAACGCGTCAGGGGGCGGTCGCAGTAAGGTAAATAAGACCCATGACTTGATGATTTTATAAGTATTACCCTCTCTTGGCACATGGAGTGTACCCAGTATTTGGGGCACTGATTATATTCTTTGAATAGGTGTTTGTTGGTTCCTGTGCTTGAGGATTTAATACCATTGTGGTCTTTATTCTGTCATGTGGTTTTTCCTTCTGTGTACCTTGTTTTACATTGTCATTTTTTAACACAGTGTTGGAATTTTAATAAATATTAATTGCAATTGATTGGGCCTGACTCCTTGGAGTTTGTTTATGAAGTATATAATTATTTTTGGAGGGCCTTTAACCCTTTGGGTGGTTTGAATATATTATTGTTATCTGTTTTACAGAGCCTTGTTGTCACCCATTCTCATTATGGATATAAGATCAAGGGACCAGACATGGTTGTCCCGTGTGAACGCTGTGTTCAATGGTGATGTTAATGTGGTACAATCTACAAGTAATGGACAGGCGGAGGTGAAAAATACATTGAAAGTATTGTATAAAAAAAGACTAAGGATGTGGTGGAATAAAGCCTCTTTGGAGAATTATCTTTCCAAAAATCTGGTGCCAAGGGGTTTAAGAGTGAAGGTGCTACCGTCATTTCCTGTGGAAGATGTTTCATTCCGCAGTAAATGGGAAGAAGCAAGTAATGTGTGTTCACGTACTTTCATTGAACTCCTGATAGGCTTGAATAGGAAGAATCTGGAGGGATTGGAAGCAGAGATTGAGGTAAATCAAAATAAACTAAGAGAACTTATTTCTGTTGAGGACATGGAAACATTCAAAGTCGAGGTGGATAGACTCTTCCTCACCTGGGAAAAGGAGGTACAGGACACAAAATCCAGAAAATTTCAACGTGACTTACAGGATTATAAGTCACGTTCTGTATATAAATGGAAACAGTCAGGTATAGGTAGGCAACAGAATCCTGGAGATACATCTATATCATCTGTCGCCTCAACGGATGAGGAAGGAGACACCTCTGGTGGCAATCGTTACCCAGCAAGGAGAGGGAAACAAAAGAGATTCTTCACTAGGGATATTGGAAAGAGGAGACGGACAGGAGTGGTAAAACCGTCTACATCAAATTCACAGGTAATAAACCTCTCGGATGTAATACTAACGGAAGATCAACTGGAAGTTCTGGGTCTAGGTTTGACTTTTTCTCCTTCCTGTGAATTTGATTGTTTTTCCGCAGTGAAGGATGTCCATTTGTTCGCCCGGAAATTAGTATTGAAGAAACTCCATGAAAGATCTGGAGGTGATAGCCGGAATTGGACAATGCAGGAAAAAGAAGCAATAGATGCACTTAGGGTGTTGGGAGAAGAAGATGACAATGTGAATGAGAACAGGAGAGGTAAGTTCTCCTTCCCCAAACCCAAAAAGTTCCCTGCACTAAACCTTTACCCTAATATTGAACTCTTTGTTAAGGTGGTAACGGATGAATTAAAGAAAATACCTAGAGGACAGTTTGGTGAAAATCTACCAGAGGGGCAGAGGAGAGCCATCAAGGAGTTAAAAGGTAGAAAGGATGTTATAATAAAACCATCCGATAAAGGAGGAAATGTTGTGGTTTGGCCCAGAATGTTATATGAAAAAGAGGCAATGCGTCAGCTAAATGATAAGACGTGTTATACGCAACTAACTTTTAATCCAACACTGTCATTCTCTAAAGAATTGTATGACCTGACAGAAGATGCCTTTCGGATGGGAACCATAACCAAGGACATCATGGACGGACTAAATCCTAGAGCACCCAAGACGGCTTGCCTATACCTTTTACCAAAGGTCCATAAGAACGCCCTAAATCCACCTGGACGTCCCATCGTTTCCGGGATGGGTAGCCTATGCGAACAGGCAGGTAAATATTTGGACTATTTTTTGAAACCAATAGTAGAGACGTTACCATCATATTTGCGCGACACAAATGAATTTTTGAAGAAAGTGGAGGGTGTCATATTAGAGGACGATATGTGGATGGTGACTTTAGATGTCGAGTCCTTATATACATCCATTCGTCACAGTGATGGTATTGAAGCTACGGGGTTATATTTGGCTATGTCTAGTTTGGAGACTGACTTTGTGTCTTTTCTGATTAGTCTGTTGGAGTTTGCATTAATGCACAACTTCTTTGTCTTTCGTGATAAGTTTTACCTCCAGAAACAGGGTACGGCTATGGGGGCGGCCTTTGCGCCCTCATATGCTAACCTGTTTCTGGGGGCTTGGGAACGGGAAATATTTTTATCTAATCCCTCCCATTTGAGTGACAAAGTAGTATTGTGGACAAGGTTCATTGATGATCTGTTTATCATTTGGCAAGGTCAAGAATTGGAATTAAAGGAATTTGTGGATGGACTCAACAAAAACCAAAAGAACATCAGGTTAACTATGGTCTACAGCAAGATGGAGGTTGACTTTCTTGATGTCAAGGTACGGAGGGGTGAAAATGGAGAAATTGTAACAGATCTATTCAGAAAACGCACTGCCGGAAATGCATTACTTCATGCTACATCGGCTCATCCCTCTCACCTAATAAAAAGCATACCAGTGGGACAGTTTCTCCGTACAAGGAGGATCTGTTCCTCAGATGATTTGTTCCATCAACAGGCTCTGGAATTGTCCACAAGATTTATGGATAGAGGCTACTCTAAGAAAAACATCAGAGATGGGTACCAGAGAGCCAGCCAGACGAACAGAAGTGAATTACTCCAAACCAAACCAAAGAAAGAATGCAACAAACAGGTACGACTAATAGCGAATTTTAATAGCCAAAAACAGAAAATGGAAAATGTTTTAAAAAAATATTGGTCTATATTGACATCTGACTGTAGTTTGAACGAATGTATACAGAAATATCCTACTATTACATACAGACGTTCCCCCAATCTGAGAGATATCTTGACACATAGTTTGTATGAAGAACCACGAAGAGAAGGTATTTTCGGTACTGGAGGTCCAAAGTGGGGGTTTTTCCCCTGTGGGAAATGTGTTACTTGTCCAAATTTGTCGAGGGCTAAGGAGTTCTATTCAAGTAATGGCCACAAGAAGTTTAAAATTACTCAGAACATCACATGTAGTTCTGTAGGTGTGGTATATATGGCCATATGTCCTTGTAACTTGATTTATGTCGGGTTGACATCTAGACAAATTAAAGTTAGAATACGGGAGCATGTCTTGGACATAATCAAGGCAGAAGCAGAAGATGATTTATCTCAACTAAAACCGATAGCACGTCATTTTAAGACCACTCACAATTGTAATGCTAACCTATTGAAGGCCTTTGGCATTGATAAAATCCACCAGAATATACGAGGCGGAGATTGGAAAAAAAGTCTCGCGCAATTGGAGGCCAGATGGATAATGAAGGTGGGGTGTGTTCGCCCCCATGGCCTCAATGATGTCCTTAGCTTTGCGCCTTTTTTGTAGATCGTTGAAGAAATATATCTTTTAATAAAGGGAATTTGCTTTTTAATAAAAATAATTTGTATTATTAATTTTTGTTTTTGTGTATTATTTTATTCTTTTAAGGCCTGTTTTAGGACAAGAAGATATACAGCAATGGTGTGAATATACTTAAAAAAGAAGAAAAAAAGAGAGAAAAAAGAAAAGGAAGATAGTACAGAAATTATGCAGCAGTTTATATAGAAATTATGCAGTAGTTCATATTACTTTGTATATGATGTTTATCATTCTGTGAGTGAGTATGGGTAACGTATGGCACCGGCCGGTGTGATTATGTATGTGAGTGACTGGATATTTATTGAATGAAAGTAATATATTTAATATTTAATCATATTGTTATTTTGCACAATATATGCACTTTATTGATCAAATCTTAGTTTTTGATCTCTTATTATGTAGGTTTTTTCCTTTATAACACTTTGTATATATTAATATCTTTATGCACTTTAAACACTTTCGGATGAATTGCTGCTCTATTATAAGCTGATAGTATGTTATTGTCATCTTTTTTCTAATGGATTACTGTGTCATCATTACACTGTGATCAAAACCACATTGTTGTATGAATTATCTATAATCTGTATTGTCCATAGTATATTTATGTAATATAAAGGTCGTTTTGCTTATAGATACTTTCCCAGCAGCCCGTGTCTTTGTTGCCATAAAACAGCGTCTTTTTTCCCTATGACGTCTGCTGCATTTCCGGATGCCTGTGGGCGTGTCCTGCGCTCGCCCTCGTGACCGCCTGCCGCTCTGTTTACAGATGCGGTAGGCGTGTCGCTGGGGGCGTGTGTGGTTCGTACCCATTGGTGCATCCGATGCAGCGTCATAAGGGGGCGGACATCTCCGCTGATGTGAGGTATGACGCGGCGCCGGATACTTGAACCGGCGTGAGTTACTATTGGCTGGGGCGCCATGACAGGACGCCGCCAGTTACTGAGGCAACAACAGACGCCGGATCTGACACACTGATACTGCGACTTCCGGTTTTCGGACCGGACGTCATGCGGTACGCTGGGTTAATTGAACACAATATAAATAGCTGGCTTTCCCTTAACACGACCACCCTCCTCAGAAGAAGCTGGTGCGAAACGCGTCAGGGGGCGGTCGCAGTAAGGTAAATAAGACCCATGACTTGATGATTTTATAAGTATTACCCTCTCTTGGCACATGGAGTGTACCCAGTATTTGGGGCACTGATTATATTCTTTGAATAGGTGTTTGTTGGTTCCTGTGCTTGAGGATTTAATACCATTGTGGTCTTTATTCTGTCATGTGGTTTTTCCTTCTGTGTACCTTGTTTTACATTGTCATTTTTTAACACAGTGTTGGAATTTTAATAAATATTAATTGCAATTGATTGGGCCTGACTCCTTGGAGTTTGTTTATGAAGTATATAATTATTTTTAGAGGGCCTTTAACCCTTTGGGTGGTTTGAATACATTCTCTTGTCCAAGCTTGACACTGGATTGTTAGAACATTAAGGGTACATTTACGCGCTGCAACTTATGGCGCCAATAGGAGGCAATCTAACGTGCGCGTGCACATTTTTCATGGTTACCTCAGATTGCTGAAAGCGCTTTCACACGCCGCAATTTCGCCCTCAACCTAAGGCGACGTGTCGCCCCGGAAGTTGCCACATCAACAGCGGGAAACATCCGGTAGCCGCTTCACACACCGCAATCCCCAAAGGAATATGGGCGTACATGTTCAGCACGACGAAAACATAGGTGTGCCAAATTGTTTTACACCGCGCCACAAACACGCTCATTAGACAACGCAATAGCGTCCTGATTGGCCAGCCTGCGCTGGAAGGCTGGCTAATACGTGATGTCATTGCCATTGTGTGGTGGTGAATGGACAGCTCTTCAAATATGGCGCTCTGTGAAGGGACAGCCAAAGGAAACACAGAAGCCACCACCAATCATCGCTGACGGGGCGCGGTCTCCAGCACCCTGTAGCACGCCTCCGGGAAATCACTAGGTGACAAAGAATCCATTCCTATCTCCCGTTCACATGCCAAAAGCCGGGAATGTCGCCTTCATGATTGCTTATGATTTTGGAGCAGTGCTGTGAAATCGGAATCAGGCGCAACCTTTTTTATCGACGCCAAATTCCACAATTACACGCCGCAATAAGGAGGCAATATGGCAGCGATCATTCCAGCGAGAAATATCTATCGCCACCAAAATTGACTCCTGTGGTTGCGGCGTGTAAAGGTACCCTAAGGGAGAGGTTGAGGGTGCAGCTGAAGGCAATAGAGGAGGTGGAAGAGGCAGAAGCAGTGAATGAAACTGTAGATACAGAACAGCCCATTTCCCACCCACCTCCTCAGCCATCAGATTCACCAAGTGAAAAGCCAGCGAGATGCATTGCCCCTGGTTATGTTTCGTCATCCAGGTGACAGTGATGATATACACCTTGTCACACACAGTTTCTCCAAGAAAGGGTGATGTTGTCTGTGACATGCTGGTGTAGCGCAGGCACAGTTTTCTTAAAGAATTAATGGCAACTGGGCAATGGTTACTTGTGGACTGCGACGGCCATCAGTTTTCTGAAACCATCTGTATCCACCAGATAGAAAGGTTGCATTTCTGTGGCCAACAAATTGGAGATGGTGACGTTCAAGCTCTTTGCTTTGGGATGTGTAGGAGAAAATAATCTTTTAAGTCCCCAAAACTGAGGGACTGAGGGCTGACTGCTGTGCTGAGAGAAGGTGGAGTAGGGTGTGTCGCAACAAACTGCTGGACTGTGAGAGAAGTGCAGGCAGAGATGTTATGGTGGTTTCCCTCAGAGAAAGCTAACGCGAAACGTGTGTTAAGGGTGAGGTCACACACAGGTAAACTAACCCTTTATGTCACTTGCTTGAGCTTTTGGTGCAATGGCACTTGTTTCATGTACATGTTGATATTCCACTTCCAGTGTGTATATATATGCCCTGTTGATGCTATGATTGTTGTACATGGAAGGTTTTCCAGTATGGTATTTAATTGTCAGCCTAACACTTTGTTTAATTGGGGTTACCTGTGTTGTTTACTGGGTCTGTTTTAATGTTCTCTGTTTTTAACTTCTATGAGACTCTAATAAAATTAGCTATTGGTTTTTGTATTTAGACTGACTCCTGGGTTGTTATTTCAGAATTATAGAGATGTTACAGTGGAGTGACTAAGAGGTGGTGTGCTCGTTGTCTGTAATTGGTCAAAAACATCATATGTGTGCACTTCCGTAACAGATGATGGGATCTAACTCCCCTCGACTGTAGCGGGTAAACAAGTGGAGGTTCTGCAGCTAGAAACTTGAGTTTTATACTTGCCATGGTGAAGGAGGAGGAAGAAGCAGTAAATGTGATTGATGTGGCAGGCGGTGCTCGGTAAGGCCACTAGGCCCGTTTTAGCCCTGCAACTTTGACAGAATAACACATGTTGCTGAGCAGTTATCCTTTGCGTTCTCTTGCAGTCTCAAACAAGACCCAGGCTAGGCAACACTTGCAGCCTCTCAACTGCAGACCCACACAAAGATAGGGCAATCACTTGTTTGAGGACAAAAACAGCCCATTAGGGGATCCACAAAGATTTGAAAATCACTTGTTTGAGGCCAAAAAAGCCTGTTACTGGAAACACAAATTTTTGGCTATTACATTTTCTATACAAAAAATGTGTCTTTGGCAACACACACACATTTGGTAATCACTTGTTCTAATCACAAATGCCTATGTCCTGGTGGACACTTTTGCCCTTCTATTCTATTTAAAAAGAGAATGAGTAGCTAGCTATCTTTTTTTGTGGCAGGGATGGTGCAGCACGGAGCAATGACAGCAGCACTGTCCCTAGAAGTAACGCAATGACACAAGCCCTTGTAACTGCAAGTTGTGAATGGTTTATGTGCCTGATTGGCGGCTAGCCTGGAACATCTACATAGTAACTGTCGGGAAAAAAAGTCCAACGCTATTCTGAGCTCTCTACACCCACTCCACTCATCAAACACATCCCACTTACTGTTGTAGAGACAGTCATAGGGTAGAGGAAAAGAATCACTGCAAACACAGCAATGTGTTTTTTTACATCTGATAATTCACCAAAAACAGCCGAGTTCACCAATTTTCAAGCAAAATATTCTTGATCCTGATCCCAAATCTATATTGTTTATGTTCATGTCAATTTTTAAATTAGCGAACATGGTTGTTGAAACTTTGCTCATCTCTAGAGAGGAACCTGTCCACGAGGGCTCCCAGTCTTCAAGGGATGGGAGAGGAATCTACTACTCCTTTTTCATCACATAAATAGAACAGTTCCTTCTCTTCCACTCTACTCTTTTTATGGAGCATCACTGCTAATGCCATGTTGATTTAAAATACAGTAAGCGGCACTCGACAGTGACATAAATTTGACTAGAGAAAAAATGAAAAAATTAGATACTTAGCATTATGGAAATAGCCAAATCGATAATCCACCCAGTTGCTATGTTGAGGTGCATCTCTTAACTGGGTCCTAACAATAGATACTGTCTATTTCTTGCTGGGCTTTTCCTCCTCTACTGGCAGCTGATACAAGAGAATACTAGAGATTGTAGTCTTATGGACGAGGACAGGTGCTTTCAATGTATGTAATCTGTGCCATGAGAAAAGAAGTTAACCCCTTATGCATGTTAGAGACTGATACCAGACAGCAATAACTTATGCCTGACAACAGTAATGGGGACGGTGCCATCATAAAAAGGGTAGTGAACCCATGTTACAATATAAGTAAATATGCAGCACTCAATCCTGTCAGTGAGGGTGCCATCAAAACACGAATTACATTTACAGTAAAATACAGTAAGCGGCACTCGATAGTGACATAAATTTGACTAGAGAAAAAATGACATACTGTCTTGATGGTCTCCCTTTCCTAGGAGACTTGTGACTGCTTTGAACCTAACAAGGAGTAAGGTGCACTACTGAAAATCAGGTATCCCAATAAGGGTCAGGGGTGCTGCTTTGTCAACAAGAGACAAATAATCATAGAGAAGGAAATGACAAATCAAATAGCAGCACACCACCACAAAAAATATATAGAATTCAATAAAGCTTTTATTTAGGACGAAACAACAAACATCTAAAAACAGTTAAAAAACATAGTCGGACCACAGTCCACAAGGAAATAGGACCCCTGTAAATATCAATAATACATCACATATCCAGTCTTTTGCAAATGCATGAATAAGCTGCACATGAATAATAATACAAAAACATGTGTGGTCATTACATAATGGATCTTATTACAGACACATAAATGAGGAACTGACCACAAGTTCTGTCCAATGATCTGGAAGGATCAAGGAAAAGTGCATAGCTATAAATGCATATGTCGGACCCCACGGGACTGGGGTACTCGGTACCGGACCGGACGGTACTGGGGATGTCACAGGTGGCTTGGTCCGGACCGTGTCCCTGGCTCGGCAAATAAAGGGGAATTATTTACAAGGGAAATGTCACGGGTGACGCCACCCACTTGGTGCGGCCAGTGATGGGGCCGCCGCTGCTGCAGAACCTCCGGGGGTGATGGAGTGGCAGCAAAGATGGTATAGTTGCAGTGGGGAGAACTATATCCCCGGGGCAGTAAGAGGTTAAGTCTATGGTGCAGGTGTAGTTGTTGTAGCACACTTACTTTGCAGGCTGCAGGGATCTTTCCTCCTGGCTGGTGCTGACAGGCTGGATCTGTAGGGAGGAATGGTCTGCAGGTAGGGACTGACAAGAGAGACAATTCAGAGTTTTCCAAAGCTTTACTTGTTGTTTCCTTCAAGCAGTTTACAAGTCATTTGCAGTTGGTACACAGTTCCAGTACACGGGTTCTCTCTACTTCTGCAGCCAGGCCTCTCCCTCTGTGACCCCTCACACAGTCTGTTAGTGTCCCTTTCCGGGCTGTTGCATTCTCTTTCTTTATGTTGTGCGACACTGGACAGTATGGCGGTGACTCGGGCTTCTGTGAGTCCTAGTATGTCACTGAGCTGCATGTCCTTTGGGTTAGGGATCCCAATCTGAAACTCAGACCCCTCGTCGTGTTGTCTGGGGATACCGGGTGAACTACGGTCCCCTTTAGAGCCGACACTCTACTCAGCCCAGCCTCCAGTAATCCTCAGCACTAGGATACCAGGCTCTCTCTCCTTTCTGTTCCTTCCTGTATATAGGAGGGCTACTCTGCCTGCAGTCAGTAGCTTTAGCTGTGTGTCTAGGGCCCCGGGTTACACCGTCCCTCTCGGCTCTCTCACACTCCTGGTGGCTTCAGCGTCGGACGGGCTTTCCCCCCCATCTGGCTCGCACTGGCTCAGTACGGGTCTGCACTCCTCGGCCTTGCACTTCCAGGCAGTGTGGCTCTCTCCTGCTCAGCTTCAGCTCAACTTCCTGCTGTTCTCTGGCCTGTTCTTGGGTCTTTTCTGTTCAGCTCACTGTGGCCAACTGAACTCCTTCACTCCTCCCCCTCACTATATACTGTCAGTCACCTTTCCTCTGGTGTGCCCAACCCACTCCTCTAATCCACCACCCCTCCGATCTCATATAGTCTCTAATCTCAGGGCTGGATGTAACCTTCTCTGACACGTGGGTTGTGTGGGCTGTGAGGGTGTTAGTGTTTAACAATGTCCTACCTGCCTGGCTGCAGTTCCCTTTGTGGCCTCCTGTACGCAGGGGCACCACACATAGCAGACTGGTATAGGTGTCCCTTAGACAATGGAACACATGACCACACATGTTTTTGTATTATTATTCATGTGCAGCTTATTCATGCATTTGCAAAAGACTGGATATGTGATGCATTATTGATATTTACAGGGGTCCTATTTCCTTGTGGACTGTGGTCCGACTATGTTTTTTAACTGTTTTTAGATGTTTGTTGTTTTGTCCTAAATAAAAGCTTTATTGATTTCTATATATTTTTTGTGGTGGTGTGCTGCTATTTGATTTGTCAATTCCTTCTCTATGATGCTTTGAACCTAAGTCTCATGCCTGAATTGAGACTTCATTTTAAACATGTCCTTTTTCTTTGGCACTGGAGGAGTTAAGGTTAATCTCTGTTGCCAGCAAGCAAGCCAGGCCTTGTCCAGGTTTGGCCACTCTGTGATTAGTTCTGCCTTTATAGGATCACAGGGTTCCAGCATGCTTTGCTGGCAATTGAATTTCATTCCTGGTCAAGCTCCTGAGGTGAAAGGAGCTCTGTGGAGAACCTCTTGCTGTAAAGCCGTCTGCTGTCTGGTGAAGTGTCAACAGACTTGAAATAGCTGTCCTGTTGTTCTTTGTCTGTCTTCCCCTTCCCTCATGTCTCTTTACCGTAGTAGATCGAACTAGTGCTCCCGCCGGCCTTCCCTAGTGAGGGTTAACATCAGGGCCAGTGGAGGGCTTAGGTTTCCTGCTCGGTGATGAGGTGAAAGAACTCGTACAGGGACAGTAAGGAGATCAGGGCTGCCACAGGTGAGTGCAGGAGGTCACCTCTCCCCCGTTCCCTATAGAATAGGGCCCTCCATTGTATTTTTCCCTTTGGTGTTTCCCTGTCTGTTGTTTTCTCGTTGTTGCACACCGGACATCGTTGGTCCGTGTGCCACTGTCGCGCACGGATGCTGGACATCCCCTTAGTCCAAGCGTTACAGATACTTAGCATTATGGAAATGGCCAAATCGATAATCCACCCAGTTGCCACATTGAGCTGCATCTCTTAACTGGGTCCTAACAATAGATACTGCCCATGTCTTGCTGGGCTTTTCCTCCTCTACTGGCAGCTGATACGAGAGAATACTAGAGATTGTAGTCTTATGAAAAAAGACAGGTGCTTTCAATGTATGTAATCTGAAAGCACCTGTCCTTGTCCATAAGACTACAATCTCTAGTATTCTCTTGTATCAGCCACCAATAGAGGAGGAAAAGCTCAGCAAGGCATAGGCAGTATCTAGTGTTAGGACCCAGTTAAGAGATGCACCTCAACATAGCGCAACTGGGTGGATTATCGATTTGGCCATTTCCATAATGCTAAGTATCCGGGTTTCACACTTGCGCTCCCCACCGCTGCGTATTGAGGCAGAGAAGCGCAAGCTGAGCGCAGACACCGCGTGTCCCTATGTTTATCATGGGGACGCACAGTGATGCGCTCGGCTGCGCATTGCCGTGCGCACCCATTCACTTCCCTGTGTGATTTGTACGCATGCGGATGCTTGCGTACAATTCACACATTTTCGTCCGCACCCTGAACGCGACATGTACTTGATGTCACATGAAGTAGGAGATTAATTTCCAGGACTGGGTCTGTGACTGCTCTGAGCCAGGAGAGATCATTGCACAGCAGAACAGGCATGTTAGCAACTATCTGCTAAGTGCTTAACCCATAAAAAGAAATAGTCCTGGTACACCCCATCAAAGCTATTTTATTGATCAAATCCATAATCTCATATTTTTTTTAGTGTCCTAGAAAAAGACTTATCATGTTCAGATATACACTCAAAATATAGTCGTGGTCTTACCAAGGATGAACGGGAAGTCAGGTATGAACACCTTTATCCTTTCCTCTAATATTTGTAATTATGTTATTTTGGATATCAAGTATTTTATAATTAAAGCTGATTGACTGTAAAATGAAAAGTTAATATATTAATTGGTGTCACTTATCAATATCTCTGATTTCTGTAGATAAAATCATTTATTTACCTAGGTAGAAGGTTCATTAGTAAGAAGAACTTTGCTGTAACTAACCATTCAGTTTTATGATAGATAAGGTTTGTATCATTGACAGCAAGAAGTGGCCTTTAAAGCAAAGCTGTGAGTTACTACATGGCTGTAATGCCACTAAAATACTTATTAAATTAATAGCTTTGGTGAAAAAATTTGCTTTGTTGTTCTTTAATCAAGATCTGATGACTTCTGCTAAATGGATTTTTGTGCACCAGGGCAGACCATACACTGGGTCTTCTCCATACACTTGGTATTGCCCCATTCCGAAATGCTCGATCTATCAAAATATAACATCACGAAAAATATAAAGTAAATATAAAATGGCATATGATATCAAAAGCACAATTTATATTCTTTAAAACTTCTTATTTTTATTTACAACTTACATGACAGTAAAAGTATACATATTTGGTATATACAAACCTGAGTCATCTTACCAACATGTTACTTTTACTGTATAGTGATGATGATGAATAAACATTCCAGAAAATAATTGTGTAATTGCCCTTTTTTTACAATATCAAAGCACTTGGATTTTTTTCTAATTTTCCAACACTTTATATGGTAAACTAAATGGTGTTATTCAAAAGTACAGTTTGTCCTGCAAAAAACAAGCCATCATATTTCTATATTGACAGAAAAATAAAAAAGGTTATGGCTCTTGGCATAATGGGTGGAAAAAAATTCGGTGGTGAAGGGGTTACACCTGAAAGAAAGGAAAGCATAAATTATATTAAACTTCAGAACTATACTAAATAAAACTAGAATACTACATAACATTATAGATCTACGGTATGTCATCCGGCTATTGTACAAATATTATTTGCATTATGTTTCGGCAGACAACAGATCTGTGGATTAAACTCAATTACAGTGAAGGTCACTCCTGTGTGGAAACTACTGTCAAAAGAGGTAAGATAATAATAAATCTTTATACAATATAACATAAGACTGTTCACTGCATATTACATCAAATCTACAGCAGTGTATGGTGTAAAATCACCAACAGTAACAATACTTTACAAAACTAATTCATAAAAACGTAATGACGAAGTCAAGATCACTTATTGTATATTGGTTACATGTTCCAAAGGATTGTTCGTTATGGTAAATTGAGTGTAAATATATAAATATACTAGTTGTCTTTGAACATGTTACTCTGTTAATATTTTAATACTTCAAAAGAGTCAAAGCAGCAGCAGTACAGTTGTTCAGACTAGAAGCACTACTACTAGGTTTGTTTTTATTTCAGTGCTTGAGTAGTGCTTCTATTCTAAAGTCCCTGGCCTTAGTATTGTACTTACCCATAACTGTCTTTACCTCTTATCGGTGACACTGCGGTCCTGCGGTGCCATCTTGTGACGACATCTTCTGACTGACCAGAAGTTAGAAGTAGAGGTCACAAGCGCTTAATGTAAGTCTGTGGGATCCAAAACAAAGCTCATAGACTTAAGGGGACGTCACACACGTCCATATTCTTGCAACATCGCTGAAAAGTCACGTGTTCAGCGATGTTGCTAGCGATATTGCTAGCGGGTCGTGCTGTGTGATAGCACGATGCAACTGTGATAAAACGCTGGTTGCAGGTTGCCAAGTTAATGAACATGTTCATAAACCTGGTGATCTTGCCCAAGCGATTAGGCTGTATCGCGCCGTCTAACACCGCAATAGCGATGTTGGCGGCGATACCGTCTATTATGCACCATTGCTGTAGATCGCTCCCTGGGTTGATCTCAGCCCAGCGAGCGATGGCTGCGTCCACATCGCAGCGCCGTCACCGGCAACATCTGCCTGTGTGACACCAAGGCTGCGATGTCGGAAGCGACCACGCTCCTGCGGCATCGCTTCCGACATTTCAGCTTGGTCGCTGTGTGCGACGGCCCCTTTACAGTACATTGAGTTGTGATTTACAGATCGCTTCAGCAAATACTGAAGAGATCCTACAGGTCACAACCTGTTGAAGAACAAATAGAGCAGGGCAGTTAAGCCCCCGTCACACTAAACGAGATCTCTAGCGAGATTGCTGTTACATCACAGATTTGGTGACGCCACAGCGACATCGTTAGCGATCTCGCTATGTGTGACACTTAGCAGCGATCAGGCCCCTGCTGTGAGATCACTGATCATTACAAAGTGTTCTGGGTCATGTTTTGGTCATTGCGCTCCCACTGGGAACGCTGCATCGCTGTGTTTGACAGGGACAGCGACCAGCGATCTCAATACTACGCCCGAGAGTGACAGATTCCCAACAACCTCCGTATCATTCTGGATCATTGCTGAAGTCGATGGTGAGATCTGATTGTTTGACATCTCACCAGCGATCCCAAAGTGACGCAACAGCAATCCCTACTGGTCGTATCGTTGTCGGGATCGCTGGTGCATCACTACATGTGACGGTATCCTTAGCATGTGAAGATAGTGGCAAATAAGCACAAGTCTAGTGTCTGGGACATTAGAAGCACCACTCTGACAGAGTAATAAAAAAAAAATAATGATTTAAAGGATTATTCTCAAGTTGTCTCTTGAGTGGCTCACAACTCTGCAATCTCATAAGCTACAGGTTTGTGGGGTGGTTTGTGGGAGTGGGGGGAGACACCCCTCCTTTGGGACAGTTCTGGTAGCAGAGCTACAGTAGCAGTACAAATGTAAAACTCAGCATAAATTCTGCATAACATTCAGGTATTGGTGATTTGTTCTGGTGTGTAAACTGTAATCAATATCTAATATATAAAGCTGAATGTGTGTGTGTGTGTGTGTGTTATGTCCAGGATTTGCATCTACACCGTTGCAACTACAGCCACAAAATTTTGCACCGTCACACGTCTGGACCCCGAGAGCGTCATAGGCTATGTTGTGAGGCGAAATTTTAATCCTGCGCGTTCCAGTTCACCAAACAATGTTGCCCCTATCTACATAATGGGTAAAAAGTGACAGTTACCAGTTGACAGTTGTGAATGAGAGGGGCTTACTGACAGCGCCAAAGACTAACAGTATATACCAGCATATAGTCACTAAGGTGGGGCCCCAACATGGGATATTCACCACGCATGGGGACATGTATACACACCACACGCACACAAAGAGTAACAGCAAGTGTATAGTCGCTAAGGTGCAGCCCAAACATTGGATACTCACCACGCACCCGAACTCACACACACACACACACATACCCTATAGCAACACATGCACTCAACCCACAGGGACACACACACCACAAAGAGACACAGACACATCACACAGACACCCCCCCACAGGGACACACACATGCACATGCACTCACACCACAGAGACACACACACACACACACACAAAGAGACACACACAACACAGAGGCACACACACACCACACAGACCCCCCCAAGGGACACACACATACACACCCTATAGGGACACATGCACTCACCCCACAGGGACACACACACACCACAAAGAGACACACACAACACAGAGACACACACACACCACACAGACCCCCCCCCCACAGGGACACATACACACCCTATAGGGACACATGCACTCACTCCACAGGGACAGTTGTGAATGAGAGGGGCTTACTGACAGCGCCAAAGACTAACAGTATATACCAGCATATAGTCACTAAGGTGGGGCCCCAACATGGGATATTCACCACGCATGGGGACATGTATACACACCACATGCACACAAAGAGTAACAGCAAGTGTATAGTCGCTAAGGTGCAGCCCAAACATTGGATACTCACCACACACCCGAACACACACACACACACCCTATAGCAACACATGCACTCAACTCACAGGGACACACACACCACAAAGAGACACAGACACATCACACAGACACCCCCCCACAGGGACACACACATGCACATGCACTCACACCACAGAGACACACACACACACACCACAAAGAGACACACACAACACAGAGGCACACACACACCACACAGACCCCCCCAAGGGACACACACATACACACCCTATAGGGACACATGCACTCACCCCACAGGGACACACACACACCACAAAGAGACACACACAACACAGAGACACACACACACCACACAGACCCCCCCCCCACAGGGACACATACACACCCTATAGGGACACATGCACTCACTCCACAGGGACAGTTGTGAATGAGAGGGGCTTACTGACAGCGCCAAAGACTAACAGTATATACCAGCATATAGTCACTAAGGTGGGGCCCCAACATGGGATATTCACCACGCATGGGGACATGTATACACACCACATGCACACAAAGAGTAACAGCAAGTGTATAGTCGCTAAGGTGCAGCCCAAACATTGGATACTCACCACACACCCGAACACACACACACACACCCTATAGCAACACATGCACTCAACTCACAGGGACACACACACCACAAAGAGACACAGACACACCACACAGACCCCCCCCACAGGGACACACACATACACATGCACTCACACCACAGAGACACACACAAACACACACCACAAAGAGACACACACAACACAGAGACACACACACACCACACAGACCCCCCCAAGGGACACACACATACACACCCTATAGGGACACATGCACTCACCCCACAGGGACACACACACACCACAAAGAGACACACACACACCACACAGACCCCCCCACAGGGAACACACAACATACACACCCTATAGGGACACATGCACTCACTCCACAGGGACACACACACACACACCCCAGGGACACACACACCACACAGACACAGATGTGCACAAATCGCTTCACACAACTTGCCTCATACATGTGCCATCTTTAATTTCCAAAAATAAGCGTCTGGTTAAAAACAGCCGATGTGCAACGCGTGTGCCATATAGGGAATGTTCCCTGAGGAAGGAGCTCGGTACGTGGCTCTGAAACGTGTCGGAAAATAAATCTATATCACCAGTACCCAGACGTCCAGTGTCGTTGGTGTGTCTATATCTTCCTGGCAGCAGCGAGGACACAAAGATACTTCGTGAAAAACTTGTGATATAGGGAATTAAGGCAGATGTCATTCACATGAGCTGTCTATTATGTGTATGTGTGAAGTAACATATACTGCCCGGCCGGTGGGAGGGTTTACTGTTGGCTGGAGATTTATCAGGCTGCCTATAGCAATCAATCACAGCTCAGCTTCTATTTTCCTACAGGTCATTAATATGACATATTCAAATTCTATTTTGTTATAGCTGACATTAATTATTTATTAACCCGGGCGTAGCCGGGTAGTACAGCTAGTATTTACATATAGACATAACAGTGCATTTGGACAAGCACAAAAGCAGCTAATTGCAAGGACTAATGATTTTGCAAGATTTACAATAGCAGTTTGGTCAAGAGTGATGAGGAAGAAAAGGCAGTTAAGCAACTAACTGCTGTATTGAAATAAATAGGCTGGAAAGAAGTGGCTAGCATACAAAGAGAATACTTTGCTCTGGAATTTACAGTTAAAACCAGAAGTTTACATTCACTATATCAAAAGATATGCACATTTTTCTCACTATCTGACATGAAATCAGAATAAATCTTTCCTGTTTTAGGTCAATTAGGATTACTATAATTATTCATATATGCCAAACACCAGAATAATGAGTTGGGGTGCCTTTACACTTGCGTTTGTGTCTACATGCTTATGGCATGCAGACACAAACGCAGTGTAACGCAGCCCATACTGATGTGAATGCAGCGGAGAATCTCCGCATGTGTTCACATTAGTATGATCCACGGCCAGCCAATCAGCTGTGTCGGGCGCGGCCGGGAGGAGGAGATCAGCAGTGGAGATCTCCTCCTTCCGGCCACAGCTGATCTCACAGCTGATCTCCCGCCAGTGTCAGTGCGGGAGATTTGAACATACAGCTGATCTGGCAGCTGTTTAAATCTCCCGCGCCGACACCGAATAGGTGATATCGGTGCAGGAGATAGGAAACAGCTGATCGCTGCTTCAAATCTCCCGCGCTGACCTCACCTATTCGGTGTCGGCGCGGGAGATTTAAACAGCTGTCAGATCAGCTGTATCTTCAAATCAGCAGCGGAGGCTTTGGCTGATCACCGGCGGCCACCCGGAGAGATTTCAATGAGATCCGCAGCGATCTCCTGCCTTGTCATGTGGAGGACACTGCGGATCCATTGACTTCAATGCATGGTCTCTGCGTTTGCGGCGCTTGCAGATAAAACACGTGCCCAAAAATTGCAACATGCTGCGTTCGGAGTGCGCTCGGAGGGTGCACAAATTGTGCGCATCCGAGCGCAAACGTAACTGAACGCAGCCGCAGGCACATGCGTTCCCATGTTAAACATAGGAATGCATGTGCACAAGCTTTTGGCTGCGTTCCGTGCGCTGCGTGACAAACCAAATGTGAAGGCACCCTAATGGTACATTTACACGCGGCCACAGGAAGGTAGGAACAGGCAGGCTTCGGACAAAAATTGTGCCTGTTGCCTTGAAAAGACCTCGATGTGGCTGCGTGTAATTCAGGACTTTCCTTCCTGCTTGCAGCGTTTCCCTGTGCGCCCGGGATAAGCGGTGACTATGCAGGCTGCTGTCTGAACTGGTTACCACGATACACATCGGGTAACCAGGGACAGCGTCTGCTGGGAAGCGGCCGCATACACGCACCTGCGCTTCTCTGCCAGAATCTAAGTATTTAGAGCAAGAAGCGCTAAATACTGAAGCGCAGGTGTGTGGACAATGCCATACCTTGTGGTCTGACGAAACTAAAATAATGACCATCGTTGCCTTTGGAGGAAAAAGGGATACACTTGGAAGCTTAAGAACACCATCACAACAGTGAAAGATAGGGGTGGCAGCATCATTTTGTGGGGTTGTTTTGCTGCAGGAGGGACTAGTGAACTTCACAAAATAGATGGATGGCATCATGAGGAAAGATGATTTATGGGCAATACTAAAGGCTAACCTCAAGACCTCAGCCAGAAAGTTAAAGCTTGGGTGGAAATGGGTCTTCCAAATAGACAATGACCCAAAGCATACTGCCAAGCTAGTTACTAAGTGCCCTAAAGACAACAAAGTAAATGTTTTGGAGTGGCCATAACAGAGCCATGATCTCAATCTTATTGAAAATTTATGCGCAAAGCTGAAAAGGCAGGTGAGAGCAAGGCGACCTACAAACATGGCTTAGTTACACTTGTTACTGTCAGGAGTAATGATACCAACTAGTGTGAGAAGCTTGTGGAAAGATATCCAAAATGTTTGACCCAAGTTATACAGTTTAAAGAGGACCTGTCATCCCCCTGGTGCTATGCTAACTGAATGCAGCACTGAATGCAGCGTGTCTGCTGCATTCAGGGAAGGGGTCCCCCATGTCTTTTGCTCCCCTGTAAGTTGTTAAAAAGACTTTAGAAAGTGTACAGATAAGGAGTCCGGAAGGACTTACTCAGTAATGAGTCATCGCTATTGCTGGTGTCTTCCCCGCCTCCAGCCTACTCTGTGCCACCTCCAGTCCTCTCTTGTTCAGTCTCCTGTATGTGTCATTGCTGAGGGCTGGAAGTGGCACAGAGAAGACTGGAGGCAGGGAGGACACAAGCAACAGTGATGACTTAGTACTGAGTAAGTCCCCGGGACTCCTTATCTGTACACTTTCTAAAGTCTTTTTAACAACTTGCAGGGGGGCTAGAGACATGGGGGACCCCTTTCCTCAATGCAACACTCTGCATTCAGTGCTGCATTTAGTTAACATAGCACCAGAGAGGTGACAGGTCTTCTTTAAAGGGAACTTTTCAGGTCATTCTACCCCTCTCTCCAATCACTACTTGTCCCTGCACCTTGGTAGCTGTTCCCCAACACTCCCTGTCTGACTTAAAGGGGCCCTATAACGATTACAAAAAATGACTTTGAACTTACATATGGTCTCCATCTAGGATACTAGATAGATGGACTCCGGGTTCCATTCTCCCCTCCTCGCTGTGTTCTTGCTCTTGGTGCTTTGCAGCCTCCTTTTAGTTTTTCCCGCCCTCTCTGCTGCTGTAATGCCCGGCCGGAATGTCATATCCAGCCAGGTGCATTGTGGGCCTAATCACGTGATCATCCTGATGCATTGTGGGCCTAATCACGTGATCGGCCTGGCCTCGAAATGCGCATTGTGCATACGCCGGAGACGGGACAATCACGTGATTAGGCCAACAATGCATCAGGCTGATCAACGTGATTAGGCCCACAATGCACCTGGCCGGATATGACATTTCGGCTGGGGATTACAGCAGCAGAGAGGGCGGGAAATACAAAGAGTAATAAAAAGCCCTAAAACATTTTCTCACTCTCTCGCTTTTATCTGACATTTGGCAAATATAATTAATTTTGGTAATCCTAATTGACCTAAAATGGGAAAGGTTTGTTCTTCATGTCAGATAGTGAGAAAAGCATACATATGTGCCTTTTTATATAGTGTATGCAAATGTCTGATTTCAACTGTAGCTATTATGTGCACACTCCACCTGGATCTGAGCTCCACAGAAACTAGCTGTACCATATGTTAGATGAAAGCCAGCACAGCAGGAGAATGAAATCAGATAGAAAAAAGTCAATTACAAATTTGCTTATTTTTATGCAAATTATTTAAATTAAATTAATAGCAAGAGAATACCCCTTTAAAAGGATTTCCATCTTTATTGCATTCATTTGGTAGACAGTCTTTCTCTAGTTTACTAAAAGAAAATGAGCCTAATATACACCTCTGGCTCTCCAAGAGATCATATTGGTGTAGTTGGCAAAAGATAAATATCATCCTAATCTTGGATAGCTTTGGTTATTTTTCTGATACTAAAATATTTATCATAGTCCACCCAAGCTTTCTTTTTAATTGTCTACCATAGTTCTTGCAAATTGTTTATGGTTTGAGGCTCAGATTTGTTCTACTTAAAGAGCACCTACCACTGAAATTAACAACTCATCTTCAATTTTTTTAAATATAGAAACATAAAAGAAAATACACTTTCCAACTGTATGTATTGAAAAAATAATTAAATAAAATAATGCAATACCCTGCAATGACATTGTGCATAATATGCAAATTGCTGACTTTTTGTTGAAAGTCAGTGCTAAACAGATGAACCAAAATGTCCTGGCATGACTAGAGGCAATACATAACTCAAGCATTGTACATGATCTTTCTCTCCTTCACAGTGAAATCTTTAAAATAATGGATAGATCTGGCTGCTTAGGACAGATAGACCAAGATCAATTATGGGGAACAAGATTGAGTGTTGATAGAATGAGTCTGTGGAGCAGCTTAGGAGCTGGGGAAGGAGATGTAGAATTTGCTGTTCTTCGTGAATGCCACTATGTAGATGCATGACACAAGGAAAGTGGCAGTGTGGTGATGTAGTTTGCCGTGCACTGCTGATCCCATTGGTTATCCATGTACATAGTAGCCTTAATGGAGACCTGCTCCCTCTACTTCTCCTTCTGCTCCTTAGAAGATACAGACTTAGCCTACAAGAAACTGCATGTGAATAGTTGTCTCGATCCCTCCTTTGAGCAGCAGAATATGTAGCCCCATGTCCCATAGAAGTAGCAGTATGACAAACTCAGCTCTACACTGAAATGCTGATTCTACAGTATGTTTCACTTAAGTTCATAGCTCCTCCTGCTCCACATGCAATCCACATGTAATTCACTGAGTATATACATATATATATATATATATACACACATATTTACATATGTACAGTACAATATATGTTACTGTATCAGTTTTTCTATATTGTGTAAATCATTCTTTCAAAGTTGTGCCTTTTCGTATGAGTCAACGATGTTTGAGTTATTCCTAGCTTGAAATATTAGGCTATAGAGGGGGTAAAGTAGCTTTTCAAGGCTTGCATCATATTACACTTCACAATGCTTCTGTACTTTAATCTTTTGCAAAGAAAATGATCCTAATTCTAAACAAGAGTCCTGCTCTGAAACCAGGCGACCAGTAAAAGGCGTCGCCATCGCCTAATTACATTAGGTGATGCAGGGGTGATATCGATGCCGATAGGCCACGCCCCTGCATCACCTAAAAAATTGGCAGTACCGTCACCACGTGTGACGGTACTCTTACACATATTAAAATCCATTAGCTTACACGACTTCGTAGATCATTTGGAACAATGTGTCCACAAGTTTTCCTTGCTTTTTTATGCAGTGTAGACAATGTCAGATCTTTAGGAAATTATTCTGTTACAATTGTTAAAACTGTGAATATGTGAAAGAATAATTCTTTTCCTCTACTCTACAGGTTTTTAACCCATTTTATGTGTTTCAAGCCTGTTCATTAAGTATATGGATAGCTACAACATACTATGAGTACAGCTCGGCTATTTTATTTATGACCATCGTGTCTATTTCTGCAACGGTATACAATTTAAGAAAGGTATGTTTGCATGTGTTTTAAGAGAACAGTGTTATATTCCATTTTCCTTGACAAAAGATAATTTTTTTTTTTTTCGTTTAGCAATCATTCAAACTACACAGAATGTCGGCATCCTACAACAGCATCTTAGTTTCAGTGCTTCAAAAAAATGGAGGTAACAATCGTCTAAAAGATTAATTCAATGATAGGAAAATGTATCTGTGTAGTAGCATTTATGTCAGTAATGTTCTCTCTTGTTTTTCATTTATTGTTTTAGAAATGTACATTGAAGCAAATATGCAAAAGTATAAATATGTAAAAAATAGTACCTCTGGTACAAAATGCAGAAATACTTACATATCTTATATGTTAATTAAGCTGCCCCACTTCAAAATTAATCTTTAAGTGAATCATTTAAACAGAAGTAAAAGGGGCTGTCAGTATTGTGATCTTACTGAAGTAAAACTTATGTTGGCAAAAAAGGTGTTTGTTTAGTTATGTAAAATATTGTACATTTTAGTGAATAAATATGTCTAATAGCAGGAAATGATAACATCGTAAAAGTATTCACAACAGTACGTAGATGAGCGAACCTTTTGAAATTCAGTTTGCCAAACTTTCAGATGCTCAACAAATAGTTCAACGAACATTTCGCTGAACCTTAAAAACCCCATTCTATGGGAGGCAAAACCAAAGGCATAGAAAACATCTTCAGGGGGCCAAAAGCTGCTAAACACTGTTCAAATTAGGGGTAGACACCAGGAAAATTGGCATCTTTTCCCCAGAGAATATTTTTATCATGGCGCACTATGAATGCCTGGTACAAGTTCTGGCAAATCATTTCAAGCTTCCGCATTGATCAGCAACAGGGGGATGAGGGAGAGGTATAGGCATTATGCTCAGAGAGCCCTGCTAAATTCAGGAAACACACAACATAGAGACCCCAAGAAGAGTCTCCACATTTTAAATAATTAGGACCAGACACCACAAAAGTGACATCTATTGACCCAAAATAAAAATTGCATAACAGTGCAGCCAGCATGAAAGGCGCAGGGTCTGGGACAGGGCCTAGCCTAGCATTTGAAGGTTAAACATTGGTCAGAAACAGGGGGAAGGGGACAGGTGTAGGCATTGTGCTCAGAGAACTTTGCTAAGTTCAGGAAGCACACAACAGAGACCCCAAGAAGAGTCTCCATATTTCAAAAAATTAGGGCCAGGCACCACAAACGTTTCATCTGTTTACACACAGTATAAATAATATAATGGCAAAATCAATGCAGCACACTTAGAAATACTCCATTACCCAGTCTGCCCAGTCGCAGACTAAGTGGGAAAAGTCCTTGGAGATCCATTACCTATTCATCTTGATGAAAGTTACGCGGCCAACATTTTCAGGGGAAAGCACTCATCCATCAGGACACCGCCAGCAGCGCCTGTTGCTTAGCATGACAAAACCTCCAAGACGTGACTAGTGAGCTCAAGTCACTCTAAGTTTTAAAGCCAAAGTGCAAATAGATCCAACGCCCACTAACCCCCACTGATAGCATGGATATTGAGCTTGAGATATTCTTGCTCCATTCTCTCTAGTCGGTCACTATGTGTCAGACCTATACTCAGTTCTGCCGGTGGACAGGCTGGTTTAAAGAATTAGTCAAATGACTACCAAAAATTGCTTCTGACAGTTTAACTGCTGCTGCTAATGTTTTTATGCTGATGACTTAATGTCTTCCAGATTGGAAGTGTAGATCAGTAATGCATACTGTGTCCCTCACTGCTGTCTTGGGGAAAACCAGTCATCAGATTGTCTACAAGCGTTTTTTGATATTTGATATTCCAGCATGTGCGTGTTTCTGTCCTGGGGGGAAAGCATCTAGCTAAATTTACTTTTGTGCCTAGGAGCTAAAATGTGTCAACCCAGTAGTCAATGCTAATTTGAATCCTAACAATACGAGCATCATGTTGCAGAAGAAGGCGCTCACGTGTCTAATGCATCCATGAGGCCCAAGTCCTTGTTGTGTTCATGGCAGGGTAAAAATCGAGCTTGCTTTCTCTGACAAAACAGAAAGAGGAATAATTTCTTTATCTCCTGACTTTATCTCCTCCCATCACCTCTCCATCCTTGTCCTCTTCAATTTCTTCCTTGGCCCGTGTACCTTCACTAACAGTTTGTCTGGTACCATGAGCTCACCTCTTTCACTCTACATAACCCTATCATGCCACCAGCCTGTGAGACGAGAGTCTGTACCTTAGACATACCGGTGTCCCTTTCCCATCCTCTTCTTCCTCCACTCCCTCTTGGACCACTAGCTCATCCCACAGACTTTTTAAAGTTTGCTACAGCATGCGGATGACCAGACTAGTGATGCCGACACCGTTTTCGCACATGGCCTTCCCTGGCTCAATATTCAGTGGAGAAAGCGAATGGCCAAACTCGGCCTGCATAGCTGTCCACAACTCTTCAGCTGTGTGACTTACATCTCCAAGGCATTTTAATTTCAACACTGCCTGATGGTGGTGAACCCTGGCAGCGCAGTATGGAGATGCGGGTGTCTTTCTGAACTATTGAAAGATTAAGGGAGAGGTTAATGGTGCAGCTGGAGGCCCTAGAGGAGGTGGAGGAGGCAGAAGCCATGAATGAAGCAGTAGAAACAGAGGTTTCTCCCACATATCTTGGGAATTTTAAGACTTGTGGAGCAGCCCCTTCCCCACCTGGTACTGCAGCAACTAGATTCACCCAATTCCCAGTCAGCAAGATGTATCTCCCCTGGCCATGTTTGCTCTTCCATGTGTAATTGGTTATATGCACCCTTTCACGTGTGGAGATCCTCAAGGAACGGGTTATGTTTTTGACATGAGGGTGTGGTGCAGGCACGGCTTTCTTAAAGTAGTAATGGTTACTGGTCAACTGCTACTGGGGAGTTAGCTTTAGGAAACCGTCAGTATCCACTAAGCAGTAAGGCAGCATTTCCATGGCCAACAAATTGGAGATGGAGAAGTTCAAGCTCTTAGCTTTGTAATGTGTAGGAGAAAATAATCTTTTATGTAAACACAACTGGAGAACTGAAGGCTGGCTACTGTG
This sequence comes from Allobates femoralis, assembly GCA_033576535.1. Classification (NCBI taxonomy): domain Eukaryota; kingdom Metazoa; phylum Chordata; class Amphibia; order Anura; family Aromobatidae; genus Allobates; species Allobates femoralis. Next base: position 187,700,949 of record JARQOC010000001.1, read on the forward strand.
ATGAAAGAGGATGGAGTAGGGTGTTCACGATAAACTGCTGGACTGTGAGGGAGATGCAGATGGAGATGATATGGTGTATTAACAATTAAGTGGTGTGCTTGTTGTTTAAGATCAATCAAAATCAGCAGGCATGTGAACTTACGTAGCATCTGATGGGTTCTCACTCACCCTGACTGTAGCAGGTAAGCAAGTGGAATTTCTGTGGTTGGAGACCTGTGTGACAACACTTGTCACAGTGACGAAGGAGGAAGAAGCAGCAGATGCGGTTGATGTGGTGGATGGTGATCGGTGAGTCCTGCTAGGCCGCAATTTAGAGCTGTAACTTTGCCAGAGTAACATATGTTGCCGAGCCATGTGCTGTTTCAGGCATGTAGTAGTCAAGTTGTTGTTTTTTTTTTTTGCCTCCACTGAATTTTTTTTCCCAAACTTGGCAAATAATGGGAATTGAGTCATCTTTTGTAATCTCAAAAAAAGGCCCAGCCTAGGCATCCCTTGCCGCTCCTCAGAACTGCAGACCTGGACTGCTGTTAGCCAGAGCCAGAGTTTTGGCTGAGGAGGGAGTGCTTGTCATGGTTTCAGCACTCAGGCTCTGCACCAAAGCCACAACCTAACATCCTCATCTTCTTACTCCATTTCCTCTGCTAAGCTACTCAGTTGCATGACTCTGGGTTGATTCCAATTAGGATCTTGAACTTCATCACCATCCTCTCTGTTGTCCCACTCCTTGCCCTAAGGGTGACCCTCCTCCTTTCCTGCCCTGACAGCACGGTAAATTTCGGGTGCACCTCAGGTATCTGAGTCTCATTATCATCACCTCCATCCCTCCAAGCTAACATCTGGTGATGAGACACTGGATTGTGCTGGGACCCTACTTCATCTATTCCCGTATTTAACTCCAAAATATCTGGGGCATCAGTGCACATGCTTTCCTCCTCCTGAGAATTGTTTTAGCAGACCTCTGATACCCATAGAACAGTGTGTGAATAGCTCTACAGACTCACCCATTTGTGTTTTTTCTACTGTGTGTAATGTTGAGGTGAAGGAAGAGCAGGAGAGGCCACTTGATGCAACACTTGCCATCAACTGTAGCATATGCACTTTCTGGGCCTCATCTAAAAGTCGTACCACTTTTCTACTGCTGCCAAAGAAAGAGACTGGAGTAGCACTTCCAGTAAAACAATGAAAACAATACGTAATTTAGTCAACCTCCATGTCCTGCATGCACATTCACAATGCAAGACTAAATTGCTGAAATAAAAAATCATGTTAAAGAGTGTTTAAATTTTGCTGAACAACTTTTAGACACACCTGTAAATTACTGAGAAATATAGGCATTGTCCACAAACCTGCGCTTTAGTATTTAGCGCTTCTTGCACTAAATACTTAGATTCTGGCAGAGAAGCACAGGTGCGTGTACGCGGCCCCTTCCAGCAGACGCTGTCCCTGGTTACCTGATGTGTATCGTGGTAACCAGTTCAGACAGCAGCCTGCATAGTCACCGCTTATTGCGAGCGCACAGGGAAACGCTGCTTGCAGCGTTTCCCTGTGCGCCCGGGATAAGCGGTGACTATGCAGGCTGCTGTCTGAACTAGTTACCACGATACAGATCGGGTAACCAGGGACAGAGTTGCCATTTTTGCATGACTAGTAAAGGTAACATCCTCACCTGTGACCTGTTTGCTTGTAATCAGTGTATGAGTGCATAAAAGCTGAGTGAGTTTCTGGGATCCAGTCAGGCTCTTGCATCTTTCATCCAGCCATTGACGATTCTGGATTGTGATTCATGGGGAATGCAAAAGAATTGTCAATCCATCTACGCGAAAAGATAGTTGAACTGTATAAAACAGCAAACGGATACAAAAAGATATCCAAGGAATTGTAATACCAGAGAACAGTGTTTAAACTGTGATTAACAAATGGAAAATCAGGGGCTCTGTAAAAACCAAACCACGATCAGATAGATAAACAAACATTTTGGCCACAACTGCCAAGAAAATTGTTTGGAATGCAAAGGAAAAACCCACAAATAACATCAGTTGAACTACAGGCCCACTGAAAACTAGTGGCGTGGCTGTTTCAAGATGCACAATAAAGAGGCACTTGAAGAAAAATGGGCTGCATGGTCGAGTCGCTAGAAGAAAGCCATTACCGTGCAAATGCCATAAAGTATCTCACCTATAATACACCAAACAGCACAGAGACAAGCCTCAAAACTTCTGGGACAAGGTAATTTGGAGCAATGAGACCAAAATTGAACTTTTTGGCCACAACCACAAATGTTACCTCTGGAGAGGTGTCAACAAGTCCTAAGATGAAAGAACACCATTTCTACTGTAAAGCACTGAGGTGGATCGCTGATGATGTGGGGATGTGTGAGCTAGAGAGGCAAAAGAAACTTGGCAAAGTTGAAGGAAAGATGAATGCAGCACGTTATCAGCAAATACTGGAGGTAAATTTGCACTCATCAGCCCGGAAGCTGTGCATGGGATGTACTTGGATGTTTCAAAATGACAACGATCCAAAACACAAGACCAAGTCAACCTGACATTGGCTACAGCAGAACAAAGTGAAGATGCTGGAGTGGCCATCTCAGTCTCCTGACTTCAATATCATTGAGCCACTCTGGGGAGAACTCAAGCGCGCAGATCATGCAAGAAAGCCCGGGAATTTACAGGAACTGGTGGCTTTTTGACAAGAAGAATGGGCAGCTTTACCATCTGAGAAAGTAAAGGGCATCATCCACAACTATCACAAAAGACTTCAAGCTGTCATTATGTTAGAGCGGGCAATACACGGTATTAAGAACTGGCGTATGTGAACTTTTGATCATGCTCATTGGGATGTTTTTGGTTGTCATTATGATTTAAAAAGAGAAAACATAGTAGTTTGATAGTAAATAGCTTCACCCAACTGCTAACTATAAGTAGAAAAAAAGATTTAAGTTACCATTCATATACTCTGAAAAAAGGCCAGGAAAGCAAAAAATCTGCTGGGGCATGTAAATTTTGAGCACAGCTGTACACCCATAGTGCCTGTGATCCTTTCCCCAGATTAAATGACATAGAATATGTTATATAACAGCTTAAAGACATTATAGAAGAGCCCATGTAGCTGCACTGGATGTCAAGTGAGCCCACTTTCTGGCAAAGGCAATCATCAGCAATATGAAAAATGGCGTCAGGCTTTTTTTTTTTTTTTTGCTATACATATGAATCAAATTGCTAATTGTTTGCATAAGTTGCAACATAAAACAGGCTGCTATATGAGTGTATTCCATGCTGTAGTATTTGAAGAGTTTCAGATATGAAAATTGAGTTATGTTTATATTATGCTCTTAAACCAGAGGTGTATCTAGGTTTTCTGGCACCAGGGGCAAAAATTCAGTTTGGTGCCACCCCCTTCCCCCCAATCCGCTATGCTATAGGGCCTCTGAATTCTCACAGCGCGTGGACTGCACACTTTCAGGATTCTCCTGTGCAAATGGGAAGATTGGAAGCCATCTAAGCACAAAAATGCAATTTATGTACTTTTAGCATTCTGACTAGACGTGTCCGGCCTCATTCAATTCATTTTCATTGATCGAGGCCACTCATGTCTAGTCAGCACGTGACTGCATGCATGTAACTCACGTACTTCCAGTTTCATGACCTCCCAGTCTCACTTCCTGCACCAGAGAATCCTGACAGTGTGGAGTGTGCGCACAGAGAGAATTCAGAAGTCGCACACAAAGTGCATGCAGACTCATCCGAAACTGAGGACTACTCCTTTAAAGGGAACCAACCACCTCAGATCACCCTAATACACAGTTAGTACATGTCCCTGCACCCTAAGGATACCTTTCCAGGACTGTTTTTGTGTAAAATCTTGCATTAGTATAACTCATATAAAGAGTTTATAAACTTACTAGCCTGGTGACTTCTGGGCGTATCCCTCCTTCTGTTATACTTCAGGGCTGTGCATTGCATGTCTGTGCTCCCCCTCCCTCCGTGCCTGCTGCCCTGCCCTGATGGGTGTGATCATTATCTCCTCTGCATAGAGGGAGGGGGAGCACAGCCATGCAATGAATGCACAGCCCTGAAGTATAACAGAAGGAGGGATACGCCCAGAAGTCTCCAGGCTAGTAAGTTTATAAACTCTTTATATGAGTTGTACTAATGCAAGATTTTACACAAAAACAGTGCTGGAAAGGTATCCTTAGGGTGCAGGGACATGTACTAACTGTGTATTAGGGTGATCTGAGGTGGTTGGTTCCCTTTAATGCTCTAAGCAAATAAAAATATTGAACCCTTAAAAACATAGAACCCTTCATTTGTCAGATGGCACAATACTTTATTAACATAGTCATGTATCAAGTAAGCTTACATGTTATGGATTGTTACATGTGTACAGGGTCACAACCTATAACTGCACAGGAATGCATCACCAGACCCACCAGAGGTACAGACGTATATCACCAGAACCCTAATCAGTACAGAAATACATCACAACAACCACCCGGAAATTCAACATTAGAATCACTATCTGAACAGAAATACATCACAACAACCACCTGAGGTACAGAAATACTTAACTAGAACCATCATCAGTAAAGAAATACATCCATGCAACTCCCATCAGTAAAGAAACGAAGCATCAAAACCCTCATTAGTACAGAAATACATCACCAGACCCACCAGAGGTACATATATACATCCATGGAACCGTCATCAGTATAGAAACACAGAATTAAAACTCTCATCAGTACAGGGATACATCACCAGAACCACCAGAGGTACATAAATACATACATATAACCCTCATCAGTACATAAGCACAGCATCACAACCCTCATTTAGTAAAAAAAAAAATGATCAGAACCTCATCAGCACATGGTAAAACAAATATAATCTCAGATCAGACCCATACACATTTATGCTGCATGAACCTACTACTCCTAATACATCCTTTACAATGGTAAGGAGATGCTGGGAGTTGTTCAGTCATCATCAGACGATACAGGAACTACAGCACTAATGAGAATTAGTATCACAATCATTTACATCCGGGTACCTTAGAGATGACCTTGTCTCTGATCGGTGTCATCCTTTTCTTTTCTTGATCTTGTCCAGATGCCATAATGAATTTCACTTCCACAGCTCGTCTCTGGAGACATCCATCTTTTCCGGTCTTCAGCCAATCCTGGCACGATACCCTTAAAAATAGCAGAATAATCAAAATTCTCCAAAGCAAAAATATCTGCCCTACATTGACCCCGGAATAATAATTGCTCTTCCTCACTGTTCCCTGCGCAATATATGATTTACACACTGTCCCTCTTTTGGTACATGTCTTCCACACTGCCCCTCATCACACTGCCCTCTCCTTTCCATAGTGAACTCCCTGATCACACTGTCCTCTCACACTGTGTCCTCCTTTACTACCCACTGTTTATACTGTTCTCTCTCATCACACTCCATCTCCTGGCTGTGGCCTCACACTGTCTCCGCATGCTGCCCCCTCTCCATACAGCCCCACACTACTCACTCTCTACTATGTACCCCCTTACATTTTTCTCATGTCTTAAAGTTTCTTCACTACTTTCCTCCCCTCATATTACATACTGGGTTCACAGCGATCTCCCTCTCACACCACATACTGTGTCTACATTCATCCCCCTTCACTCCACATACTGTCAGCAGACATCTCCTTCACTCCACTTACCATGTCTACAGCTATCTCAGCAGACATCCTCCTCACTCCACATAATGTGTCACAGCCATGCCATCTCACTCCACATACTGTGTGGCAGCCATCCCTTCCTCACTCTTTATACTGTATCCACACTCATCCCCCTTTATTCCACATACTGTTCAGCAGCCATCTCCCTCTCACTATTTATACTGGATCCTCAAACTTACCCCATTGCTTCCCATACTGCCCTCCCCATACTGTGTCCATACTTATCAACCTCTCAATCCGTTTTCTGCGTTCTCAAATCCCCCCTGCTTGCGCTCCATGCTGCGTCCACATACACTCCCCCCAACCTCTTCCCCTTATTTGCTGATCATACAGCCCTCTCTCCCCTCCCCATTTGCTCCTCATACAGCCCCTCTCCCCTCCCCTGTTTTCTCCTTATATAGCCTCTACCCTCTCCCTCATTTGTCCTCACACGGCCCCAATCGCCCCCCCGTTTGCTGCTCATACAGCCCCCATCCTCCCCCCCACAAGTTTTCTCCCCATACACCCCCCTTACTCCCAACCTATTTGTTCCCCCATACTCCCCTCACGTTTGTTCCTTATACTGCCCCTATCCTCCCTCCCCCCTGTTTGTTCCTCATATAGCCCCTATCATCCCTCCATGCACGTTTGTCCATTATACTGCCCCATACTTTCCCCCGTTTGTTCCTCATACAGCCCCCATACTCCACCCCCCACGTTTGCTCCTCAAACTGTTCCCATACTCCCCCTATGTTTGTTCCTCAAACTGTCCCCACACTCCCACACACGTTTGTTCCTCATACTTCCCCCCATACTCCCCACCATGTTTGTTCCTCATACAGCCCCCATACTCCCACCCTGTTTGTTCCTCATACTGCCCCCATAATCTCCCCATATTTGTTCCTCATATAGCCCCCAAACCTCCACCCCGTTTGTTTTTCATACAGTCCCCATACTCTTACCCATGATTGTTTCTCATACTGCCTCATACTCGCCCCACGTTTGTTCTTCATAGTGCCCCATTCTCCCCCCACGTTTGTTCCTCATACTGCTAACATACTCCCGTGTTTGTTCCTAATACTGACCCATACTCCCCCCATGTTTGTTCCTAATACTGCCCTCATACTCCCCCCGTTTGTTCCTCATTCTGCCACATATTCCCTCACATGTTTGTTCCTCACACTGCCCCCATACTCCCCCACATGTTTGTCCCTTATACTACCCCCATACTTCCTTTGTTTGTTCCTCCCACAGCCCCCACATGCCCCCCCACATTTGTTCCCCATACTCCCATGTTTGTCCCTTATACTGCCCCATAATTCTCCCATGTTTGTTCCTAATACTGCCCCCATTCTTGTTCCTAATACTGCCCCCATACTCCTCCCCTCTCCCAGTTTGCTCCTCTTACTGTACATTCCCACCCTCTCCTTTTCCCCTAGTTACACCTTCGATGTCTTCAGCTCCTGTAGCTGGAGCACTTGTCACAAGTCTTCTCTCTACCGGGTCACCGAGTGACGTCAGCATCGTGAATCCGGTGACCTGATCACATTGCTGAAGTCCTCCCAGCCCAGAAGTGCCGGGTACTATCAGGGCTCCATGGTACAGAGTGTCTGATAGACGCTCTGTACCATTGAATGCTGGAGCCGGCACGCAGCGAATTCTCTGCTCCCACTGTCACCTGACAATGGGAGCAGAGACCAGCGGCTCACACTGCGGGGCAGTGGGGGTGCAGAGGAGAGATCTCGGGTGATGCAGCAGGAGGCCTGACGGAGCCCTCCTGTCTGCTGCACACGGGGCAGATGCTCTGCCACCCCAACCCCCCCCAGATATGGTGCTGCTTAAACAAATGGTAACAAATCATGGACAAACTCCTTAAATATTGTTTGGGTTTTCTTTTCATGGAAATATTAATTTTTTATGCAATTATTGTTGTGTTTTTTTAAACAGAACTAAGAGAAGTACAATCTCAGTCCTTGGTTCCAGGTGATGTCATCATTTTGGGAGGAGACAAGCTGTTCTTACCATGTGATGCCATTTTACTCAGTGGAGGGTGTACTGTGAATGAAGCAATGTTAACTGGTATGGATATTTCATTATTTACTCCTTTCTTTGAAATACTTATTTTTTAGGGAATATTTTCACGATCAGTAAAAGCAGTGTTTAGGATTCTGCGGCCTGCAGCTGTGTCCAAAACGCTGCATTGAATTAAGTAAGGAAAGACACTGGTCATGAAAAAGCACACCACCAAAAACAATAAAGTAAATTTTAAATGGACGATGCTTTATTGGAGAAAATACATTAACACACAAGGATTAAAAACAATTAAACTCCATGATGAGACAAATGCCTACAACACTGAAACCACCCTGTAAGGTGCAGAAAGGTGCAAAGGAGTCACAAACAATATATAGATGAAACAATCACACAACCATTATAAAGTCAATGAAGATTAATCATAATAAAGTGACAGATAAAACATTTACTCAAAAATAACTGCAACCATATAAGAACCACACTAGCCTCTTTAATGGAGAGCAACCCGTATAAAAGGACGGCAAGTGCCTATGGCTGTCCCTAATGGCACACAGAGGTAATGTGGACCATGTATGAAAATGGTAACAATAAAATACCTGAATACATGCAATAGGTATAAAGATCTGAACTGGCCTGGTCCACAGGACAGGAATTAGCCTGTGTTAAGCTCAGGCTGGTATTAAAGTGCAAAGCGACCCTGGCAGTCAAATAGGAACCTGCATGATAGAAATATAAATAAAGCAGGTCATATTAGGGTTAGGTGGTAAGGGGGTAGGTGAGGATCGCACGAGTATCGCCGCGATGCGGCTTCATCAGGGAGTGCTAAAGGATTGATTCATTAGTTGGTGTTTAAAGGGAACCTGTCACCCCAAATCACCCTTGTAAGCTCTAAATACATGTCCCTGAAGCATTACAATACAGTCCTACACATCCCTTTGTGAGGTTTTAGTGAAATATGAAAGTGCAATAAAGTCGTTTGTAAACTTACTAAATCCATGGCAGTGGGGCGTTCCCAAGCCTCCTTGTCTGCTAGGCGGTTCCCCTGTGCCGCTGTATTACGCCCTAATGGGCATTTTTTCAAACTTTCTAGCGCGGGCACGATTCAGATTCTCGCGCCCGCGACGTCACGGTCATGTGATGCCGTGACGCGTCATTTTCGGGCGGCCGGGGCGCTGTTGTCTGACGCGCACCTGCCTCTCTCTGTGAACGCGCACTGGCCAACTTCAGCGCATGCGCAGATCGCATGCTGAAGTCGGCCGGTGCACGTCAGACAACAGCGCCCCGGCCGCCCGGAAATGACGCGTCACGGCATCACATGACCGTGACGTCGCGGGCGCGAGAATCTGAATCGTGCCCGCGCTAGAAAGTTTGAAAAAACGCCCATTAGGGCGTAATACAGCGGCACAGGGGAACCGCCTAGCAGACAAGGAGGCTTGGGAACGCCCCACTGCCATGGATTTAGTAAGTTTACAAACGACTTTATTGCACTTTCATATTTCACTAAAACCTCACAAAGGGATGTGTAGGACTGTATTGTAATGCTTCAGGGACATGTATTTAGAGCTTACAAGGGTGATTTGGGGTGACAGGTTCCCTTTAAATATTTACTCCACAGTTTAAAATAATCAACACAATAAAGCAGATCAATAATACCTCCGTGTGCACATGTGCTCCAATGTACTAGCCAGGGGTGGAAGTAAGGTATCTTTTGATGTATGGAACCATAAAGAGGGGAATCTGGTGTAACCAGATAAATTCACCCCTCCATCTGCACATGTGCAGGTGGCTACACTAGTGCAATTCACAGACATGGTTACGTCAGAATGGAGCCAAAAGCTGCACAAAAGGACTCCTATAGGAAAGATAAGAACAACTCCATTCACAAACAGGGTTACAACACATGGGTAGTGTAAGACATGCAAATTTTACCCAGATCAACTGCAAATAGATGTAGTGTGCAAAATACATTGTTAGAGAGACAGTCAGAAGTTCAGTGCTAACATTAGCCCCAGATATGGACAAAGGTGGATTTGAGGCGAGGTCTGACATATTTAGTATTTAAGTAGATATGAAAATGGCATGCACACTGAGGGTTTTTCTTCGGCGGAGGTGCTAATCGAGGGGTCTGGCAAAACCCATGCTATACACTAAATAAGTTTTACAATTGCGCGATTTTAGTTTTTTTTTATGCAAAAAAGTGTTCTTTATTTAGAAGCAACACAGATGTCAATGCGTTTCGGTCCTATCCGGACCTTGATCACGACAGTTGCTAAAATTTAAGAAAAAGTAACAAATGTATATACAGTGCATGGACATATACGGAAATATACATATTTACAGATCACGATTAGGGATGAGCGAGTATACTCGTTACTATTCGGTACTTGCCAAATAGTACGGTACTAGGGCTACTCGATACTCCGCGAGTTTCCTTGTGATTACTTGCTAGGAGTAACGAATACAATGTAAGTCAAAGGGAAATGCGAGTAATTCCTCAGCTGGACCCTACACAGTGGTCTGGGGGTTGAGGAAAAGGCTGAAATGGGTGCATGATTGTTTAAAAGGTGTCGATCGAAAGCCGCCAGCTTTTAAACTATCATTCAGCCCGATCCTTCGCCTACCATCCCGATTCTCTGCTCCCCCTGCCTCCTCCCACCCCGATCCCGAGTTAAGACTGGGCGAGGAGCGCAGCACAAGGGAACAGAGAGCAAAGGACGCGGACAAGGAAGCCGGCGGTGAGAACACTTCACCGCCGGCTTTCCCGTTCTGTGCTGTGCTCCCTGTTCCCTGATGGCCCCTCCCCGCTCCCTGGTTCTGCACTCACCGCCCGGTCCTAACTTAGGATCGGGCGGAGAGGCAATGGGGGAGCGGACAAGGGGGCATCAGGGAGCAATGAGCGCAGCACAGAACCGGAAAGCCTGCGGTGAAGTCTTCTCACTGCCGGCTTTCCCGCTGGTTATTTCAAATGAACAGCTGATGCTGATCAGCTGTTCATTTGAAGCCAAAGAATATGAGTCTGCACACATTGGAAGCAGCAGTGTGAACTGCGACCAATCCCCACCAAAAACATGAAAAACCAATGCAAAAACCGTATAAGTGTCACACAAAAGGCGCTCTGCTGTAAAAATTATAAATAGCCAGTGCCGTGACAAAAAACAGGGCCTTTTGGTTTGTACGTTTTTGCAAAAAACGTACAGTAAGCTGCCTCACCAACTTCACGGTGGGCCCTGGTAGAGACAGTCCTAATTCTGTCCCTAGATGCTACGTTAAAAATCTAGGGACAAAGTTAGGACTGTCACTACCAGGGCCCACCGTGAAGTTGGCGAGGCAGCTTACTGTACGTTTTTTGCAAAAATGTATAAACCAAAAGGCCCTGTTTTTTGTCACGGCACTGGCTATTTATAATTTTTACAGCAGAGCGCCTTTTGTGTGACACTGATACGGTTTTTGCATTGTTTTTCATGTTCATTTGAAGTAGCCGCACAGTGCTGTCAGGGTTCATGTGAGTTCATGCAGCATGAACTCACATGAACTTTCCCACAGCCGTACAGCTCAGCTACATTTCTGTTAGAGGTTCTCTACTAGAGATGTAACTGAGCTAAAGAAGAAGACTGGATTGGACTACGTTGGACTGATGATTCTTTTTTTAAAAAGATGGAGTCTCTAAGTGTTGTTTTGTTTTTTTTTTATAATAAAACTTTTTTTTCCCTGTGTTGTGGTTTTTTTTTAACACTTTACTAGAAATTCATGGCGGTCATGTCTAATATTGTCGTGAACCCATGAATTTCGGGCTTAGGGCCAGCTGATAATACAAAGCCGGCCCTAACTCCTTTATTACCCAGTGAGACAACGCACCAGGGCCCTGGATGAGTTGGGTACAGCGCCAAAAAATGGCGCTTCTACTAACGCGCCATTTTCTGGGGTGGCTGCGGACTGCAATTTGCAGCGGGGGATGGGGGGACCCAAAAAGCTTGGGCCACACTGCACTGTGGATTCCAGCCCCCAGCTGCTTAGTTGTACCCAGCTGGACACAGAAATAGTGCGAAGCCCCACATATTTTTTTTTTTATTATTTCATGAAATTCATTAAATAATTGAAAAAAAGGGCTTCCCTGTATTTTTGTTTCCAGGCAGGTACAAATAGGCAGCTGGGGGTTGGGGGCAGCCCATTCCTGCCTGCTGTACCTGGCTGGCATACAAAAATACGGCGAAGCCCCCGTCAAAATGTTTTTGAAAAATTCACTAAAAGATAAAAAAAACTTTATTAGAGCCTGCATCTTTATTAACCCCTCAAGTGGAGGGGTTAATAAAGATGTGGTCTCTAAATGTGTTTGTTTGTTTTTTTCATGAATTATTCAAAAAAATTACCACTTGAGGGGTTAATAAAGATGCAATCCCTAACATAGTTTGTTTTTTTAATTAATTTTTTTTTAAAATTCCTATGTGGGCTTCGTCGTATTTTTATATGCCAGCCAGGTACAGCAGGCAGGAACGGGCTGCCCCCAACACCCAGCTGCCTATTTGTACCTACCTGGAAACAAAAATATAGGGAGGCCCTTTATTTTAAATATTTCATGAATTTCATGAAATAATTTAAAAAAAATATGTGGGGCTTCGTGCTATTTCTGTGTCCAGCCAGGTACAACTAAGCAACGAGGGGGCTGGAATCCACAGCACACGGTGGCCCAAGCTTTCTGGCTTCCCCCAGCTGCGAATTGCAGTGCGCAGCCACCTTAGAAAATGGCACGTTCATAGAAGCGCCATTTTCTGGCGCTGTACTGAACTCATCCAGGGCCCTGCTGCGTTGGCTCACTGGGTAATAAAGGGGTAAGTCCGAAATTCATGGGGTCACGCCAATATTGGACATGACCGCCATAAATTTCTAGCAAAGTGTTAAAAAATAAAAAACACAACACAGAGAAAAAAACTGTTATTATAAAAAAAATCAAAACAACACTTAGAGACTTCATCTTTATTAAAAAAAAAATTTTCCGTCCGATATAGTCCAATCCAGTCTTCTTTAGCTCAGCTACACCGGGCAGGGAGTGCAGAACCAGGGAGTGGGGAGGGGGCATCAGGGAGCAGGGAGAGCAGCACTGCACAGGAAAGCTGGTGGTGAAGTGTTCTCACCGCCGGCTTCCCCACCCGGATCCTTTGCTCTCCGCTCCCTTGTGCTGTGCTCCCCGCCAGGTCCTAACTCAGGATCGGGGTGGGAGGTGGTGGGGGGAGGGGAGGATCAGGATGGGAGGCAGAGGATCAGGCTGAATGATTGTTTAAAAGTCGGCAGCTTTTTACCACCAGCTTTTAAACAATCATGCACCCATTTCAGCCTTTTCCTCAGCCCCCAGACCACTGTGTAGGGTCTAGCTGAGGAATTACTCGCAATACTAGCTTTTCCCATTGATTTACATTAGACTCGCTACTCGTAATGAGTATCGGAGTATCAGGACCTACTCGTTACAAGTATAGCTAGCCCGAATATTTCACTACTTGCTCATCCCTAATCACGATACCTCCACAAGACAGGTGTCATAAGGTCACATGTTTCTTTTTTCAGTTATATTGGGATTCATACAATAGTTTCATATATTGTTTTCAGAAAGAGGGTGGGTTTCTCAAAGGTAAAGGAGAATGCTATCTTATTTACATTATTTATAGTTCAGTTCTTAAGGCACTAGAAAACATGAATATACACTAAAGATAGTTAATGTAAGCTTTATGGCAAGAAAGAAAAAAATCAAGTTACCCTCTGTTATATTGTCTCCTTAAAGATAGGGTGAGCTTCACGCTTGTTTGCTTCTTGAATATGTTAGGGGATTGTATATCATCATATCAGTTCACTGTTATTATATACATTGGAATAGCACAAGAGCATTAGCTTTATTACTCCCACGCATTCAGGAGCTGTGTGAATAGCGGTGCCGGTAATCCGGTGACCGGAGATCATCGTTGCTACAGTAACTGCTCATTAGGTTACTGTGCCAACGGTGGCAGCGGTGACATCACCGCTTACTTAGCCACAGTCTCTGCTCACTCATTGAGTCATCAGACTGCATGGGGAGCAGAAGCGTTCTTCCTCCCCGTGCTAACTGATATAGCAGAGCTGCATCATTTAAAGAAGAGAGAAAACCAGGATCATGGGGAGGTGCGTGGGACTAATAAAGATAATAAAGTATACAGACAGTGTGCATGATGTCTGCCTACTTTTCTCAGATTGAGCAATGTTTCAGCCTTTTTACGGCCATCCCAGACCTCTTTGTAGGGTGCAGCAGAAAATTACTCACATTTTTCCAATTACTTACATTGTACTCGCTATTCGGAACGATTACACGAATATTAGGAAGTACTCGTTACGAGTATAGCGATTACTAATATTACGGTACTCTCTCATCACTAGTAATGGTCTATGTAGGTACCAGCCTTCTCACAAATACTCCCCAAAGAAGATACAATCAGTCGGCCCGACGTTTTTTGTAGATCCTTATGCGTCTTGGGGAGGAGATAGAAGGTCGGTACAACAGGGTATTCATTCGACAGAAAACATTTTTCCTCCATGGTAATAGCCCCAAACCTGAGTCCTGAATCTAACAATCTAGCAAATTTGGCCTGAAAAAGTGCTGTGGGATCCAATGGTAGCCTATTGTGAAATCTGGGACAGTATAACTGTCTCCTTGCATCCTATAAATACATGCGTACTGCCCAAAGTACAATGTTGCCCCCTTTATCGTCTTCCTTAATGAAAATTTCCTTATTGCTTTTTAGATCTAACATGGCACCCATCTCTTGTGGTGTGAGATTATCCCCCCATCCCTGTCCATCCGGGAGTTGTTGAATGTCCTGTTTAGATAAATCAAAAAAATGCTGCATTATACATAAGTTGCCTCTTGCTTTGCAAGAGATGGAGTTCCCGCCCCTCTCTGGGCCCTGTACACATATAGCCTCGTCGCCTCCAGTCCATTTCAGACACAGGTCTTGCTGGCTCCTGCTCACTAGTAAGTATACACACTAGTCAGGTTTTTAATACAACAGTTAGGACCGCGTCAGAGATGGGTACACTTTGAAGTTAGTGACGTGGCTTGAAATAACTTTTTTTGCGCAAAAAAACGGATGGACTAAGTACCCTGTATTTGTTATACTCTTTTTATACTGCACTTGCATTTAATACTTTTACTGCAGTGTACTGTTGTTTTTGGTCGCATTTAGCTTTTTGTCTCCAAATATGATGGCGGTGTGAACATGTTCCTACAGACTTGTTCTCTGTGTGCAGGACTCATTTGTTTCTAATTAAGTTGCCTCTTGCTTTGCAAGAGATGGAGTTCCCGCCCCTCTCTGGGCCCTGTACACATATAGCCTCGTCGCCTCCAGTCCATTTCAGACACAGGTCTTGCTGGCTCCTGCTCACTAGTAAGTATACACACTAGTCAGGTTTTTAATACAACAGTTAGGACCGCGTCAGAGATGGGTACACTTTGAAGTTAGTGACGTGGCTTGAAATAACTTTTTTTGCGCAAAAAAACGGATGGACTAAGTACCCTGTATTTGTTATACTCTTTTTATACTGCACTTGCATTTAATACTTTTACTGCAGTGTACTGTTGTTTTTGGTCGCATTTAGCTTTTTGTCTCCAAATATGATGGCGGTGTGAACATGTTCCTACAGACTTGTTCTCTGTGTGCAGGACTCATTTGTTTCTAATTAAGTTGCCTCTTGCTTTGCAAGAGATGGAGTTCCCGCCCCTCTCTGGGCCCTGTACACATATAGCCTCGTCGCCTCCAGTCCATTTCAGACACAGGTCTTGCTGGCTCCTGCTCACTAGTAAGTATACACACTAGTCAGGTTTTTAATACAACAGTTAGGACCGCGTCAGAGATGGGTACACTTTGAAGTTAGTGACGTGGCTTGAAATAACTTTTTTTGCGCAAAAAAAACGGATGGACTAAGTACCCTGTATTTGTTATACTCTTTTTATACTGCACTTGCATTTAATACTTTTACTGCAGTGTACTGTTGTTTTTGGTCGCATTTAGCTTTTTGTCTCCAAATATGATGGCGGTGTGAACATGTTCCTACAGACTTGTTCTCTGTGTGCAGGACTCATTTGTTTCTAATTAAGTTGCCTCTTGCTTTGCAAGAGATGGAGTTCCCGCCCCTCTCTGGGCCCTGTACACATATAGCCTCGTCGCCTCCAGTCCATTTCAGACACAGGTCTTGCTGGCTCCTGCTCACTAGTAAGTATACACACTAGTCAGGTTTTTAATACAACAGTTAGGACCGCGTCAGAGATGGGTACACTTTGAAGTTAGTGACGTGGCTTGAAATAACTTTTTTTGCGCAAAAAAACGGATGGACTAAGTACCCTGTATTTGTTATACTCTTTTTATACTGCACTTGCATTTAATACTTTTACTGCAGTGTACTGTTGTTTTTGGTCGCATTTAGCTTTTTGTCTCCAAATATGATGGCGGTGTGAACATGTTCCTACAGACTTGTTCTCTGTGTGCAGGACTCATTTGTTTCTAATTAAGTTGCCTCTTGCTTTGCAAGAGATGGAGTTCCCGCCCCTCTCTGGGCCCTGTACACATATAGCCTCGTCGCCTCCAGTCCATTTCAGACACAGGTCTTGCTGGCTCCTGCTCACTAGTAAGTATACACACTAGTCAGGTTTTTAATACAACAGTTAGGACCGCGTCAGAGATGGGTACACTTTGAAGTTAGTGACGTGGCTTGAAATAACTTTTTTTGCGCAAAAAAACGGATGGACTAAGTACCCTGTATTTGTTATACTCTTTTTATACTGCACTTGCATTTAATACTTTTACTGCAGTGTACTGTTGTTTTTGGTCGCATTTAGCTTTTTGTCTCCAAATATGATGGCGGTGTGAACATGTTCCTACAGACTTGTTCTCTGTGTGCAGGACTCATTTGTTTCTAATTAAGTTGCCTCTTGCTTTGCAAGAGATGGAGTTCCCGCCCCTCTCTGGGCCCTGTACACATATAGCCTCGTCGCCTCCAGTCCATTTCAGACACAGGTCTTGCTGGCTCCTGCTCACTAGTAAGTATACACACTAGTCAGGTTTTTAATACAACAGTTAGGACCGCGTCAGAGATGGGTACACTTTGAAGTTAGTGACGTGGCTTGAAATAACTTTTTTTGCGCAAAAAAACGGATGGACTAAGTACCCTGTATTTGTTATACTCTTTTTATACTGCACTTGCATTTAATACTTTTACTGCAGTGTACTGTTGTTTTTGGTCGCATTTAGCTTTTTGTCTCCAAATATGATGGCGGTGTGAACATGTTCCTACAGACTTGTTCTCTGTGTGCAGGACTCATTTGTTTCTAATTAAGTTGCCTCTTGCTTTGCAAGAGATGGAGTTCCCGCCCCTCTCTGGGCCCTGTACACATATAGCCTCGTCGCCTCCAGTCCATTTCAGACACAGGTCTTGCTGGCTCCTGCTCACTAGTAAGTATACACACTAGTCAGGTTTTTAATACAACAGTTAGGACCGCGTCAGAGATGGGTACACTTTGAAGTTAGTGACGTGGCTTGAAATAACTTTTTTTGCGCAAAAAAAACGGATGGACTAAGTACCCTGTATTTGTTATACTCTTTTTATACTGCACTTGCATTTAATACTTTTACTGCAGTGTACTGTTGTTTTTGGTCGCATTTAGCTTTTTGTCTCCAAATTATACAGTACAAGCTTAATGGATGGCATTTGTAGAAATCCCATCCTCACTATGCTTCTCTCCACCTCAGTGTGTTTTCAGCTGCGGTGTGGGTTTGTGGACTTCTGCATCTACGCAGCATGTTCATTTCATTCTGCAGAGTCCTAAACCGTCCCTGTCAGCTGCACGCAGGGAGAAGCCGCTCTGCACCCATCGCCAATCATGAGTACAAGGCAGCTGCAGGCTTCCTAGACTTACCGGCGGGTTCCCTCAGGTCCGGAGACGCTGTATCCAAGACACAGTGCCTCCAGATGGTGAGCATAGACCCTTGTTGTTGAGTTTTTCTTTACAGTAATTCCTTTAAGATTTTGTAGGGGTATCTTTTGGACAGTTGAGTTTAGAGTGTTGATATTTGGACTTTGAGATGCTTTTGTGCAGTTTATAGTTTACATTATTTGGAAACTTTTTAATGGGGCACCGTAAAATACGCTGAATCACTGCTATTACTTCAAAGAACTTTGAAAAGAGCAAAAAAATAAATTTTTTAGTTATACCCTTTAGCGACATTTTTTATATTTTGGTCCAATTCCATTTGTTAAAATGAAAGATCTATATGTATTTTGGATTGATTTGCTTTTATTTACTTAATGTTTGTCTCTAATCTGCAAGTATTTTTCACAGTTAGATCTTGAAACTCAAGAGTAGTGATGGGCGAATCCTAAATTACTCGGAATCGCTTGACTCTAGCGAGTCCGAGCACAGGACTCGCTACTCGTTGCGAGTCTAGCGAGTCCAATGTTAATGAATGGGGAAGCGAGTAATAGCTAGTAGTGTGAGATTTACAAATCGCAGATGTGTCTCGGAAGCTTCAGCCTGAAGCAATCCTAGTTTTGTCATTTATTTGCATTGGACTCGTTTACTTTGCAACTGTAATCGATGGGAAACTCGCACAGATAAGAGTCCTGTCTCCTCTGTGTGCTGGCTGCCAGCTCCAGGGTCCTAGAGCCTGCCTTCTGCCTGATGTAGCAGAGCTGAGATTGTTCTCAGTCTGCTCATTCCCTGTGTACAGACATGAATGTCTGTGCACAGAGATGATGTAGCAGAGCTGAGATTGTTCTCAGTCTGCTCATTCCCTGTGTACAGACATGAATGTCTGTGCACAGAGATGATGTAGCAGTGCTGAGATTGTTCTCAGTCTGCTCATTCCCTGTGCATAGACATCTATATCTATGCACAGGGGATGTAGCAGAGAGGACATCGCGTTTTGGACTGCGTCGGACGGAAGAGGATTTTTTTAATTATAGATGTAGTCCCTAATGGCTTTTTTTATTTCTAATAAAAAATTTTCTTTGTGTTGTGTTTTTTTTAAAACAATTTAATAGAAATTCATGGCGGTCATGTCTAATATTGGCGTGACCGCCATAAATTTCGGGCTTAGGGCCAGCTGATAATACAAAGCTGGCCCTAACCTCTTTATTACCCAGCGTGCCACCGCTACCAGGGCCGCTGGAAAAGCGGGGTTCAGCGCCAGAGGATGGCGCTTCAATGAATGCGCCATCTTCTCGGGCGGCTGCGGGCTGCAATTTGCAGCGGGGGGTGCCCAGAATGCTTGGGCATCCCTGCGCTGTGGATTCCAGCCCCCAGCTGCTTAGCTGTACCTGGCTAGACATAGAAATTGCGCGGAGCCCCACACATTTTTTTTAAATTATTTCATGAAATTCTGAGATTCTGACTCTGAGACTCTGACTCTGAGACTCTGACTCTGAGACTCTGAC
Organism: Allobates femoralis; assembly: GCA_033576535.1. Classification (NCBI taxonomy): domain Eukaryota; kingdom Metazoa; phylum Chordata; class Amphibia; order Anura; family Aromobatidae; genus Allobates; species Allobates femoralis. Next base: position 187,720,125 of record JARQOC010000001.1, read on the forward strand.
TCTGAGACTCTGACTCTGAAATTCATGAAATAATTTAAAAAAAAATGCGTGGGGCTCTGCGCAATTTCTATGTCTAGCCAGGTACAGCTAAGCAGCTGGGGGCTGGAATCCGCAGCGCAGGGATGCCCAAGCTTTCTGGGCAGCCCCCGCTGCAAATTGCAGCCTGCAGCCGCCCCAGAAGATGGCGCGTTCATTGAAGTGCCATCCTCTGGTGCTGAACCCCTCTCTTCCAGCGGCCCTGGTGGTGGTAGCACGCTGGGTAATAAAGGGGTTAATACCAGCGTTGTTATACAAGCTGGTATTAAGCCCGAGATTCTTAATGTCAGACCACGTTTGACCCAGCCACTAAGAATCTCCAATAAAGGGTTAAAAAAACACAACACAGAGAAAAATTTTTATTTGAAATATAAAAAAAGCCATTAGGGACTCCATCTTTAATTTAAAAAATCCTCTTCTGTCTGACGTAGTCCAAAACGCGATGTCCTCTCTGCTACATTTCCTGTGCATAGATATAGATGTCTATGCACAGGGAATGAGCAGACTGAGAACAATCTCAGCACTGCTACATCATGTCTGTGAGCAGGCGGGCTCTAGGACCCTGGAGCTGCACAGAGAAGACAGCTGGACTCGGCTCGCAAAGCAGTTATTTGCGAGTTTCCCTGCTATCACTGGTACAGTAGCCGAGTCTAATGCAAACAATGGCAATCCTAGTTTTGTCAGCGTTTCTGACAAAACTAGGATTGATATTGATTTGCATTGGACTCGTGCGAGTAATCACTGGGAAACTCGCAGAGTACCGAGTCCTGCGAGTCCCTTACTACTCGCCGAGTAACGAGTCCTAGCGAGTAGATTCGCCCATCCCTACTCAAGAGTTTAAAAGTTGATATACTAATGACTTGAGAATACATCTTTCTATTCAATTTCAAGGTGAAAGTATCCCAGTGACAAAGACTCCGCTCCCAAACATTAACAACTCCTTTCCTTGGATGGCACACAGTGGTGATGACTACAAAAAACATGTTCTTTTTTGTGGAACTGAGGTAATCCAGACTAAGAGAATTGGTCAAGATCTTGTAAAGGCTGTTGTTCTACAAACTGGTAGGTGTTTGGTGTTTAAAAGATTCTTGAATGAGTTGTCTATTTTTTCACAATCAAAGGGATAGAATGATTAAATGGTGTGGGAACCCCAGCAGTCATCTGTACTCTGTGATGGAATGTGGCAGAGAGTTCAATTCAACTGCAATGCTAAGACAGGGAAAAATAAATGAATGACTCAGGGAGTAATTACAGTTCCTTGAAATCATTGGGCAAACCATTTTGATAAGGAAAAATGTTTGCACCGTGTTAGCCAATAGATAGAAAAATATCTGAGAATCCTCAAGCTTTCGAGAAAAACCCGCATCTGCCGCGATTACCGCATACCGGCTGCACTTGCGGCACAGTTGCGGCAAGCCCCATACAATGTATATGCGGGCTTGCGGCAGGTGCGGCAAGTGCGGTTTTGGCACTTGCGGCAGGTGCGGCCGCGAAAAAAAACGCGGTCAGCTGCGTTTTTTTCGCGGCCGCACCTGCGGCAAGTGCCAAAACAGCACTTGCCGCACCTGCCACAAGCCCACATATACATTGTATGGGGCTTGCCGCAACTGTGCCGCAACTGTGCCGCAAGTGCAGCCGGTATGCGGTAATCGCGGCAGATGCAGTTTTTTCACCGCATCTGCCGCAATTTCAAAAAAAACGCTAGTGTGAAAGTACCCTAAGGCCTCTTTACCAGGTCCATTATGATGAAAAAACCTTAGAGTCTCGAAAGCTTGCTATATGTTACCATCTTTTCAATTAGCCATTAAAAGGTATTAACCACTGAGGACTCTCATATTTTAATATTTTTCAGGGCAAACAATAATAATTTATGCAAAAAACTGAGTCCTCCTGAGTGAAATATGCATAATGAAGTTTCTCTGTGATCTGCATAATATAAAAGAGTGTACAATATGTTCCTACCAACCAATATAGTATTATGGCTTGTGGTACTTTGTGCTTTAATCCCTTTACGACTAATTGCAGGCATAGCATGTCATGAGCATGTGTCAATTTCAGTGCCAGGAATTGATATGTCCATCATGTATTTAAAATGTCTAATTGTTAAAACACATTGTGACAGTTCCATGCTGACAACTGTCACTGATAGCTGTTATGGAAAGAGGTGTGGGGAATGATTGCATTGCTCTGTGCACTCAGATTGCTTTGATCGATCAGTATAACTGACAGCCAAGCACCTGGCTTAAAAGCAACAAATGGTGCCCGCACTGCCCCTGGATGATTAACCCTCCGGATGCCACAGTTATACTTAAGGTTGTGGGATGAAGAGGGATCCCTCTCACTTCCGTCAGTATTCTCTTAATAAGATCACAGGAAGCGAATTGTTGCCATGGCACTCAGGGTCAAATACTGACATCTTGGTGTGCCAGTTATGGAGGCCTGTAAGGCCAGATTACACTGGCAGACATTCTGTCAGTGTAATCTGACAGCTCTGCTGTATTACAATACATGTCTATTGCAATACATAAGTCCCCTTATCAGAATAATAAGTTATACATAGTTGGTATCTCCAAATCCAGAACAACACAATCTACAAAACTGTCACGCTATCTAACCCCTACAGTTAACACCATAAAAAATAAATATGTGGCAAAAATGATGCTTTTCATCTTATTGAAATAAAAGTCTACAGAATACCAGCCCGCAGCCACCACAGAAATTGCCACCTTCATTAGAAGCACCAATTACTCGTGTTTTAGCCATCTCTTTCCGGTGCACTGGTGCGGTTGAATTCAGTGTAATAAATGCGTAAATGACAGCTATGTATTGACAGCTGTCACTAATCCCTAGATTGGTATTTTCTGGCTTCTACGAGACCCACACATTACCAATCCTATAAGAAAATAGATTAAAAAACACACATAGAGAAAAAGCATTTATTTAAAATAAAACACACAGACAACCCTCTTGTACCTATTTATTAAACCTAAACATACCCTCTGTTCAGCTCACCACAATATAGCAGAGCTGAGAGGCTTTAAGGGACATCACTGTAGATTACTGTTGGATGTTATGTTTGGGGTTAATAAATGGATGAAAGAGGAATTTGTGGGTGTTTTATTTAAAATAATGGCTATTTTCTTTGTGTTTCTAATCTGTTTCCTTATACGATTGGTAATGTGCTGGCCTCATAGAAGCCTCAACATTACCATTACCAATCTAGGGCTTAATGACAGCTGTCAATACTTAGCTGTCATTAATCCCTTTTGTTACCCTGCTCTCCACTGCACCAGGGCATCAGAAAGAGACAGGTACATCATCAGGAACTGGCACGTCTAATAAATGCGCCAATATCTGGGGTGAAAGTGAGCTGCTTCTGTAGCCTGGGGGAATCAATAACTATGGACCTCACACAGCTGAGAATAGCAGCCTCAGCTGCCTGTTTCTTGTCTTGGCTTGCAATCAAACATAGGCCGGAGCACACACATTTTGTTTTTTAATTATTTTTTCCTTTTTACACACCTATGATAGCAGGTTTGTTGCTAATACACTTATGTATATGGAAGCCAATCACAGATGCCAGCACCAATGGGGAGGGTTCCAACAGCCAATCACAGTCTCTGTCACTGAGAGTGAGCAGCGTCTGTGATTGACTGTTGAAGTCAGTACAGTGAATAAACATGAGGTTAATGAATGGATCTAGAAGTAGTGTAATCACACTGGAGACTGCTAAATATAATTCTCCTGCTGTAAAACCTTCACCCCCGAGCCTTTTTTGACTAATGACCAGGCTATTTTTTGCAATTCTGACCGGCATCACTTTATGAGGTAATAAGTCTGGAATGCTTGAACTTTTATACTATTAAACTAGAGAGTAATGTCAAACAAAATATTTAATAAATAACATTTCCCACATGTCTACTTTACATCAGTACAATTTTGGAAAAAAAACATTTCATAAAAAGTTAGAAGGGTTTAAAGTTCATCAGCAATTTCTTATTTTTACAACACAATTTACAAATCCACTTTTTTAGGGACAAATCACATTTGAAGGGACTTTGAGGGGCCTACAGGACAGAAAACACACAAAAGTGACAGCATTCTAAAAACTGCACCCCTCAGACTGCTCAAAACAACATTCATGAAATGTAATAACCCTTCAGTTGGTAATTATGAGGTGTCAATCAGACACCTGACATTACTAGCCAAGTCAGTAAGGACTTAGATAACCTCACAAATAAATATTTGATTTGAAAATAAACTCCCCAATACATTTCACTTTCACCACTTTTTTAGCATTTAAAATCCATTTTTAAAAAATCTCCCCATCCACTCAAGAAAAAAGCATTTAAAATAATAAAACAAAAATCAAACCCAAATAAATCCTGATATATTCCCAACATATGGGGGCAAGATCAGTGACTGCATCCCCCATATGCTGGGAGAGCAGACACTTCACAGCTCCTGGCAGTGTGACAAGCCGTTACTTCACTGAGATTGCCTCAAGTTACACAATGGGGATCACACAGCAGGGAATCCCACTGTGTAACCTGAGATAACCTCAGTGGCCTCAGCATTTAGGCTACTAGGTGACTCATGAGAGATGCAATATCACACAAAATGTAGTGGGTATATCTTGCCGGTATCGTGAGACAGAGTGTATGAGGAGCGGTGACATCAGGGAGTGCAGTGCTTTTCAAATTTGTGGGATAGCCCATGTGTAACCCCTTGAGTCTGAACTGCAGTAATCTTTGTGAGGACACTGCTTGTCATACTGTCTCCAGTTCCTGTGTGCCTGCTCTCATAGCATATGGGGGATGATTTCTGTGATTGTGACACCATAAATGCTTGTAAGTTGGTCCAGGGAGAGCCACAGTTGTAGTGGAAGGGCTTGAGGATTCCCCTTGCCACATGGCTACCTGCATAGAGACTTTTAGAGTAGGGATGGACAACTCCAGTCCTCAAGGACTGCAAACAGTGCAAGTTTTCACAATTTTCATAGCATTTCACACAAGGTAATTTAATCACCTTAACAGGTAATGATTCCAACACCTTATGCTATGCTAGGGAAATCCTGAAAGCATGCACTGTTTTCGGCCCTTGAGGGCTTGAGTTGCCCATACCTGTTCTACAGGAGTGTGTGTAGTGTCTTGCTTTTCCATACCTGACACCTTCAGGCCAGGTGCCTGCTGCTTGTTCTCCAGCATGTGTAGAGGAGTATCAAATGACTTCTTACATTGCACAAACAGTTCAGCACACAAGGAGTGAAGTTACAAAGGTTTACTGTTGCAGAATTAATTTAAAATCACATGTTGGTACATGATGTAATTTTTCAGATTAATGTTACTCAAATACTAATCATTTTCACATAGGCACATAGGCACATGGACTATTCATAAAAAGTCTAAATGATACACATATATAAATACACACAGTATCTGTGATGTCTTCAGGAGGGGCAAAGACTTCATGAGGGCACTGAACCTCCTCCCACATACCTTCCCTCTTTATTCATGGCAATCCTAAGCCATAGTGGACACCTGGAAGACCTGATTCATACAATCACACATAAAGCAATGGTAAAGCATTATGAAAAGTATTTTTCTTATTTGTTTAGGTCATCTCAGCCCCAGTCTCACCGGGTTAAGACCCCTGAACTACAGAGTCTAAGTCCATTTTTTCATAAAACAGGCCAACACAGGACTACAAAGTCCACAGAGGCTCACATAAGCATTGGAGTCTATTCTTTGAGTGGTCAGTAGCACAACACATGGAGCATCAGCATATGAGTGAGTCCTTCACAGTTCTTGAACATTGCAAAACAAATAACCCTCCTGGCACATCGGGTCCTCCAATGGGTCCTTAATCATAATCACCGACCCGGATTCTTTACTGTAAGAGCAGTGAGACTGTGGAACTCTCTGCCACATGATGTTGTAATGAGTGAGTCACAACTAACATTTAAGAAGGGACTACTGTAGATGCCTTTCTTGAAAACTATAATATTACCAGTTATATATACTAGATTCTTTGATAGTGCGTTGATCCAGGGAACTAGTCTGATTGCTAGTTGTTAGAATTTTGGATTGATAGAATGTGGAGTCAGGAAGGAATTTTCTCTGGGAACCTTCCATGACAGCATAGGAGGTTGCTTCTCCTCGCCCTAATAGGAACAGGAAGTACAAGATAGGTTAAAAGAACCCTCCCATCTCCCACTAGCCAGTGTCTTTCCTGTCCCCATGGGGCACGGAGAGTGTTTTTTCTTCTCCTATGCTGTGGTGGCGGCAAGCTGCAGCATACCTTTTTTAGTGGATTTTGCCTGCCGGGCAGCGTTGGTCGGGCCCTGCTCCTTCTCCTGCTGTCTCTCATTCGCCTCGGTGGTGCCGCTGCTGGTGTGGATGGGACCGTGCCCCGGCTCTCCGAATCCCCTCCTGGGGTGATGCGGGCTGGTGGCTCCCTGGCCGGCAGCCTCCTCCTATGGCTGAGCCCGCCAGCCGCCTCCTGCTTGTGCACGCTGCCCGCATGACAGGAAATGATGCTGGTGGGCGGGACTTCTGGTCACGTGCTCCTTCGGCGGGGAACGCAGGGCTTCCGGGTACCGACAGGTGGGACCCAGTGGGGCAGCGTGCGGGCTCACCGCCATTCTGTGGGGCCTGCCGGGACCAGGTGCGGGGGGCAGGGATTGCATGAGGCACTGAGGGCAGGCCTTTTGGAGCATATAAGGCTGCTTCGAAGATGACTGGCCACGGTAAGCTGTTATGTGCTGTAGTCATGTCTTCCTCTGCATCTGCAGAGCCCAGTGCTCCCCCGGCCACAGTGAGTCTGTAGGGTGCAGAGGGGGTCCTTTGTTCTGCTCATGGGCAGGGCTGATTAGTGCTTCTCTGTACTTTTTTGTAGGGAGACAAGGATGCCCCCATGAAAGTTGCTGGGAAGGCGGCAAAATGCCCGGTTTTCACTAAGAAACTCCTTCCGGATGGGACAACAAACTCTGCCAGGGCTCTACTGATAAAATAGTTTGGCTGAACACCCTATCCTGGTGGATGATTTATGTGCCATGGTACAGTAGGAGATTCAGGCTTCTCTTCCCTCCCTGTATCCGTCTGCTCCCGTTCCTGGTCCTTTTCCCCCTAAGAAGCAGAAGCTCCAGGCTGCCCCTTCAGACTCTGAAGATATTCGGGATTCAAACTCCGAGGGCCCCGATGATGCCTCAGCTTACAAGCAGTCTGACCTCAGATGATTCCTGTTTCCTTCTGAGGACATGGGGGAGCTGCTGATTGGGGCCTTTTGGAGCACTATGGCGTTGGAAGAGAAGCAGGTCCACCCCTCGGTGCAAGATTAAATATTTGGTGGCCTTACGTTGGCCAAGCAGATCGGGTTCCCTGTACATTCTACAATTAATTT